>CM064520.1:4228931-4860659 GCA_032716605.1 Paralithodes platypus
GGCAGTTTTGGATATCTAAAACTACTAATCTACTGACTACGAGGTAGAGAAAATGATATGCACAGAAGAAGGCTCCTCGCCCCACCCACCACTCCCTCCAGCTAATACTGGCATATAACCGGATGTAGGATAAATACCATGTGTATTGAAAAACTGACACGGGGAAATTCGGACAGGACTCGGAGAAAAAAAGAATTTGATTTTGTACTCTAAAAGCTAACTCTATTATACTAACAAATTTCTGAAAGGGAACAGATTATGAAAATCAATATACATTGCGGTATGCGTTGACATTTCGTTGCGCGTTATCTGAAAGAAACTGTTGTTTTAATCCGGTGTTTAATTTGCCATGTGTTTATCCAGATGGTTTTTCTTAAATGTTTTCGACAGTATTCCCGGTTTACAATGTTCGAGAGTAGTCTGTTCCAATTATTCACAACGCGTTGAAGAAGAAATGCTTGCCGCCTTGTGAGAATGAAAACGCTTGCCTATAATCTTATAACCATTGTTTCTCGTGTTTGCTTGATTGATTCGTAAATAATTCGCTTACATTTATGTTGCTGAATCCCTTGAAGATTGTTGGCGACACCTCTATTAGGTCACCTCTCATTCTGCGCTTTGTTAAGCTAAACAAATTTTTATTTCTTTTTAAGCGCTCTTCGTACGGTTTATTACGCCTCTATGTATCATTTTAGTGGACTCTGGCGGTTTGCACCCTTTTTCAAGTTTATTTAATGGTCCTTTTCGGTAATACGGTGACCAGAATTGCACGGTCGGAGGGTATTCGAGATGGGGACGCACCAATGAGTTGACTAGAGTGAAGTATGATTTTTTTCTGATTTGAATTTGAATGTTCTCTTCCTATGAAACCCACCCAATTTTATTAGCAGTTTTTATTACCTCTGTACAACTGTTTACATCGGCTTCATGTCACTTGATATTATAACTCCCAGATCCTTTCATTATTTGTATTTGATAGTTGAATGTTGTTCATTGAGTAATCTTTTTTAAAGCGTTTGTTACTACCGATGTGTAATACTTTGCATGTTGTTCTATGTTGAATTTCATTTGCCATTTTTCTGCCCATGTTTACTAAAGTGTCTAGGTCACCTGGTAGTTTTTGCCAATGTGACTGTTGAAGGTTTATTTTAATTATTAATTTTTTTTGATCGTCAGCAAATTTCGAAATTTTGCATGCTATTCCTTCGTCTAATTCGTTTATGTAAATTATATAAACGAATAGGACCTAATCCGAACCCTGGGGAAACGCCACTATTTTACTTTTTTGTTTGGCCTTTTTGTTGTTTGGCCCACCAATCAGAGTCTTTCACCATTTATTACAACTCGTTGTTTACGCGGTCGGAGAGCCAATTTTCGATTTCGAGCCATTTCAGAGTTTTTTTTCCTGTTATGGCCATGAGCTTTTATTTTGTCAATATAGTCTCGTGTGGGGTACGGTATCGAAAGCTTTCTGAAAATCGAGATATATTTTATCAACTGCTCTAAAATTCCTTATTATTCCATATGATTTGTAAACATCATTGAAGAAATCGAGTAAGTTTTGTTAAGCATTGAACGTTTATTTCTAAAACCGGTGTTGAAAATCTTTTTATTAAATTATTTTCTTTCCAAAATGTTTTAAACTATATTGTCCCTTATAATGGGTGCCATTAATTTGCCTTGCCCGTTACCCAAAAAAAACCAATGTTAAGCTAATTGGTCGATAATTTCCGGGAGAGGATTTATTTCCTTTTTTGGTATATGTGCGTCACGTTAGCTTAGTTTACATTCCGTTGGAACTATCCCAACATTCAATGATTTGTTGAACAGATTGGCGAGTGGGTTTAATAATGTCGTGTTTTGTGCTTTCTTTATTTATGAATCCTTGGGGATTATTTTATCAGGGCCTGGGGTTTTATTAACTTTCAAATTGTTGATTGCGAACAGGAATATCGTCTTCAGACATCGTAAAGTTTTTCGAGCTTCAGTGCCATTTGATGGCTTTGGTATGGGTAGGTCAGCTAACCGGTAGTATCTTCCCGACGTGTAGACTGATGCCAAAATAGTTTATTTAGGATATGCGCCATTTGTACTGTTGTTATCTGTATGATCTCCAGTTTCCGCAACAAGTGGGCCTATTGTTGAAGTTATACCGTTTTTTTTCTGTTTTCTTATATAGCTGTAAAATTCTTTCGGATTGGACTTGCTGGAGCTGGCAATATGAAGTTCCAGATTCTTTCTTACTTCGTTTTGATGAAGATTTTTTGTTGTTCGAACGCAGTCTATCGTTGTTCTAATTTATCGCTATTATTCTGAGTTGCCTTATATTTTTGGTATGCCTGCTTTTTTATTTACGGTGAAGGGGATGGTGTTTTTTATTTCATTATTCCACCATGTTGGCTTATATTTGCCCTGCTGGGCGCCGGTTGCTGTAGAGGGATGCTTGTATTTATTGGCTTTGTTTAGGTTATTAGATAATATGTTCCATAATTGATTTACATCATGAGTTTCGGTCATTTCACTCCAGTCAGTATTGGCCAAGATGCCTTCTAAGATTTGTTAAAGTCGGCCCTTCGATAAGGAAACAAGGAATACAAAGGAGAACAAAACTGCAACAGACCCCTATTGGTCCTTACGGGTGCAGTTTTGGATATCTAAAACTACTAATCTACTGGACTACGAGGTAAGAGAAAAGAGATAGCAAAGAATGAAGGCTCCGTCGCCCAACCCACCACGCTCCCTCCAAGCCTAATGCTGGGCATGGAAACAGATAGGAAAAATAACCATGTAGTATTGAAAAACTGACACGGAAATTCGTGGACAGGACAGGGAGAAAAAAGAAGTTGAATTTTGTAATCTAAGCTAACTCTATTTACTACAATTCTGAAAGTGAACAGATGTATTGAAAATCAATTATACCTTTGCGGTATGGCGTTTGACATTTCGTTTGCGCGTTATTCTGAAAGAAACTGTGTTAATCTGGGGTTATTTGCCATGTGTTTAATCCATATAGGTTCTTAAATGTTTTCGACAGTCATTACAGTGTTACAATGGTGTACTAGGGTAGTCCCCCGTTCCAGTTTATTCACAACGCGGTTGAAGGGAAGATGCTTCGCCTCGGTAAGAGAATGAAAACGCTTTGCCTATAAATCTTATAACCATTGTTTTCTCGGTTTGCTTGATTCATCGTAAATAATGTCGCTTACATTTAGGTGTTGCTGGAATCCCCTTTAAGATTTTGAACACCTCTATTAGTGTTCACCTCTCATTCTTGCGCTTTGTTAAGCCCTAAACAAATTTAGTTCTTTTAAGCGCCTTCGTACGGGTTTATTAATTACGCTTCATGGTATCATTTTAGTGACTCTGCGTATGCACAACCCTTTCAAAGTTTATTTACTGTTCCATTTCGGTAGTACGGTGACCAGAATTGCACGCAGGGTATTCGAGATGGGGACGCACCAATTAGTTGAATAGAGTAAAGTTAATGATTTTTTTCTGATTGTGAATTTGAATGTTCTGCCGATGAAACCCACCAATTTTAATTAGCAGTTTTTATTAACCTCTGTACACTGTTTACTCGGCTTCAGGTCACTTGATATTATAACTCCCAGATCCTTTTCATTATTTGTATTTGATAGTTGAATGTTGTTCATTGAGTAATCTTTTTTAGCGTTGTTACTACCGATAAAAGGAGGAGGAGGAGGCGGAGGCGGAGGCGGAGGAGGAGGAGGAGGAGGAGGAAAGTAGGATGATGATGGTAAAGAGGAAGAAAAACAGAGGGGGTGGAGATTATTAATGTTTGTTGTTATGATTGTGAAGACAAGAATAAAACATTTACTAAGGATCGAAAATCAATCCAAATCCAGCAGGAGAAGGAATGGAGGGAGAAAAGAAGGAAGGAAGGAGGGAGAAAGGAAGGAAGGAGGAGGGGGGGATGGAGAAAGGAGAGAGGGGAGGGGAGGTTAGGAAGATGTATGGAAGAAGGGTGTGGGAGGGATGAGGATAATAAAGGAAGGGGTAGGATGTGGAAGGGGGTGAAGGAGGCAGGGAGGGGGTAGGGGGGTCGGAGGATAGAGCATGCAGGAAGGAAGGCTAGCCGAGAGAGAGAGCGAGAGCGAGAGACGGAAGGGGTGTGGGGTATTAAAGTATAAAAGTGGGGTTGAAGGAGGGGATCAAGGGGACTAGTGGGGCAAAGTAGGGCACGTGTCCAGGGAGAGCCCCACAGGTTTAGTGGACTGAGAGAGAGAGAGAGAGGAGGAGAGAGATAGAGAGATGGAGATAGAGAGAGAGAGAGAGAAGAGAGAGAGAGATAGATAGATGAGAGAGAGAGAGAAGAGAATAGAGAAGAGAGAGAGAGAGAGAGCAGAGGAGAGAGAGAGAGAGGAGCGAGGAGCGAGAGAGAGAGAGAGAGAGAGAAGAGTAGAGATAGAGAGGAGAGAGATAGAGGAGGAGAGAGAGAGGAATAGAGAGAGAGAGAGAGAGAGAGAGAGGAGAGATATAGAGAGAGAGAGCAAGAGAGAGAGAGAGAGAGAGAGAGAGAGAGAGAGAGAGAGAGAGAGAGAGAGAGAGAGAGAGAGAGAGAGAGAGAGAGAGAGAGAGATTTGAGTATACATACCCACCATTACCTCAGCCCACCTCAGACTGTATTATTGAGGGAGATGGAGAGAGTTACAAGGAATGCTTAGTATATATATATATATATATATATATATCGGTTAACGAATTAAGCAGCTCAGTCCATTGGTAAAGTAGAACTCTCTAAATAATCCTTCTATCTCCTCTGTTGTGTTGCGGAGGAAAGAATCTAGTTAAGTTTACCCAAGCTACCAGGAGAAAGAATGGAACTTGGGGAGAAACGAGAGGTCCAGTTTGGTAAGAAAAATCCAAATGGCAAAGGAGAGCTAAAATGAGAGTGTACTGTTGAACTTCTGGGGCATGGAAGAGAGAGAGAGAGAGAGAGAGACGATATATAAAGGAGTACAAAGGAGTACAAAGGAAATCAAGCAACAACAGATCTAGTGCCCCTTCTAGGCTGCTTGTCCTCCAAAACACTGAGGATCAAGTGTCCAAACAGTGGTTTAGAGTGGGTAAGGGAACATTGGAAAGGGAACTACTGCCCTGGAACTAATGTCCGTGGCAGGACTAGGAAGTTAGTAGGGGACATATGGGTTAGTAACTAAGGGGAGGATAAAATAAAGTTATTCATTTACAAACACAGTCAGTCGCGGGTTTGATGCGAGATATTTGTCTAGGCGGAATTTAAATGAATCAACGGTGCTGCAGTCTATAACGTCTCGGGGAAGCCTATTCCACAAGTTGACAACTCGATTGAAGAAGAAATTCTTAGATTCGTGTGAGTTAAATGAATTACCAATAATTTTGCAACCGTTTCCCCGCGTGTAATTAGATTGGTCGATAGTGAAGTACTTACTACAGTTCATATTGTCGATGCCTTTGATGATTTTGAACACTTGAATTAAGTCACCTCTTAATCTGCGCTGGGTCAAAGGAAATAGATTTAATTCTCTAAGACGCTCTTCGTATGGTTTGTTCTTTAGGCTAGGTATCATTTTGGTAACTCTACGTTGAACTCGTTCTAGCTTGTTTATATCTTTTTGGTAATAAGGGCACCAGCATTGAACGCAGTATTCCAGAAGAGGGCGGACTAAGGAATTGTAAAGGGTTAGGATAACGTCTTTGGATTTATGCTCAAATGATCTGCCTATAAAGCCAATTATTTTGTTTGCCTTCTTAACAACTTCTGAACATTGTTGACTCGGTTTTAGGTTACTCGATATTGTTACTCCCAGATCGGTTTCTCTGTTTACATTCTTAAGCTGAGTGCCATTCATCGAATAGTTTGCTTTCTCATTTAGGTATCCTATATGTAGTACTTTACATTTATCGACATTGAAACTCATTTGCCAAATTTGGGCCCAATGTGACAATTTATCTAGATTGTGTTGCATATCGTCAACTTGATCTTTTGAGAGTACGCTATTTGCAATTTTTGTATCGTCAGCAAATTTGAGATTGTACAGGTGAGACCCTCATCTATGTCGTTGATGTAAATTAGAAAGAGAATTGGTCCTAGTACCGATCCCTGGGGTACCCCGCTACTTACATTGGTCCATTTAGATGCCTTACCGTTTATGACTACTCTTTGCTTTCTGTCGCTGAGCCAATTTTCTATCCATTTCAACACACCGTCTTGTATTCCATGCGCTTTTAGTTTTAGCAGTAAACGTTTGTGGGGAACTTGTCAAAGGCCTTTTGAAAATCAAGATATATAATATCTACAGCTTTACTCTCATCGTAGAGGTTGAGGATATCGTGGAAGAAGTCTAAGAGGTTTGTTAAACAGGAACGTTTTTTACGAAAGCCGTGTTGAGTATCTTTAAGTATGTTATTTTCCTCTAAGTGATTTACGAGTCTGTCTCTTATGACCGTTTCTAGCATTTTACATACAACTGAGGTTAAGCTAATTGGACGATAGTTACTGGGTAGGGATTTGCTGCCTTTTTTGAATATCGGTGTTACGTTGGCTATCTTCCACTGATCAGGCATAGTTCCAGACTGCAAGGATTTATTGAATAGTAATATCAGTGGTTTGGAGAGCTCATCCTTAGCTTCCTTTAGAACTCTAGGCTAGATTGTATCAGGTCCAGGCATTTTATTTACCTTGAGTTTATCTAAACAATTCAATACTTCTCTCTCTGTAACGGTGATATTGCTTAGAACATCTGAATTATCAATCTGAATCGGCGATGGTGTAGGGATATCACTGAGGTCTTCTGTTGTAAAAACTGATGCAAAGAAGGTATTGAGGGCATTACTCATTTGTACTTCGTCTTTGGTGTATTCTCCATTTTCATCGACTAACGGTCCAACAGTTGAAGTAACTACTTTTTTCTTTCTGATATAACTATAGAATTCTTTCGGGTTTGTTTACTTTGATTCGCAATATGTAACTCTAGGGTCTTTTTACTTTGCTTAATTAACTTTTTGGCTTTGCGTCGTAGCTCTACAAATTTCACTTGTTCTTCGTCATTTTGTGAGGATTTTAATCTATCATTAGCAAATATTTTAGCAAGCAGGCAGTTTGAAATATCTTTATTCCACCATTTGGGCTTATTATTATGGCCTGGACGCCGTATTTTCGATGCTATGCAGTCTTGCGCTCCTTTTAGGTAAGTGGTTTCGAATAACTTCCAAGATGTATTTATGTCGTTATTGTTAATTAAAAAGCTCCAGTCAGTTTCTTTAAACATAGCTCTAAGTTTATGAAAGTTTGCTATCTTGAAATTAGGGACTTTTTCGATGCTACTATTTGGTTCGTTACTAGTAAAGTTTAAAGTGAAAGTTATCGTACGATGGTCGCTGTTACTGAATTCATCACCAACATTCAAATTCTCTATTAATTCTTCTTTTGTTGCAAGTACAATGTCAAGAACGTTATTACCACGGGTCGGTGTTCGAACAAATTGATAAAGCGAACTCTCTTGCAAGTTCGTATACAAGTCATGTCCGGAGTGTGAAGTAAGAGTATCGCCCCACTTGGTCACAGGTAAATTAAAGTCGCCAAAAAATACAGTATCTTGTGAGTTACTTACATCTGCAATTTGTTCATAAATTTCTCGGTCAGTTTGCACTGATTGAGCTGGAGGTCTGTATATTAATGCAAGTATTATTTTTGTACCTTTATTATTCTTTATTAGCACAAAAGATGTGTCGACGTTCACAATTTGAGGTTTAGACAAGAGGGTCGGGTTAAGACTTTCTTTGATATAAAATAAAACGCCACCTCCATTTTTATTTATTCGGCTTTTCTCAAACATTACATAACCGGGAAGTGAATACTCTGCTAAAAAGTCTCTATCTACTGTATTGAGCCAAGATTCTGTTATACCAATCACATCATAATTTTCAGTAAACACTAGTTCCTCTAAATCTGAAAATTTATTGCGTATGCTACGAGCGTTTGCATAGAAAACCTTTAAAGTTGCGGTTTTAGAACTCACAGAACGTTCTTTAATCAAATTTTTGGTTCTGATCGGTTCTACATTTACATTCACGGCTGACATCGGTCCTCGGTCGTTATCCCTGGCGGTTTTGAATTTGGGTCGTGTTGGTGGAGCTTTATCCAAATTCGCGGTTCTTGACAGATTAGCATTTAATTCCTTCGCAGGTTGCCGCCCTCGCTGTCTTCGGTCCTCCTTCCTGGTTGTCCTGTGCTGAGTCGATTTCTTCTCCGAAAATCCTTCACCGCATCGTTGAGAAGACGCCCAAAACGTGCTGCTCCCACCTGGTTCAGATGAACTCCATCGTCCGAAAACAAATAGTCATCGTAGTAGAAATTTTCCCAGGTGTCGACGAATCCCACGTTTTCCTTCCTGCAGAGGTTTGCTAGACAACGATTTGTGCTGGTGGCTATGTTGTAAAATCGGCTCTCTACACCAAGCCGGGGGACGATTCCTGAGACGATGATCCTTGATGACTTCTCCTTAAACGACTTGATCAGCTGCTGGTACTTTAAAAGCAAATCTTCCGACCGGGTTCGCTGTACATCGTTGGATCCAACGTGGATGACATACATTGTATTAGCAGGGGCCAGCTTAGATACTTCGTCAACTGCAGCAACTACGTCGTCCACACCACCACCAGGGATACAAAAACGCTTCCTGGTCTTAGGTGCTCTGGCGCAAAACTCTGTGAGCTGACCACGTATCATCGAGTCTCCCACGAGCCGGACTTCTTCTATTTCCGCTTCGTCATCTGAGTCTGCAAGTATCTGGAAGCGGTTTTTACACTCGGTAATCGGTATGGGTTTCCTGGTCTTGGGGCAAACGTTGTTCCTCACGACACGGAAGTTGTCTTGAGGGGGAAGAGAGTTACTATTTGTTTCTTGAGTATCGGAACCATCAGATGAAATGGCTACTGCAGGCGTTGAATTGTTGGCAGTTGACGTTGGGGCGTTGGTGGCTGCTGGAGTTGCGGTGACAATTGAAGTTTGTGGTACTCCAACGTTGAGTGTTACAAACTCTTGGAGTGATTCCAGCTTCATGGTGAGGACGTTGATCTTGTTGTAGGCTTCATCTAATTTCACTGTCAAATTCTCTTGTTGCTGGCAGAGACGGCAGACTTGAAGATCGACCGTAACAAACATGGACTCACCAAACCCACCGGCGCAGTTCGTACAAGTGCGAGGCATGGTAACAGTCAGTTTCTTCAGATCACTTCACTCACTTTAAAACACTTAACTCATTTTAAAACACTTAACTCACTTTAAAACACTTCACTCACTTTAGAAACACTTCAATCACTTCAACCGAAAACAAATATGTTGACAGATGACAGAGTATAGATAGACAGCAGGAATAATAAATGCATAGATAGCTTGAGAGACAGACTTGCTAAATAGACAGACAGACAGACAGACAGATAAACAGATAAATAAATCGATAAACAGATATATCAAACCCCCCCCCCAAAAAAAAAAAAAAAAAACATCAGTGTTGCCATCTATTGGTTCATCGCGGTAAAAAGTTGTGTTCTACCTCCACAATTTATACATAGGGGGAACATTCGTTTGTTGTGTTTTGTTTGTGTTTTATTTATGCATTTCTACCTTTTGTTTTGTTTTAGTTTCCTCCGTATACCTCCATCAAAGATTAAAAAAATACTCCCAAGATTTACCTTCGAGATACAATATATATATGTACACTTTTCGGTACAACAATACCTCGTCCAAAGGTCGGTTCCTCCTAAATTGCAGGCTCGCAATCGGTCGCCAGGAAAAAAAATCGCCAGCTAAATGGCACAAAAGGTCTTAAAATTGACTAAGAAATGGAGCGAAAGATAGTGACTTTACCCTGACCTCATTGTATCTGTTTTGGGCTGTAAAACACCTCGCAGAAAAGTCTACCCTAATTCAAGTTTAAACGTCTTGGAAATTGGAGAGAATGAGGCGAGGAATTGACCCCTTTGCGAGTTTCAGGCTTCAACCCCTTCTGTACCGGCGACGTCTGTTGTATCTTATTGTAGCTGTATTTGGACGATTGTATGCAGCTTAGGAAGGATCTGTGGTAGTTTACAGGGGTTGATTGAGATAGTTCGAAGCCTTATAATTGCTAGAGATCCTTCCTAAGCTGAATAAGATGGATTAGTAGTAGCCAGAATATAATAAAAAGACGTCACCGGTACAACATTGCTTAACCCCTTCTGTTCCGGGGACGTCCTTTGCATTATAATCTGGCAACTATTAGACGATTTTATTCAGGTTAGGAAGCACGTCCATCCATTGAAACGTTAGACTATCTCAATTAATTCTTTCAACTACCAGGTGTCCTTCCCAAACTTCACAAATCGTTTAAATGTAGCTGACATTAAATAGGAAATACGTCGCCGGTACAGAAGGGGTTAAGGAAGTTGGAGCTGTAAACATCAATACTTAGCAGATTTACCAGCTAAAATACGGATGTCACGCATATATTTATTCATAAAATACGGATGTAACGCATATATTAATTCATAAAATAAGGATGTAACTCATATATTAATTCATGAAATACGGATGTAACGCATATATTAATTCATAAAATACGGATGTAACGCATATATTAATTCATAAAATACGGATGTAACGCATATATTAATTCATAAAATACGGATGTAACGCATATATTAATTCATGAAATACGGATGTAACGCATATATTAATTCATAAAATACGGATGTAACGCATATATTAATTCATAAAATACGGATGTAACGCTTATATTAATTCATAAAATACGGATGTAACGCATATATTAATTCATAAAATACGGATGTAACGCATTATATTAATTCATAAAATCCTATTCAGCAAACTTTCTGTCCATTACAAACTCATATTGGGGAGTCAAACCGGAGCTATTAGATTGTTCTCGTTGATCCCTCCTATCATCTTTCTGGGGCTAATCTCCTTTGGGTTGTTGTTTACGTCTTCACCGGGGCCTCCTAACAATCCAAACTATTAATTTATCTATTTACTTAGTTAGTTAGTTATTTAGTTAGTTAGTTAGTTAGTTAGTTAGTTAATTAGATAGATAGATATATAGATAGATAGTTAATTAGATAGTTAGGTACTTAGTTAGTTTGATAGTTAGTTAGTTAAATTGATAGATAGATAGTTTGATAGTTAGTTAGTTAGATATTTAGATAGTTTGATAGTTAGTTAGTTAGTTAGTTAGTTAGTTAGTTAGATACCAGTTAGTTAATCTTGTTGATCCCTCCTATCATCTCTCTCCCCGGACTAATCTCCTCTGGGTGGTTGTTTACGTCTTCCACCCGGGGCCCCCTACTAATCTAAACTTTGGCCGTTGTAGCTTGCATGTCTTCCTTTGCTTCCAGTCCGGGGCCTCATAACGGGGGAGGGGGGGGGGGGGGGCTGGATTGATTCTGAAGGGGGGAGGGAGGGAGGTGGTGGTGGGGGGGGTTAGAATAGAGTGAGAGAGCGGGGAGGGGCGTTAGAAGAGAGAGAGAGAGAGAGAGAGAGTTGATTAGAAGAATAGCCTCAGGGAATCGAACACCAAAACACTAACAACTTGAAACAATAACAACAACACGGATAACAAATAAGCAAAACATGAGGGAAAAGGGTGTCCAGAAAATAAAGAAAAAATGCCTTCCCTTAATACGGCTGACATGTAGTTCGCTTTCATAGTTCAACGTTCACTCCCTTCGTAATATTTTTTTATTTATTTATTTACTTTTATATATATATATATATATATATATATATATATATATATATATATATATATATATATATATATATATATATGTTTGCAGTTTATTCTGACTATCAATGGACTATTATATTTAGATTAGGAAGGGCATATGGAAGTCAGAGGGTTAATTGAGACAGTTTTTTATCAGATTAATTCCCACAGATATTAATATATATTAATATAATATTAAATATATACATATTATGTATTTATAAATATACAGCTGATTTGATTACATCAGATATATATAAATATAGCTTATATAATCTGAACATAAATCTAAATGGATATATTTGCATGAAGAAAGTCGCGAGAGCTCACAAACATTTGTCAGCAGCTGTACATCATGGATATATGTACGGTATAAAGACAACAGGAAACAAATACACAACTTAGCCAAATGAAGACTGCCTAAGGGGAAGCACTATGATAAACAAGCAGGAAACCCAAGAAGAGAATGACAAAGAGGAAGCAAGGATGACGAGAGTGAAGGGTTCTAAAGAGGCTTCCAGTTTCATTATGCAGGCAACTCTGTAATAGTACCCCTCAAACTTATCCAAATAGAACTGGGGAAAAAAATATAATTATATTATGTATAGATAGATAGATAGATAGATAGATAGATATACAGTATATATAGATATATAGATACTTGAATATACAGAATATATACTTTGTTTTCCCTAGCCGGGAATCAATCCCACAATCTTGGGATTAAGAGCCAAACATGTTACTAACCATGTTATTGCCTCACAGGGGAAATAGGGACACATGGGTAGGGAAAATGGGGAGGGATAATGGGAAATGGGGAAAATGGGTATGTAGAGTATAAAAAAAGAGTCTGAGCACAAGAAGGCCTCGAGTTTCATTATGCAAGCGACTTTGCAACAGTACCCCCTTCCAACTTACCCAGCAATATTGATGTTGGAGTGGTGCGAGAGTGGAGGAGGAGGGAGAGAGAAGAGATAGGAATAGGAGAGAAGAGAGAGAGAGAGAGAGAGAGATAGAAGAGCAGCGGAGTAGACAATAAGTGGCAAGGTTAGGAAGAATAGGAAATATAGATGCGGGAGTGGAGGAGGAGGGAGAGAGATACAGAAGTGGAATAGACAAGGATAGCAGGAGTGGAGGAGGAGGGAGAGAGAAACAGAAGTGGAATAGACAATGACAGAAGAAGTGGAGTAGACGGGAGAGAGAAGCTGAAGTGGAATAGACAAGGATAGCAGGAGGGGAGGAGGAGGGAGAGAGAAACAGAAGTGGAATAGACAAGGATAGCAGGAGTGGAGGAGGAGGGAGAGAGAAACAGAAGTGGAATAGACAATGACAGAAGAAGTGGAGTAGACGGGAGAGAGAAGCTGAAGTGGAATAGACAAGGATAGAAGGAGAGAGAGAGAGAGAGAGAAGTAGAAGGTGGTAACATTAGTTATCAAAAGAGAAGAAAAAAAAGTACGAGACTAACTTGTTGAACGGGGAACATAGGAAAGGAGAAATAGAAAATAGAAAATGAATAGAAAACATAATCCTCAACAAATCATACCGGAAGAGAAGAGAATAAATAGAGGGTGTCTTTGTTGTGTGTTTTCGTTGTATGAAGGAGACAAAAGGCAGGTTGCTAAAATACAGAAAGGGAGGAGAGCATACTAAGAATATTCAAAATGAGTGGGAATTAACCCTTTGAAGATTGTGACGCCTTTTGATAGTATATGCTGGCTATCACTAGACGATACCTATACAGCATAGGTAGGATTGTTGGGGATTAATAGGGTAAAAACTGTCTCAATTAACACTCTGACTTTCATAAATCCTTCCTAATCTGAATAAAATCGTCTAATAATAATAATAATAATAATAATAATAATAACAACAACAACTCCCTTCTCCCTCACGTTTAGCCCTGCTCTTGTGTGTCCCAACCTCTCATTCTCATAATATATTTTAATTTAAAATTTGCCTTAAATAGTTATTAATTAAATAATCAGGTTCATCAATCGGCATCTTTCTTTGATTCTGGCTAAAATTAGATGATATTGTGCAGTTTAAGAAGGACCTGTGTTATTAAGAGGGTTTATTGAGATTTCATTTACCCCTTTGAGTCATAGAGGTAGATTATGAACTTAGGAAAATCGTCTAATGGTAACCAGGATAAGATGAAAATTATGTAATGGTGGTGAAGGAGTTAACCATTATAATTTTTCAACCAATCATGTCTTGCTGTTCCCATTAATGAGTGTGTTTCCTTTAATTGATTCAAAGGACGATTATATTTATTATACACTAATCTCCAACCTATCATATAATATCTTGCAGTTCCCATCATTGAGTATGTTTCCTAGTTAGATTCAAAAGACAAACCTAATTACTTTTTTTAACCTGTCACACTTGCAGTTCCCATCAATTAGTGTGTTTCCTAAATAGATTCAAAGGACGATTGTAATTACTTTAACTACACTAATTACAAACCTATCATGTCATGCAGTTCCCATCAATTAGTGTGTTTCCTAATTAAATTCAAAGGGCGAGTATAATTTATTTGTATCTACTGTACACACCTGCAATTCCCATCCATTAGTTTGTTTCCTAATTAGATTCAAACGACGATTATAGTTATTTTAATTACACTAATTTCCAATTTATCATATACAGTTCCCATCAAGGAGTGTGTTTCCTAATTAGATGCAAAGTGCGATTATTATTATTTTAACTGCACTAATTTCCAACCTATCATATAATATTATGCAGTTCCTATCAATTAGTGTGTTTCCTAATTCGATGCAAAGTGCGATTATAATTATGTTAACTACACTAATTTCCAACCTATCATGCAGTTCCCATCAATTAATGTTTTTCCTAATTAGATGAAAAGGGCGATTATAATTATTCAACTACACTAATTTCCAACTTATCATGTTTTGCAATTCCCATCAACGAGTGTTTCCTAATTAGATGCAAAGGGCGATTATGATGACTATTTTTGTTCTGATCACCACCCACCTTCCAATCCCACATCCATCATCAGCATATCTCCCACCCATCCCCTGCTGCTCTTCTGTGTCTCTCTCGCTCCCTCTCATTCTCTCTCTGTTCAATAGTCGAATTTCCTTTAGGCTTTCATTTGCAGCCAAGTCCCCTCACCCTATGCCTTCCTGCTCATTCACTAGCCCTTCCTTTCTCTCACACACTTCCAACTCTCTCTCTCTCTCTCTCTCTCTCTCTCTTGCGCGCGCGCTCTCTCTCTCTCTCTCTCAGAATCACACTGAAGACAAAAAGAATATAATCGAAAACGGCGGATGGGAGAGAAGTAAGAGTAGAGGGTTAAAAAAAAAACGAAACAGGCTCTCTCTCTTTCCGTTTTCTATATGCTCTCTCTTTACAGTTTCTATGTCCTCTTTTACCAACCGTTTTCCATGTTACTCCGTTTTCTTTCTCTTGTTCACACGGGTCCTCTTGTATTTTATTACTCGCTTTTACTACCACATGTTTCTTCTCACTTACTTACTAGTATTCAACTAATATTTGCGTTTGTATATATTTATACATTTGTTACTGTTTTTATTAGTACTGTACTTTTATCTATCGCCTTTTCACCATTTTAGTATTGTTTATTGTGTTACTATTATGTAGGCTATGTTTTTTTTGTTTTTTTTTGTATCGCCTTTTGGTTTTCTCTCTATTTGTCTATAAGTTATATCTCTATATATGAAGATTTTATGAGCCACAACAGTACCGGTGACGTTCTTTTCATTGCATTCTGGGAACTATTCGACGATATTATTCAGCTTAGGAAGGACGTGTACCCATTAACAAGCTACAGACTATCTCAATGAATCCCTTTAGCTACCATATATCCTTCTTAAGCTTCATAAAATCGTCTAAATGTAGCCGAAATCAAATTAAACAGACGTCGCCGGTACAGAAGGGGTTAGTGTTCTCTTTATTAGCATCCCCTTTCTCTTTCTCTTGTTATATTATCTCTTTTTACCGCGTCTTTTGCTCTTATCCATCAGTTTGCTCTCCATTCTTCTCTCGCTACCAGCAATTCTCTCTTCTGCCTTAATTATTCCTGCCCACTTCCCCTTTCCCTTTGATCTCTCTCTCTCTCTCTCTCTCTCGGAATCACATTGAATAGAGACAAAAAGAAACAAATTAAAATGACGGCTACGAGAGTTAAAAAAAAAAGAACATGGGTAAAAATGAAAACGAAGCATAGAAGATCGGAGGAGTTGGGGAGGGGGGGGGGGGGGCAGAAAAATGAAAACTAGGAAAGGGGGGAGAGGAGAGAGGGGGGGGGGGGGGGCTAATATAGATTTTTAAACGGGTAATGAGGAGGACAGGGAATATGCTGGTATAGGCTAATTTATGCTAATGACCCTCTCCCCCCCCACCCCCAGCTTGTATCGTGTGGGCCCTACTAAGAGAGAGAGGAGGGAGGGATCGTAGACTTTTTTTTATATTAGGTTAGTGTCTACAGCCTTTATGTAAGACAATTATGTAAAACAATTCTTTAAGGGGAGGTCACCGTTTTTTTTTTTTTTTTTTTTTTATCTTTCTCTCTCTCTTTTTCTATCTTTCCCTGGCTTGTATCCATTCGGCCCCATTCAGCCAACTGTTTTAAATCGTTTATCCCCATCCAGATGTCGATTTCTTCCTGGCGAGCGATAGCGTGCCAGCATTGTATGGAGAAATCCGGCTTCGCCGGAGACATTTTTCTATCGATAAATTTACAAATTTAGCTTGCTGTCAAAAAAAAAAATATATATATATATATATATATATATATATATACTGTATATATATACCTGGATGAGGGTAAACGTCTTAAAACAGTAGGCTGAATGGGGCCGAATGGATACAAGCCAGGGAAAGATAGAAAAGGAGAGAAAGATAAAAACAAAAAAAAGCCGGTGACCCTCCTTAACGAGAGACGATATTATTCAGCTTAGAAAGACCACTTACTGTCAAGTGATTAATACATAATATAACTTAATTAAAACATGTACAAGGGTTAATAACGAGAGAGAGAGAGAGAGAGAGAGAGAGAGAGAGAGAGAGAGAGAGAGAGAGAGAGAGAGAGAGAGAGAGAGAGAGAGAGAGAGAGAGAGAGAGAGAGAGAGAGAGAGAGAGAGAGAGCGCGAGCCGGGATAAAATCAGCAACAACCCTGGTATAATACTTAAAGGAAACAAAAGGAGAGCCTGGTTCGTGCGTGTTAGGTGTTGATGGTGATAGTGGAGGTGGTGGTGGTGATAGTGGAGGTGATAGAGGTGTTGGTGGTGGTGATAGTGGAGGTGGTGGTGGTGATAGTGGAGGTGATAGAGGTGTTGATGGTGGTGGTGGTGATAGTGGAGGTGATAGAGGTGTTGGTGGTGGTGATAGTGGAGGTGATAGAGGTGGTGGTGGTGAGGATGATAGTGGTGGTGGTAGTGGCGATAGTGGTGGTGGTGGTGATGATGATAGTGGTGGTGGTGGAGGTGATTGTGGTGGTGGTGGTCGTGGTGATAGTGGTGGTGGTGGTGATAGTAGTGGTGGTGGTGGTGGTGGTGATAGTAGTGGTATTGGTGGTGGCGATAATAGTGGTAGTGGTGGTGGTGATAGTGCTGTTAGTGGTGATAGTGTATTTTTGTGATGGTGATAGTAATGGTGGTGGTGGTGACTCCGAACCGTGATAGTGAAGGTGGTGATGGTGGTGACATTTCTTAAGCATGGTTATAGAGCTGCTTTCTATACCGTTGTTATTATTGTGTATTTGTTTATGTTATGTATTGTATGCGAAAGAGGACATAAAACAAAGGTACGTGTACAGGGGAAAACAATTAGAAAGTCAGCCAAATTCAAGATTCATTCGAGACAGCACGCCTGGCCACACGGTGTTTGAAGGAGTTCTAGTCATAGAAAGAGGGAAAGATGTACTGAGGAAGTGTGTTCCAGAGATGTGTAAAAGAAAGATTGTGAATAACGGTTAACTCTTGAGTTAGAGAGTTAGACAGAATTGGACAAAATGGAAAGCAAATTTTAAAGGAAAGCAAAGCAAAGTATAAAGGCAGGCAAAGCAGATTTAAAAGTAGACCAACCTAGACTATAAAGAACAGGGTAGCATAGCTGTTTAGAGATACAAACAAACTATATTAACCCCTTTTGTACCGGCGACGTCTTTGTTATTTGATTTCGGCTACATTTAGACGATTTTGTCAAGCTTAGGAAGGATATAGGTAGCTAAAAATATGAATTGAGACAGTCTGCAGCCTTTTATTGAGTAGACGTCCTTCCTTAGCTGAACAAAATCGTATAATACTTGCCAGAATATGATGAAAGGTACATCACCGGTACAGAAGGGGTTAAAATAAAAAGTCCAAGCAAACTTTAAAAGTATTAAAGCAAACTTTAAAAGGAAGTTAAGGCAAATGTAAAGGGAGGACACAAATTAATGGAAGACTAACGTATATTTAAAATGAAGGTGGCTGAACCTTTAGCATACATAGAAGAAAATCCTATTGGTACGGTAGGCTGATTGTTTTTAGTGTGCGAGAGAGAACCTTTATTCTCTCTCTCTCTCTCTCTCTCTCTCTCTCTCTCTCTCTCTCTCTCTCTCTCTCTCTCTCTCTCTCTCTCTCTCTCTCTCTCTCTCTCTCTCTCTCTCTCTCTCTCTCTCTCTCTCTCTCTCTCTCTCTCTCTCTCTCTCTCGGCTGAAGTAATGCGTTGAATATATTAAATATGAAATATGAGTGAGAGAAAAAACGGGGGT
Organism: Paralithodes platypus; assembly: GCA_032716605.1. Classification (NCBI taxonomy): domain Eukaryota; kingdom Metazoa; phylum Arthropoda; class Malacostraca; order Decapoda; family Lithodidae; genus Paralithodes; species Paralithodes platypus. The sequence goes on from CM064520.1 coordinate 4,247,440, forward strand.
GAGAACATGGGGGGGAGGGGAGGGGGAGGGGAGACAGATGAGTGGAGGAGAGGGAGGGGCGGAAGGAAAGGAAGGAAGGGAGGGGGAGTGGAAAGAGGGAGGGGAGGCGAAAAGGGGGGAGGGGAGGAGAGAGAAGATATATAGTATAGAAGGAAGGGAAGGACTAACTTAAACACCTTCCCAGACTTCTTTCATAATAACAAAATTATCCACCCAGACCCCCTTCATGCTCTAAATTTGTACATTTTTCGATATAAAATTGTCCCATCCGAAGGCCTAAATATTTTAAGTTACAGGCTAGCTACCACTTGCCCAGAAAAAATCGAAACCTGAATGGTGTGAAGCGTCTTATTATCGCCAACTAATGGGACGAAACTAATGGAGGTCCCAAAAAGATCTCCCTCCGACCAAATAGTGTCAATAATGATAAGACAACAAAGCAGATCAATGTTGGCAGATAACGCCATTGTTCGTGCGGGTTAAGGGGGGTTACTTTCCTTTAAGGGAGCCCACCTCGCTTTTTGTATCTTTCTCGCCTACTGTTTTAAGACGTTTACCCCCCGTCCAGGTGTCAATATTTTCCTGGCTAGCGGTAGCGAGCCATCATATATATATATATGTTTATTTTGACAGCAAGCTAACATTTTTCAATAGAAAAAATTCTCCGGCGAAGCCGGAGTTTCTATTTGGAGAATCTATTTGGGTACCATATGAAGGTACAGACAAAGCTTCGTCTAAATCTATTCCTTAGTCTCTGAGAATACGTGCTGACAAGACATAACAAATATGTCTCTCTCTCTCTCTCTCTCTCTCTCTCTCTCTCTCTCTCTCTCTCTCTCTCTCTCTCTCTCTCTCTCTCTCTCTTAAAAAAAAATCCGCGCTCATGTTGATAATATTGTGATAATTTCCAGCCGTTCCATTCATTCTTACCTGGAACGGTCTTTTCTCGTGGAGCTGGGGGGGAAATTAGTGGAATGGCCCTAATTTACATGGATTATCACGCGCGATTATTACGGTGATAATGACTTCCGCAATGGTATTAGCGGGAATTATATTAACTTTTGTTCTTTCGTTTTTTTTTTTTTTCATTTCTATTTTCTTTGTGTTTGTCTTTCTTTGTATCTATCTACTGTGTTAGCTATCTGTGTGTGTATCTAATGCTTTATCTATATATCTGTCTGTCTATTTACTTATCTATATCTATCAACGTGTATGTTTATTTTTATTTCTGTATCCTTGCATGTGAAGGTACAGTAGGGAGGGTTCTGGGGGGGGAACTCAGTTATGGCCTTAGCCTTGCTCGGGGCCTTGGGGCTGTTCGGCCAGGCCGCCTGGGGAACAGCAACCCCGCACCCCCTATTTTCTTGAAATTTGTGTTCCACTTACTAAATTCGTAGTTAGAGTTGGCTACGGACTGACTTGTATATTATGGTACTGTTCTGTATTTCCTGGCTAACCCCGTTTTTATTACCAAGACTGAATAGCAACATATAAGATAAATATATGTACAATACAAGCCCCAACACGCTGGGGAGCGATGTAGCTGAAGGTGTGTGTGTGTGTGTGTGTGTGTTGCACATACTCGAAGCAGCTCGTAAATGAAACAGTTTGCCACAGCAATACGAGATGTGCCGTTTTCTCTCACTTAAAAGTGTTCACATGGTAAACTATTATATAATATATTTCAGGCATAACTATTTTGTTGTTTAACCCGTTCAGTACCAGAGAAGTCCTTTGCATCGTATTTTGGCAACTATTAGACGATTTTATTCAGCTTAGGAAGGACCTCTAGTAAATAATAAGACTTCAAACTATATCAACCAACCCATTTAACTACCACAGATCCTTCCTAAGCTGCATAGTATCGTCTAAATATAGCTAGAATAAAATATAATGCAAGTCGCTGGTACTCAAAGGATTAAGGTGCTATCACACAAATAGTATAATAATAATAATAATAATAATAATAATAATAATAATAATAATAATAATAATATCAGGTCTAACTAAATCGTGAGAGATACAGTTCTAGCTAGCTATATCAAATAAGGATTTCAGATACTATAACTTGCTCAATATACTCCATGGATCAGGTCAGGTCAGGTCAGGTCAGGTGAAGGTATTGAGGGATAAACCTTTACAACGGCACCTCTTATCTACTTTCCGAAGAGTGTTGAGAGTACACACAGTAAATCCTCAATATTAATTAAAGAAAATATCATAATATCTATCAAACTTAAAGTAATCCGAATCAAGGCACGCTTCACATTTTGTAGTATATATTCAAGCATAGCTTTGATAACGTGAAGTAAGAGTGTATAATGTTAATACATTCGGGTGTACATGAATAACACCTATTCAAACATACCTATACTTACCTGTGCATATGATTCCTTGTGTGATAACGCCCTACAGTAAAGGTGTTAATGTGTGTGTGTGTGTGTGTTTTTTTTTTTTTTTTTTTTTCGAGGTCTCAAGTTACTATCAAATCATAAATAGTAAAAAAAAGTACTCTTGCAGGGTCTTGTTTTTATTCCTGATACCTCTGATAGGATTACCAGCTACTAGACCTCACAAGAGTGTATGGTGTAGTAGTAGTATTATGAATGAAATGTGTAGTAGCAGTATTATGAATGAAATGTGTAGTAGTAGTATTATGAATGAAATGTGTAGTAGTAGTATTATGAATGAAATGTGTAGCTGTAGTATTATGAATGAAATGTGTAGCTTTCCAATAAATCCAACTTCACCCGAATGAAAGTTGTAGAAGAGTAAAGAATATAACCTGACGAGATGAATAACAGATTGCAGACCCAGTAGCCGCGTTCTTTGTTGGTGCATATACAGTATATGAAGACAAAAATAGATGATTTGAAGAAGTAAGCCCAGCCGGTACCGGTGACGTCCTTTTCAGCATGTATTGGCAACTGTTAGATGATTGTATTAAGCCTAGTAAGGACCTCAAAAACATATAAGGCTACAGACTGTCTCAAAGAATCCTTTTTAGCTACCACAGATCCTTCCCAAGTCGAATAAAATCGCTTAATGCTCGCCAGATTATGATGGAAAGGACGTGACCGATGCTGAATGGGTTAAGGCGGCCCACTTCGCTTTTTTCTCTTTCTCTCCCTCTCTCTTTGGCTTGTATCCATTTGGCCCCATTCAGCCAATGTCAATATTTTCCTGGCGAGCAGTAGCGAGCCACCATATATATATATATATTTGTTTTGACAGCAAGCTAAATTTGTACATTTGTCGATAGAAAAATTTCTCTGGCGAACCCAGATTTCTCCATACAATGCTGGCTCGCTATTCGCTCGCCAGGAAGAAATCGACACCTGGATGGGGATTAACGTCTTAAAACAGTTGGCTGAATGGGGCAGAATGGATACAAACCAGAGAAAGAGAGAAAAGGAGAGAAAGATAAAACAAAAACGATGACCCCCCTTAAGGAATGGTAATAGAGCCTCCTTACCTTGACACTTGAGTCCCTGCTTGATGACGCCCCACAGTAAGGAGCCGCAGTGGTCGCAGAAGGTGGGCGACATGTAGGTGTTGACGTGGAACCGGTGGGGCACGTTGATCTTGAAGCGCTGACGGAGGTACTGGCGGGGGAGGGTGAGGAGAGAGAGATTTTTAGTTCAGAGAGATTTTAGTTCAGAGAGAGACAGATCGATCGATCCCTGACACTCAAGTTTAGCACCATTGTTTGTTAGATTTTAAGACGTTCGCCCCCTTAGGTTGTCAATTTTAAAATCTTTCGCCCCAGATCTGTCAATTTTAAGACCTTTCGTGCCATTTTGGTGTTGCTTTTTTCCTGGTGAGCGATAGCGAGTCTGTAATGTAAGAGGAACTAGCCTTCGGCCGGGACATTTTTCGACCGAAAAAGTGTACATATTTATCTTGAAAGAGGCTCAAGGGGGTGTAATTTTAAGCTTCATGAAAGTCTAGGGAACAAACTAAAAACCTCCCTTTAAGAAGAGTTGTTCCCTCCCTGTCCTCGTCATGGTTCAGGGGGTCTTGCGGCCTTCACAACCCTTCAACGCAATAATAATAATAAATAGATACAAAGTAATAATAGTACATATTTAAAACAAATAATAATAATAATTCTGACTATCCTAAACTGCTGGCCAAAAATATACACCTTCCTCCCTCAAGCTTGTGATCATTATTCAAGCCACGACCTCACTCCCTCCCTCCCCACTACCAGGCTTCAAACTATTCAGCCCCGCCCTCACGCCCGCGCCCCAAAATTATCCCGATATTTTTCCAGGCCACACGTCCTCCCGATTTCCTCCCAAACTTGGCGGACGAAGGCTAATTATCCGCGTAAATCCTGACGGTGGTGGGGCTGTGAGTCCTCCACGGGTCGGGGGTGATGTATGATGCTACCTATACTTAAGAGGGAGGGTTACAGCCAGTGTTACATACATACCTTGACTTATATAGGGAGGGTTACAGCCAGTGTTACATACATACCTAGACTTATAGAGGGAGGGTTACAGCCAGTGTTACATACATACCTTGACTTATATAGGGAGGGTTACAGCCAGTGTTACATACATACCTAGACTTATAGAGGGAGGGTTACAGCCAGTGTTACATACATACCTTGACTTATAGAGGGAGGGTTACAGCCAGTGTTACATACATACCTTGACTTATAGAGGGAGGGTTACAGCCAGTGTTACATACATACCTTGACTTATATAGGGAGGGTTACAGCCAGTGTTACATACATACCTTGACTTATAGAGGGAGGGTTACAGCCAGTGTTACATACATACCTTGACTTATAGAGGGAGGGTTACAGCCAGTGTTACATACATACCTAGACTTATAGAGGGAGGGTTACAGCCAGTGTTACATACATACCTTGACTTATATAGGGAGGATTACAGACATAGTTACATACATACCTAGACTTATATAGGGAGGTTACAACCATAGTTACATAGATACTTAAGACTTATATAGGGAGGTTACAACCAGTGTTACATACATGGGACTCGTCAGCCTTGGTCGGCAACCTGTCTAGGGGAGTGAACCTTATGCATAATACCAAAGGGCGGCGCGCTCATCGGTGCCACTTGTAGGCGAACTCTACAGTACATACAGATACGGGGTAATTGCAGCTCACCAGTCCTATTATTAATCAGATTATTATTATTTTGTCATTATTATCTATTCATTTTTGTTCAATACATCAATCTAAGTGTATTTATTGAGTAAACTTACTATAGTTTGTTGAGAGAGTTCCCCCGAGCCCGGACAGTTGCCCAGGATCTTGTCATGACACTTCTTGTGGACGGCACACTGACACACTGCAACAAAAACGCGATTATTTAGTTATTATTATTATTATTATTATTATTATTATTATTATTATTTTATTTTATTTTTTTATTTTTGTTTACATTTTTAACATTTCTGCCCCCAGGATAGAATTATATACGGGGACGCCATTTCACTCTTTCCTGGCTAACATTAGACGGGTTTACTTGGCTCTGGAAGGCTCTCTAGAAATCAGAGTGGTGAAGCCTATCTCAAATAACCCTCTGACGCCCACAGTTCCTTCCTAAACTGAATAAAATCATCTTTTGATAGCCAGAAAGAAGGGAAGAGAAGCGTCGTCTTACACTGAAAGGGTTGACACAATATTATACACTGTAGAATATGTTGGTGTGAAAAGGGTAATTAAGGGAGATGGGTCGTATTTTTGGTCTCTCTTCTTCCTCATGTTTTGACCCATTAGTTTTCAGATTATAAGACGTTATACCCATTAGTTTGGCGATTTTAAGACCTTTCGCCCCATTTATTTGTCAATATTTATACTTTCCGTGTCATACAGTAGGTGTCGATTTTTTCCTGGCGAGCGAAAGCGAGCCTGTAATTTAAGAGGAACCGGGAAAATTTTCTATCGAAAAATTTACAAATACATTATGAAGGAGGGTCTTGGGGGGGTTAAGCTTGATGGAGGTCTAGGGAGGAAACTTTAAAAACAAATAAATATATAAATAAATGATCAAATAAATACGTCCATCTGCCCTTAAAGTCCCCGTTATGTTATACCCTTATATAGGTATGTAGGTAATAATACACCTACAGTATATAATATATGACATAAGTGAAACTCAATATACTCAGCCCTCCTTCAAATATAATGGTTTGATTCGCCATACTGAACAGACGATTATAAATATACTGAACACATTATGTCGCCATCTTGAATAGACGATTATAGATATACTGAACACATTATATCGCCATTTTGAACAGACGATTATAGATATACTGAACACATTATATCGCCATTTTGAACAGACGATTATAGATATACTGAACACATTATGTCGCCATCTTGAATAGACGATTATAGATATACTGAACACATTATATCGCCATACTGAACAGACAATTATAGATATACTGAACACATTATATCGCCATTTTGAACAGACGATTATAGATATACTGAACACATTATATCGCCATTTTGAACAGACGATTATAGATATACTGAACACATTATATCGCCATATTGAACAGACGATTATAGATATACTGAACACATTATATCGCCATAGAACAGACGATTAAAATGATTCTGAGTCAATTTTATATGGAGTCTCAATGAATTACGCGACAGCAAAATGTATATATACAATAAAACAAATCCACCTAGACTGTTGTGTATATTATGAATCTGTCTCCTGTAGTCTATGCCTTGTAAGTAGGCCAGTATTCTTTTCCATTAACCTCTATAACTCAAAATAACTATTATTTTTACCATTTGGGAAGAGTCAGCCTGGAATTAGGTGTGGAAATTGACTGCCCATTTCTTCTAGAGTAATCGAGCTATCATTTTTACCATTTAGGAAGAGTCAGCCTGGAATTAGGTGTGGAAATTGACTGCCCATTTCTTCTAGAGTAATCGAGCTATCATTTTTACCATTTAGGAAGAGTCAGCCTGGAATTAGGTGTGGAAATTGACTGCCCATTTGTTCTAGAGTAATCGAGCTGTAATTTTTACCATTTAGGAAGAGTCAGCCTGGAATTAGGTGTGGAAATTGACAGCCCATTTGTTCTATCCCTATTTGGAGTTACAGAGGATAGAGTTGAGGGTTTCTGGCCTACTCTTAAGGGGGGGTCACCGGTTTTTTTGTTATCTTTCTCTCCTTTTCTCTCTTTCCCTGGCTTGTATTCATTCGGCCCCATTCAGCCAACTGTTTTACGACGTTTATCCCCATCCAAGTGTCAATTTCTTCCTAGCGAGCGATAGCGAGCCAGCATTGTATGGAGAAATCCGGCTTCGCCGGAGACATTTTTCTATCGAAAAATGTACAAATTTAGCTTGCTGTCAAAACAAAATATATATATGCTGGCTCGCTACCGCTCGCCAGGAAAATATTGACACCTGGATGGGGGTAAACGTCTTAAAACAGTAGGCTGAATGGGGCCGAATGGATACAAGCCAAAGAAAGAGGGAGATAAAGAAAAAAAGCGAGGTGGGCTCCCTTAATGAATAGACTGTAGTATCAAGCTAGCTACAACGTATAATAAGGTTACTCACTTTGACACTGGTAGCCTTGCTTCCCAAAACCCCTGAAAAAAAAGAACATTTATTAGTTTTTTATAATTAGCAAGATGAGTATTACAATAGTACATACACATACACATACATAAACAGATAGATTCAATAATAAAATATTATTATACGGATATAACTATTTTATGCTGCATGTTCGAAATCCAGCAGAGGAAATCGTAAGTCGTAAATCAGGAAGACTATTCGTACATTCTTGCTTGGGTCTTTCATATTAACGTTATCCGGATTTTTAACATCCTCATAATGGCTCAACTTTCTGCATTATCCCAAGTTTTCCCTTGCTAAAGCCGGAGTCACACGAGGTTTTTTTCGAGCACTTTTTACGGGCAATTATGGTCTGGAAGCTTAAATAATTACACTTTATCATTATTCGACTGCCTAACATGATCTACCTTTAGTCTAGTTAACGATGCCAGTGCGAAAAAGTCACGAAATAATACGAGAACAAAAACTTGCTCATAGAAAATGGACGGAAAACGCGCTCGTGCGACACCGGCTTAATCACCGAAAGAATAGGCGCGTTTTTTGTTGAAGGGGCAAGTTAGCGATCTTTTCGGCTTTCCGGCAAAATACGCTTCCATTTCGCACTCTCGCAATTTACAACTGGTCTAACTTTCTGTAAGAGTATTTGGGAAATGTTAAGTTGGGTGGGTGATTTATATATGTTAAGTTGGGTGGCTGATTTATATATGTTAAGTTGGGTGAGTGATTTATATATGTTAAGTTGGGTGGGTGATTTATATATGTTAAGTTGGGTAAGTGATTTATATATGTTAAGTTGGGTGGGTGATTTATATATGTTAAGTTGGGTGGGTGATTTATATATGTTAAGTTGGGTGGGTGATTTATATATGTTAAGTTGGGTGGGTGATTTATATATGTTAAGTTGGGTGAGTGATTTATATATGTTAAGTTGGGTGGGTGATTTATATATGTTAAGTTGGGTGGGTGATTTATATATGTTAAGTTGGGTGGGTGATTTATATATGTTAAGTTGGGTGAGTGATTTATATATGTTAAGTTGGGTGAGTGATTTATATATGTTAAGTTGGGTGGGTGATTTATATGTTAAGTTGGGTTAGTGATTTATATATGTTAAGTTGGGTGAGTGATTTATATATGTTAAGTTGGGTGGGTGATTTATATATGTTAAGTTGGGTGGGTGATTTATATATGTTAAGTTGGGTTGGTGATTTATATATGTTAAGTTGGGTGGGTGATTTATATATGTTAAGTTGGGTGGGTGATTTATATATGTTAAGTTGGGTGAGTGATTTATATCTGTTAAGTTGGGTGAGTGATTTATATATGTTAAGTTGGGTGAGTGATTTATATATGTTAAGTTGGGTGGGTGATTTATATGTTAAGTTGGGTGAGTGATTTATATATGTTAAGTTGGGTGGGTGATTTATATATGTTAAGTTGGGTGAGTGATTTATATATGTTAAGTTGGGTGAGTTATTTATATATGTTAAGTTGGGTGGGTGATTTATATATGTTAAGTTGGGTGAGTGATTTATATTGTTAAGTTGGGTGGGTGATTTATATATGTTAAGTTGGGTGGGTGATTTATATATGTTAAGTTGGGTGGGTGATTTATATATGTTAAGTTGGGTGGGTGATTTATATATGTTAAGTTGGGTGAGTGATTTATATATGTTAAGTTGGGTGGGTGATTTATATATGTTAAGTTGGGTGGGTGATTTATATATGTTAAGTTGGGTGAGTGATTTATATATGTTAAGTTGGGTGGGTGATTTATATATGTTAAGTTGGGTGGGTGATTTATTATGTTAAGTTGGGTGAGTGATTTATATATGTTAAGTTGGGTGAGTGATTTATATGTTAAGTTGGGTGGGTGATTTATTATGTTAAGTTGGGTGAGTGATTTATATATGTTAAGTTGGGTGAGTGATTTATATGTTAAGTTGGGTGAGTGATTTATATATGTTAAGTTGGGTGAGTGATTTATATATGTTAAGTTGGGTGAGTGATTTATATATGTTAAGTTGGGTGAGTGATTTATATATGTTAAGTTGGGTGGGTGATTTATTTATGTTAAGTTGGGTGAGTGATTTATATATGTTAAGTTGGGTGAGTGATTTATATATGTTAAGTTGGGTGAGTGATTTATATATGTTAAGTTGGGTGAGTGATTTATATATGTTAAGTTGGGTGAGTGATTTATATATGTTAAGTTGGGTGAGTGATTTATATATGTTAAGTTGGGTGAGTGATTTATATATGTTAAGTTGGGTGGGTGATTTATATATTTTAAGTTGGGTGGGTGATTTATATATGTTAAGTTGGGTGGGTGATTTATATATTTTAAGTTGGGTGGGTGATTTATATGTTAAGTTGGGTGGGTGATTTATATATGTTAAGTTGGGTGAGTGATTTATAATAGTTATGTTGGGTGAGTGATTTATATATGTTAAGTTGGGTGGGTGATTTATATATGTTAAGTTGGGTGGGTGATTTATATATGTTAAGTTGGGTGAGTGATTTATATATGTTAAGTTGGGTGAGTGATTTATATACAGTATGTTAAGTTGGGTGAGTGATTTATATATGTTAAGTTGGGTGGGTGATTTATATATTTTAAGTTGGGTGGGTGATTTATATATGTTAAGTTGGGTGGGTGATTTATATATTTTAAGTTGGGTGGGTGATTTATATATGTTAAGTTGGGTGGGTGATTTATATATTTTAAGTTGGGTGGGTGATTTATATATGTTAAGTTGGGTGGGTGATTTATATATGTTAAGTTGGGTGGGTGATTTATATATGTTAAGTTGGGTGGGTGATTTATATATGTTAAGTTGGGTGGGTGATTTATATATGTTAAGTTGGGTGGGTGATTATATATGTTAAGTTGGGTGAGTGATTTATATATGTTAAGTTGGGTGAGTGATTTATATATGTTAAGTTGGGTGGGTGATTTATATATGTTAAGTTGGGTGGGTGATTTATATATGTTAAGTTGGGTGAGTGATTTATATATGTTAAGTTGGGTGAGTGATTTATATATTTAAGTTGGGTGAGTGATTTATATATGTTAAGTTGGGTGGGTGATTTATATATTTTAAGTTGGGTGGGTGATTTATATATGTTAAGTTGGGTGGGTGATTTATATATTTTAAGTTGGGTGGGTGATTTATATATGTTAAGTTGGGTGGGTGATTTATATATTTTAAGTTGGGTGGGTGATTTATATATGTTAAGTTGGGTGGGTGATTTATATATGTTAAGTTGGGTGGGTGATTTATATATGTTAAGTTGGGTGGGTGATTTATATATGTTAAGTTGGGTGGGTGATTTATATATGTTAAGTTGGGTGGGTGATTTATATATGTTAAGTTGGGTGAGTGATTTATATATGTTAAGTTGGGTGGGTGATTTATATATGTTAAGTTGGGTGGGTGATTTATATATGTTAAGTTGGGTGGGTGATTTATATATGTTAAGTTGGGCGGGTGATTTATATATGTTAAGTTGGGTGAGTGATTTATATATGTTAAGTTGGGTGGGTGATTTATATGTTAAGTTGGGTGAGTGATTTATATATGTTAAGTTGGGTGAGTGATTTATATATGTTAAGTTGGGTGGGTGATTTATATATGTTAAGTTGGGTGGGTGATTTATATATGTTAAGTTGGGTGAGTGATTTATATGTTAAGTTGGGTGAGTGATTTATATATGTTAAGTTGGGTGGGTGATTTATATATGTTAAGTTGGGTGGGTGATTTATATATGTTAAGTTGGGTGAGTGATTTATATATGTTAAGTTGGGTGGGTGATTTATATATGTTAAGTTGGGTGAGTGATTTATATATGTTAAGTTGGGTGGGTGATTTATATATGTTAAGTTGGGTGGGTGATTTATATATGTTAAGTTGGGTGAGTGATTTATATATTTGTTTATGTATTATTATTTATTTTTATTTTTTTGTCCAAGGTAGTAACAAGAAGAGGAATTTGTTGTTATACTATCTTTGGTGCGGTGGTTTAAGGGGTTAGTGGCTGTTTTTGGTCTATTTCTTTAGTTATTCATATAATTTTGAGTTCCCCCCTAGACCTCCATCAAGCTTAAACACAAAAAACCTAGAACCCCCTTCAAGCTAAATTTGTACATTTTCCTCTTAACATTACAGGCTCGCTATCGCTCGCCAGGAAAAAATCGACACCTAAATGGCACAACATTTCTTAAAATTGGCAACGAAATGGGGCGAAATGTGTTAAAATCGTCAAATTAATGGGCCGAACGTCTTAAGATCTCTAAACTAATTGGGCTATCTTGTTTAATTATTATTGATGATTTCGCTTGCTTTGGCCATTTTCGAGCTATGTATTCTAGTGTGTCCCCTCTGTTGTAACGTTACCTTCATTATGACGTGTGTTGAGTAGTGAGGAGCCTGGCAGATGATAATAGTCAGTGTTGATGGTGGAATAATGGGGGCCAGGGCTCATTAATAACTAGTGGATGACAGTAATGACGCTCGTTACTCCACTCTTTATCTCTCAGTATATATTATACTATATATATATATTACTGTATAAATAATTGTACAGCCGGCGAAATTTCCAGAGGTCTCAGATTGTTATATCTTTTTTCACCGACCAACTTTACTTCTAACTCAATTAATGAAATCAACAAATACATGTGGCACTCCAAGGACTCGAACCTAGGATACTCACACCGAAATTCCGCGTATTTATGCAGTAGATATCGGCATGGGAAGCCCAAGGGTAGGTGTGGTGGAGTGGTCTGGCTACTGGACTATACCCTGTTCTAAATCAGTAGCCCGAAACTGTTGAACACTAACCTCTGTAACTCACAAACGACTAGCGTAATCGAGCTAATAAGTTTATGGGTTAAAATCCTGATGTGTTTTAACACTCATATGGCAGCTGATGAGGTGGACTTCTAAAATATATTGGTTGGCTAAATTCATCCATCATCAGTCTAGATTCTGACGCCAGTGCAAAATAGTCCAGAAATGTTGCCAGAAATATGTTGATCATCGAATGTTGACTATAAAAGCTCTCGTGTGATACCGGTTTTTAACCTCGATGTTCCCGATACAATAGCACTGCATGAATATATAGTTGGAAGTGATCGCTAGGAATCGTCACCACTTTGTTATAACCTCATAAGCCGAAGTAATATATATTCAGTCCAGCAGACGTACATTTGCTTTCATTAACCTTCTCAAGTTCCGATACGCATTTATTTTCTGTTTTCTGGCTATTATTAGACGATTTTATTCAGATTGGGACGCGTATATGGAAATCAGAGGGTTAATTGAGATATTCTATACCCATATAATTCCCACAGATCCTTCCTAAACTGTATACAATCGTCTTATGATAGCCAGAATAAACTCAAAATGCGCCATAATCTCCAAAAGGTTAATGTTGTCGCTATATATTCGAAGATATCAAAGACTGAATCAAATCTTATGAATTGCAAATATGATAATATATGATCAATGTATTTCAGATGTTCATGTAATCGGATCGGGGGCTCAATATGTGCTTGTGTGTTTGAAAGTGTGTGTGTGTGTGTGTGTGTGTGTGTGTGTGTGTGTGTGAGTGTTTGAGTGTGTGTGTGTTTGAGTGTGTTTTTGTGTGTGTGTGACGTGTGTGTGTGTTTGAGTTTGTGTGTGTGTGTGTGTGTGTGCATGCATGCATGCATGCGTGCGTGCGTGCGTGCAACTAAAACGTATCATTCAGTCATATTTTGAGTCAGAATAAATTGAATTAGTCACCTTTGCTAGATTTGCCTGTAAGAGCTACAAGGATAAAGGTAGACATAAGTGGAATGACGAATGTTGTTTAATTGCTTACGTATTAAGGGGAATGGAATGGTGAGGAGGGTGGAGAGGTTGCAGGAGGAGGAAGTCTGGGAGGAGTACAGGAGAGCAGTGGAAAGACGACTAGGTGGGTTCGACCTGGAAGTTATGGAGGAAGTGGAGGAGATGAGCAAGGTGTTTAAGGATGAGATCTGTGCAGCATGTGAGGAGGTGTGTGGAGTGAGGAGAAGAGGGAGGGGAGTGAAAGGTACAGCATGGTGGACAGAAGAGGTAAGAATAGCTGTGGAAGAAAAGAAGGAAGCATATAGAGAGTGGTTGGGTAGTAGAGGGAATGAAGATTCCGAAAGACAGAAACGAGCGAGGTACGTGGAGAGTAAGAGGGTGGTGAAGAGAGTAGTGAAGGAAAGTAAGAGAAGAGTAGATGAGGAATTTGGAAGGAATCTGAGTGTAAAATGGAGGGAGTGTAAGAAACTGTTCTGGAAAGAAGTCAAGAAAGTTAGGAAGGTAGCAAGGGAAACAGTAAGGGTGTGAAAGATAAGAATGGGAGAATGCTAGCCGAGAAGCAAGAGAGAGTTGAAAGATGGAGGGAGTACTTCAGTGAGTTGCTAAATGTAAGGAATGAAGAGCCAGCAAACATAGCTGGATATGGTATGGGCGGGAGAAGAAGAGAAGTAGTGGAGGAGGAGGTGGGGATCAGGAGGTCAGAAGTGTGGGAAGCCATGAAAAGAGTGAAGTTGGGGAAAGCACCAGGAACAGATGGAGTGTGTGGGGAAATGTTGAGGTATGGTGGTGAGATAGTGATAGAATGGGTATGGAAAATGTGAAAACTAGCATGGGAGAAGGGGAGTGCATCCGATGACTGGAAGACTGGCATAATAGTCCCCCTATATAAGGGCAAAGGGGAAAGAGGAGTGTGTGGTAACCACCGAGGAATATGTCTTCTAAGCGTAGTAGGGAAGGTATACAGTAGGGTAGTGATTGAGAGAGTGAGAGTGAGAACGGAGAAATGGATAGGCGACGAGCAGGGAGGTTTTAGGAAGGGAAGAGGATGTGTAGATCAGATTTTTACCCTGAATTGTGTTGTGGAGAAGTATCTGGAGAAGAAACAAAAGGTGTATGTTGCCTTTATGGACTTGGAGAAGGCCTATGACAGAGTGGATAGAGAAGGTTTGTGGAAAGTACTTAGAATATACGGAATAGAGGGCAAGTTGCTGAAAGCAGTGAAGAGCATGTATGAGGGTGCAAAGGCGGCAGTACGTGTGGAGAGTGAGCAGCGCGAGTTCTTTGACCTGAATGTTGGTTTGAAACAGGGGTGTGTGATGTCCCCGTGGTTGTTTATTGTATATATGGATGGAGTCATGAAAGAAATACTATCAAGAGCAGTGGATGTTGGTGTATCGCTGAAAAGGGAGGGAATTGAGTGGAAGCTACCTATATTGTTGTTTGCAGATGATACAGTTCTGATGAGTGATAATGAATGGGAGTTGCAGGGTCTGGTAAATGAGTTTGGAACAGTGTGCAAAAAACGGAATTTGAAGGTAAATACGGGGAAGAGCAAGGTTATGGTCTTCGAAAGGGGTGAAGTCACAGAGTGTGAGGTGAAGCTGAACGGTCAGGCTATGGAGATCGTCAACTCTTTTAAGTATCTGGGCAGTGTGTTGAGTAAAGATGGGACTATGGATGAAGAGGTGTGGGAGAGGGTACAACAGGGGAAGAGGGTTGTAGGAACGCTAAAAGCAGTAACAAGAAATAGGGTGGTCAGTATGGAAGTGAAGAAGTCCTTGCATGACAGTGTGGTAATCCCGACACTGACTTACGGAAGCGAAGCATGGACGTTGGTTGAGAGACTCAGACCAAGAGTGAGAGCAGTGGAAATGAATTACTTAAGGAGTGTGTGCGGAGTTACATGGAGGGATAGACAGACTAATGAGGAAGTAAGAAGGAGGTGTGGTGTGGAGGTAGATGTGCTGGAAAGTGTGAAAAGGAACAACTTGAGATGGTTCGGCCATATGGAACGTATGGAAAGCGAGAGAATGACTAAGAGGGTGTACGAGAGCGAGGTGGAGGGACAGAGGGGGAGAGGTAGACCGAATATGAGGTGGAAGGATGGAGTGAGGAAGTACATGAACGAAGGCGGTGCTGGTTGGGGGGAGGGGCGTCGACTGACTGGGGACAGAGGTGCATGGGGGCGGTTCGTTCGTGGCCACCCCTTCGGGGATCACGGCGTCAGGCAATAGATAGATAGATAGATTAAGGGGACCCACCTAGCTTTTTTCTCTTTCTCTCCCTCTCTTTGGCTTGTATCCATTCGGACCCATTTAGCCTACTGTTTTAAGATTTTTAGGCCTACCCCCATCCAGTTGTCAATATTTTCCTGGCGAGCGGTAACGAGCCAGCATCTATATATATTTTGTTTAGACAGCAAGCTAAATTTGTAAATTTTTCGATAGAAAAATTTATCCGGCGAAGCCGGATTTCTCCATACAATGCTGGCTCGCTTTCGCTCGCCAGGAAAAAATCGACACCTGGATGGGGATAAATGTCTTAAACAGTTGGCTGAATGGGGCCGAATGCATACAAGCCAGGGAAAGAGAGAAAAGGAGAGAAAGATCAAACAAAGCCGGTGACCCCCCTTAATTGTATTGTCTGTTGTACTTAGTTTGTAGGGAGTTGTTGTTTTAGCTAGAAGGTTCAGTTGGGTAATTATTCATGTAACGATTGTCCTCTTCCCCTCGCCTCTGAAATCTATAGTCTGTTCATTAGAGTTAGGCCAGGAGTATCATCCACTAACCTCTGTAACTCAAAACAGAAGTAGCGTAATCGAGCTAATATGTCTACTATTTGGGAAGAGTCAGCCAGGGAGTAGGTAAATTCTGAGGGGGGCTTTTATATATATGCAGTATATTACAGCCGGCGAGATTTCCAGCGGTCACATAATATAATTCTGGGTAAAATATGCTATTTATCAAATTACCCAAGAGGAGTTATGTGTTACGGTGAAGATATCGACTGTGTGTCAACCATATCACCCGCCATACAGTACCCTCCATCAGTGGGGGGGGGGGGGGGAGCGTTCTTTTATTTTATTTATATTTTTTGCAACCCCCTACTGACCATCCGTACACTTTTTGAAACTCCCTAAAACTTAATGACTGAAACTTATTAACTTTGATTAATATTGAGGATTTGGTTGTTTTTGCCATTTTCGAACAAATTATTTTAGTTTGTCCTCTAGGCTAACAAAAGCTCCTTCCTAGACTTTCTTCAAACTTATAAAATGCTCACCCAGATGGTCAGATCCCCTTCAAACTAAATTTGTACATCTTATCGATCGATAGATCGGCCAATGACCGATCTCTTCTAAGTTACAGGCTCGTTATCGCTCGCCCGGATAAAAATTGACACCTAAATCGGGTGAAGCGTCTTATTATCGCCAAACTAATGGGTTCAAGCTTCTTAAAATTCCAAATTAATGAAGCGAAACAGGGGACATCCAAAAAGATCTCCCTCGGACCAAATAGTGTTAAGTAGTCTGAGACTGAATGAAAGTGTTGTTACTAAATGAACAGGAACTCCTCCAAATGGTTGGATCTAATGTAAGTCAATGTAAGTAAAGAGCGGATTTTTAAAATCCAACATGCTTTGTCTGAAATTACTTGTATAGGATTATAATGTATGTAAAATTACCTACATCAATCAGTTTCTGGAGATATGCACGCACAGTGGAATGTATTATTATGCTTTTTCCACCAACCAACTTCACCTCTAAACTCAATTAATGCAATCAACAAATACATGACGTGGCACTCCAAGGACTCGAACCTAGGATACTCACATCTATGAGAGGTCCGCAAAAAATTACTGAACAAAAGACCAGAACTGGGTTGAATAAACAAAAATCCAACGAGGTAGGTGAAGAATTGGCAACAGGGCCTGAGGGTAGATTTGGCATATGGGCGGGGCAGGCAGGCAGGCAGGCAGGCAGGCAGCTGGCGCCACCTGTCCATAGTATAAACAACACACTCACCGAGGGGGTTATATTAGCCTACCGTAGGATAACTACACTCAATAAAAATACACTCAGAATGGCTGACTGAATTAAGGGGGGATGTCGTCTATATTTATTTATATTTTTGCTATATTATTTAGTTTCCTCCCTAGACCTCCATCAAGCTTAAAAAAAAAAATATCCAAAGATAAATTTTTTTTTTTTTTTATAGAAAAAGGTCCCGACCGGAGGCCGATTACTACTATATTACAGGCTCTCTATCGCTCGCCAGGAACAAAATCGACTCCTTAATTGTACAAAAGGTCTTAACCCTTTCATTGTTTCGCATATTGACCTGATGAAGCTATCTGCGAAACGTTGTCAATAAAGTGCTCCTCCTCATATGGTTTTTATATTCATCTATACTCGAGATTTTTCAAGGTGGCGAGATATTGTTTGTCCCCGTCTTTTTGGTCGATTTATTTGTTTTCATTTATTTATTATTTGTTTCTAGTTTCCTCCCTAGACCTCCATCAAAATTAAACAAACCACCATTAGATCCCCCTTCTAGATTATTTTGTACATTTTTTGGTAGAAAGATTTCCCGGCCAAAGGCCGGTTCCTCCAAAATTACAGGCTCACTGTCGTTCGCCAGGAAAAAAATGACACCTAAATAGCACGAAAGGTCTAAATATTGACAAGGAAATGGGGCGGAAGGTCTTAAAACCGACAAATTAATGGGGCAAACATCTTAAAATTTGAAAACTAATGAGGCTAAACATGAAGGAGAAGGGATCTAGAAAAACTACCCATCCCCCCTTAATTGACCCCCTGCGAGTTTCAGGCTACAAGGAGGTTGGAGGTATAGACATCGCTATTTAGCTAAATTAACAACTAATATTAGGTTGTAGTGCATTTACTGTATATATTTATGTAGCTCGGTAAATATATGAAGGGTCCTGCTTGGAAGTATGTGGGCAGGCATTGTGGTGTAGTTCCGCTGCGTGTCTGCCTGCTGTGACCGGAATCTCTCTAGGAGTTTTGGGCCCTGGAAATCTTTTGCTGGGGACCCCTCATGGTCCGGACTCTGTCTCGAGTCGGCATTCCCAGTTAGGGGGTATGTGCCTGATTATATACATATATACTGTACATAGTTCATTTATGAATACCAGGTACATAAAACCAAATTCATCATAATTTGTATCTATTAGAAATCTACATTATTATTTCATTTCTGTTTTATGTTGATGTTTACGGCTCCAACTTCTGTATAGCCTGGAACTTGCAAGTGGTCAATTAATCAATTATTGCACCTACGTATCCTAACATAAGCAAAGGCTAACTCTATATTCCTAATGGCCCTTCGAATAGCTCTCAACTACCCATCTATGTTTAGCTCTTCTCTTAAAGGGCAGGTATCTGGACCCCTTTCTCCCTCATGTTTAGCCCCATTAGTTTTAACATTTTAAGACATTCGCCCAATTAGTTTGGGGATTTTAAGACCTTCCGTGCTATTTAGGTGTTGATTTTTTCTTGGCTAGCGATAACAAGCCTTCAATTTATGAAGAACCAGCCGGTGCAGTTTTCTACCGAAATATTTACAAATTTATCTCGAAGGAGGGTCTTGGGGTAGTTTTATAATCTTGATGGAGGTTTAGGGAGGAAACTAAAAATAGTAGTAAATAAATAAGTAAACAAATAAATAACAGTCACCCCTTAAGCCACCTATCCAGAGGAAGTACCTGCAGAAAGCGCAGAAGTTGGGTTGCCTGAAGAACTTGGCGACGAATTAATGACCTAAGATGCTGTGGTCGAATGGCCCCGCGACATCTGGTGATTTCCGACTACGACTTGAGGATAAATCTCTCAATGCCTACCTCTACGTGTACGCTCCCTCGAGATGCTATGAACTACCCCTCACTCTATCCTAACTACCCAGGATATCAAATTACCCACCAGAGGAAGTCCCTGCAGAAGGCGCAGAAGGTGGGTT
Source organism: Paralithodes platypus (assembly GCA_032716605.1). NCBI lineage: Eukaryota > Metazoa > Arthropoda > Malacostraca > Decapoda > Lithodidae > Paralithodes > Paralithodes platypus. The sequence continues at coordinate 4,266,849 of CM064520.1, forward strand.
GCCTGAAGAACTTGGCGACGAACTTGTGGCCCTTGACGCTGTGGACCTTCTGATGGCGGATGGCCCCCCGGCGTCTGGTGATCCCGGATACCGACTTGAAGGACTCCTCGTCAATCCGCGGAACTGTGGAAGTGGCAGGTTGTTAGAGGTACTGAACTGTGGAAGTGATAGGTTGTTAGAGGTACTGAACTGTGAAAGTGGTAGGTTGTTAGCGGTACTGAACTGTGGAAGTGGTAGGTTGTTAGAGGTACTGTACTGAACTGTGGAAGTGGTAGGTTGTTAGAGGTGCTGAACTGTGGAAGTGGTAGGTTGTTAGAGGTACTGAACTGTGGAAGTCGCAGGTTGTTAGAGGTACTGAACTGTGGAAGTGGTAGGTTGTTAGAGGTACTGAACTGTGGAAGTGGTAGGTTGTTAGAGATACGGAACTGTGGAAGTGGTAGGTTGTTAGAGGTACGGAACTGTGGAAGTGGTAGGTTGTTAGAGGTACGGAACTGTGGAAGTGGTAGGTTGTTAGAGGTATTGAACTGTGGAAGTGGTGGTTGTTAGAGGTACGGAACTGTGGAAGTGGTAGGTTGTTAGAGGTACTGAACAGTGGAAGTGGTAGGTTGTTAGAGGTACGGAACTATGGAAGTGGTAGGTTGTTAGAGGTACTGTACTGAACTGTGGAAGTGGCAGGTTGTTAGAGGTACTGAACTATGGAAGTGGTAGGTTGTTAGAGGTACCAGTACTGAACTGTGGAATTGGTTGGTTGTTAGAGGTACTGAACAGTGGAAGTGGTAGGTTGTTAGAGGTACTGAACTGTGGAAGTGGTAGGTTGTTAGAGGTACGGAACTGTGGAAGTGGTAGGTTGTTAGAGGTACGGAACTATGGAAGTAGTAGGTTGTTAGAGGTACTGAATTGTGGAAGTGGTAGGTTGTTAGAGGTACTGAACTGTGGAAGTGGTAGGTTGTTAGAGGTACGGAACTGTGGAAGTGGCGGGTTGTTAGAGGTACTGAACTGTGGAAGTGGTAGGTTGTTAGAGGTACTGAACTGTGGAAGTGGTAGGTTGTTAGAGGTACGGAACTGTGGAAGTGGTAGGTTGTTAGAGGTACTGAACAGTGGAAGTGGTAGGTTGTTAGAGGTACGGAACTGTGGAAGTGGTAGGTTGTTAGAGGTACGGAACTGTGGAAGTGGTAGGTTGTTAGAGGTACGGAACTGTGGAAGTGGTAGGTTGTTAGAGGTACGGAACTGTGGAAGTGGTAGGTTGTTAGAGGTACGGAACTGCAGAAGTGGTAGGTTGTTAGAGGTACGGAACTGTGGAAGTGGTAGGTTGTTAGAGGTACTGAACTGTGGAAGTGGTAGGTTGTTAGAGGTACTGAACTGTGGAAGTGGTAGGTTGTTAGAGGTACGGAACTGTGGAAGTGGTAGGTTGTTAGAGGTACGTCATAAGCAGGCCAAGTTTTATATATATAACATAATTCACTGACAAACATTAATAATACCCAAATAATCCGTGTAGGTAAGGTATAAGGTAAGTGACATGGCAAATTACTATCAGCTGGGAAAAACCCCGACTATAATAACCTCGCTTTCGCTCCATTAGTTAGAAGATTTTAAGACGTTTCACCTCTTTAGTTTGGCGATACAAAGATGCATCACCCCAATCAGGTGTCACTTTTATCTGGGCGATTGTTAGCAAGCCTGTTTTTAACTTGAAATAATTCAGCTTGAGCCTTGGAAAAAAAAATGTTTTTGTTTTTTTCCAAGCTTAGGGAACAAAGTAGAATATATTGCTAGTAAATTCCAAAAGCATGCACATTTCTCAATAGTATTTAAACAAAAATCTCCTAATAACCCACAAGTCATCGGATCAGATAGTGTTAAAACATGAGGTGGAACGCACTCTTCCATTTCCTCATTTAAGGGGGGTCACTGGATTTTTTATCATTCTCTCCTTTTCTCTCTTTCCCTGGTTTGTATCCATTCGGCCCCATTCAGCCAACTGTTTTAAGACGTTTATCCCCATCCAGGTGTTGATTTCTCCCTGGCGAGCGATAGCGAGCCAGCATTGTATGGAGAAATCCGGCTTTGCCGGAGAAATTTTTCGATCGAAAAATGTACAAATTTAGCTTGCTGTCAAAACAAAAATATACATATACTGGGTCGCTACCGCTCGCCAGGAAAATATTGACTTCTGAATGGGGGTAAACGTCTTAACACAGTAGGCTGAATGGGGCCGAATTAATACAAGCCGAAGAGAGAGGGAGAGAAAGAGAAAAAAAAAAGCGTGGTGGGCTCCCTTAATGGAACACTGTGGATGGGTTGTGGTGCATTCAACATTATGGGGGTATATAATTGACTTATTTATTTATTACTATATTTATTTATTGTATTATTTATGGCTAAGGATAATTTATTTCAAGCACATATTCGTGTTAGTAATTGACCACTAGAGAGTTTCAGGCCATAAGGAAGTTGGAGCTGTAGACATCGATATTTACCATAATGACCAGCTAATGTACGGCTGTAGTACATTTATAAATACGTAAACCCCAATTCAACTTACTTATTATTTAACAGAAACTTACAGTATTATTGTTTTTCTGTTTAATGGCGATGTTTACAGCTCCAACTTCCTTGGTCTTTTGGCCTTTTGAAATTAAGGGAAGGTTATGGTCCTTTTTTCTGGACCCCTTTTCCTTCATGTTTAGCCCCATTAATTTTGGGATTTTAAGATGGTCGTACCATTAGTTTGGCAATATTAAGAACTTACGCCCCATTTCCTTGCAAATAGTAAGAAATGTCGTGCCATTTTGGTGCCGACCTTTTCCTGGCGAGCGATAACGATCATTTAGGAGGAAGCGGCCTTAGACCGGGACATTTTTCTAACGAAAAATGTACAACCTTATCTCGAAAGTGGGTTCTGCTGGTAATTTCTTAAGCTCGATGGATGTCTAGGGAGCAAACTAAAAAAACTCCCCTTAACCTACCTCCTACCATCACCCCTTTCATCTTCTACCATCATCTACCACATATATAATACCTTCTACCATCAGTCTACCCCTTATATATATATATTACCACTGTCTACTACCACCCCCTTCAATCACCCCCTACCATACCAACTACCACTCCCTACCACAGCTACTACCACCAACAACTACAACAATACCACCCCTTCAATCATTACCTACCGTACCACACTAACCACCAACCCACTACCACTACACTACCACCCCCTTCAATAATTCCCTACCACACTCCCTACCACTCAAACTACCAACCCTCTACCACTACACTACCACCCCCTACAATCATTCACTACCACTCTAACTATCTACCACTACACTACCACCCCCTACAATCATTCCCTACCACTCTAACTATCTACCACTACACTACCACCCCCTACAATCATTCACTACCACTCTAACTATCTACCACTACACTACCACCCCCTACAATCATTCCCTACCACTCTAACTATCTACCACTACACTACCACCCCCTACAATCATTCCCTACCACTCTAACTATCTACCACTACACTACCACCCCTTTCAGCCACTCCCTACCATATCAACCACTCCGTACCACACTAACTACCACTCTTAACTACCACAGAAGGTCGTACTCGGGCCATCTCGGAACTGGTGCTGCTGGTTGAGATGGTACTTGAGGGGCCGGGCTGGTCGCTCACACGGGGGCCGGACTTTCAACTGAGGAAGAAAGAAAGAAGTGGGTTAAGGGAGATGGGGTTATTTTTTGGTTGACTATATCATATATTTATTATATTTTTAGTTTCCTCTCTAGACCTCCATCAAACTTAAAATAAACATCCATTAGATCCCCCTCCTAGATTAATCTACATTTTTCGGTAGAAAAATGTCCCGGCCAAAGGCCGTTTCTTCCAAAATTACAGGCTCACTATCGTTCGCCAGGAAAATAATCGACGCCTAAATAGCACGAAAAGTCTTAATATTGACAAATAAATGGGGCGAAACGTCTTAAAATCGACAAACTAATGGGCCGAATTTCTTAAAATTTGAAAACGAATTGGGCTACACACGAGGGAGAAAGGTGTCCAGAAAAGCGATCCACATCCCCTTAATTGTTCTTGTATCCCATTCATATTTTGTAACCTATTAGTGTTTTCTTTTGTTATTAATGTGTACTAGCGTACCTTCTTATTGGCATCTTATATTATGTAGTTTCAAGCATATTCTTGTTTGATTTTGTATTTTAGATATATACCGGTATGTAATCTTCTCGCAACTTGCATATTTATTCAACGTTCTAAGTTACGGAGAGAGAGAGAGAGAGAGAGAGAGAGAGAGAGAGAGAGAGAGAGAGAGAGAGAGAGAGAGAGCAGCTGGAACTATAGCTGGAGGGCGAAAGGAAGAAATGCATTAATTGATTTTCACCCACTATATAGTTTGTAAGATAATTTATATAGCTTTATTATGCTTTGTATTATATTTATCTTTAAATTATTAGTTTGACGGGTGTAGATTATGGTTTCGCCGGGTGAAAAGGTGGCACCCTTGAGCATATACTGTATATATATACCGTATTGTCCGATCATCGGGTAAGGCACACACACACCTTTGTGTGTGTGTGTGTGTGTGTGTGTGTGTGTTATGATACTTATTCTAAATTTTTGAAACACCCTTTAGTACAAGCACTAGCTCTCTGAGGGATATAGCAATGATATTTAAGTATTGCTTTATATATTAGTGACCCAATAAATTACAGTTTTCTTCTAGAACATACATCAGTCATAGAAGAAAAGTGGGGCAGTTTACTGGGTAACTTTGATATTAAAGTAAAAACTTAAAATAAATAACTTAAGTCCAGTAGAGCAGAATATCGCGCGGAAGGTAATATGTTCCCTAACTCGTGTGTACTCTTTTTATGAAGTAAATAAATTATAAAACAGTATAATGTTAGGAGTTTTACACCTATGATTGTGACCGTCAACTGTACACACACACACACACACACACACATACACACACACACACACACACACACACACACACACGCACGCTCGCACGCACGCGCACACACACACACACACACACACACACACACACACACACACACACACACACACACACACACACACACACACACACACACGCACGTACGTACGTAGCGCCAAGGTAGCACGTGAGAGTTTCAATTATGACCCCTGCCTCCCGTCTGCCCCCTTGTCACATACATCATACAGACGGGGGGGCGCTGCTCCACCTTCCCGGCAATTTAAGAGCCACCTAGCTCACCCCAGCCTGGCACCCTGGCACTCATGGCACTGGCACTGAGGGGGAGGGTGCCACCATCCCAGTTCCTTTGGCTGCCATGTTGCATAGCGCGTCGGAAATTTGGTTACACTTCCGGTGACATTAATTCACCGGGTATACTCTAAGTGTAGGACATAATATATCGTGGCCTTAATTTTGTTAACACTTTCAGAACGATAACGTAAATTTGGTCTTATGTTCTGGTTACCAATTGTTTGAGCTTAAAATCTACCTCTAGGACTCAAAGGTGTGAATACCACCTCAATAAACCAGGTGCATGGCGTAGGTCCCTCTTAAATTGCATAAAATCGTCGAATGTTAGCCAGAAAATAAAGTAGAAAGTTGTCATCATACACAATGGGGTTAAATAATGGTTTCACATTGTCAAAGGGCTTAACCCCAAGATGCGATTGTGCATTTATTTTCTGTTTTCTGGCTATGATTAGACGATTATGTTTAGATTGGGAAGAGTATATGGAAATCAGAGGGTTAATTGATTGGGAAGAGTATATGGAAATCAGAGGGTTAATTGATTGGGAAGAGTATATGGAAATCAGAGGGTCAATTGAGATAGTCTTTACCCTTTCCATTCCCGAAGATCCTTCCCCGAGCTGTATAAAATCGTCTAATTATCGCCAGAATAAACTGTCAAAACTAGTCCTAATCTTCCCAGGGTGAAACGCTATAATTATCAAGCCAGTTCTAAAGTGACATATCATCGTTGTATGCTGGCTGTAGAAAATATGTGTTCAACTTAAGAAAGACCTCATAGTTATAGGAGGTTAACCCTATTAGGTGCAAGGCGGGCCAATTTGGATCCTCCCAGTTTTACTCCATTAGCTTGTAGATTTTAAGACGCTTCATCTCATTAGTTTAGCGATTTTATGATGCTTCAACTCAATAAGGTGTCGAATTTTCCTGGGCGAGCGATAGCGAGCCTGCAATTTGGGAGAAACCGGCCTTTGGCCGGGACATTTTTCTACCGAAAAATTTACACATTTAGCTTGAAGGGGGTGTCGGGGACGTTGTTTTAGTTTGAAGGGGGTTTGGAGAGGCGTTTTTCCAAGTCTAGGGGGTAAACTAAAACACATTGTTCGAAAATGTCAAAAACGATAAAAACCCTCCATAATAATTAAACACAATACCATAATAACCCCCAAGACGTTGCACCAGATAGTGTTAAACATTGGGAAGGCCAACCTTATACCTTTGAAGGGGCTTTGTGCAGTTTACGTGTTCGATTATATTTCCTGGTAGACAAATGATTTTATTAACCCTTTCAGTTCCGGTGACTTCTTTCTGATTGGATTTAAGCTACATTTAGACCATTTTATGAAGCTTAGGTTGGATATACGGTAGATAGACCTAAACGGATTCATTGGGATAGGCTGTTTGTAGCCTTTTAATGGGTAGACGTCCTTCCTAAGCTGAATAAAATCGTCTAATTGTGGCAAGAATACAATAAGAAGTATATCACCGGTACTGAATGGGTTAAACTATGATGAACGAACTAATAAATATACGATGAACTTTGTCAACACCTAAAACCCACTTGTGATTGTGGGCACTATTATGAATGCTTCAGTAAATATTAAGGGGCGGTGGCCCGGTTTTCTGCCCCCCCCCCCCCCCCCCCCTCCCTCTCTCTCTCTTCTCTCTCTCTCTCTCTCTCTCTCTCTCTCTCTCTCTCTCTCTCTCTCTCTCTCTCTCTCTCTCTCTCTCTCTCTCTCTCTCTCCTCTCTCTCTCTCTCTCTCTCTCTCTCTCTCTCTCTCTCTCTCTCTCTCTCTCTCTCTCTCTCTCTCTCTCTCTCTCTCTCTCTCTCTCTCTTCTCCCCCATGTTTAGCCCCATTGGTTTTTAGATTTTAAGACTTTCAGCCCTTTAGTTTGGCAATTTTTTGACTTTACGCCCCATGGATTTTTCAATATTAAGACCTTGCATGCCATTTAGGTGTCGATTTTGTCCTGGCGAGCGATAGCGAGCCTGTAATTTCAAGAGTAACCGGTCTTCGGCCGGGATACATTTTTCTACCGAAACATTTACAAATTTATCTTGAAGGGGGTCTTTGGGGTGTTCTTTGGGGTGTTCTTTGGGGTGTTCTTTACAGGTTGGTGGAGGTGTAGGGAGGAAACTAACCAATAACATAAAGCTAGAACAATAATCAAATAAATAATCCCATGTCCCCGTAAATGCGAGAATAATGATGTCCAGGTTTGATTTATGAGAACACTAAATGCCCTTTTATTATTTAGAGCGACATTCTGTAGCTCATGAAGCATATATTAGACTTAAAAATGACTACTATTTATGAAGGCGAGCCGAAGTTGTCCAGAGCCACTAGACTGAAACCAGAGACGTCTATAGGGAGAGCCGCGCCAATGTCCTTACAGTATGTTCAGCCCCTATAGTCTATTCGCTGTAAAGTAGGCGAGAAATCATGACCTCTATCCTCTGTAACTCTAAAACGACTAGAGTAATCGAGCTAATATTTCTATCATTTGGGAAGAGTCAGTCACGGAATATATGTGGAGATTTACAGCCCATTTGCTTCAGTCCCTTTTTGAGTTATAGAGGATAGAGGTCATGATTTTTCGCACACTTACAGCGAATAGACTATAGTAGGGTCAAACTTGGGAATACTGGTGAAAATATAAAGCAAAAGTACCATTTACCCTTCATTAACTGTTACCGTCCTAGTTGTAACCGCCTTGAACACGCTGACGTCATTTTTTATATTAGGCTTGCTACCACTAGACGATGTTAGGCAGTTTATGAAAGTCCTCTACGAATTAAAGAGTTACAATCTCAATTAACCCTGATCCTTACAAATCCTTCCAAAACTAAATAAAATTAATTGTTATTATTATTTTATTTTTATATTTTATTTATTTATGATTTATTTATTAGAATTTGTTATACCCTTTCAGTCTTAGAGGACGCTTTATCACTTCAGGGGAGATGGGTCGTTTTTCTGGACCCCTTTCTCCCTCGTGTTAAGTAAGCTCCACTTTTTTTTTAGATTATAAGACATTCGGCCCATTAGTTTAACACCTTTCGCCCCATTTCGTTGTCAATTTTCTGACCTTTCGTGCCATTTAGGTGTCGATTTTTACCTGGCGAGCGAAAGCGAGCGTGAAATTTACAAATTTACAAAATTTACAAATTTATCTTGAAGGGGGGTCTAGGGGGGGGGGGGGGTTCTAAGCGTGATGGGGGTCTAGCGAGAAAACTAAAAAAAATATAGGAATAAATGAATTAATAGACCAAAAAAACGGCCCATCTCCCCTTAATTTTAGGTAACATTAAAATATTTGACTTAGGTTAAGGAGGTCATCTAGAAATCAGGGTCAAGTTTCACAGTCACAATATACCGAACAACCGAGTCATCGTACGGAAAGGGTTAATTATCCTAGTCTGCCAATATACCTGCATTTTATGAACAACATAACAAAAATAAAGTAAAATAGGATTCACTTATAAGAGGGAAATATTTAGGTTGTATACTCTGTTTAAATCACATGAAACACTCACTCACTCACACACACATACTCTCTCTCTCTCTCTCAAATATTTGTAATTAATTATGGTTGAATGATAACTTCACGTTGTCAAGGGCTTAAGAAGGGGGGGGGGGGGTGCTGAACCCCCATCTCCCTCGTGTTCATCCCCATTAGTTTTGAGATCTTAAGACATTCGCCCTATTATGTTGGCTATTTTAACACCTTTCGTCCCATTTCTTTATCAATTTTAAGATCTTTCGTGCCATTTAGTTGTCGATTTTGTTCCTTACAAGCGATAGCAACATGAAAATAATGAATGTGTATGGTATGGTATTATGCGGTACCGTATGTCATGTGTATGGTATTATGCGGTACCGTATGTCATGTGTATGGTATTATGCGGTACCGTATGTCATGTTATGGTATTATGCGGTACCGTATGTCATGTTATGGTATGGTATTATGCGGTACCGTATGTCATGTTATGGTATTATGCGGTACCGTATGTCATGTTATGGTATGGTATTATGCGGTACCGTATGTCATGTTATGGTATTATGCGGTACCGTATGTCATGTTATGGTATTATGCGGTACCGTATGTCATGTTATGGTATTATGCGGTACCGTATGTCATGTTATGGTATTATGCGGTACCGTATGTCATGTTATGGTATGGTATTATGCGGTACCGTATGTCATGTTATGGTATTATGCGGTACCGTATGTCATGGTATTATGCGGTACCGTATGTCATGTTATGGTATGGTATTATGCGGTACCGTATGTCATGTTATGGTATGGTATTATGCGGTACCGTATGTCATGTTATGGTATGGTATTATGCGGTACCGTATGTCATGTGTATGGTATGGTATTATGCGGTACCGTATGTCATGTGTATGGTATGGTATTATGCGGTACCGTATGTCATGTTATGGTACCTTATGTTATGGTATGGTAGTTATGCGGGTACCGTATGTCATGTGTATGGTATGGTATTATGCGGTCCGTATGTCATGTTAAGGGTATTATGCGGTACCGTATGTCATGTTATGGTATGGTATTATGCGGTACCGTATGTCATGTTATGGTATGGTATTATGCGGTACCGTATGTCATGTGTATGGTATGGTATTATGCGGTACCGTATGTCATGTGTATGGTATGGTATTATGCGGTACCGTATGTCATGTTATGGTATGGTATTATGCGGTACCGTATGTCATGTTATGGTGCGAGATGTTGTTGTTATGCTCAAACACCCTCATTACCACCACCACCACCACAACACCGCCCCCACCCATCCCCTCCCCACCCCCTCCCCACCCCCTCCAGAAATGTTTACCCGAATTTCCCGAGCCTAGCGCCCTCCCCGTCATTTCTCCGAAGGGATATTAATTCTAATGTTATGCCTCGTAAAGGCGCGATCACTTTAGCACACGGAGACTGGACAACTCTTATGCTCATCCCGTCATTTTGTGGACCCCAACGTGATCGTGTTTTGATAATGTGAAAATATATTTTATATTTTATATAAATTTAATATATTTTTAATGTTATATTTTCAATTCTAACGAAACTTCTGTGCATCGAAGTGCAATTATTTGCTTCCACACTATTTTCGATCTTCAAACTGTTAATATGTATAGTTTATGTATATTATTAATTTCACTCCAACACCAAAGATCTCTCCAATGACATTAATGAAAGCATGTGATCCACCGGGATTTGAACCTGGGTTACCACACACCGATTTTAAACACTAACCATTACACCATCAAGACAGTTATAGACAGTATAGGACACATTTTGTTGGTCTGCGCTCGGCTGCATATATCTCCGTTATTTTTTCCCTTAGGAGCTGCATTGGGTGGGTTACTCAACCTGGTACACAAGAGCTACTGTATATTAGCCAGGGTGCCACAGTTTACAGTCATACCGGTACAGGGTTCTACAGAGTTCTACAGGGAAGACAACCGCCAATGTCTGCAGTTGACCAGGCCTATAGTCCAACCCCCTTGAGTGAAGGGGGTCCAGAAAAAAAATATGCTTTAGTTGTTCAATTCCTATAATGCTGGTGGGTGTAGTGTGAGGCCTAAACACTGGTGCCGCCTCGAGTTTGGGCGTGATGGGCGTGAAAGGTTTGGGCGTGAACGGCGTGAAAGGTTTGGGCGTGATGGGTGTGAAAGGGATGGGCGTGAACATTGTAGGCGCTTGGTGGGAATTCCTCGGATACCTTCTGTGGTCAACTAGGGAGCCGTCAATAGGGAGACTTTGCCCATACTACTCTACTCCAGCTTCCATATTGTATACCTGACATTGGAGTCTTATTAGCTTATTCAGCCTCGTTCAAGATTCTTAGCACATACTGTAAACAATAATTGGTATGAAACGAGTTATTAAAGTGTCTATGATAATCTGTTCATTCAAGGGGAGTTTTTTTCTGGACCCTCTTCTCCCTCTTGCTTAGCCCCATTAGTTTTGACATTTTAAGACCCTCGCCCCATTAGTCTAGCAATCATCAGATCTCTCGCCCCATTTGTTTGCCAATAGTAAGCCACTTCGTGCCATTTTGGTGCCATTTTCCTGGCGAGCGATAGCTAGCCTTTAATTTAGCAAACTAACCTCCCCCCCTCCCAATAAGGGCATATCGAAGGTAATAAACATATCCATTACTAGGATATACAAAGGTAATAAACATATCCATTACTAGGATATACAAAGGTAATAAACATATCCATTACTAGGATATACAAAGGTAATAAACATATCCATTACTAGGATATACAAAGGTAATAAACATATCCATTACTAGGATATACAAAGGTAATAAAACATATCCATTACTAGGAAATACAAAGGAAATAAACATATCCATTACTAGGATATACAAAGGTAATAAACATATCCATTACTAGGATATACAAAGGTAATAAACATATCCATTACTAGGATATACAAAGGTAATAAACATATCCATTACTAGGATATATAAAGGTAATAAACATATCCATTACTAGGATATACAAAGGTAATAAACATATCCATTACTAGGATATACAAAGGTAAACCACTATCAATATACCCATTGATGGTATATACCTTTACCATGTCATTTAAATAGCCTTGATATTATACAGTGCAGGGGATAGGCTTTTGTTGTAGTAGTCTGTTTAGCTTTCTGATCCGACACACACACACACACACACTTTCTCTCTCTCTCTCTCTCTCTCTCTCTCTCTCTCTCTCTCTCTCTCTCTCTCTCTCTCTCTCTCTCTCTCTCTCTCTCTCTCTCTCTCTCTCTCTCTCTCTCTCTCTCTCTCTCTCTCTCTCTCTCTCTCCCCCCCCCCCCCCCCCCCCCGGTGGTGTAGGGATCTGGATGGCCGATCCTCCTAAATCGTAGGCTCGCTATAGCTCGGCATCAAAAAGAAATTACAAATCAACAAGTAAATGGCTCCAAAAGTCTTGATATTGACAAAGAAATGTGGCTAAAGTCTTAAAATGGCCAAACTAATGGGTCGAACGTCTTAAAACCTGAAAACTAATGGGGCTAAACATGAGACAGAAGGGTTCCAGAAAAAAAAATACTCCCCCTTAAATATTTCTTTACCCCAATTCACCACTGATGGCAAATTCGGTCCCTTAGCGACTTATTACATGATACACAGTTGAAAAATGTGGAACTACTATGGCTCTGCATCATATTAATGCTAAAGTTTCCCAATTAAACCAAATAATTAAACTGGGATCATGAAAATTTACCGTCAGACTGTACTGTAGTTTCCAATGCCCCAACATCTCAGAAATGTTACCGGAAAACAGTTGGCCATCGGAAATTGATCGTAAATGCTCTCGTGAGAGATACCCCCTTGAGGCCTACAACATGGCTGGTATAACAACAAGTATGTCGGAGCTCTCAACAGCCAGGTGTTTATTTACAGTGTGAAGCTAACTGTTACCTGGGTTAAGCCGGTATCACACGAGCGCCTTTTCCCTCAACATTTGTACTCAACACTGGTCTGGCAGCTTATGAGGTCAACATTTGAGATATTTCGGTTACCTAAATTCATCTATCATCAGTCTAGTTTTCGATACCAGTGCAAAATATCCCAGAAATGTTGCCAGCAAAATGTTGACCATCGAATATTGACTATAAAAACTCTCGTGTGATACCGGCTTTAGTTTCACCGCGTGCCGCCTGCACTCCCGCCCCACGTTTATTTCGCGATTATAAATATTTACAAGATCACCAGAAGCGCCGCTATTCGGGCCGGAACATGATTGGCCATGGATGTATTTGGAAGAAATTATCCGCCATTAGCAATTGTTGTGCGGTTGTCTTATATTCAAGAAAATACCAAAAGGCGAGTGCCCCTTCAAGAGTGTCACACTAGAGCCTTTTCCGGCGATTTGCGATGATCAAGTTTTTTCGCGCACTATTATGAGGCGCTTTCGCATTGGAATCAGAAACTAGATCGAAGGGAGATTATATTGGGAAGGTTCAACCAGGGAATAGCTGTAGAAATGAACAGCCCTTTTGCTCCAGACCTTTAATTTGACGGTGCCAGACAACAATTGCCCGTAATAATTTACAGACAAATCGCTCGTGTGACATCGCCTAATCAGAGTAAAAAATCAGACTAATTGAAGATGCAATGGAGTCAACATACCTGAGCGCACGGTGTTTGAAGAATTTAACCCCTTCTGCACCGGCGAAGTTTTTTTTTATTTTAGGTTTGCTATATTTAGACGATTATGTGCAGTTTAAGAAGGATCTGTGGTAGTAAGAAGGGTTAAGTGAGATGGTTCAAAGCCTGTTAATTGCTGGAGACCCTTTTTAAACTGAATAAAATCGTCTAATGCTAGCAAATAGAACTTAAGGGGAGGCAGACCGTTTTTCTGGACCCCCTTCTCCCTAATGTTTAGCCCCACTAGTTTTGAAATTATAAGACTAATGGGCCGAACGCCCATTAGTTTGGCGATTTTACCATCTTTCTACCAATTTCGTTGTAAATTTTAAGAACTTTCGTGCCATTTAGGTGTCGATTAATACCTGGCGAGCGAAAGCGAGCCTGAAATTTTAAGAGGAACCAGCCTTCGGCCGGGACATTTTCCTACCGAAAGATGTACAAATTTATCTTGAAGGGGGGTCTAGGGGGTCACAAATGTCCACTTACCCTAATATTGGTATTTACTGTTATAGGTAAGCAGAGGCACGGGGGGGGGGGGGGGGGGGGGGAGGGGATGACAGTAGGGCGTGATCACCCTTTGGTTCCCCAACACCAATAGTAAGGGGGGAGGGGGGATTTGTCTGGTCCCCCCTTCTCCATCATGTTTAGCCCCACTAGTTTTCATATTTTTAGCTCGGCTTATTAGTTTGGCGATTTTAAGACTTTTGGCCCTCTCTCTCTCTCTCTCTCGCTCTCGCTCTCGCTCTCGCTCTCTCTCTCTCTCTCTCTCTCTCTCTCTCTCTCTCTCTCTCTCTCTCTCTCTCTCTCTCTCGCTCTCTCTCTCTCTCTCTCGCTCTCTCTCTCGCTCTCTCTCTCGCTCTCTCTCTCTCTCTCTCTCTCTCTCTCTCTCTCTCTCTCTCTCTCTCGGTTGTCAAGGTTATCATGTCCGGTTTAAGAGGCCTTTATAGTAACGGAGATCGACCAACCTTCGCCATACTACTACTACTACTACTAATAATAATGATAATAATAATAATAATAAGATATGTATGTACTCTGGCACTTACCCCATTTTTGTTTTGTTGGGGGGGTGGGGAGGTGACTCGAGACAGAGCCATAATATAGTCCGATATCTCTTACTACATGGTCTCTAGTCCAATAAAACCCTCTTCAAGGTCACCGGTAATCCCACATTTGATCACTAGTACACACCTCTTGATACAGCTCATTAACCCTCTCCGACATATGACGCGATTTTGAGCCGATTAGGGATACTTTAAAGCCTTTGTTACCATCAGGGGTATTTAGAAACCTTTAGTTTAGTTACTTCAACCTCTGCAGTTGTCTTTGAGTTAGCTGTGGGCAGAAAACTAATTTTGGAGAGGTAATTATAAGAGTGAGAGAACTCTTATTTCTTATTGCTAATCTGGCAACCTCTGTGTCATATGAGTCTGAAGGGGTTAAATACCTCTACCTTCTAAGTGTATACTCCCTTCCAAGCTTCTTGTTTTGTATACTATTAGGGTAATCTTGCGTATGATTTTTGTGTATGCTGATGAATAATTAACGTAATATTATGTTTACTTCCTTGCGAGTATGTTGTAACTAATTTTGGACGAATGTACAATATATAAGAAAACGTCTGATGAACAGTGACATTTATTTAGGGACTTGTTATCTGTGTAGACTAGTAGCCAGTAAGGCCTTTATATGGAGAGTTATGCTATCACTATGATATTTACCATGTTGTATGTACCTCACATTTAATGTTGTCTACTTTCTACTCTTGTCGAATAATATGGGTATGGAAAGAGCGATTAAAGTGTCCATAATAATCTACTCTTTATGGTAAATATTAACCCATTGAAGATTATGACGCATTTTGACAGTTTGTTCTGGCTGTCATTGGACGATTTTAAACAGCTTAGGAAGGCTATGTGGGAATTAAAAGGGTAACTATTATCTCAATTAGCACTCTGACTTCCAAATACCCTTCCTAATCGAAATAAATAAAAACAAAAACGATTTGATTCACGCTGTAGAAATGTCCAATTAACATCCTCTTCCCTAGATTCGCATACAACCTCTAGTGTAAAGAAGTTCGCGAAAGTCTCCCTACAAACGGCCGAGCGATACAGAAGAGTCTTAAGGCGTGACTGGCCGTTTGTTTGGTTTATTAATTCATTTATTCATATATTTTGTTTAGTTTCCTTCCTAGACCTCCATCGAGCTTAGAAAAACACCCCCTAGACCCCCCTTCAAGATAAATTTGTAAATTTTTCGGTAGAAAAATGTCCCGGCCGAAGGCCAGTTTTTCTTAAAATTACAGGCTCGCCAGGAAATAATCGACACCTAAATGGCACGAAAGGTCTTAAAATTGACAACGAAATGGGGCGAAAGGTGTTAAAATCGCCAAACTAATGGACTGAACGTCTTATAATCTCAAAACTAGTGTGGCTAAACATTAGGGAGAAGTATGGGTCCAGTAAAACGGTCTGCCTCCCCTTCACCATCAACACAATCAGTTTATCCCGGGGAGGAGCTAGTATCGGGTGGGTCCACTTGCTTGTTTCTGAGTGGTAGGGTAGCTGGGTATCTGAGTGTCTTGTTTGGTCAGTTGTAAAGGAATAGTGATCGGGAGAGGGTTAAGATTGTAGCTCTATAGTCTATTCCTTGTAAGTAGGCGAGAAATCATGACCTCTAACCTCTGTTACTCAAAAACTACCAAAGTAATCGAGCTAATATTTCTACCATTTGAGAAGAGCCAGTCAAGGAATAGATGTGGTAATTTACAGCCAATTTCTTCTATCCCTTTTTGAGTTACATAAGATAGAGGTCATGATTTCTCGCCTACTTACAGCGAATAGACTATAGTACTTTTACATATATATATATCTACAGTTTTTGTCTCTGTATATGAAGGAGACAAAAGGTAAAGCTGCCTGTAACAAGTGTCTCCCCCAAATTTGAAAGAGTGGTAGTCGCTATTTTAAACGTTTGTGTCGGTGTATTGGACACAAGTGTGGTGTGCTTGTTTAGTGTAGTGAAATTAACCCCTTCCGTACCGGCGACGTCCTTTTAACTTTATTATGGCTACTTATTTGACGATTATATTCAGTTTAAGAAGGGCCTCCAGCAATGATCAGGCTTCGAACTATCTTACTTAACCATATTTACTACCACAGATCCTTCTTAAATGCACAAAATCGTCTACATATAGCTTGAATAATATCATAAAGACGTCGCCGGTAGAGAAGGGGTTAATAAGAGGAGGAGGTATTTTTGAGAACTAGCTCAAATTGCTCTTATATTTATACAGTGACTTCTAATAACATACTTTTTTCTTAGTTTCGTCACTTAGTGTATACAGTAACTTGGCTTGTTTTGGAGCGCGGTAGTTGGCTGTTCCGATGTATTGGTCATTTGCAGAGCAGCCGGTGTTCAAGAGAGGATTATAATTGAAGCTATAGTACCTGGTCATATATTCAATTGTCATTTTAGATTTGCACAGCAACTTTTGATAAGTTTACTTGTTTCTGAGTTGGGAAGGTTGGTATACTGTATATAGTAGCTTTGTCATTGCAGCTCATTTCTTGATAACTAATGGGAAATTATAAATAAACTACTATGTATCTGCATCCCATCATTGCCAAGTTTTAGTAATTAACAACATATTTGGGAATGAAAACCTTGTAAAAGCTGAGTAATTAACATGGTAACAAGCCAATTTATCGACAGCTTTAGAAAATAGAACTATACCTTGTTTTAACCCGTACAGCCCCAGCGACGCGCCTGACGCGTCGGCGATGTATGTAACGCACAGCCCCAGAGACGCGCCTGGCGCGTCACCCTAATTGCGCCGACCGTGACCTCAGGTGTAGCCACTCAAGAGGGCTCAGATTTGTATGGGAACTGTGTACGTATCCCACGCAACCGTGCCGATGGTTGAAAACTCTCAAAGTCCACGTGCGTGCGCGCGAGCGCGCAATAACCTGTTTTTTTGGGATAATTGCCTTCAATTTTTTACTCTTGTAAAATCCGTTTTCGGGGTCTCTGTAGGACCATTTTTTAAGCTTTTTGAGCGGTTTTTCGTGGTTTTTCCTTCATTCCTAACCCATTCGCTATTGTTTCTGGAATAAAACCATTTTTTGAAAACCGGCCGGGTTCTGGTGCGCAAACATTACAAAACTAGCCGGGGCTCCACGGGTTAAGTAGGGTAGGGCGGAAATCGTTAACCCTAACTTCTGTAACTCAAAAAGGGCTAGAGAAATTGGGCTGCAAATCTCAACACCAATTCCCTGGCTGACCCTTCCTAAATGGTAGAAATATTAGCTCCGTCACTCTAGTCGTTTGTGAGTTATAGAGGATAAGGTTGAATAGTTTTGGCCTACTTAATTGGAACAGAGTATAGTACCTGAACTGACACGGTGACCTCTGGCAACCCCATATTGTTTCAGAGTAGGGCCGTAGGCCAGCTCAGTATTCGCGTCAGTGATGCCAGATGGTGAAATTCGGAACCAGATTTGGTAAATCTGGTGAAATTTCAGAGCTCCTGGTGAAAAAAATATTGATCGTGGAACCAGACAATATCTGGTGAAATCTGGTGAATTTCAGTGTTTTGGGGGGAATTTGGGAAAAACCAAAAAATTGTAAGTTTGAACTTGCCGCCTACTGATCACCCTGCCCTCTGGTGGAGGAAGATCAGGGCCGGTATTTATAAAAGAATTTAAAAATGTCCCTAAAAGTAATTTTAACTAAATGAAAATCCTTAAAAGTTATTCATAAAACATTTAAAAGCAGCTTTTAGTGGAAGCGTTAAGAAAGCTGCCACAACCGCTATTAATAGGTAAGTATAGGCTTCTAATTGCATATACTAATTACTATAAACATTAGGGTAATTATGCAATATTTTGTTATTGTGAAATCAATTATATATTGCTAAATTGAAAGGGTAATATATTTACCATACCAAAACAATTGCATACTCCGGTGTGGCAGCATCTGAGATAGTTGCCAAATTCGCGAGTTTACACAATTCGTAAAGTGGGGTAATTTCGGAAATTTTCCTAGTTTGTTTTTTACAATTTCTCCTGACTGTAAACACATTGTAGAGATTTAACTAGGTCAAGTGATGTGTAGTGATAATGCGCCGTAATCCAGGAAGCCTCCTAAAATTATCTCCCATAATATCCTTATCCTTTTCCTAAATAATGTCCGAAGTATTCTTGAAAAGTATGGTAAAAGCGTTTCCATTGTATAATGACAATGGCTAATTACATATTATCGCCAAAGTCCGAAGTTATGACCGCAGTCCGAAATCACCCCAGTTTACAGTAATTTGCGAAAAAATAGGGTGCAAATAGGCTACTTAAATTGGTCTCGGATGTTATGAAATAGGCATATCTTGTGACAATCGAAAGTAAAAGTAAAACTAGAGAAGCTGTTGAACAAGACATATCAAGTAATTATATTGAGGACTTAAGCTTTGAAAATGCCAGAACAATTTTTATGACAAGGACAAGAATGATAGAAGTAAAAGAAAACTTCAAAAACAAATATGAATCTAACCTATTGTGCGATATTTGTCAAAATGAAAATCAAATGCACCTGTTCAACTGTGAATCATACGAAGACCTATACAAAGATCTGAGAGGTAGGGACAACTTGAGGGAAATATTTGAACAAAATGAATTAAAAAGGGTAGCAGAGATTATAAGAACAGTTCTAAAAGGGAGGGAGACTATCGTTAATTTGAGAAAAGAAATATATAAGTAATATGAAAATGTTTAACAAATACAAATAACAATAAGGAAACAGCCATCGTTCATAGAACGAACTCCTGGATGGGAGAGTGCGCCAAAAACAACAACAACAATCTAATATTATATGTTAGTCCTTCTACACTCCTTTAATTTGGTCTATTTGTTAGTGTTCTTCCAACAAGTACAGTATAGGCGTTTGTCAACGAGGACGCTGGAGCGGGAACTATACCGGTTGTGGGCGGAGGAGGGGATTTATCCAAGGTTAAGAGATTTAAGAACATAAGAATTTTGTTTTTATCTCTTAACCTTGGATTTACCCATCTAAAAATAGAGAGACCGACCGCGGCAAAAAATGTAGTCGGACATATTATATACAGTATGAATCGAAATGTTTAAAGTAGGTTGATATAATATATGGTCGTAGGTTACTTTCTAATATAGCTTATTCGTTGGAGAAAACACAGTGGATCACCTTTGAGTAGTATGATAGGCCTATTAATCCAATTGGTCTTTTTAACATGAAAATTCCTTGGCAGGGGGTGGCGGATTTGTTATTCAACCATCTTCATCGTCCTCTAAAAGTAACTTTTAAGCGCTAAAAGTCCCCAGGAGGGCTTTTAGTTTTCGCCGGGTTTAAAAGCTACTTTTAGCTGCTAAAAGTTTTTTTACCCAACTTTTACCTTTTAAAAGTGGCCGCCATCTTTAAAAGCTACTTTTAAGCCTAAAAGTGCTTTATAAATACCGCCCCAGAAGTTCAGAACACACATATTTACGAAATTTCCAAACCTGCTGCTTTCAGGGAGTGCCTATAGGACTAATCATCTGCCAGCATTCCTGACTACCATCTTCATGCACAGCAGCATATTATTTTAGAGGTTTGTAAACTTGTTTATATTAGGCTATTTAGATGAAAACAAATAGGCCTATGAGTTATAGGCCTAGGCTAGTCTAGAGTGACTAGGCCTAGAGTCCTATGCCTACCCCAATATGAAATTTGTTGGAGTAGGCCTATAGGCTACCCTATGGTAGCAGTGTACGGAGTGTAGCCTAGCATTAACTAGTGACTATGAAGAAAATAATAATAGTCTACAGACTACAGGCTAATGTACTTAAGCCTATGTTTTGAACAATAGGCTAGGCCTAGTTTTGAGAAATTTTAGTAGGCCTAGGCCTAACAAGTGTTGAGCATATTATGCTAATCTGTTACCTTAGTTTCGTTTAAGCCTAGCGTAGTAAACCAAATTAACCTACTGTGTGCAGATTCGGTTAAACTCTTGGCCATTTTTCTTGGTATAGCCTAGGCCTAGCCTTGAATTTGCTGTTTTTTCAATTATGCCTTTACATAATACTTAACACTTAACACAATAGGTTAGGCGATCGCCCTATGTAAACAATGACGACCGTACGCCCGAACTCTACATCCATCCCTAATTTTATTAGGCTAGGCCCTATAGAAAGCTTATAGCCTAAGCCATATATATATATTTTTTTTTTAAAACTTGAATATAGCTGTTGTGTCTCGTATAAATTGACCTTGGGGAGTTTTAATTTAGCCTAGGCTAGCCTACATGGGGTAGGCCTACACTGAAACTTTATATTAGGTCCAGGTCCACCATTTATCTCCTTTTTCCTTGAGGAGCATACAATTACATTTTCAGTCTTAGACTACTTTATTCAGGATTAATGAACTCTGCTGATAGGCTACTGGGCAGATAACGAAAGTTTCCTCGTCCAAATTAGTTTAGGTTAGGCCTAAGCCGCCTAATGCTTTAAATGCTATGCTTGCTTAACCCTACGGGTAAATAGTAGCTTTCACAATTTCTGCATAGCCTAGTAACAACATTTAACAGCATATTTATCTTAAAATTCCACATACAAGTCTAGTAATGTGACTGCTTCTGTTTACTGTCAATTTGTTCATATTTAAAACAAAAAATCATCGAAATTCCTTATAATAGCCTAGTAATGAAGATAGCCATGACATATTACCCTCAGCTGGAATAATAAGTATAGGCCTATTACCGAATAGAAACAAAATATATTACAACTTAGCACAGACACACACACACACACATATATATATATATACCTGTATATATTATATTGTGTGTATATTTATATATATTAGTACCGGTAAGAAAAAATATCTGGTGAAATCTGGTGAAATTTGGCAACTTATCTGGTTCCAGAAGGATTTGAGAATCTGGCAACACTGATTCGCGTGTCTTGGTCAGTCGCATAGCAACAGTGATCAAGAGAGGACACTAATTTGAAGCGGTAGTCCTTGCTTACTTACTTACTTACTTACTTACTTACTTACGTACTTACTTACTTACTTACTTACTTACTTACTTACTTACTTACTTACTTACTTACTTACTTACTTACTTACTTACTTACTTACTTACTTACTTACTTACTTACTTACTTACTTACTTACTTACTTACTTACTTACTTACTTACTTACTTACTTACTTCATTCATTCATTCATTCATTCATTCATTCATTACTTCCTTGCTTACTTTACTTCCTTGCTTACTTACTGACTCACTCGCTCACTCACTGGGATAGAGAAGAGGGTACGTAATTGGCTTTATATCTCCAGTCTTCGTTATATCTAAACAGTGAATTTGACTTGTTTAGCCCTTTCAGTACCGGTATTGTCTGTTATTGTATTTGATTTCAACTTCATGGAGGCGATTATATGAAACTTCAGAAGGATATATGGTAGGTAAAAGGGTTAATTGAGATAGTCTGCAGCCTTTTAATGGGTATGTCCTTCTTGAAATGATTAAGATTGTCTAATAGTTGCCAGAATAGAATACAAAGGACGTCACCGGTACTGAGTGAGTTAAGAGTAGGGTAGGTTGGCGGCTTCTGTGTCTTAGCCATTTGCAGAGCAATAATTGTGATGAAGAGAGTTTTACTATTGAAGCCTCACTAATTCACCAATCTGTCATTCCTAGAATAACAGTGATAGGGTTAAAAGAGATGCTATAGTGCCTGGTCAGATATCCAATAGTCACTTAAGGTGAGTTTTGTAATTTGCTTCCCAGACATCCATCAAGCTTAAAAGAAAATCCCCCCCATAAGTTGGTAAATTTTTTGGTAGGAAAATATCTCTGCCTACAGTGCAGGCTCGATCCACACCTAAATGGCAGGAAAGATCTTAAAATCGCCAAACTACTGGAGCTAACGTCTTATAATCTTAAAACTAATGGGGCTTAACATGAGGGACCACCAACCATCTCCCCTTAAGTGTACACAGTGACTCCGCTTGTTTTTGAGGTGGGTAGGTAGTGTGTGTGTGTGTGTGTTTTTTTTTTTGGGGGGGGGATTTTGAGTCACTGGTGCACAAGGCCGAGCGTGAGCCCAGTAATGATAGAGGGAAGCTGGGGTGAATGGTCTTAAGGGGGAGGTAGTCGCTTTTTGGGGACCGCCTTCTCCCTCATCTTTAGCATATTAGTTTTGAGATTGTAAGACGTTCGTTCCGTTAGTCTGGCGATTTCCAGACCTTTCGCCCTATTTTTTGTCAATATTAAGACCTTTCGTGCCATTTAGGTATCGATTATTTTGTTGGCCTACTTATAATGAACAGGTTACACCTCTGACATTCGCGGGAAACTAATAACAGCTTTGTTTTATTCATGCGTGTACATTAAACAACATATAAAATACATTTTTTGTTTTCATTGTATCAGGGACGAGATGGCCAGCCTAAAATTCCCGTACAAGCTGGTGCCCCTGGAGGAGTCGGTGCAGAAGGAGGTGAAGAAGAGGTTCCTGGCCTACAGTGGGGGTCTGGTGAGGGTGGAGGGTAGTGGCTATGTAATGCCCTCACACTACCACAAGTTCGCCCACAAGTACTACAATTACAAGTGAGTGTTTGTACATCTACGAGTACGGTCGTGGTTGGCCGTAGCAAATCTTGAAGGGGAAGTTATTTTATTTGTTATTTGTATTTGTTTAATATATTTTATTTGTAATGTACATATTACTGCATATATATATATAGGCTATATAACTAATGGAGCTAAACAAGAGGGAGAAGAAGATCCAGAAAAAATACCTGCCTGCCCTTAAAAATAAATCGTAAACGTAAGTGTGTGAAGGTGTATCCTGGCCTTGTTTAATGATATGGTAGGAAAGCTACAAGGGTGCTGCTGTGGTCTGAGGGCTAAAGTCACAGCTGAAACTTGCTGGCCGACTTGACTAACATGATAATAGTAGCTCTTGACCACCACCTCTCCACCCTCCATGGTAGTTCATCCTTACTCTACCCATTCTGTTAAGGGGGGTCATCGTTTTTTTTTTTTTTTCTTTCTCTCCTTTTCTCTCTTTCCCTGGCTTTAATCCATTCGGCCCCATTCAGCCAACAGTTTTAAGACTGTTGTCCCCATCCAGGTGTCGATTTTTTCCTTGCGAGCGATAGCGAGCCAGCATTATATGGAGAAATCCGGCTTCGCCGGAGAAATTTTTCTATCGAAAATTTAACTTGCTATTTACTCTTCTGTTTGGCTGTATAGTATATTCACCATGTACAGTCCCGGACAGATGAAACAGCAACACCTCGTCCACCCGCTATGTGGTGAGGGGCTCTGCGGATTTGGTAACACTGGCAGGAGGTGGGAGGGATGTGGGTAGGTGGGTGATGAGGGGAGGTATGTGGGGGGTTTAGGGGGGAATTGGGAGGGTGAAGAGGCAGCAATCATGGTGTGGCTGGTGGGAGGGGGCAAACAAGTGACAGGGTAGGGGAGAGCAGACTGTTAAATTTGTTAAATGTAGCATACAGTGATATTGTAGGTGTGTGTAATTTAAAATCATGTGGGAGTAGCTTGTTCTATAGGAAAATTTGCTTGCCACTCTGTTCTCCCCTACCCCGTCACTCGTTTGCCCCCTCCCACCAGCCATACCATGATTACTGCCTCTTCACCCTCCCACACTCCCCCCTAAACCCCCCACATCCCTCCCCTCATCATCCACCCACATCCCTCCCACCTCCTGCCAGTGTTATCAAATCCGCAGAGCCCCACACCACACAGCTGGTGGACGGGGTGTTGCTGTTTGATCTGTCCGGGACTGTACATTACTTTCCCAAATACAAATGAATCACTTAGTTATCTTTCCAACCATAGTTTATGATTTCCAGTACCGGTATACATTTTACTCTTTACCCATTATTTGTTTATGATTTCCAGTACCGGTATACATTTCCAGTACCGG
Source organism: Paralithodes platypus (assembly GCA_032716605.1). Taxonomy (NCBI): domain Eukaryota; kingdom Metazoa; phylum Arthropoda; class Malacostraca; order Decapoda; family Lithodidae; genus Paralithodes; species Paralithodes platypus. The sequence goes on from CM064520.1 coordinate 4,291,289, forward strand.
TATACATTTCCAGTACCGGTATACATTTCCAGTACCGGTATACATTTCCAGTACCGGTATACATTTCCAGTACCGGTATACATTTCCAGTACCGGTATACATTTCCAGTACCGGTATACATTTCCAGTACCGGTATACATTTCCAGTACCGGTATACATTTCCAGTACCGGTATACATTTCCAGTACCGGTATACATTTCCAGTACCGGTATACATTTCCAGTACCGGTATACATTTCCAGTACCGGTATACATTTCCAGTACCGGTATACATTTCCAGTACCGGTATACATTTCCAGTACCGGTATACATTTCCAGTACCGGTATACATTTCCAGTACCGGTATACATTTCCAGTACCGGTATACATTTCCAGTACCGGTATACATTTCCAGTACCGGTATACATTTCCAGTACCGGTATACATTTCCAGTACCGGTATACATTTTACTCTTTACCCATTATTTGTTTATATTCTTTCATTATACTCTCCTTTTCTTCTCGGGGATACATGTAAGTATCGATGTAACTCAAGGGTCATCTATACTACTCGTATTGTACCGACTTGGACTCACAGCTCTTCGTGTGATAATGGCAACCTAGATAACCTGCATATGTGACTTAGATAACTGATAACTTTGTATTGGGACAGAGGGCCTATTGTTATCTGCTCATTTGTTCTAACATGATAATATAGTCCAGACCCTGCTATAGTCCATGGGCCTCGGTGTGCTACTCGAATGGGGTCAGAAATTAAATTATTATCTATTTGGCATTGTTCTTTTTGTTGCGGTGATTATATACAGTATATATATATATATATATATATATATATAGAGAGAGAGAGATATATATATAGATAAATATATATATATATATATATATATACATATAGATAGATAGATAGATAGATATGTATCAGGTAATCAGTATTGTAATCTAGAATTTAATACATTTGATACCTGAGTATTGAAGTTTTTTTTCTGCTTTTCCTTTCTTTTCTATATTCAAACTACTCCCTCTCGGGCATAGGCTGAGAGCCTGTAAATTCAACCGTTATGAACAGTGAAGCCTGTGAGGTCTAGTTCCAGTCTAGGAGGCGAGACATGTGAAGCACTTTATAGCTGCAACCAGCCCATGCCATCTTGCCTTCGCAGGATGCATGGGGCTTAGTTGCTCACTCACGGCTGAAGCAGCCCCATCTCTGAAGCTGCTTCACTGTCTCATCTCCTAGACTCGGACCCTCACTCTCACAACGGCACCTATTGAGCAATGAACTCACTAGGCATTGTCCCCATGTAGCATATTTTGATTATGGGAATATTCATACAGTGCTATTTAAAGACAATGAGGGTATTTTTGTTGGCATTTCGGTGGGCTTCGTGGTAATGCACTGATATTAGGTACAGCACAAATTCCATGCCAATAATATCTTCCTATTGACATATCGGGATTCGAACCCGGGTACATTGGATTACCAGTCCAGTGGCAAGACCACTCCACCACACCTCCCCTATATACAGTAAATTGCAAATTTGCCGTCGCTAAACAATCGCGAATCCGACTGAATATTTAGCCAATGACCATAATAGCTCCTCTTCTATAACTGTCTTGATAGTGTCATGCAAAAGTGCGAGGAATTTCGATGTGAGTATCCTAGGTTCGAGTCCTTGGAGCGCCACATGCATTTGTTGATTTCATTAATTGAGTTTAGAGGTGAAGTTGGTTGGTGGAAAAAACATAATAGTTTCTTTGTGTCTCTCCCCGCACAAGGTTCCTGAAGGACGACGTGGTGCTGATGACCCATCCCAAGTGCGGCACGGCTTGGATGCAGGAGATTGTGTGGACTATGAGGAGCGGATGCCAGTTCCACACAGACTTGGAGCTGAGAGTCAGGTCACCCTTTCTCGAGTAAGTTGTTTTAACCCTTTGACGATCATCACGAGTTTTTTGGACAGTTTAGTGTGGCTATCAGTAGACGATTTTGTACAGCTTAGGAAGGATCTATGGGAATTAAGAGTGAAAAGACTATCCCAATTAACCCTCTGACTTCCATATATTCCTCCTAAACTTAATGAAATCGTCTAATAATAGCCAGAAAACCGGATAAAACACGTATTGGATACTTAACACGTTAGAGCATTTACATTCTAACTACCGCGAAGATGACGATAATTATATTGATTATAGGAATAATGATCATTATTAACGTTCGACGACTATATTATGCCCAATAATAATAATAATAATAATAATGATGATGATGATGATGAAATACCTATCCTGTAGTCTATAATAGCTGGCCAAGAAGGTAGAATAAACTGTTAAAATGCATTATGATTCTCAAGGTAATATCCCATTTTGTTGCGTCAGGCCGAGGTCAGGATAATGAAGGTGGCGAACTCTACAATAGGTACAGTAGATAGATAGAAAATAGACAAATAGACAGACAGATAGATAGAGAGAGAGAGATATATAGATAGATAGATAGATAGATAGATATATAGACAGACAGACATATAGATAGATAGATAGATAAATAGACAGACAGACAGATAGATGGATAAATAAATACCCGGATTTTCTTGCCAGGTTCGATTCTCTGGAACTGGCGGGCCTGAAGCCTCTAGACAAATGGGTTGAGGGTTTCCGGGCCCGACACCCCGGTAAGGACCCCCAGGAGGAGGGCTTCTACCTGGACCTGACCAACACCACACCACCACCCAGGACCATCAAGACACACCTGCCCTTCTCTCTCCTCACACCATCACTCATTGACACTAACAAGGTACGACGGTCGTGTTAAACTCCCTCCAAATCCGATTGCGTGTGTTTTTTCTGTTTTCTGGCTATTATTAGATAATTTTATTTAGATTTGGAAGGGTATATGGAAGTCAGAGGGTCAATTGTATTCCCACAGATCCTTTCTAAACTATCTACAATCGTCCCTTAAATTATATGCCAAGAACACAATAAGGAAATGTGGCATTGTTTAACTACATTAGTGTATTTGGCAGTTAGTGTACATAGCCAACCCCAAGGACCTGTGCATGTCCTATTACTACCAGCAATAACTCCACACAAGACAGAATAATAATAATAAAAATTATCATGTTTATTTACAGGTAATCATAATAATAATAATAATAATCATGTTTGTTTCCAGGTAGTGTACGTAGCCAGGAACCCCAAGGACGTGATAGTGTCTTACTACCACCACCAGAGACTCGTCAAGGTGACAGAGTTTATTGGGGACTTCCCAGAGTTCCTTGATTACTTCTGCAGGGACCTTAGTAAGTAAACTGCAATATTTAGTTCTGACAATGTTTATTTTGTAATTGTGGCTGTTTGTTGCTTAGTACTGAATATATATATATATATATAATTATTATTTTTTTCAATTATGCTTTCCATAATAATATCATTTATATACCTAGCTAACGAGAACAGTTCTATGTGGGTTCTCTAATGGAATAATGTAGTTTTATGTATTGTCTCTATATCTCAATCAACCAAGTCTCCTTCTGACACCACGTAAGCGAGAACCCAATAATAGTAATCTCTTCCTTCCTCTACACTACCCCTTCCCTTTTATTTCTCCATTCATTCATTTACTTATATTAATCATCCATTCTGTCTTCCTAGTTCCCGTTTGTCACCACGTAAGCTAGACCCTAAAGAAATAATCCTCTTCTTCCTTTTACCCCTTTCCTCTTTCTCTCGCTTACCCCTTTCATTTACTCATATCTTCATTCTTTCTTCTGTTCAGTCACCCAAGGTCCGTTCTGGTACCACATTGGAGAAGCCTGGGAGCGACGCAACCACCCGAACCTCCTCCTTCTCTTCTATGAGGACCTTAAGACCGACCCCCTGCCAGAACTGCGACGGCTCAATAGTTTCCTGCAGACAGAGCTGACAGAGGAGCAGCTGGAGAAAGTGGCCCAACACGCAAGCTTCCAGAGCATGAAGGGCAAGGCGACTACTAACCCAACTCAAGCGGCTATCAAAGCCGGCAGATTCAAGGAGGGTGAGGGGGAGTTTGTGAGAAAAGGTAAGATTTATTTAATTGAAAAGTATTTTTTCATCCTTTAATGCAGAAATTAGATAAAAATAATATCGAAACATAAAATTTAATAAATGTAGAGTAATGTTCATATACGAGTTGACCTTTGCAGTCTCGTATCAGTTCGAGTGAACGTCTCATTGTGCCATGCATAGTTTTTCAGTGAATGCAACCTATTTGACCCTATTCATGGGTTCAGATCGTGAGTAAGAGGACATGGCACTGATTATCAAAGATTCAAGGTGGGGTATTTAGTTAAGGTAAGGGTGATTGCATGGATTATAAGGTAAATCTTTAGAAACTAATCTAAAAAATCCAACCTCTCTTCCCCCAAGGTGTAACTGGAGATTGGGTCAACTATTTCACCCCTGACCTGGAGGAGAAGTTCCAGGAGTGGGTCAAGAGGTGGAGCCATGTGTCTGACCTCATTCCCTTCAAATACAGCAAGTGAGAGCTGAGGTCAGGTCAGAGTAGATCGTGGTAGAGAGAGAAAATATAATTGAGCTATGTATCTGACCTTGTATCTATTGCAAGTGCTGTAGAAATCATGTCTAATTAAAAATATTGTGTTTGGGTATCAAAGAGTTAGAGCTACATATCTGACCTCATATCTATAAAGTACTATATATAGGAGGAGTGCAGAGGTAACTCTTCTCCCTCTCAGGTCATTATAGGTCAGAACAAGGAGAGTACAGTACTAGAGTCGAGACATGTGTCTGGTCTCAATCCTTTCAAGTACAGTTACTGAGCTAATTATATCGCCGCTATTCAAGATACTTAGATGATAATTACAAGTATTATCAAGAGCCTTAGCCTATCTTTTAGATAATTAAATCTTGTTATTGTGCTTCCCATTGCTCTGCTAAAAAATTACAATACTTTAATTGAAAATAGTACCGTAACAGATGAATAAGAGGCCAATTGTATGTCTTGTGAGAGGCCCGGGGAGTAATTTTTTTTTTTTTTTCTTTAATGATACTGAACTCTGTCAGCTGTACATTATAACAACACTAGTTTTGAGTGATTCTCTACATAGACACATTAGCACTCCGTTATATGTTTATTGTTGATCATTAATGACTTACAATACATAGATAAGGAATAGGTTTGAGTATATTACACTAGGTTAAGTTAGGTTACACAAGGTTGATAATATCATTGTTGCCATATGTAAAATCACGGACACTAATGCTTCCCTTGAATCTTCAAATCTATCCTTGACTGAAACAAATTTCTTTAGCCTATTAACGCGATCTCTGTGGCCAACGTACTGGTACGTCCTTTGTAAAAGAGGCCTATACTGCGGGCGACGTATCCATACGTTTTGGTAGTACCGGTTGAATTGGTTGCACCAATCCACCTGGCTTGTTGCCAGATGCTTCCATGAGGTTCTCAGCTTGCCATCCATAGTTGTTGCTATGGTTCCCTACGCCTCCTGGCCGAACAGCCCCGAGTCCCTAAGGAAGGCCATGGCCACGGTCGGGCTTTCCCACAGAGCTCTCAAGGAGTGTAGATTGTGTTGTTGGCGTAAGTGGTTGTGTGAAATGCAGTCTTCTATGATGTGTTTAATGGTATGGGGTGCTGTGTTACAACCCGGGCAGGTGTTGACGACGGAGTCATCCAGTCTCTTCTGATAGCTCAGAAGAGCTGGATGGTGTCCGCATCTCAGCCATCCATAGTACTATCAGTCCACTCCATGCATTCATTGAGGAAGGGTGTGTCCAAGCAAGATGTGTTTTAGAAGCTGAAATACACTGAAAAGAGGGCTAATTCTATAGGCCTATATATTTGTGACAGATATGTGCTAGGTACGAATGAGAGGTTCATTTCATGCTACAGGACATCTCTCATACTGCCTCACAAACACATTAGTTGTTAAAATAACTAGTTATGTCAACGCGTTAGCGCGAGTGGAAAATGGCTATAAGAGGTATGAATGAATGACATAGGCTTGTTTAGGGAGAAGTTTCAGCTGAATTTTACAAATAGGCCAGTTTCGTTTGGTTATCTATAATACTTTTCACACTAGGTCGAACATTTGCAGAAAAGCCACACCTGGGCGTACTCTTACCGCATAAAAGTCACCACAATGAAAGGGTTAATTATTTATTATTAAAATGTAAAACTTGCAAACTAAACAAACCAAAATTCGGACAAAGACAATATAAAGGCAAAATAACTAATCAAAATCGCTATGTGGAAACAACGCTTACTAAAATAAAATGTATGTAATAAATAATTACTACGTATTATCTTAATATTTGCACTTTTGAAGGGGTGGTTTAACAATATAAGGCCTCAACGTCGGTAAGAATTAGTGTCCACGATTGTACGAATTGGCCGAGCACGGTTGTATAATGGAAACTCGTGGTCAAGGTCAGGTCAGTTTAGGTCACACTTGGAGTAATAAGAAAAAATTATGTTCCTGACCTCGTGTCTTTCAAGTATAGCATTTAAGGGTTAAGACAGCCAAGTCAAATCAGTAATGTAGGAGAAGGATTAAGGGGAGACTGGCCGTTTGTTTGGTCTATTAATTCATTTATTCATATATTTTTTTAGTTTCCTCCCTAGACCTCCATCGAGCTTAGAAAAACACCCCCTATATAATAAATTTGTAAATTTTTCGGTAGAAAAATGTCCCGGCCGATTCCTCTTAAAATTGCAGGCTCGCTATCGCTCGCCAGGAAAAAAATCTACACCTAAATGGCATTAAAGGTCTTAAAATTGCCAACGAAATGGGGCGAAAGGTGTTAAAATCGCCAAACTAATGGGCCGAACGTCTTATAATCTGAAAACTAGTGGGGCTAAACATTAGGGAGAAGGGAGTCCAGAAAAACGGTCTGCCTCCCCTTAAGTTAGCCCTTTGAAGGTCATCATGCATTTGTACAGTTTGTTCTGGCTTTAATTAGACGATTATATACAGCTTAGAAAGGACCTATAGCAATCAAATATACAGCTTAGAAAGGACCTATAGCAATCAAATAGGTAACTCGATCTCAATTAACCCTTTGACTGACACAGCTGGATATAACTGTCTAATAATAGCCAGAATAAGCTGTCAATATTGGTCATAATCCTCAAGGGGTTAATATCAACTGGAGACAGATATATTGGGTGATACTAGCGAAGGTGTTGTAACGCTTTTAAGGGGAGATTCTTCAGTTTGTCAATTTTTTGTATTTATTTATTATTTTTCTAGTGTCCTCGCTAGACCTCCATCAAGCTTAAAATGAAGCCCCTTAGACCCCCTTTCAAGATACATTTGTACATTTTTCGGTAGAAAAATTTCCTGGCCGATTCCTCTTAAATTACAGGCTCGCTTTCGCTCGCCAGGAAAAAATTGAGACCTAATTGACAGGAAAGGTCTTAAAATTGACAGAAATGGGGCGAAAGTTCATAAAATCGCCAAACTAATGGGTCTAAAGATGAGGGAGAAGGTGGTCTAGAAAAGCGACTCGTCTCCCCTCAAGATACAAGGACGCATCTCATCCTTTTCATCCGGTTATTAGTCAACGATTCTATTCTGATTAGGGAGGAATTGTTGGAGTCAGAGGGGTGGTTGAGACAATTGTTACCCCTTTGAGTCCAAAAGGGCCTTCCAAAACTAAATAAAATCGGCTAGTGATAGCCAAAATAAACTGTTGAAACTCGTCTTAATCCTCAAGGGGTTAAGGTATTAGAATGCATGGTTGATTACCGTTGGTTGTGGAGGTTATAGTTATGACAAGTGAGTATACAGTATATATATAAGTTCCTTCCAACGCAGGCTTACTCTTCCAATATTGCATAAACATCACAAATAAATAAAAGAGCTGATTTTGAGCAATATTACACGGCATATTTGACTTTCATTACATCTTAGTTTTTAGTGACTTGGTTCATTATTAGTCCATGGCAGGTTATTATTTGTAAAGGTTAATGCACTATAGAGATAATATGTTCTGTTATTGTTTATTTGTTCATTATTCCATCATATATTTATATTGCATTATACCAACTATGTTAATTTAGATACTGTCAACTCTCTTCCCGTCTCTATTATATATATATATATATATATATATATATATATATATATATATGTGTGTGTGTGTGTGTGTGTGGGTGTGGGTAGGTGGGTGGGTGGGGGTGGGGTGGGTGGGGTAAAACTCGCTAGGAAAATTGAAACAAGGAATACCAAGCTGTCGTTTATTCTCTCAAGACATCTTCAGGGTAAATACAAGAAAACAGGGGAAGAGTGAGGCTTTTAGATACCCGTCCTAAATCATCTGTGAGTTGCTAACTGCATATAAATACAAAAAGTGTTGCCATCCTACTGCCTTTTGCCATATTTTTAGGAACATACTTCTTTTACATACAAAATTAATGTCTTACAAATTATATATACTTACTTATATAGATATGCATATACAGTACATTGATATATGCCTAACAATACAATCTAATCTAAGAATACATATAATTTGATACAAATCAATGAACTTGAGAAAATCAGTACAATGCAAAGCATAATATTTAGTATTTACTAAATATTATGCTTTGCATTGTACTGATTTTCTTAAGTTTATTGATTTGTATCAAATTGTATGTATGCTTAGATTAGATTGTATTGTATTGGTTTTTTTTTCTATGTGAGTGAGGGAGACAAAATGCAGAACTGCCTGTAGCGAGTGCCTCCCCCATAGTTGAAGAAGTGTGTGTGGTGGTGGGGGAGGGGGGGGGGAGGGGGCTTGAACCTGTGTGGGTTTAATGTATGTATGTGTGTGTGTGCGGGTTGAATATATGTAGGTTAATGTATAATTATGTGTATGTATAGGTGGAATGTGTGCGTGTGTAATGTATTTGTTCGTGCGAGTGTATAATATAAGAGTGTGGTGCCGGTAGCAGTTTGGTTGCCTCTCTTGTGTCATTGAACTACAGTGGGAGATAAGAGTCCTAGCATATCATCACTCTCCATCACTACTTCAGTCTCCCGTCAATAGGTAAGGCGCCCTAGGTACGGTAGGCTTTATCTGTGCTGTGTTAATGTCTGCAAGATGTTGAATAGGGTGGTTAAGTGTAGGATCATGTTTGCATACCTCGCTCGAAATGAAGAAATAAAGTTTAGTTCGAGCACTTGTTTCAGCAATTTTCAATGAACAAAAAGCTTCTCGCGCATAATAGCTGTCTTTTTATGTGGTTATCGGAAACTAGACTGAAACTAGTTTGTTAGGTAGCTTAAAACTGACAAAACTATTATTTCGAAGCTGCCAGACGTGAATTGCTACAACATATTGCCGACAAAGTGCTCGTGTGACATCGGTTTGCACAGTTGCTCATATAAGTTCTGTTCCTCGCAATGATCTTATTCATAGAAATATAATAGGCATGATTGAATAACGAGTGTAGTTTCTCAAGCAGTGGTTAACTCGTCTGATTAGTCCACTGATAATTATTTAAAGAAACCAATCGCGCAATTCATTTATACTAATCTTACATCCACAAGAACACGACGAGGAACAGAACTTATGAGGGCAACTGTACTGAAGGATCTCCACCCCATTTTGTTAACCCCTTCTGTACCAGCGAGGTCTTTTATATTTTATTCTTGCTATAATTAGTAGATTTTGTGCAGTTTATGAAGGATCTGAGGTAGTTAAAAAGGCTAAGTGAGACCATTCGAAGCCTGTTAATTGCTAGTGAATAAAATCGTCTAATAGTAGCCAGAATAGAGAGATGTTTCACTTTTTGGGCGTGTTTTGCATGTATTCATTATTTTTCTAGTTTCCTCCCTAGACCTCTATCAAATTTAAAAAAAAAACACATCCATTAGATCCCCCTTCTAGATTAATTTGTACATTTTTCGGTAGAAAAATTTCCGGCCGCAGGCCGGTTCGTCTTACATTACAGGCTCACTATCGTTCGCCAGGGAAAAAATCGACACCTAAATAGCACGAAAGGTCTAACTATTTACGAAGAAATGGGGCGAAAGGTATTAAAATTACTAACTAATTGGGCAAACATCTTAATATCTGAATACTAATGAGCCTAAACATGAAGGAGAAAGTGGTCCAGAAAACCGGCCCATGTCCCCTTAAAAGAACGCCATAGGTACAGAAAGGGTTAAGAGTAGATGATGCCTGCAGGTGTCAAAGTGGTCATTCCAGCCACTTGGAGGGAAATCTTTCAATTGTGTCGCATTAACTGCTATTGTGATAAAGAGTAGTAGGACCCCTATATCTGTAATACTGTCTGGTCTGACGTCTTGTTGAATATTAGGAAGTTTGTTAAATTATTGTTAAGGATTTAGCGTGCTTTTGCCATTTTTGGGCATGTAATGAAGTTTGTCCTCTGGGCTAATAGAAACGCCTTCCCAGACTTCCTTCAAACTACAAAATTGCCCACCCGACCCCCTGCAAGGTAAAAAAATATCCCGGCCGAAGGCCAATTTTTATTAAGTTACAGGCTTGCTATTCTTCGCTCAGAAAAAAAAAAGACACCTGGATAGGGTGAGGCGTCTTATTATTGCCAAATTAATGGGGTGACAAGGTTTAAATACTACAAACTAATGAAGCGAAACAGGGGCGATCCAAAAAGCTCTCTCCGTGACCAAATAGGGTTAACAGGCGAGGGTTTGCTTTATTAATTAGTGCCTTCTATAACAATGCTAGGAATTTAGATACCTAGTATTTTTCATCGCAGGATGGGGTCCAGCAAACATCTGTAAATGTTCACATCTTTTTACTATTTGACTGTTCCCAAATGGTAGATATACGAGGTTGATTGTTCAAGCCAACCTTGAGTTACAAGAGATTACGGGTCACAATTTCTAGACTCATCAAAATTAATAGACTATATCACTGTATAAGACTGTTTATATATATATATATATATATATATATATATATATATATATGTATATATCCAGTATATATATAATCTACATCGCCCTTAACATCTAACCACTTCACACAAAGTAAATTGAAGGGATAATAAATTATGAATGACATGCGACTGTCAAGGTACGCACTCGGGCCTCAAACGGGACGACAGAGCTCTACCACTACCACTACCACATTTTTCCTTTGCCCCTCAACTTTCTCTTCATAATTGCTGAGGGGCACAGGGCCCTGGGTGGGGCTTTTCCGCAGCCTCCTCAACTCCCCGCCATGGAGTTGCTTAGGTCACCCAGGCTTTATTGTGGTAGGCAGGGAGGGTTCTGTGGAGGTGCTCGGTTATGTGGCCTTGCTCGGGGCCTTGGGGCTGTTCGGCCAGGCAGCCTGGGGAACAACAACAACAACAACAACCTCTGTACTGCCACGAAGGTTATAGGTTTAGCACACACACTCTTCCTACATATCCCTTATCGATATATAGAAATACGCACTAAGCATTACACTAAACCCAATGTCACTATGATAGTCAAATAGTAGTACTGAAATATGCAGATGTAGTATTGTGAAAGAAATGCCATGAACACAAAATTCTATCGTCATATAATCTACAACCACCTATCACTCAACTTTGGGGGAGACACTTGTTACAAACAGCTTTGCCTTTTGTCTCCTTCATACGCATAGAAAACACTTTACGTCATAATACTATGGGTGCGTATTTCAGTACATCTCCTTTGATTCCTAGAGATCCTTCCTAAACTGCATAAAATAATATCCAGAATATAATGAAACTCATCATCGTATCCCGAAGGTGTTAATACATAGAATGGTTTAGCGTCATTGTCCATTACATTCATTTTAAGGGGGGATGGGCCGGTTTTCTGGACCACTTTCTCCTTCATGTTTAGCCTCATTCGTTTTCAAATTTTAAGATGTTTTCCCCATTAGTTAGTCGATTTTAAGACCGTTCGCCCCATTTCTTCGTCAATATTTAGACCTTTCGTGCTATTTAGGTGTCGATGCTTTCCCTGGCGAACGATAGTGAGCCTGTAATGTTGGAAGAATCGGCCTTCGGCCAGGACATTTTTCTACCGAAAAATGTACAAATTAATCTAGAAGGGGGATCTAATGGATGTTTTTTTTTTTTTTTTAATTTGATGGAGGTCTAGGGAGGAACCTAGCAAAATAATGAATACATGCAAAAATCGCTCAAAAAGTGAACATCCCTTAACGGTTCAAACGTGATTGCTTTTCCGCAGTTGGAATAAAATACAATAAAGTCCCGTCACAACACTGCCCCATCATGTCATCACTTTGACTGATGTTGGCATAGTGCTAACCGTGCCGCAGCAAGACTCAACTAAGTCCAACTGCAGCACCTGTACCTGCAAACCACAGTAGTCTCAACAGTGCTACAACAAGACAGTACCATACCAAGACTGTATTGTACATAAGGCAACTTGGACTTAAGGGAAGATAGCCATATTGTCTTGAAGGGCTGTCAAGTCTATTGAGTCATATTAACCCTATTTGGTCCCAGTATTTTTAATCTCCCCTGTTTTGCTCCAATAGTTTGGAAATTTTAAAACATTTCACCCCATTAGTTTGGCGATAATAAGACGCTTCACTTCATTCAGGTGTCAATATTTTTCTGAGTGAGCGATAGCAAGCCTGTAATGTAAATGAAATCGGCCTTCGGCCAGGAATTTGTTATATCGAAAAATTTGCAAATTTAGGTTTTAGGGAGTCTGGGTGGGCCCTTTTTAGTTTGAAGGAAGTCTGCGAAGGCGATTTTGTTAGCCTAGGTGACAAGCTATAAAACATTGCTCGATAATGGTGAAAACAAGCAAAATATTCAGTAATAATTAAACTATATCACAATAGCCCACAAGAGGTCGGATCAGATAGTGTTAAAGGGCTGTGAAGTTAATTGAGCCCTATTAACCCCATTGTAAATTACGAGCGAGCGTTAAAGTGGTTAAACTGATACTTATCTTTGGTGGCCAGATCTCCAAGGGTTATCTCGACCACCCGCGCGCGCGCGCGCACACACACACACACACACACACACACACACACACACACACACACACACACACACACACACACACACACACAGCCGGTAGCCTAGTGGTAAGCTCTCGTCTCACACACGAGGGGCCGGAGGTTCAATCCTCGGCCGGGCGGAGACAAATTGGGCTTATCTCCTTTCATGTGTTTGCCTCAGTTCACCTAGCTGTAAATAGGTACCTGGGATAAGTGGACGACGTTGTGACGTCCCATCTGGGGTTGGCAAAAATGGTACAAGGCGAGATGGGTATCATAGTATGGTTCACCTAAGCTGATGGCTACCTAAGCCTTCGGGCGAGACGGTACCGTCTATAGTGAGAATGGTACCATACAGATCCACCCTAAGCCTTCGTTTCCGATGTGGCCAATTGGCTAAAAATACAGACTACACACACATCCACAGCCATTCCAACGATACATATTACACCTACACATATAGGAGGCGGGAAATAAAGAGCATGCTCACTCTCGCAATACAACTAGAGTAAGTACAACTAGAGTAAGTACACACACACACACACACACACACACACACACACACACACACACACACACACACACTCTCTCTCTCCCAACATTGGAGACCCTATTGTGATCGCCGAGATCCTTCCTAAGCTGAACAAAATCGTTTAATGTTAGCAAGAATTCAGTTGACTGAATAGATTAAGCATTAGGCTGGTTTGATTTTCGTGGATAAGTCTATAATTGTCTGCCCATTATAATTAGGTCATGCATTATTATAGTAGGTTGTAACTAATAAACGAGATCATTAAAGATTCTATAGTAAAAGAGATCGGCCAACCTCCGCCATTTTGGTGATGTGTTCCTCTCTTTACACGCCAATATCGCCACAACCATAATTAATAATGGTAATCAGAATATGATAAAAGTTACAACATCGTGCTGAAGGGGAGGGTTTTTGTTTTCTCTGGACTTCCTCCTCCCTAATGTTGAACCTCCTTAGTTTTCAAGATAATATGACGTTCGTCTCATTAGTTTGGCTAGACCGTTTGCCCCATTTTTTTGTTAGTGTTAAGATCTGTCGTGGCATTTAGGCGTCGATTTTCTCCTGGCAAGCGATAGCTAGCATATAATTTAGGAGGAATTGGCGTTTGGCCGTGGATGTATTATTTCAACTCTAAGGGGGGTCGTGGGGATGTTTTTCTATTTGTTATCATGACAAAGAGAGAGAGAGAGAGAGAGAGACTGACTTAACACTGTCTTTGGGTTTGCAACATGGCGTCGAAACAAGAAGAAGAAAGCGTTACTTCCCTTATATCCGGGACCGACCCCCCAAGCCGGCCCCAGAGATAGTATCACTGAGGGCTTTATGGGCCAAGATAGCCAGCCTTTACTACCCAAGGCAAATGTTTATATACCCATGGTGGAAATAAGTGGAAGGCAAATGTTTATTTATTTGTATTTTTCTATGTGAATAAGGGAGACAAAAGGCAGAACTGCCTGCAGGGAGTGCCTCCCCCAGAGTTGAAAGAGTGACAGGGCCAAAATCAAGGGACGTTAGAGCTAAAATGCCTGGACACACAGAGTTTGAAGCAATTTAAGTCATAGGAAGAGGGAATGACTGATTCTGGGAGAGAGTTCCAGAGCTTAGCATTTGAATAGAAGGAAGTCTGAGAATAGCGTTTCACTCTTGGGTTGGAGAGTTGCACAGAGTAAGGGTGGGATTGTGTTGCAAGACGGGTACTATGTACTATCATACAAAAAAGTATCCTTACTCTCGTGAACGTTGAGTTTCATAAAGTGGGGTACGATTCGAGCTCAAACAATAGTTTCCATATTACTTCGTCCATTGAGTCTAAATGGTGCGTGTCATTTTAGTAAGGATACTTTTTTGTATGATGTACCCTATGTAGAGGAGGTGGTATACACTGGGAAAGCTCCGAGGAACACTGATGATTGTAGTAGCGATAGAATAGCGAGAGAGATGCAACATTGCGGCGGAGAGAGAGATTGCAGAGAGTTGGTGAGTGGACGGGAGTTAATGATAGGAAAGTCTTTCCTTTCTACTTTGTCTAGGAGTGCGGTGTCAGAGGATCCTCCCCACACATGTGAACAATACTCAATACAAGGACGCACTGTGCCCCTGTACAGAGCAAGAAGCTGCGCAGGAGTAAAGAACCCCTTGAGGCAGTTGGGCACACCCAACTTCTGGGAGGCTGCCTTAGCAAGACTGGTAATATGGACGGTCCTTCCAAGTGAGAGCAGAAGAAAAAAAGACACCGAGAATATTGAGAGAAGATGAAGGATTGATTTTTGTATTGTTGAATTGTAAGGGATAGTCCTCTGGGAGTTCTGAACGGGTAGTAAGATGGAGAAATTGGGTCTTGGAAGCATTAAATGCAACAAGGTTTTCTCTACCCCAATTGGAAATAGTAGCTAGATCAGAAGATAAGTGTTCTATGGCTTCCTTATGTTTGTCTTTAAGGGATTGCTGGCTGGGGCGTTCTGGAAAACTAATTGAGTAGTGTAAGGTAGAGTCGTCTGCGTATGAATGGATGGGACTGGATGTACAGTTGAGAAGATCATTTATGAAAATTAGATAGAGAATAGGAGATAGGACAGAACCCTGAGGAACGCCGAAGTTGATAGAATGAGAAAGTGAGCGATGGCCGTCCACAACCGTCACCACCACCACCACACCAATACTACCACCACTATCATTACCACCACACCAATACCACCACCACTATCGCCAACATACCCTTCTCAGCACACCACTACCACAGACTATCATCAAAGATTCTAGGAGGGTACTGGCCAATCAACAGTGTGCCCCATATACCCATAAACAAAACACTATCCTACCCCGCCAAGCCACCAGGTATTGGCCAAGGTAAACACACACACACACACACACACACACACACACACACACACACACACACACACACACACACACACACACACACACACACACACACACACACACACACACACACAGAGAGAGAGAGAGAGAGACTCTGACTCTGACTCTGACCACACAGACCTTACGATCCCAGTGAGGTGGTCAGGACTTAATTCTAGTAGAGATAACTAACCCGAGAGTAAGGTACAGTGGAAGGAAAGGATAGCAAAGAAGAGAGAGAGTATGTGTGTGTGTTTCGAGCCACATGCAAGGAATAAAGCCTGTAGTAAGAGTAGGCCTAACAATACTTTGTTAAGGGGGAATGGTTCACTTTTTGGTCGTTTTTTGCATGTATTCATTATTTGTCTAGTTTCCTCCCTAGACTTCCATCAAATTAAAAAAAACAAAAACATTAGACCCCCTTCTAGATTAATTTGTACATTTTTCGGTAGAAAAATTTCCCGGCCGAAGGCCGGTTCTTCCAACAATACAGGCTCACTATCGTTTGCCAGGGAAAACATCGACACCTAAATAGCACGAAAGGTCTAAATATTGACGAAGAAATGGGGCGAAAGGTCTTAAAATCGACTAACTAATCGGGCAAACATCTTAACATCTGAAAACTAATGGGGCTAAACATGAGGGAGAAGGAGGCCCATAAAAGCGGCCCACCCCCTTTAATTTAACTCTATCCCATATCTCATCTTGGACTATCGTGAGTCATTTTCGACCATCATATCTTAGACTATTATAATTATCTCATCTTCGACTATCATATATCGTCTTATTTAATCCGAGGAAGGGCTTGTAGGACCTCCCTATGTCAGCTTCATTAGTTTGGATATTGTAAGACATTTCAACCCATTAGTTTTGGCGATAGTAAGGCACTTCACCCCAGTCAGGTGTCGATTTTGTTCTGGCCGAGGGATAGCGAGCCTGTAACTTAAGGGGAGGCAGACCGTTTTTCTGGACCCCCTCCTCCCTAATGTTTATCCCCACTAGTATTGAGATTATAAGACGTTCGGCCCATTAGTTTGGCGATTTTTAACACCTTTCGCCCCATTTCGTTGTCAATTTTAAGACCTTTCGTGTCAATTATGTGTTAATTTTTTTCCTGGCGAGCGATAGCGAGCCTGCAATTTTAAGAGGAACCGGCCTTCGGCCGGGACATTTTTCTACCGAAACATTTACAAATTTTTCTTGAAGGGAGTGTTTTTCTAAGCTTGAGTTAGGTCTAGGGTGGAAACTAAAAAAATATATGAATACATGAATTATTAGACCAAACAAACGGCCAGTCTCCTCTTAAAAGAAATCTGCCATCGGTCTGGACATGTTTCTATCAAACAGTGTAAACATTTAGATTGAAGGAGACCTGGGTGGCCAATGTTTCATATGAAGGAAGTCTGGGGAAGGCGTTTTTGTCAGCCGAGGGGTCAAGCTAAAATACATTGCTCGAAAATGGCAAAAACAAGCAACATCCTTCAATGACAATAAAACAAAATATTACAATAACCCACAAGACGTCGGACCAGATAGTGTTGAGGGGGGATGGGCCGGTTATCTGGACCACTTTCTCCCTCATGTTTAGCCCCATTAGTTTTCGTATTTTAAGATGTTTGATCCATTAGTTAGTCGATTTTAAGACCTTTCACCCCATTTCTTCGTCAATATTTAGACCTTTCTTGCTATTTAGGTGTCGATTTTTTCCCTGGCGAACGATAGTGAGCGATAGTGATATTGGAAGAATTTTTCTACCGAAAAATGTACAAATTAATCTAGAAGGGGGATCTAATGGATGTTTTTTTGTTTTTTTTTTTTATGGAGGTCTAGGGAAGAAACTAGAAAAATAATGAATACATGCAAAGATCGCCCAAAAAGTGAACCATCCCCACTTAAGGGGAACATCTCTACAACTGATGGGTTTAAGAGGCGAGTCAAATCCGAGGTGCTGAATCATTTGAATTAACTGGCAGAAATCGAAAGGAGAAATTCTGATGCAGGGTAGAAGAAAAAAAAAATGAATTTATTCACGCTGAGTCAATAATTCGTCTAGGTGACTCATTTGGGTTAAACCGGTGTCACACGAGTACTTTTTCCCTTAACATTTATCCTCATCACCAGTCTGGCAGCTTATGATGTACACATTTAGCTTGAAGGGGTCTGGGTGGCCAATTTTTAGTTTGAAGGAAGTCTTGGGAGGCGTTTATGTTAGTCTAGGGGACAAACTAAAATACATTGCTCGAAAATAGTAAAAGCAGGCAAAATACTCAATATATCTAGTCCATTCATTATAGGTAGGCGACAAATCGTGACCACTTACCTCTGTAACTCAAAAACGACTAGAGTAATCGAGCTAGTTTTTGTATTATTTGGGAAGAGTCAGCCAAGGAATAGGTGTGAACATTTACAGCCCATTTGCTCTAACCAAATTCTGGCCTACCAATATTGAATGGACTACAGTGAGGCACTTGAGAGAGCGCATATCTCCGTCTATGCTGGCGGAGGTATGCGCTCTTGTGATCGCCTCCAAAATGTAATCACTTCCAATTAGGTGCATATCCTATCTGGCCACCAAATTTCGTGAACATCGGTTAATAACTTTTTAAGATATATTTTTTTTTACAGACAAACGGAGGCAAAAACCTAACCTTAATCCAACTTCACTAGCGGACGTAATAATGACATCAAATATCCTAATAAGCCACAAGAGGTCGGATCCGATAGTGTTAAACAAAGTCGAGTCTAGTGTGTATTGCAGGCAGGTATTTAAGGGGAGATGGGCCGGTTTTCTGGACCACTTTCTTTCTCATGTTTAGCCCCATTAGTTTTCAGATTAGTCAGATTAGATGTTTGCCCAATTAGTTAGTCGATTTTAAGACATTTTGCCCCATTTCGTCGTCAATATTTAGACTTTTCGTGATATTTAGGTGTCGATTTTTCCCTGGCGAACGATAGTGAGCCTGTAATGTTGGAAGAACCGGCCTTCGGCCGGGAAATTTTTCTACCGAAAAATGTACAAATTAATTTGGAAGGGGGATATAATGGATGTTTTTTTTTATTTGATGGAGGTCTAGGGAGGAAACTAGAAAAGTAATTAATACATACAAAATCGCCCAAAAAACCGGGCCATTCCCCCTTAAGTTACGAAGGGGGTACATTTCACGCGACACACTAAGGGTTTATTTATATACCATGCTTCCTGCCTTCCGAGACATCTGTTACCGCTAACTTATGAGCTCTCACCTACACACACTCACACCTACATATACACACTTACACACATGCATACTCTACACGCACATCCACCCCCTCTCTCCCTCTCTCTCATGCAAACACACATATAGCCTACACGTACACACATATAGCCTACACGTACACACATATAGCCTACACGTACACACATACTGTATAGCCTACACGTACACACATATAGCCTACACGTACACACATATAGCCTACACGTACACACATACTGTATAGCCTACACGTACACACATATAGCCTACACGTACACACATATAGCCTACACATACACACATATAGCCTA
The DNA here is from genome assembly GCA_032716605.1 of Paralithodes platypus. Taxonomy (NCBI): domain Eukaryota; kingdom Metazoa; phylum Arthropoda; class Malacostraca; order Decapoda; family Lithodidae; genus Paralithodes; species Paralithodes platypus. The sequence goes on from CM064520.1 coordinate 4,310,708, forward strand.
CACGTACACACATATAGTCTACACGTACACACATATAACCTACACGTACACACATATAGCCTACACGTACACACATATAGCCTACACGTACACACACATAGCCTACACGTACACACATATAGCCTACACGTACACACATATAGCCTACACGTACACACATATAGCCTACACGTACACACATATAGCCTACACGTACACACATATAGCCTACACGTACACACATATAGCCTACACGTACACATACAGCCTACACGTACACACATACAGCCTACACGTACACACATATAGCCTACACGTACACACATATAGCCTACACGTACACACATATAGCCTACACGTACACACATACAGCCTACACGTACACACATATAGCCTACACGTACACACATATAGCCTACACGTACACACATACAGACTTGCCTCACATCTATCTCTCTGAAGTATTAAACCCATTTGACAAACAAGCTTTGTTATTGTTATAAAGATACGAGAGTTTGGACTCCATAGTACTCTGCACCTGGGGAGGTTTGATATTCGCTTCAAGCATTTACGGCACTGTGAATTTGTCTACTCTCTCTCTCTCTCTCTCACTCTCACTCTCTCTCTCTCTCTCTCTCTCTCTCTCTCTCTCTCTCTCTCTCTCTCTCTCTCTCTCTCACTAGTCAAGCACACACACACACACTCGTCACACACACGCACACACACACACACACACACACACACACACACACACACACACACTAGTCACACACACACACACACTAGTCGCACACACACACACACACACACACACACACACACACACACTAGTCACACACACACACACACACACTAGTCACACACACACACACTAGTCACACACACACACACACTAGTCACACACACACACACACTAGTCACACACACACATACTAGTCACACACACACACACACACTAGTCACACACACACACACACACACTAGTCACACACACACACACTAGTCACACACACACACACACACTAGTCACACACACACACACACTAGTCACACACACACACACACACTAGTCACACACACACACACTAGTCACACACACACATACACACTAGTCACACACACACACTAGTCACACACACACACACACTAGTCACACACACACACACTAGTCACACACACACACACACACTAGTCACACACACACACACACTAGTCACACACACACACACTAGTCACACACACACACACTAGCCACACACACTAGTCACACACACACACACACACACTAGTCACACACACACACACACTAGTCACACACACACACACTAGTCACACACTAGTCACACACACACACACTAGTCACACACACACGCACACTAGTCACACACACACACACACACACACACACACACACACACACACACACACACACACACACACACTTCCTTACATATAGAAAGAGCCAGCAGAGACCAGTGGAGGGTGATATTAGTGGGTGGGTAATGTGAAGGTCAGCCTCATAAACCCTTCATTAAGAGTGTGGGTGCCTGTGATGGTGGGGAAGTGTTGACGTGGGTGTGCTAGAGTGTGGGTGTGTGTGGATGTGCTTGTGTGTGTGCGTGCGTAGGTGGGTGTACTTGAGTGTGTGTGTGTGTGTTTTAGTTTGTGTGTGCTTGATTGTGTATGTGTGTGCGTGTGCTTGAGTGTTGTCTGTGTGTACGTATGTGTGGGTGTAGATGCTTGAGTGTTTCTGTGCGTGTATTTGAGTTTGTGTGTGTGATTGAGTGTTCGTGTGTGTGTGTGTGTTTGAGTGTGTGTGTGTACAGTAAATGGCACGAAAATTATTAAAATTTACTAAGAAATGGGGCGGAAGGTCTTAAAATCCCCAAACTAAAGTGGCGGAAATTTTAAAATCTCGAAATTAATGGGGCTAAGCATACAGGAGAAGAGGGTCCATAAAAAAAACTCAAAAATAATACTGAAAACCCAATTATAATATGCTAGTTATCCCTTTAAACAACATACAGGTTTACTCAGCGGCCAACAGGTGGCAGCACTTAATGTTTACCTTCAGTGCCTTCTCAGTGTCCAATAAGCATCACGCCGACAAGAAACAACAACGGTGACCCCCCTTAACCCTCTCCGACATATGACGCGATTTTGAGCCTATTAGGGATACTTAACACTCAACGAACGGCTAGGTCTGTAACTTCTACTACCTGCCAAGCGGGCAGATTTACCCCAAACGAGCTTCATTCCATGCTCTTTTTCATGCATAAAGAAGAGCCAGAGCGTAATACAATTATTTATCCGTGAAAGGGCGTTAATTGAGCTTTCCAATGACACCTGAACCATCCTTCTACGACCACGGGTTGTCTTGCAACGATCGTGGTGCAACACGAAGGAAAAATCCCTAAAATACGGTAATTTCCTTACATATATCCCTGTCTAGGGAAGCAGTGGATGTGGATGAGTGTGGAGGTGGGACTAGTCGCGGTACGGGAGCCGTGCCGAACGGTCAGAGCCAACCCGCGCTCCTCCCACCGCTCGGACTCTCTCTCAGAGCCAATTATATGCTCAACATCGCACTGGACTTAGTAGGGCCCCGCTCTTTAGTCCATGGTTCTCTTGACCGCCTTAAGTCGGGCGCCGCCAAAGAGGGGTTAAAGCCTTTGTTACCATCAGGGGTATTGAGAAACCTTTAATTTAGTTACTTCAACCTCTGTAGTAGTCTTTGAGTTAGCTGTGGGCAGAAAACTCATTTTGGAGAGGTAATTATAAGAGTGAGAGAACTCTATTTCTTATTGCTAATCTGGCAATCTCTGCGTCATATGTGCGTGAAGGGGTTAAGCCATTAAGCCTAGCTATATACTGTAGTACAGATACTGCAACTATTAAGATTTCACAATTACAATAAAAGCTTTGGAGGGGAGGGGGGTGGGGTAGATTTGGAGGGGAGGGGGGTGGGGTAGATTTGGAGGGGTGGGGGGTGGGGTAGATTTGGAGGGGAGGGGGGTGGGGTAGATTGTAGATTAATGACATGATTATGATACTTATTTATCTAAATATTGGTATTACAGTTTAAGGGGGGTCACTGTCTTTTTTTTTATCTTTCTCTCCTTTTCTCTTTTTCCCTGGCTTGTATCCATTAGGCTCCATTCAGCCAACTGTTTTAAAAGGTTTATCCTCATCCAGGTGTCGATTTTTTCCTGGCGAGCGATAGCGAGCCAGCATTGTATGGAGAAATCTGGCTTCGCCGGAGAAATTTTTCTATCGAAAAATGTACAAATTTAGCTTGCTGTCAAGACAAAAATATGCATATGCTGGCTCGCTACCGCTCGCCAGGAAAATATTGAAATTTTTCGGTAGAAAAAAAATCCGGCCGAAGGCCGGTTCCTCTTAAAATTTCAGACTCGCTATCGCTCGCCAAGAAATAATCGACACCTAAATGGCACGAAAGGTCTTAAAATTAACAACGAAATGGGGCAAAAGGTGTTAAAATCGCCAAACGTCTTATAATCTCAAAACTAGTGGGGCTAAACATTAGGGAGAAGGGGGTCCAGAAAAACTGTCTTCCTCCCCTTCAGTTCCCCCCTCTCTTCCTTGTTGTGCATGCTCTCACATATTGGGGGGAGCCAACCAGGTGAACAAACACTGCCCAGGAATTCTTAACCCTTTGAAGATTATGACGCACTTTGACAGTCTATTCGGGCTATCATTAGACGATTTTAGACCGTTTAGGAAGGATCTGTGGGAATTATAAAGGTAAAGACTATCTCAATTAACCCTCTGACTTCCATATACCCTTTCTAATCTAAATATAATCGTCTATTGATAGCCAGAAAACAGGAAATTAATGCGTAATCGGATCTTGAAAGGGTTAAGAACTACATGGGAGTGGGTATTACACCCGATATAGGCTACATCACTGCGCGGTATTTGCAAGCCAATCGTCGCTTTCTATGGACTTGTCATCTTTTATGCATAATTTAAAGAGCCGAATATTTCATATATATATATATATATATATATATATATATATATATACTGTATATACAGTATATGCCTAACTATATACGTTAGTTTTCATTAATACTGTCCACTCCGGTGTCTTTATGAAAATTACCCTATATACAGTATATATAACCTTGCCTTTTTCTGGTCTCGTTGTTTTAAACTTGCGCATGCTTTGTTCATATTACTTTACACAATAACAACTACACACAGATGATCATCAAGTTTTTTTTCCTAATCCTTCTTCAATAAATATTGTCCAAACCCATTTATGTCCAAAGTAATATATAAATCTGTGTTCATAATAGACTGTTAAGGGGATAGTGGCTATTTTTTTGGTCTATTATATTATATATTTTCCATCAAGCTTAAAAAAAAACACCCCCTAGACCCCCTTCAAGATAAATGTGTACCTTTTTTCGGTAGACGAAAGGCCTTAAAATTGACAACGAAATGGGGTGAAAGGTGTTAAAATCGTCAAACTAATGGGCCGAACGTCATAAAATCTCAAAACTAATGGGGCTAAACATGAGGAAGAAAGGGTCCAGAAAAAATACCCATCTCCCTTTAAACTAGAGGACGCCATTGAAAATCAAAACTGTCGGCTCTTTATACTAAGCCCCTTTTCCGCATGTGGGTGTAATTTAATTAAGAGAGCCCACCTCGCTTTATTTTTACGAAGTGGCTACGGGACACCACCAGTGGTGTCCCGCAGCCCAGCCAGCCAGTGAGCTGCTACGGGGGTAGGCTACGGGACACCACCACAAGTGTTTTCGTATTTATCGCCATATAATTCAGCCAATTAGACTGTTGAATCGAAATTCTTTGGATTATTATTTATATTATCATTAAAAACGTTGGACTTTATTAAATTATAATCCTACATGTTGTATATACAGACCTATTCCACACTCAACTCCCTACGCCACACACACTCACACATACCTATTTATACATCTAACTAGGCTTATATATAGCCGTTATAAATGTGTGTATATTCTTCGTCTTTCATATCCATTTTATAAGAACATATGGGAGTCTGCAGACAGTCGATTGGCCAAAACAAGGCAGATCCCTCTCACACCCAACCCATCTCGTTTATACGTTTATTAATTTTATTTTGAAACTGTCGTTCTTGATCCCCACAATGGCGCTAGGTAGCCTATTCCACATGTCTATTATCTACATATCTGTTACCATTATGGTATAATGATCAAACAGAAGTAGTCATTCATACTTGCATAACGTGCTGTAAGACAGCTTGACGACGTTCACAAGCACAAGTGCGTCAATGTGTGGATAGTTACATGTGTTTGTGTAAATGAATATGTTTGTGAGTGTAATGTAAAGTAATGCAAATACAGTATATGTGCGTAAATAAATGTTTGTTTACGAATGTTATATGGATGTTCAAATGCATGTCTACATGAGTATGTATGTGCGTGTGTAATGGCATGTACGTTTGGGTCATAATTTGGAAGGAACAAAATTATATATTTGTGAAAGAAATTGCAAAGTACACTGTAAAGTGATCAGCTCAGTAGCAGTAGGCTTTCAAGAATAAACTGAATAGCTTAATGAATTAATTGGGTGTGAGCTGGATCTGCCTTGCGTAGGCCAGTTAGGGGGGGGGGGGGGGCGCAGTATAAGCTTGCATGCACGAGTAGAAATGTGCATGTACGAGCATAAAGCCTGTACGTTTGTGAGTGGAAATATGTATTTGTATAATTGATGTAAAAAATTAATAATGAATGTACAATATGTTTGTGTGTGTGTGTGTATGTGTTTGTGTGTGTGTGTGATAGAGAGAGAATGAGAGTCATTCACATGACTTGTCTTTGTGAATGTGTGTTTGTGTTTGTGATTAGGAATGCGAATATGTATTTGTGCGTGTGGTTCTGAAAGAACATTAGAGTGTGGGTGCGATTGTGGGAGGGAATATCAATGTGTGTGCGTGTGTATTCTGATTGGAAATGTGAAGGCGAGTGTGTAGTTGTGAATGTATGTTCGAATATATGTGCGTTGTCGAGTGGTAATCTAAGAGTGTGTGTGTGTGTGTGTGTGTGTAGATATATGAATATAAATTACCGAACTTGTTCGTCAAGGTGAATACACGCAATGCGAGTTAATGACATTGCGGGTAGGAATACGAAGATGTGTTCCTGAATGATTTTGTGGGTGAAAATGTGAATGTGCATGAGTTTGTGTGTGTTTATATAGTGAATCAACATAGAAGATAATAGGTAACATTTCTCAATTGATGATGCATATATTGTCTGGTGATTATTGGCATCCAAATGTGATGTTTGGTTAATTTAGGATAGGGATTGTAATTGGTAAATCTATAGCATTATAAAACATTTATATTGCTACCATGTGAGTGCGGCCCGAAGAAGGTTGCCAACAAAAAACCCGCTGACCAACCTCAAGCTAATCCAGGTAATCCAGAAAATTAACACCTACTTGTAAATTGTACCTCTCTCTCTCTCTCTCTCTCTCTCTCTCTCTCTCTCTCTCTCTCTTATACACCAACGTGTTCGGTTATGTATTGGTTGACATACTTACTTTACAACTAAGAGGAGCTGGGTTCGAATACCAACCAGGAAAGAGACATTGGGACAAGTGTCCTTACCCCTTGTTCCTTTCCTCAGTTTTACAAAATGGAATTAATAGAGACTTGGTATAAGGCTACAGAGTGCTATAGTGGGATCAAGAACGATAGAGAGATTTAAGATAGAATTAGATAGAAATACGGACGAAATGGGTTGGTTTGGGGATCTGCCTGATCTGGGTTAATCGGCTCTCTGCAGACTTATGACGACCTCTGACAGATTTTGGTGAGGTCGGTCCTCATGGCTTTAGTGAGTTGGTCCTATAATTAGGGTTGGGTGTGAATGGGATCTGTGTGTGTGTGGGCCAATCTGCTTTCTGCAGATTCCCATTTTCTTATTTTCTTATGTTCTTATATATATATATATATACTGTATATATATATATATATATATATATATATATATATATATATATATATATATATATATATATTTATAGTATATCTCGCAAATACACGCGAGATAATAAATGTTTAAATACCCCCAGCCGGAATCGAACTTCCGACATACAGAATGAGTGTCCAAACTTTTAACCCACTATACCACGGCATGATAAAGTAATCTTAACCTTTTCCTATATAATTATATTAAGTAGAAAGGAAATCCTACTAGGAGAATTTATTTCAATTCATACACAAGTCGTACGATCCATATTACAGGATACCATACAGGAATATTTACAAGATTACCTACGCAACTCGGGTTATAGAGATTTCATTTAAATCTCGCCCAGCCAAACACAAGAGTCATTAACATCAAGTATATCTCACAAATACACGTGAGCTAATAAATGTTTAAATACTCCCAGCCGGGATCGAACCTCCGACATTCGAACGAGTGTCCAAGCTTTAATCTTGTAAAAAATCCCTCTATGGTATCCTGGAATATGGATCGTACGACTTGTGTATGAATTAACTAATATAGTTTGGAGTGTAATATTTATTACATCACAGTCATGATAATGTGTATTTCATGTTCATAACATAAGAACATAAGAAAATGGGAGTCTGCAGAAAGCCGATTGGCCTAAGCAAGGCAGATCCCTGTCCCACAACCCCAGTTCAATTACAAAGCCCAATTATAGGCTCAACACTCTAATACCCTGAGGATCATCTTACCAAAACGGTTAGAGATTAACGCAGGATTATGGGGGTATGCAGAGTGCTGATTGGCCCAACCCGGCTGATCCCCCTTCACACCCAACCCTTCTCGTCCATATGCTTATCCAATTTTATCTTAAAGCTCCCTACCGTTTTAGACCCCACTATAGCACTTGGTAGTCTATTCCACCCATCTACAACTCTGTTACCAAACCAATATTTGCCTATATCTTTTCTGAAACGAAATTTATCTAATTTGAAACCATTGGTACGAGTTCTTTCGCTATCACTGAGCTTTAGTACATTTGTCATGTCCCCTTTGTTAATCCCACTAACCCACTTGAACACCTCTATCATATCCCCTCTAACTCTGCGTCTCTCTAACGAATGTAAACCTAATTTCTTCAACCTTTCTTCATACGAAAGATTTCTAATATTATGGATCATTTTTGTCATTCTACGCTGTACTCTCTCCAATGAATCTATGTCCATTCTGTAATAAGGACACCAAAATTGGACAGCATAATCCATATGGGGTCTCACTAATGACAAGTAAAGTTTTAAGATAACATCAGCAGTTCTGTTACTCACACTCCTAGAGATGAACCCGAGAATCCTGTTTGCCTTATTACGAACGCTTATACACTGTTTTCTAGGCTTCAAATCATTGCTAACAAACACACCTAGATCTTTCTCACAGTCTGAATTTTCTAATTCTAAATTAGCTAGTTTATATTTAACATTTGTATGCATCTTCCCTATCTTTAATACCTTGCATTTGTCAATGTTAAACTTCATCTGCCAATTTACTGACCATTCATGTAAGGTATCTAGATCCCTTTGGAGGCACTCTATATCGCTATCTGAATCAATTGATCTCCCTATTTTAGTATCGTCTGCGAATTTACTTATCCTACTAGTTATACCTAAATCTAGGTCATTTATGTATATAAGAAACAACAGGGGACCTAATACCGATCCCTGGGGGACACCACTTTTGACTGCTCCCCACTCTGACTTGGTACCATTTATGCTGACTCTCTGTTTCCTACCAATTAGCCATGACCTAATCCATCCCAACAACGATCCTCCTATTCCATGTGCCTCAACCTTTCTCATCAATCTCTCATGAGGGACTCTGTCGAAAGCTTTACTGAAATCTAAATAAATAATATCATATGACTTGTCACTATCTTTATACTGCTTCATATACCTCTGAGAAAAAGCTAAGCAAATTAGTAAGGCAAGAACGTCCCTGAGTGAATCCATGCTGAGAAGAATTTATTAAGTTAAATTTGTCTAAGTGGCTTCTAATTTTCTTAGCAATAATAGACTCTAGCAACTTTCCTATGATTGATGTGAGACTAATGGGACGGTAATTGGATGCTATCGATTTATCACCTTTTGTGAAGATCGGAACTACATTTGCAAGCTTCCAAGCTTCTGGAACTAAACCTGTTTCTAAAGACTTGTTAAATAAAAATGCTAATGGGCTACTTAACTCATCTCTGCATTCTTTTAATACTCTAGCATATACCTCGTCAGGACCAGGCGATTTTTGAGGTTTCAGTCTGTCAATTTCCTTAAGCACATCATTTCTACTTATACTAACTGTACTTAACATATTTTCTATACTATCACTATATACCATATTGACTTCTGGAATCTGTGCCAAATTTTCATTAGTGAAAACGGAAAGAAACTGACTATTTAATGTACTGCACATTTCTAAATCATTTTCTGTTATTTCTCCTATTGAAGTTTTTAGGGGGCCTATTACATCTCTAACTTTAGATTTATATAGTTGGTAAAAAGCTTTAGGGTTATTTTTTGAGTCACTGGCTATCCTTATTTCATAATTTCTTTTTGCTTTCCTGATTTCCTTTTTGACCTGTCTTGATAGAGTCTGATAGTATATATGTAGATGATTTTCGCCTTTCTTTATTTTTCTATATATTCCTTTCTTTTCTCCTATAAGATCTATTAGCTTATTAGTCATCCATTTTGGTTGGTTCTGCGGCGATCTAAATTTTCTTTTAGGGATATATTTATTTTGAGCATTGTGGAGTGAAGCAATAAACTGGTTATATGTAGGTGGCAAGTTTAACTCTGGCATATCCTGACTTAATTGCTTAAGAATAGGGTCCACCCTTAAGTCACTTCTTAGCCCACCATAATCGGCTTTTCTGAAATCTGGGATAAGTGTCGTATTCTCTTTAGCATTCCCTGTCCATTGTTTATTAAAATAAATAGATTTATGATCGCTATTTCCTAGGTGGTCACCAATCTCTACATCATTTATCATATGTTCATTGTTACTGAAAACTAAATCAAGAATATTAATACCTCTAGTCGGCGTTTCTATGAATTGAAATAAAAAACTATCTTGTACTACCTCAATAAACTCTACTGAATCGGAGTCGCCTATTTGGTGCTGCCAATCAATGTTCGGAAAATTAAAATCACCCATAATGCACACATTGCTAAACCTTGATGCTATTTTAATTTCCTCCCATAACGATGTTCCGCCATTTCTACTCATATTAGGCGGTCTATATATAACTCCAATAACTATGGTCTCACTACCTTCGTTAACCTCTACCCAAACACTTTCATTATCATTATTTAGTCTAATACCTGATTTAATACAGCTTTTTAATGTACTCCTGACAAACACTGCTATACCCCCGCCCCTCCTACTTGTTCGGTCATATTTAAACAAACTATATCCTGGAATATCAAATTCTGCTAAAAAATGCCTAGATTCTGTATTAATCCACGTTTCAGTTAGCGCTATTATGTCTATATTTTCTGTGCTAACGAGTGCTCTAAGTTCGTTCATTTTGTTACATAAACTCCTACAATTTGTATAATATACCCTCAACCTATTACTTTTATTTGCAACTAATTTTCTATTGTTTTTAGCTAACTTATTATTTCCTGTTGAACTACTAGCTCTAGACGGAAATGCTACTCTATCAGTAATCTCAACTTTACTATCAGTTACATGTGTAGTGTTATCGATACTACTATTACACATCACTATATTCGCACTATCTTGACTGATTATTTCTATTTTACTCACTGGTTTGTCACATGAAGTACCTGCTCCATATGGAGACAGTATTTTACTTACACCCCCAGGTTTTTTTTAACGAAACCCCGCAACAATCTTGTCCAGTGAGCTGGCCAAGGTCGAAACTCCTAGTCGAGAAAGATGTACTCCATCCTGGGCATACAGTTCATCCTTACCATAGAAGTGGGTCCAGTTATCTAGGAATGGTATTGACTTTGCCTTGCAATACTTCTCCAGCCGGCTATTTACACCAATAGCCCTGGAGGACCATTCCTTCCGTACCCCTCTTCTTGGCAGGATACTGTGTACCACAGGAAATCCACCCTTCTCCTTGATCCTCTCCAGCATTTCCTGGTACTTGGTCAGCAACTCCTCAGTCCTGCATCTCCATATGTCATTGGATCCCGCGTTGATGAAGATGATGGGGTCCTCCCCACCCACCTCTAGGACACCATCCATCTTCTCTGCCACCCTCCCGACTCCGGCTCCAGGTAGGCAGACAACTTTACTAACATGAGTGTTAGTAGCCCCGTCAAGGTACCTAACCATTGAATCACCGACAATGAACTTAGCTTTTTTCCGTTGTCGGCGTGTAGCAGGAGTTGTAGCAGCAACAGCAGCAGACTTCCCCCCCTCCCCTCTCACTGCCTCGATGATCGCCACTTCCTCGCCATCACTCTCATCAGCCAAGGTGCTGAAGTTGTTGTGGGTCTTGAGTGGCTGCCTTTTCAGCTTGCAGGCCGTTGCACTGGTCGACACCACTTTCCAAGGGGCTTCACGATCCCTGGGAACACTTCCGGTAGCCTCACACTTCTTCTCCGCCATAGCTAGTCTCAAGGCCAAATGTTCATCTTTGAGACACTGAATCTCCTGCTCCACACTCTCCAGTCTTTCTTGCAAAGCAAGACAAAGCTGGAGAGTATGGGAGGAGACAGCAGACTCATCAACAACAGCCATCACTAAGAAAGTTCACTAGGACCTCACTAAGGGTAAACAGGTTCACTAGCGGTCACTGGGGACGTCCGCACTAGTCAGGGGTCAGAGGGCAACGCACCAATTTACCAAAGCATTTGGTTTCGAATCGCAACATAATGTTTGAAAGATATATTTATATCTTTTTAAACCTCAATTGAATGTTAGGATTTTTTCCTTACAACTTTTTTGAATTTATATTAAAAAAAAATTAACCGTTTGAATTATATATATTTATTTCACATCATAAGAGAAACAAAATCATAATAATTGTGAGAAAAATTGTCTTACTAACATAAGAAAAAAAAACTGTCCATGAGCAAAGAATTAGCAGAATCAGTAAATTTGCAGATGACACTAAAATAGGAAGAGAGATTAATTCTGCTCATGATATTCAGGCTCTCCAAAAATATGTAAATACAGTACACAAATGAGCAGTAAATTGGCAGATGAAGTTTAACGTACATAAATGCAGTGTAGTCAAATTTGGGAAATCGATAGAAAATACAGCATATAAATTAGATAACATCGATATAAGAAACTCAGATAATTAAACAAAATGGGAGTTATCGTCAACTGTGAATTTGAAATTAAGAAATCAATGCATCAGTGTCCGAAATAAGGCAAATAAAGCTCTCAGATTTATATTTAGAAGTGTGAGTAATAGAACAGCAGCTGTAATCTTATTATTTTTTTTTTATCCAGCGTTAGTAAGGCCTCATATGGATTATGCTGTTCAATTTTGGTGTACCCATTCTGAATGGACAAAGATTCGTTGGAGAGAGTACAATTAATCAGGAATAAAATGTTGGCCATGAGTTCCCATCTGATATTCTACTTCACTCTGTTGATCAAGATTGGCATCATTAGATTGATCATGATCCTCATTTTGAGCATCTTGATCAATATATTGATGCACACTTTCCTGATCAAGATTTGCATACATATCATCTGATCCATTATGAAAATCTTGGCCAAAAGATTCAGTGTTGCTAGCTAGTCCAGGATCATCAATGTCTTCTTGATGTATTGTCTGATTGTCTTCATTTTCTAACAATTCTATAACAAGAGCATTACGTCCAGCTTCCCACAATCTAACTAAGTCATGTAGAATTGCCATTCTACTCTTATAATCTTTCATGCCACATTCCGCAATCATAGATGACATTTTTTGAGACATCACAGATGCTCTTTTAAACTTCTCCTTTTGTGAGAGAATCCGTGCTTTTTCTTCCTTTCGGCAGTCTCTTACTCCAATTCTTCCTAAACCTGGGAATTCCTGAAAGACCCTGTGAACATTTCTGTAATTGGTCTTGGACCATCGTTTGTCAATGGTCTCGGGACAGTACAAGTCTAAACTGAGTTGCTCTCTTAATTTTAATAAATGCTTGCAGGGCAAATGCTGAGATAATGTCCAATTCCAATATCCTTACACAGTTATAGTTTAGCAACTACTATTAATTATTACTACCTCCTCTCCCCAAAAGTGAATATATATATATATATATATATATACAATTTGTAGGCCTACATATTCTTAAAAGCACGTTAGCATCCACTATTAAATATTCAGTTAAATATAGAAATTGCATCAACTAAGGAAACGAGGTAGTGGAGAATGGGAGTATAAGAACATAAGAAAATGGGAGTCTGCAGAAAGCCGATTGGCCCACACAAGACAGTTCCCTCTCACACCCAACCCTAATTACGACGCCAAATTATTAGCTCAGCTCACTAATACCATGAGGACCGACCTCACCAAAACGGTCAGAGGACAGACAATGAGGGTCTGTTGAGCGCCGATTGGCCCACACCCGGCAGATCCCCCTCACACCTAACCCATCTCGTCCATATGCCAATCTATTTTGTTCTTAATGCTTTCTATCGTTCTTGATTCCACTATAGCACTTGGTAGCTTATTCCACCTATCTACAACTCTGTTACCAAACCAATATTTGCCTATATCTTTTCTGAAACGAAAAATATCTAATTTGAAACCATTTGTTCGAGTTCTTTCGCTATCACTGAACTTTAGTACGTAAGGAAGATTTCTATCATGTGGAAGGTCCTAGGACTTACATATAAGAACATAAGAACATGGGAGTCTTCAGAAGGCCGATCGGCTCAAATAAGGCAGATCCCTCTCACACCCAACACTAATTATAGGGCCTAATAATAGGCCCAACTCACTAACACCATGAGGACTGACCTCACCAAAACGATCAGAGGTCAACATGGGAAAACGGGGGTCTGCAGAGCGCCGACTGGACAACAACCGGCAGATCCCACTCACACCCAACCACCATTATAAATACTAAATAGGGCATTAGGATAACACCATAGAGGATTTGTTTAGACTAAGTATATGGATTCATATGGTACTAGTTTGTACTAGGACCTACATCAAGTGCTTGATGATGGACCACGATAGTTTGAAATATTATTAGTAAATAAGGTAAATATGGGCATTGCTCTAATCAAGATGGGTTGGGTGTGAGAGGGATCTGCCTTGTGTGGGCCAATTGGCTTTCTGCTGACTCCCATTATCTTAGGTTGTTCTTATGTTATGCTCTCTCTCTCTCTCTCTCTCTCTCTCTCCTCCTTTGTACTCCTTTGTACTCCTCTTCTAAGCAACATGTGCCATAGTACATATATAAATTCAATAATGTCCAACTTCAATATCAATACAGTTATAGTTTAGTAACTACTTTTAATTACTGTAATTACCTCCTCCTCTACCCATATATATATATATATATATATATTTAGTTTTCAGTAACAATGAACATATGATAAATAGTGTAGAAATCGGGGACCACCTAGGAAATAGTGATCACAATTCTGTGTATTTTAATATACAATGGAAAGGTAATACCAGAGAGAATACAACATTAATACCTGACTTCAGAAAAGCCAATTATGGTGGGTTAAGAGAAGCCCTGTTAGCGGACCCTATGGTCAAAAAATTAAGTTGATCCAGGTGTCCAAATGAGTGTATCCTTTCTCAGGCACCTGTCATCTTAAGTCAGGAGGAGACGTCAAACTTGGTAGATACATACGATAATTTTATCAAGTCAGTATTCAATGCGCAAAATAAATATATCCCCAAAAGAAAATTTAGATCAACACAGAACCAACCCAAATGGATGAATAATAGACTATTAGATCTTCTAGGACAAAAGAGAGGAATATATAGAAAAATTAGAAAAGGCGAAATTCACCTACTTGCTTACTATCAGAATCTATCACGACAGGTAAAAAAGGATATTAGGAAAGAAAAAAGAAATTATGAAATTAAGGTTGCCAATGACTCAAAAAATAATCCTAAAGCTTTTTACCAACTATATAAATCCAAGGTTAGAGATGTAATTGGTCCCCTTAAAACTTCGATAGGAAAATTGACAGAAAGTGATTTAGAAATGTGCAGTACATTAAATAGTCAATTTCTTTCCGTTTTCACTAATGAAAATTTGGCACAGTTTCCAGAAGTCCGTAAGGTATACAGCGATAGTATAGAAAATAGGTTAAGTACGGTTACTATAAGTAGAAATGATGTGCTTAAGGAAATTGACAGACTGAAACCTCATAAATCGCCTGGTCCTGATGAGGTATATGCTAGAGTATTAAAAGAATGCAGAGATGAGTTAAGTTATCCATTAACATTTCTATTTAACAAGTCATTAGAAACAGGTATAGTTCCAGAAGCTTGGAAGCTTGCAAATGTAGTTCCGATCTTCAAAAAAGGTGATAAATCAATAGCATCCAATTACCGTCCCATTAGTCTCACTTCAATCATAGGAAAACTACTAGAGTCAATTATTGCTAGGAAAATGAGAAACCACTTAGAAACATTTAACTTAATCAATTCTTCTCAGCATGGATTCACTCAGGGACGGTCTTGCCTTACTAATTTGCTTAGTTTTTTCTCAGAGGTATATGAAGCAGTAGATAATGACAAGTCATATGATATTATATATTTAGATTTCAGTAAAGCTTTCGACAGAGTCCCTCATGAGAGATTGATGAGAAAGGTTGAGGCACATGGAATAGGTGGGGCATTGTTAGGATGGATTAGGTCATGGCTAATTGGTAGGAAGCAGAGAGTCAGCATAAATGGTACCAAGTCAGAATGGGGAGCAGTCAAAAGTGGTGTCCCCCAGGGATCGGTATTAGGTCCCCTGTTGTTTCTTATATACATAAATGCCCTAGATTTAGGTATAACTAGTAGGATAAGTAAATTCGCAGACGATACTAAAATAGGGAGATCAATTGATTCAGATAGCGATATAGAGTGCCTCCAAAGGGATCTAGATACCTTACATGAATGGTCAGTAAATTGGCAGATGAAGTTTAACATTGACAAATGCAAGGTATTAAAGATAGGGAAGATGCAAACAAATGTTAAATATAAACTAGCTAATTTAGAATTAGAAAATTCAGACTGCGAGAAAGATCTAGGTGTGTTTGTTAGCAATGATTTGAAGCCTAGAAAACAGTGTATAAGCGTTCGTAATAAGGCAAACAGGATTCTCGGGTTCATCTCTAGGAGTGTGAGTAACAGAACTGCTGATGTTATCTTAAAACTTTACTTGTCATTAGTGAGACCCCATATGGATTATGCTGTCCAATTTTGGTGTCCTTATTACAGAATGGACATAGATTCATTGGAGAGAGTACAGCGTAGAATGACAAAAATGATCCATAATATTAGAAATCTTTCGTATGAAGAAAGGTTGAAGAAATTAGGTTTACATTCGTTAGAGAGACGCAGAGTTAGAGGGGATATGATAGAGGTGTTCAAGTGGGTTAGTGGGATTAACAAAGGGGACATGGCAAATGTACTAAAGCTCAGTGATAGCGAAAGAACTCGTACCAATGGTTTCAAATTAGATAAATTTCGTTTCAGAAAAGATATAGGCAAGTATTGGTTTGGTAACAGAGTTGTAGATGGGTGGAATGGACTACCAAGTGCTATAGTGGGATCTAAAACTGTAGGGAGCTTTAAGATAAAATTGGATAAGCATATGGACGAGAAGGGTTGGGTGTGAAGGGGGATCAGCCGGGTTGGGCCAATCAGCGCTCTGCAGACCTCCATAATCCTGCGTTAATCTCTAACCGTTTTTGGTAAGATGATCCTCAGGGTATTAGAGTGTGAAGACTATAATTGGGCTTTGTAATTGAATTGGGGTTGTGTGGGACAGGGATCTGCCTTGCTTAGGCCAATCGGCTTTCTGCAGACTCCCATTTTCTTATGTTCTTATATATATATATATATATATATATATATATATATATATATATATATATATATATAATTTGTACATATTTTTAATAGCACGTTAGCATCCACTATTAAATATTCAGTTAAATATAGAAATTGTATCAACTATGGAAAAGAGGTAGTGGGGAATGGGAGGAGTATAAATTGTAATTAAAAGAAAAAGGCAGTCAATGGTACCAATTAAATGTGATTAGAGGATCCACCTGGTCCTCTAATCACAGATTATACTCCTCCCACTCACCAATAATCTATTTTTGTTCTAATGCTTCACCCATTGTATATTCTAATACATACACACACACACACAATATATATATATATATATATATATATATATATATATATATATATATATATATATATATATATATATATATAATGTGTGTGTTTGTGTGTGTGTTATAAATATTATAATTAATATTAGTTGTGACTGACTGACTTATTAGTTAATATTGCTATCATATTGCTAGAAAGACGATTATGTAGAGGAAATAATGATAGAGGTGTTTTAAGTGGATGAAAGGTGATAGAGGTGTTTTAAGTGGATGAAAGGTATCAATAAGAGATATATAATTATATATATGGTATTATAGTTTAGTAACCTGCCTTTTGTCTCCTTCATACGCAGAAAAGAAGAAAAAATAAGAAAATGGGAGCCCGCATAAAGCCGATTGGCCCACACAAGGCAGATCCCTCTTACGCCCAACCCATCTTGTCCATAATATGTCTATCTAATTGTATTTTGAAGCTCTCTATCGTTCTTGATCGCACTATGGCGCTAGGTAGCCTGTTCCACAGGTATATACAACTCTTAACCAAACCAGTATTTGCCTATATTTTTTGAAACGAAATGTATCTCATTTGAAACCATTTGTTTGAGTTTTCTCGCTATCGCTGAGCTTCAGTACATCTTTCAAATCCCCTGTATTTAGCCTATCTCACTTACCCCTTGAACACCTCTATCATATCTATCATATCGTATCATATCATATCTAACTCTGCGTCTTTCTAACGAATGTAAGCCTAGCTTCTTCAACCTGTCCTGTCTTCATATGGAAGATTTCTAATATTACAGATTATTATTGTCATTCTCAGTTGTACTCTCTCCAAGGAATCTATGTTCATTCTCTAATAGGGACTCCAATTTTGAACAGCATAATCCATGTGTAGCCTCACTAGCGCTAGATAAAAGTTCAAGATTACTACTTATTACGTCTGCTGTTCTGTTACTCACACTTCTAGATATACATCCCAGAACTCTATTTGCCTTATTTCGAACACTGATGCATTGATTTCGTGGTTTCAAATCACAGTTGACGATGATTCTCAAGTCTTTTTCATTATTTGAGTTAGTTATATCCACGTTATCGAAATTGTATACTGCATTTCCTATCGATTTACTCAATTTTACTACACTGCATTTACCTACATTGAACTTCATCTGCCAGTTTACTACCCATTTGTGTAATATGTCTAAATCTATTTGGAGTGTTTCCATTTTAGTGTCATCTGTAAATTTACTGATTTTGCTAGTTATTCCTACATCAAGGTTGTGTCTCTCTCTCTCTCTCTCTCTCTCTCTCTCTCTCTCTCTCTCTGAGAGAGAAGAGGTACAATTTACAAGTAGGTGTTAATTTCCTGGATTACCTGGATTAGCTTGAGATCTTAAGGTAAAGGGTCCAGGGCCGGTATTTATAAAAGAATTTAAAAATGTCCCTAAAAGTAATTTTAACTAAAAGAAAATCCTTAAAAGTTATTCATAAAACATTTAAAAGCAGCTTTTAGTGGAAGCGTTACATAGGTAGGAAGGTAGATACATACGATAATTTTATCAAGTCAGTATTCAATGCACAAAATAAATACATCCCCAAAAGAAAATTTAGATCAACACAGAACCAACCCAAATGGATGAATAATAGACTATTAGATCTTCTAGGACAAAAGAGAGGAATATATAGAAAAATTAGAAAAGGCGAAATTCACCTACTTGCTTACTATCAGAATCTATCAAGACAGGTAAAAAAGGATATTAGGAAAGAAAAAAGAAATTATGAAATTAAGGTTGCCAATGACTCAAAAAATAATCCTAAAGCTTTTTACCAACTATATAAATCCAAGGTTAGAGATGTAATTGGTCCCCTTAAAACTTCGATAGGAGAAATGACAGAAAATGATTTAGAAATGTGCAGTACATTAAATGGTCAATTTCTTTCCGTTTTCACTAATGAAAATTTGGCACAGTTTCCAGAAGTCCGTAAGGTATATAGCGATAGTATAGAAAATAGGTTAAGTACGGTTACTATAAGTAGAAATGATGTGCTTAAGGAAATTGACAGACTGAAACCTCATAAATCGCCTGGTCCTGATGAGGTATATGCTAGAGTATTAAAAGAATGTAGGGATGAGTTAAGTTACCCATTAACATTTTTATTTAACAAGTCATTGGAGACAGGTATAGTTCCAGAAGCTTGGAAGCTTGCAAACGTAGTTCCGATCTTCAAAAAAGGTGACAAATCAATAGCATCCAATTACCGTCCCATTAGTCTTACATCAATCATAGGAAAGCTACTAGAGTCAATTATTGCTAGTAAAATTAGAAACCACTTAGATACATTTAATTTAATAAATTCTTCTCAGCATGGATTCACTCAGGGACGTTCTTGCCTTACTAATTTGCTTAGTTTTTTCTCAGAGGTATATGAAGCAGTAGATAATGACAAGTCATATGATATAATATATTTAGATTTCAGTAAAGCTTTCGACAGAGTCCCCCACGAGAGATTGATGAGAAAGGTTGAGGCGCATGGAATAGGTGGGGCGTTGTTGGGATGGATTAGGTCATGGCTAATTGGTAGGAAGCAGAGAGTCAGCATAAATGGTACGAAGTCAGAATGGGGAGCAGTCAAAAGTGGTGTCCCCCAGGGATCTGTATTAGGTCCTCTGTTGTTTGTTATATACATAAATGACCTTGATTTAGGTATAACTAGTAGGATAAGTAAATTTGCAGACGATACCAAGATGGGGAGAACAATTGATTCAGATAGAGATATAGAGTGCCTCCAAAGGGATCTAGATACCTTACACGAATGGTCAGTAAATTGGCAGATGAAGTTTAACATTGACAAATGCAAGGTATTAAAGATAGGGAAGATGCATACAAATGTTAAATATAAACTAGCTAATGTGGAATTAGAAAACTCGAATTGTGAGAAAGATCTAGGTGTGTTTGTTAGCAATGATTTGAAGCCTAGACAACAGTGTATAAGCGTTCGAAACAAGGCAAACAGGATTCTCGGGTTCATCTCAAGGAGTGTGAGTAACAGAACTGCTGATGTTATCTTAAAACTTTACTTGTCATTAGTGAGACCCCATATGGATTATGCTGTTCAATTTTGGTGTCCTTATTACAGAATGGACATAGATTCATTGGAGAGAGTACAACGTAGAATGACAAAAATGATCCATAATATTAGAAATCTTCCGTATAAAGAAAGGTTGAAGAAATTAGGCTTACATTCGTTAGAGAGACGCAGAGTTAGAGGGGATATGATAGAGGTGTTCAAGTGGGTTAGTGGGATTAACAAAGGGGACATGACAAATGTACTAAAGCTCAGTGATAGCGAAAGAACTCGTACCAATGGTTTCAAATTAGATAAATTTCGTTTCAGAAAAGATATAGGCAAATATTGGTTTGGTAACAGAGTTGTAGATGGGTTGAATGGACTACCAAGTGCTATAGTGGATTTAAAAACGATAGGGAGCTTTAAGATAAAATTGGATAAGCATATGGACGAGAAGGGTTGGGTGTGAAGGGGGATCAGCAGGGTTGGGCCAATCAGCGCTCTGCAGACCCCCGTAATCCTGCGTTAATCTCTAACCGTTTTGGTAAGATGATCCTCAGGGTATTAGAGTGTTGAGCCTATAATTGGGCTTTGTAATTGGGGTTGTGTGGGACAGGGATCTGCCTTGCTTAGGCCAATCGGCTTTCTGCAGACTCCCATTTTCTTATGTTCTTATGTTCTTATGTTAAGAAAGCTGCCACAACCGCTATTAATAGGTAAGTATAGGCTTCTAATTGCATATACTAATTACTATAAAACATTAGGGTAATTATGCAATATTTTGTTATTGTGAAATCAATTATATATTGCTAAATTGAAAGGGTAATATATTTACCATACCAAAACAATTGCATACTCCGGTGTGGCAGCATCTGAGATAGTTGCCAAATTCGCGAGTTTACACAATTCGTAAAGTGGGGTAATTTCGGAAATTTTCCTAGTTTGTTTTTTACAATTTCTCCTGACTGTAAACACATTGTAGAGATTTAACTAGGTCAAGTGATGTGTAGTGATAATGCGCCGTAATCCAGGAAGCCTCCTAAAATTATCTCCCATAATATCCTTATCCTTTTCCTAAATAATGTATTCTTGAAAAGTATGGTAAAAGCGTTTCCATTGTATAATGACAATGGCTAATTACATATTATCGCCAAAGTCCGAAGTTATGACCGCAGTCCGAAATCACCCCAGTTTACAGTAATTTGCGAAAAAATAGGGTGCAAATAGGCTACTTAAATTGGTCTCGGATGTTATGAAATAGGCATATCTTGTGACAATCGAAAGTAAAAGTAAAACTAGAGAAGCTGTTGAACAAGACATATCAAGTAATTATATTGAGGACTTAAGCTTTGAAAATGCCAGAACAATTTTTATGACAAGGACAAGAATGATAGAAGTAAAAGAAAACTTCAAAAACAAATATGAATCTAACCTATTGTGCGATATTTGTCAAAATGAAAATGAAAATCAAATGCACCTGTTCAACTATGAATCATACGAAGACCTATACACAGATCTGAGAGGTAGGGACAACTTGAGGGAAATATTTGAACAAAATGAATTAAAAAGGGTAGCAGAGATTATAAGAACAGTTCTAAATGGGAGGGAGACTATCGTTAATTTGAGAAAAGAAATATATAAGTAATATGAAAATGTTTAACAAATACAAATAACAATAAGGAAACAGCCATCGTTCATAGAACGAACTCCTGGATGGGAGAGTGCGCCAAAAACAACAACAACAATCTAATATTATATGTTAGTCCTTCTACACTCCTTTAATTTGGTCTATTTGTTAGTGTTCTTCCAACAAGTACAGTATAGGCGTTTGTCAACGAGGACGCTGGAACTATACCGGTTGTGGGCGGAGGAGGGGATTTATCCAAGGTTAAGAGATTTAAGAACATAAGAACATAAGAATTTTGTTTTATCTCTTAACCTTGGATTTATCCATCTAAAAATAGAGAGACCGACCGCGGCAAAAAATGTAGTCGGACTAATAATATACAGTATGAATCGAAATGTTTAAAGTAGGTTGATATAATATATGGTCGTAGGTTACTTTCTAATATAGCTTATTCGTTGGAGAAAACACAGTGGATCACCTTTGAGTAGTATGATAGGCCTATTAATCCAATTGGTCTTTTTAACATGAAAATTCCTTGGCAGGGGGTGGCGGATTTGTTATTCAACCATCTTCATCGTCCTCTAAAAGTAACTTTTAAGCGCTAAAAGTCCCCAGGAGGGCTTTTAGTTTTCGCCGGGTTTAAAAGCTACTTTTAGCTGCTAAAAGTTTTTTTACCCAACTTTTACCTTTTAAAAGTGGCCGCCATCTTTAAAAGCTACTTTTAAGCCTAAAAGTGCTTTATAAATACCGCCCCAGAGATTGGTCAGCGTTTTTTTTTTCGCAACCTTCTTCGCCCGCACTCACATGGTAGCAATATAAATGTTTTATAATGCTATAGATTTACCAATTACCATCCCTATCCTAAATTAACCAAAACATCACATTTGGATGCCAATAATCACCAGACAACAATTATGCATCATCAATTGAGAAATTTTACCTATTATCTTCTATGTTGATTCACTATATAAACACACACAAACTCATGCACATTCACATTTCACGCACAAAATCATTCAGGAACACATCTTCGTATTCCTACCCGCAATGTCATTAACTCGCATTGCGTGTATTCACCTTGACGAACAAGTGATTTATATTCATATATCTACACACACACACTTTTAGATTACCACTCGACAACGCACATATATTCGAACATACATTCACAATTACACACTCGCCTTCACATTTCCAATCAGAATACACACACACACATTGATATTATTCCCTCCAACAATCGCACCCACTCTAATGTTCTTTCAGAACCACACGCACAAATACATATTCGCATTCCTAATCACAAACACAAACACACATTCACAAAGACAAGTCATGTGAATGACTCTCTCATTCTCTCTCTATCACACACACACACACAAACACATACACACATACTCACACACACACAAACATATTGTACATTCATTATTAATTTTGTACATCAATTATACAAATACATATTTCCACTCACAAACGTACAGGCTTTATGCTCGTACATGCACATTCCTACTCGTGCATGCAAGCTTGCACTGCGCCCCCCCCAACTGGCCTACGCAAGGCAGATCCAGCTCACACCCAATTAATTCATTAAGCTATTCAGTTTATTCTTGAAAGCCTACTGCTACTGAGCTGATCACTTTACAGTGTACTTTGCAATTTCTTTCACAAATATATAATTTTGTTCCTTCCAAATTATGACCCAAACGTACATGCCATTACACACGCACATACATACTCATGTAGACATGCATTTGAACATCCATATAACATTCGTAAACAAACATTTATTTACGCACATATACTGTATTTGCATTACTTTACATTACACTCACAAACATATTCATTTACACAAACACATGTAACTATCCACACATTGACGCACTTGTGCTTGTGAACGTCGTCAAGCCGTCTTATAGCACGTTATGCAAGTATGAATGACTTTAATTCTGTTTGATCATTATATCATAATGGTAACAGATATGTAGACAATAGACATGTGGAATAGGATACCTAGCGCCATTGTGGGATCAAGAACGATAGAGAGTTTCAAAATAAAATTAGATAAACGTATAAACGAGATGGGTTGGGTGTGAGAGGGATCTGCCTTGTTTTGGCCAATCGACTGTCTGCAGACTCCCATATGTTCTTATAAAATGGATATGAAAGACGAAGAATATACACACATTTATAACGGCTATATATAAGCCTAGTTAGATGTATAAATAGGTATGTGTGAGTGTGTGTGGCGTAGGGAGTTGAGTGTGGAATAGGTCTGTATATACAACATGTAGGATTATAATTTAATAAAGTCCAACGTTTTAATGATAATATAAATAATAATCCAAAGAATTTCGATTCAACAGTCTAATTGGCTGAATTATATGGCGATAAATACGAAAACACTTGTGGTGGTGTCCCGTAGCCTACCCAGTGTGGCTGGGCTGCGAGACACCACTGGTGGTGTCACCCAGCCCAGCCAGTGAGGCTGGGCTACGGGACACCACCAGTGGTGTCCCGTAGCCCAGCCTCACTGGCTGGGCTGCGAGACACCACTGGTGGTGTCCCGTAGCCACTTCGTTATTTTTACTTTCTCACCCTCTCTCTTTGGCTTGTATCCATTCGGCCCCAGTCAGCCCCATTCAGCCTACTGTTTTAAGATGTTTACCCCCATCCAGGTGTCAATATTTCCTGGCGAGCGGTAGCGAGCCAGCATATATATATTTTTGTTTGGACAGCAAGCTAAATTTGTACATTTTTCGATAGAAACATTTCTCCGGCGAAGCCGGATCTCTCCATACAATGCTGGCTCGCTATCGCTCGCCAGGAAGAAATCGACACCTGGATGGGGATAAACTTCTTAAAACAGTTGGCTCAATGGGGCCGAATGGATACAAGCCAGGAAAAAGAGAGAAAGATAAACAAAAAAGAAAGCCGGTGACCCCCCCTTAAGGAGTATGAAGTGAGAAAGAGCGTCAGGAGCAAGAAAGTAAACCTAATGGCATGGAAACGATAACTAGTATACAGTATGACTATAGTACAAATTAATGGTATGGAAACGATAACTAGTATACAGTATGACTATAGTACAAATTAATGGCATGGCAACGATAACTAGTATACAGTATGACTATAGTACAAATTAATGGCATGGCAACGATAACTAGTATACAGTATGACTATAGTACAAATTAATGGAATGGAAACGATAACTAGTATACAGTATGACTATAGTACAAATTAATGGAATGGAAACGATAACTAGTATACAGTATGACTATAGTACAAATTCATCTCGAAGGAGGGTCCTGGGGGGATTATTTATAAGCTTGATGGAGGCCTAGGGAACATTGAATTGGAAAGACCTGGATATGTAATTACTATTTTATGATAAAATAACGGGGCCTTTTCGTTTAGGAAACTTGATATAATTGAACATTTAACTTAATTTGATCTTGAAGAAATGGTATGTATACTAATGTGTATCAATGTATTAATCCCCACAGACCCTGAGTCCCCCGCCACGACAACCAGCCATGACAGGACCAGATGGGTGGAGGATATGTGAGTACTATACAATCATTCATAGCTACAATCGTGCTCATTCATTCACATACCCATTGAAACCTCCAACTGCTGAACGAACCTCTGAAATGCATATATAAGGTAATGAATCAATAATGTGATTCATTTCAGCTCGAGATAGTTTCGAAAGTGTATAGACCGCATTAATGACCACGACTGTATGCGTTTCCTAGGTCAACCCCATTATTATCGGTGGTATTACTTTAGTTTTGCTGTATTCCTAGCCAGGCAATATATGATATGATAGTTACTACCTCTGTCAACGAAGGTGGATGAAGGTGATGCTAGTGCCGCCGTTTGTCTGTTTGTAAACAAGATATCTCATAAAGTGATGAACCGATGTTCACGATATTTGATGGGCAGATAGGATGTGCGCCAATGAAGAAGGGATTGCATTTAGAAGACGATCGGTGGAGCGCATGCCTCCGCTAGTTTAGGCGGAGGTATGTGCTTTCCCGAGTGTCCCTCTAGTTGTAATTACATTGATAGTACTGAAATAATGTTCCAGTACTATTGATTGCAATTATAAGAACCAGCGTATCATACTGACTGGCTAGGAATACAGTAAAGCCTATAGTAATGTCCACCGACAATGATGGGGTTTGTCTAGGAGTATGATCCTTATAATTACGTCGATGTCTTATATTTTTCAATATGCAAGTATATTTATGTAAACGAATTATGAAGGTACCATTCAGTACAAAGCAAATGACTACCATAAACAACCCCTTGCTTGTTTTTGGATAATTATAATAACAATAGGTCCACTGTACACTGTACAATATGAAGGGTATGAAAAGGGTAATTAAGGTGACTATATTATTATACACTTATGAAGGTATATTGGTAGTAATAAACTCATGTCATATAAATATAAAAAGTGTTATGATTATATATATATACCTTTTTAAAACCTTGTTCATACCCTTTATATTTTACAGATTGACAATTATCATCTTGCGTAATGTTAGCCTTGTTTGTTAAAGGTCGTGATGAATACGGGATTGTTTGGTATATTTCCACAAGACAGTATAAGTATCTGTGGACACACGCACACGCACACACACACACACACACACACACACACACACGCACACACGGTGGCCGAGCGCGCTTAGTACTCTGTATTGGGAGCGCTAGCTCTGGTGTCGGGGGTTCAATCCCACGCGCCAGCAGGGGAAGTTCTCTCAAAAACTTTCCCTGGCCGTGAAGGCAAGGTCTGGACGGACCGCCTCGGGGGCCCACAAAGTCTCCTGCCCACGTCCTACTCCTTCGGGAGTATGTAGGCGCTCTCGTTAGCAGCCAGGATCAGTCTATTGATCCCTTAGGATAAGATCTAGGTTAAGTCTGTGTATTTTCAGCCCCATTGGCTGCCGGCTTGAAATAAACCGATTATTATTATTATTATTATTATTACACACACACACACACACACATACATTCCCTTTCTACATAAACCCTCACACACACACACACACACACACATATGCATTTCACGCAATACATTCCCAGTTAAGGAGGCGCGATAATAATGAGCTTAGCTCGCATTGCGTGGATTCCCCTTGACGAACAAGTAACTAAGTAACTGAGTAACACACACCACATCAACACAACCACATTTTGTTTGGCCGGCGGTGGGGAGAACGAGAGGACATGACTATAAACTGTTGAGGAGGAGAGCTAGGAAGGATGTTAGGAAGTTTGGTTTTCCAGATAGATTTTTTTTTTTTTTTTTTTTTTTTTTTCTATGTGATTGAGGGAGGCAAAAGGCATAACTGCCTATAGCGAGTGCCTCCCCCATAGTTGAAAGAGTGACAGGGCCAAAATCAAGGGACGTTCGAGCCAAAATGCCTGGACACACGGAGTTTGAAGCAATTTAAGTCATAGGAAGAGGGAAAGACTGATTCTGGGAGAGAGTTCCAGAGCTCAGATGTTGAGTAGAAGAAAGTTTGAGAGTAACGTTTCACTCTTGAGAATGGTTGAGAAGTGGAATAAGTTACCAAACGACCTAGTGTGTGCACAAAGTATTCAAGCTTTTAAAGTAAATTATGATAAGTTAAAGGCTAACGGGACACTACGAGAGTAATCTCAATCCGGTAAAATACAATTAGGTAAATACACACACATATGGTTCTCCCGCTGTCAACTTGATGCCTTGGCTATAAATTGTGGAAGGCAGGCGGTTAGCTGAGAAAGAGATAATGTATGTACGTGGTGTGTGTGTGTGTGTGTGTGTGTGCGTTTAGGAGAGTGGCTATTTAGGAGATTATCCGTTTAGGACAGTGGCCGTTTAGGACAGTGACCGTTTAGAAGAGTGGCTGTTTACGACAGTGGCCGTTTAGGAAAGTGACCGTTTAGGACAGTGGCCGTCTTTACTTGCTTCCGGTACCATGACCATCCCCGGGGTTATATCCAGGCCTTTGATAAAACTACCTTCAGTATACTTGATAACTGCCATGTACTGTATATTGAACAGACAGACAGACACACACCAAACAGATAAACAAACAAACAAACGGACCATCAAAACATCATAAAGAATATTATGTTGCATATACACAATACAGAATATTATGTTGCATATACACAATTCATAATAGTATGTTGTATATACACAATACAGAATGTTATGTTCTATATACACAATACAGAATATTATGTTGCATATTTTTTTTTTTTTTTTTTTTTTAAGAGACAATGAACGGAGGAAGGAAAAACACAGATAAAACAAAAAGGTCCATGTGCCTAAAGGCATCCTCCATTCATAAAATGTTTGTAACAACTGGATTTAAACATTTGTTGATTGTAAGTTTGTGGAAAGCAATTCGAGGGAAGTGAATTCCAAAGAGTAGTAGCTCTGGGGATAAATGAATTCTGATAAGCAGAAGTTCTGCATTGTGGAGGAGAAAGTGTAAATTCATGGGCGCTCTCAGCTGCCCTAGTTCTACGGGGAAAGATGTGGAGAGGCGGCACAATTGAAGCAAGTTCCTCGGAACAATTGCTGTGAAAATATCTGTAGAATAATGCAAGGGATGCAACGTTTCTTCGTATGGCTAATGTAGGAAGGTCCTGTGTGATTGCAGGGTTATTGATTAATCTAATAGCTTTATTTTGAATTTTTTCCAACTGCCTCAATGCAACCACTCCACTTCCACCCCACAGAGGTGAACAGTAATCCATCTGAGAGCGCACATGACTTTTATATATTACGGCCAACTGCTCGTCAGTGAAGAATTCTCGAACTCTGTACAGGAGTCCCAGTTTTTTAGAGGCATTCTTAGCAATGCTTCTAACATAATGTGTCCAGCTCAAGTTAGTAGTTAATGTTACACCGAGAATGTTAATACTAGGGGAAGTGGGAATATTTACATCATTAAAAATATATGGGAGTCAGTGAGATTCTGTCGGTTAGAAAATTGAATGTACTTGGTTTTCTGTGCATTAAAGGAAACTAGATTCTCTTGTCCCCATTCATTAATTCTAGAAAGGTCCTGGTTCAGAGAAATTGCAGTGTTTATTTTTGAATTTATAAGATCGGGTTGGGTGAAAGAATTGGTAAATGTGAAGGAACTGTGGAGTGTTGAGTCATCTGCGTAGGAATGTATTGGATTATGAGTGGTAGATATGAGATCATTGATATGAATGAGGAACAGAGTTGGGGCCAAAACTGATCCCTGGGGAACACCAGCATTTATCGAGTGAAATTGAGAATAAAGGCCATCTACCATTACACGTATTTTTCTGTTATGAAGATAAGAAGAAATTAGTGGAACTAATGATGCAAGGCCGTAGTGTGACATCTTCGACAATAAGGATTGATGCCAGACTCTATCAAATGCCTTTGATATATCTAGTGCTATTGTATGTGTTTCACCATGTTGGTCTGTAGCTTGGTTGATTTGATGCGTAAGAAGGCAAAGAATGTCTGCAGTTGATCGACATCGTCTAAAACCATATTGCCTATCACTGATTAATTTATTATTCTCCAGATGCTTAATTATGTGATTATTTAATATAATTTCAAAAACTTTGCCAAGAGTGGAAGTTATAGCTATTGGTCTGTAGTTTGATGGATCTGAAGAGGCACCGTTTTTAGGAACTGGATGGATGTTTGCTTCTTTCCAGGGTACTGGGAAGCATGAGGTATGAGTACACAGACGGAAAAATTTTTGCCAATACAGGAGCGAGCACCAAGGAGCAATTCTTAAGTACTATTGGAGGAATTTCATCTGGACCAGGAGCCTTATCTACTGAGAGATTCTGCAAAATAGTTTTGACATGTCTGGTGTGGATCTTAAGTGAGGGAATTTCAGGTGAATTAAAATTAAGTACAGGGACATCTTGATTTATTTCATCTAAGGTTGAGTTGGTGGAGAAAATATCTGCAAGAAGGTTAGCTTTACCTCGTGGGTCACTTACAAGATTGCCAGTCGGAGATTTTAATGGTGGAATGGATGAAGCAGTAGTGAAGTTGGATTTGAATGAGTTAAGAGTAGACCAAAATATTTTGTTATCATTTGGATTATTTAGAAGTTTATTTGCCTGCTTATGGAGAAAAGTTTGATTTAGTTAGGTTTAATACAGTTTTGGCATGATTTCTGATGTTTCTAAAGTAATTAAAGGCTTCATGTGTTTTTGATCTTGTGTATGCATTGTAGGCTATTGCTTTTTGTTCAGTTACTCTAGCACAATTATGGTCAAACCATTTAGGTGAATTAGATCTTTTACTGTACTTTTGATGAGGAATAAAAGTTTCCATTCCAATTTTTACAAAATCTTGTATGTGGCTCAAGGTGGAGTGTGCATCATTAGAAAAGAAAGAGGTCCAGGGAATATCAATAAAGAAACCTTGAAGACCCTCCCAGTCTGCCCTATCGTAATGCCATTTAGTCACCAAAACAGGTTCAGAGTGGGAAGGTGTGGTAGGTGATAGACAGGTGGCCTGTATCAGACAGTGATCAGAAGATCCAAGTGGGGACCTCACTGTAACATCATAATTTTCTGAATTGGTTGTTAAAAATAAGTCCAGTAGGTGGGAATTATGATTAGGATTATCTGGTACACGGGTGGGTTGGTTGACTAGTTGAATGAGATTAAATGAGTCTGCAAATAGCTCACATTCAAGACCAGCATCATCAGTCCTGGCTGAATGAGTGAGCCATTCAACATATACACAATACAGAATATTATGTTGCATATACACGGCAAGGTATATTGTGGAGACAAAACCTCACAAAAAACGAGTTAAGATGAGCGCAAGTTTGTGTAGAAAACGGAGCACCCGTCATCAGCTAATGGGTCGTGTTGTTGTGGTTCTGCTCACTGTACAGTCAGACAAAAAAGGTTATGTCGTTATATATTATACAAAATATGCATTACCTTGATTAATTATTGGAATCAAATATGCCCATAAAATTAAATATAATACTTATCAATATTACAAGGTATTCAGTTCTTTATGATGAAAAATATAGTCTACTCATTATAGGTAGACCAGGAATCGTGATCCCTAACCTTTGTAACTCAAATAGGGTTAGAACAAATGGGTTTTGAATTTCCACACCAATTCCCTGGCTGACCCTTCCTAAATCGTAAAAATATTAGCTCGATTACACAGTCGTTTATAAGTTATAGAGGTTATTGGTCAAGATTTGTGGCCTACCTATAATGAATGGACTATAGGGATTTGATATTTTCATGCGGGTACTCACGCTCATACAGCTGGATTTACACGGAGCCATTTTCGTGCGTCATACCCCACAAATCAATACCCACATACTCCGACAAATCATGCCTCATACCCCAAAAATATCCCTCATACCCCACAAATCAACCCTCATACCCCACAAATCACCCCTCATTTCCCACAAATCACCCCTTATACCCACACAAATCACGCCTCATACCCCACAAATATCCCTCATACCCCACAAATCACCCCTCATACCCCACAAATCACCCCTCATACCCCACAAATCAATACCCTCATACCCCCACAAATCACCCCTCATACCCCCACAAATCACCCCTCATACCCCACAAATCACCCCTCATACCCACAAATATCCCTCATACCCTACAGATCACCCCTCATACCCCACAAATCACCCCTCATACCCCACAAATCACCCCTCATACCCCACAAATCACCCATCATACCGCACAAATCACCCCTCATACCCCACAAATCACCCCTCATACCCAACAAATCACCCTCATACCCCACAAATCACCCCTCATACTGCACAAATCACCCCTCATACCCCACAAATCACTCCTCATACCCAACAAATCACCCCTCATACCCCACAAATCACCCCTCATACCCAACAAATCACCCCTCATACCCGACAAATCACCCCTCATACTGCACAAATCACCCCTCATACCCCACAAATCACCCCTCATACCCGACAAATCACCCCTCATACTGCACAAATCACCGCTCATACCCCACAAATCACCCCTCATACCCCACAAAACACCCCTCATACCCCACAAAACACCCCTCATGCCCCACAAATCACCCCTCATACCTCACAAATCACCCCTCATACCCCACAAATCACCCCTCATACCCCACAAATCACCCCTCATACCCCACAAATCACCCCTCATACCCGACAAATCACCCCTCATACCCCACAAATCACCCCTCATACCCGACAAATCACCCCTCATACCGCACAAATCACCCCTCATACCCGACAAATCACCCCTCATACCCCACAAATCACCCCTCATACCCCACAAATCACCCCTCATACCCCACAAATCACCCCTCATACCCCATCTAACCTATATTAGGCTGCTTAGGATTGTGACCTTTTGTGTTGTGGCCGTTTTGACCTGCTACCTAATAAAGCATACGGTTTTATAATCTCGTTTGAGTTCGATAGGCCGCGTACTGTACACACTAACCTTAAACTGGTTTTGAAGCATGTTCCAAACATTGCCTCGAATATTTTTAAATACATGTTCGAAGTATCTCATTTGGAAGTTCAAACCCGTAAACTTGTTCCGAGACTTGTTATCATCACTAGTGTGGACGTTTCTTGCCGGGAACAAGTTTGAGAATAATCACTTGACAAGAAATAAACTAGTGAGTGGACGTTAGCGGCGCGTTGGTATGAAATGGACAAGGGAACTAGTATTGGGTCTAATAGATGCTTATTGCTCCCATTCCATACTCTGGGATCCCACTAACCCTGTTTATAAGAATCGAAATAAGAAGTGTGATGCGTGGAAGTAGATAAGTGAGGAGATAGATGTGGACAGAATAGAAGTTATGAAGAAGGTAGAGACTCTTATTGGTTAGTTTAGATGGAAAGTGAAGAAAATGAAGGGTGAATCGGGAATAGGAACAGAGGAGATATACAGTACAGTATAGGGGTAATTGGTTTGCCTTCAAGAGCCTAACCCTCCTGTCGGACAGAATTAATCCCCGCTCAACATCAGATGTTGGAATAGAGGTTAGTAGAATGTCATGCACACTTAACTTTTATTATGCATAATTTATAGGTAGATCCCATTAATGATTATTTGCACTCTATTTGGGTGTGTGTATAATTATAAAATATACATTTAGAAGTAACAACACAGTCAATGATAGCATCTATGTACAGTAAATCAAACTAAGATATGAGAATATTAATATTAATGAATATATACACCAACTTTGTGACAAATTGTATCCTATGTACAGTATGTATATATTTAGGGTATATATATATATATATATATATATATATATATATATATGGGGAATATAAAATGGAGTGTTCTATTCATATCTAAGCACAGCGATCTTGCTAGTGTACACGATCTCCATTGGAAACAAAATGCACTTTAAATTCATTATGGATATCATGGGCGTCCGCCTTATCACTGGTATTGTTTCCTACACAATCCGTCACTATCTCCAGTACACGGGTGTGGACTGTAATATGTTTGAAACCTATTCGAAGCGCGTTTTCAGCATTGTGAAGCTTCTTTAGTCTGGCATGTTCACGAATATATTTGTGGTATGTTTAGAGGCATGTATCTAGCATGCTCCTGGCGTGTTCCTAGTATTGTTTCGGGCAATTTTTCAGGCTCCGTGTGTATGCGGCCTAAGGGGGCCCACCTCGCTTTTTTTCTCTCCCTCTCTCTTTGGCTTGTATCCATTCAGCCCCATTCAGCCTACTGTTTTAAGACGGTTACCGCCATCCAGGTGTCAATATTTTCCTGGCCAGCGGTAGCGAACCAGCATATATATATATATATATATATATATATATATATATATATATATATATATATTTTTTTTTTTTTTTTTTAGAGCAACCTAAATTTGTAAATTTTTCGATAGAAAAATTTCTCCGGCGAAGCCGAATTTCTCCATATACTGTAATGCTGGCTCGCTATTGCTTGCCAGGAGGAAATCGACACCTGGATGGGGATTAACGTCTTAAGACAGTTGACTGAATGGGGCCGAATGGATACAAGCCAGGGAAAGAGAGAATGATAAAAAAAAAGCTGGAGGCTAGACAGATGAGAAAGAGTGATTTCCCAGGGTAGTGTAAAGAGAAGTGTAGACAAGAAAAGACAATAGAAAGGTATATGACCGCTGTTCGTCCGTCTATAGTGATAAAGAAATAGGTTCGATGCAGATAGGGAGGAAGGGGGATAGAGAGATAAAAAACAGTGATCTCAGAGTGGAGCCAAGAGTATTGTAGAAAGGAAGAAGGGTTTAAAATAGTAAAAACAAGTGAATGTGTAGATACTATAGCTCTCCACTGCACACTCCATTTTCTATACCCGAGTGCAGACTATTCGCTTGCCTGGGAGACTAATGGGGAAATTGTCTGCGGTTGAGTTTACGCATATTTCATTGTGTTCCCGTCTTTTGGCAACGTTTGTGTGCGTGTGTGTGCGTGTGCTTTTCAATAACTAGTATACATTGTTTTGTAGTTGATGTATAGAAAATTGTAATCATAAATTCGTTTACAGAGATATATACCTACATAATTAGAAATATGTGAGGTCCACGAATGTTTATAAATGACTGCCTCTGCCTCCACGCCTCTTCCAAGCATTAGTTCCACCTATTTATGTGCTTGAGTGTGTATATGTTGTTTGTTTATCTCTATATATAATGATGTATGTGTGTATGGGTACCAGTACAAATCAAATGGTCAACTTTCTATAAACATTGTCTGAACAATTATTGTTTCCCTTGTCCAGACGAGTCATTTGAGACTAGTTTGACATCTCTACCACAATATACAGTTTGGGGTAAATATCTGTGTTTCAGTACTCTAATGGAGATTTTTTTTTTTTTTTTTTTTTTTTTTTTTTTAAAAGAGCCAATGAATGGAGGCAGGAAAAACACAGATATAACAAAAAAGGTCCATGTGCCTAAAGGCATCCTCCATTCATAAAATGTTTGTAACAACTGGATTTAAACTGTTGTAGATTGTAAGTATGTGGAAAGCAACTCGAGGGAAGTGAATTCCAAAGAGTAGTAGTTCTGGGGATAAATGAATTTTGATAAGCAGAAGTTCTGCATTGTGGAGGAGAAAGTGTAAATTTATGGGCGCTCTCAGCTGCCCTAGTTCTACGGGGAAAGATGTGGAGAGGCGGCACAATTGAAGCAAGTTCCTCAGAACAATTGCTGTGAAAATATCTGTAGAATAATGCAAGGGATGCAACGTTTCTTCGTATGGATAATGTAGGAAGGTCCTGTGTGATTGCAGGGTTATTGATTAATCTAATACCTTTATTTTGAACTTTGTCCAACTGCCTTAATGCAACCACTCCACAGAGGTGAACAGTAATCCATCTGAGAACGCACATGACTTTTATATATTACGTCCAACTGCTCGTCAGTGAAGAATTATCGAACTCTGTACAGGAGTCCCAGTTTTTTAGAGGCATTCTTAGCAATACTTCTAACATAATGTGTCCAGCTCAGGTTAGTAGTTAATGTTACACCGAGAATGTCAATACTAGGGGAAGTGGGAATATTTACATCATTAAAAAATATATGGGAGTCAGTGAGATTCTGTCGGTTAGAAAATTGAATGTACTTGGTTTTCTGTGCATTAAAGGAAAAGGGGCTGCCAAAGCTAACATAGGCTAAACCTGTGATGGCCCCATAGCTAATTGTGATTATACTGCGTTTATTATTGTGTGTGCCAATTTTGACACTTCTATCAAGAAACGCACAATTCCCACAATGTTTTGCACATATCTGCCCCATTAAGAGTGAAGGAGGGAGAGAGAGGGAGTTAGTTAGTTTAAATAGAACTTCAGAGGCTATACACCCTTCTGGATTATTAAGCCAGCACACTGTAAGTTAAGAATAGCGTCAGGACTAGAGCCCCTTTTCGAGAACTCCAGTCACTTCGCGAGAGGGAAGGTAACTGTATGAATGTGAATAATTACGAGCAAGGAAAAGAAATAGACAAAGTGAACAGAGAGAGAGAGTGAGGGAGAGAGAGAAGGGGTAACTGTGTGAATGTGGATATAAATGAGAAAGGAATGGAAATATTCTAGATGAACGGAGAGAGAGAGAGAGAGAGAGAGAGAGGTGTCTGCCTTACCTATCATGTTGAAGAGCTTTGTTACATTTAAGAGGCTTACTGAGGTTTGTGAAGAGGTAATGGTCGTGTTGACAGGTAGAGAGGAAGAGAGAATATTTATGTATGTATTAATTTTTTTATATTAATATTGATTAATTTATTTGCATGTTTACATAGTTTTTATTGTATATATTATATGTTTTGCCTTCTTAATATTTTGGCCACCAGATCCCTTCAAATCCTAAAATTACTCCCTAAATCCTCCTTCAATTGTTCCTTCCTTCTTACTATCGACCTGTATAGTGTAAAGCGTTGGACAGAATACCTACCTGAGTGTTTACACCTGGTGGAGTCAGTACAGCAGGTGCCAAGGAACAATACCTCTCTCACTACAAGGGGGGGGGGGGGGATATTTACCCACATAACGTAAACAGGGTTAATTGTAAAGAAAATTTAGTGGCTACTCTCTACTGTCTCTATCTATCTATCTATCTATCTATCTATCTATCTATCTATCTATCTATCTATATCTTCCTTCTCTCTCTCTCTCTCTCTCTCTCTCTCTCTCTCTCTCTCTCTCTCTCTCTCTCTCTCTCTCTCTCTCTCTCTCTCTCTCTCTCTCTCTCTCTCTCTCTCTCTCTCTCTCTCTCTCTCTCTCTCTCTCTCTCTCTCTCTCTCTCTATCTATACCAAAGCACGCACAACAAAATGTTGTATGTACGTACGTGTCTATGTATATACTGTACAGTATATAGGTTTGTGAGGTCTACTTAAACCGTCAAACCACTCGGCAACTTGGACAAACTGACTTGCGCAATACTGGGTTTGACACGCCAATCTGAGCTATGTATCTGTCAGTTTGAACGTGTATTGTGCCCCTAATGCTGTTGTATCCAGGATCCAGTATGTAAACAGGCACTTAACCCCAATTGGTCCGAGGTATTATTATTTTTTTTAACCTTCTGTGTTTCGTTCCATTAGTTTGGAGGTTTTAAGACGTTTTAACTCATTAGTTAGGACTGTTCGGCGATAATACGACGCTTCACACCATTCAGGTGTCGATTTAGTTCTGGGTGAGTACTAGCGAGTTTGTAACTTAAAAAGAAATCCGTTTTCAGCCGAGAAACTTTGCTATAAAAAATATTTAGAAATTTAGCTTGAAAGGGGTCTGGGTGGGCATTTAAGTTTGAAGGAAGTCTGGCAAAGCGTTTTTTGGTAGCCTAAGGGACAAACTAAAATACATTGCTCGAAGATGGCAACACCAAGCACAATCTTCAAAAATAATTAAGCACAATATCATAATACCCCGCAATACGTCGGACCAGATAATGTAAAGGATTCACAATACAAGTCTAAAGCAGCTCAAGTCAAGGGCAAGGCTGATCCGAGGAAGATTGTTATGGACCTCCCCTTATTTCGTTCAATTATTTTGGAGATTGTAAGACGTTGCACCCCATTAGTTTGGCGATAAACACAAGCTTCACCCCATTCAGGTGTCGACTTTTTTACTGGGCGAGCGATAGTGAGTCAGTAGTTTCCAAGAAATCGACCTTCGGCCGTGACATATTTATATCGAACAATTTTAACTTCAAGCTGGTCTGGTTGTGCAATATTTAGTTTCAAGAAAATCTGGAAAGGTGTTTTGTTAACCTAGGGGACAAACTGAAATACATTGCTCTAAAATGACAAAAGCAAGCAAACACTTCAGTAATAATTAAAAATATATATAATAACCCCAAAGATATAAGGTTAAGCCTCAGCATTATAAGTCCAAAGCAACTCAAGTCCAGGGAAAGGCTAGAAAGTATAGGGGGGGGGGGGGTTATAAGTCAATTCTAAGCTTCCTAGTTAAGAGTGAGGAAGAAAAAAAGTCTTGGCACCTCTCCCTTGCTGCCCCAGACTTCATTCAGAGCAGCAGCCCCACACACACACACACACACACACACACACACACACACACACACACACACACACACACACACACACACACACACACACACACACACACACACACACACACACACACACTTACACACACACTTACACATACACACACACTTACACATACACACACACACACACACTTACACTTACACCACAGTTACATACACACACACACACACTCACACACGGTCTAGGGAAGACACTAAAAAACAATATATACAATAATAAATCGACTAATAAATCCCCCCCCCCCCCCCCCCCTAAAGCAGGCCAAGTAAAATCGTTGCTGTACGAGCTGCCCCATCTCCCCTGCAGAAAAAATAACCCGCCTCCCGCCTTGGCTCCGGCCTCGGCACGTGTGCTTGCTGTGGAGGGTTGAGTCATTGCTGCGGTGCGGGTCACTCAGGGATGTGGGAATGCCTTGGTAACGGCTGGTTTGTTGTGTAAGTGGAGCCGGCGTCACACGACCAACTTTATCGGAGCTTGAATCCACTACAAGTTATCAATCATATATACCGGTATATATATATATATATATATTTTTTTTTTTTTTTTTTTTTCATTCGTGTAATAAATGGGGCTGTACACAATTAGGAGCTCTGAGATTCACAATACATTCATAATGAAAAAAACATAGTCTGCATTTTAGCTACTGTTTGACTACTGTGTGGCTCCGATACATCTGCCGCTAAAGTGCTCGTGTGACACCGGCTTAAGTTTTTTTTTTCTGGATCCCCTTCTCCCTCATGTTTAGCCCCATTAGTTTGGCGATTTTAAGACCTTTTGTGCCATTTAGGTATCGATTATTTTCCTGGCGAGCGATAGCGAGCCTGTAATTTGCAAGAAATCTGCATACCTTTGGGGCTCTGTTCGCAAAATATCTTCAGGACGAGTGAATCGATTTTGAATGGGCTTGGTCAGTCAATTCATTTTGTGCCCGAAGCATCCCATACATTAACCCTTTTTGTTTCGTTTAATTAGTTTGGAGATTTTAAGACTTTTCACTCCATTAACTTGGCGGTAATAAGACGCTTCACCCCCATTATATATTTTTGAGCGCGAGCAATAGCCAGCCCCGGGGGAGGGGGGGAGATAGTTGGGTGACTATGTATATGTGTGTGTTGTGTGTTGTGTGTGTGTGTGTGTGTGTGTGTGTGTGTGTGTGTGTGTGTGTGTGTGTGTGTGTGTGTGTGTACAGTATGTACGTGTGTGTGTCTGGCCATAATAAAGAGGTATATGGTATGTATGGATTGATTGCCAAGATAAATAATGTCCCAAACAACTATAACCCTCTCCCCCCCCCCCCCCCTCCCCCCGGGTTGTAGGCACACAGGAAGGAAGCACAGTAGGTATAGGTATAAAGGCGGTGTCACACGAGCGATTTTTCCGTCAATTTTTACGGGCAATTGTATTCTGGCAGCTTCAAAATATAAGTCCCATAATAGTTAAGCTATCAAACATAATCTACCTTCGATATAATTTCCGGTCGCAATACGAAATAACCTCAAAATAGTACGAGAAAAAACTTGCTCGTCGAAAATTGCCGGAAACTGCGCTCGTGTGACACCGGCTTAACCAAATGATATCATGGGTCCTGTTGTAGTTAGGGTGGCTGCTAAAACTGGTGTGTATCTATATCTATCGATCTATTTATGTATGTATCTATCGAGTTATCTATCCGACAGGACTCTATATTCCATTTCTGGTCACACATATTCAATTGTATAGTTTTGGGGGTCCTTGGTCATCAAAATACAGTTAGCTTGTTAGAGTCCGGAGTTATTTAGTCAACGGGACGGATGTTTTAGTTTTGTTCATGATTTTGTATTCATCATTTAGAAGTACGACCTCGTGTGTGTGTGTGGGGGGGGGGGGGTGACATACAGAGAGAGACGAGAGACGAGAGACAAAGACACCGACAGAAAGAGAGATCGCGCGTGTGTGGTTTCGTACACAGGCATATACTGTATATCCTCAACCATTCCCATTACAAATAATGAACTATAATTATAGCTGTTTGTACAACTCAACCCCTTGCTTGCTACTCCGCCCCGCACTAGCCCAACCCCCTCCCCTCCTGATTCGCCACAATAGTTTCTAGATCATAAGACGTTTCCTCCCATTCAGGTGTCGATTGTTTTCATGGTGAGCCTGGGCGAACCTGAAATTTTGCCTGAAAGTGTGTGTGTGTGTGTGTGTGGGGGGGGGGGGGGTCCGATTAGCGTTATATCGGGGGGGGGGGGGGGGGGGGGGGGGGGGGGGTCGATTTAGCGTTATATCTTTGTTTTATTTTTGGGGGCTTGAAAGGGGTCAATGGATACGTTTTATAGATTGAAAGTGGTACAAGGGGAAAACAAAACCCTCAATTATAATAATAATAATAATAGTAATAATAATAATATAGATACTAATAAAAATATATATAGTAATAATACAATTAATAATAATAATGATAATTGATAATAATAATAATAATAATAATAGTAATAATAAAATACGAACCATACTTTACAGCTGTGTATATAACGCCCCCCCCCCTCCCCCCCCCAGCCCCTTCCCCCGTTCTTGTTACTTCAGCCGGCGTCACACTTTATACGGAAGGTTTTTTTTTTTTTGTATTTGGTCGATTTATTAATTCCTATATTAGTTATTAGTTTCCTCTCTAGACCTCCATCAAGCTTAAGGGGCCCCACCTCGCTTTTTTTTCTCTTTCTCTCCTTCTCTCCCTCTCTCTTTGGCTTGTATCCATTCGGCCCCATTCAGCCTACTGTTTTAAGACGTTTACCCCCATCCAGGTGTCAATATTTTCCTGGCGAGCGGTAGCGAGCCAGCATATATATAATATATATATATATATATATATATATTTATTTATATACATATATACCGGTATATATATATATATATATATATATATATATATATATATATATATATATATATATATATTATATTTTACAGCAAGCTAAATTTGTAAATTTTTCGATAGAACAATTTCTCCGGCGAAGCCGGATTTCTCCATACAATGCTGGCTCGCTATCGCTCGCCAGGAAGAAATCGACACCTGGATGGGGATAAACGTCTTACAAAACAGTTGGGTGAATGGGGCCGAATGGACACAAGCCAGAGAAAGAGAGAAAAGGACAGATAGAGAAAAAAAAAAGCAGGAAAATATAATTAAATAATATCTCCCCTCCCACCCGGCATACCAGCCATTATTGATATTGGCAACATCTTGGACTGTGGGGCCCTCCCACAGCGGCTCATTGGCAACACTGACCTATTGTTGAAGCTGGACCCCCCTTCTCCCTCTTGTTTAGCCCTATTGGTTTTCAGAATTTAAGACATTCGCCCCATTAGTTTGTCGATTTTAAGAACTTTCGGTCCTTTAAAGTATCGCTCCCCTGCAATTTATGAGGAACTGATCTTCGTCCGGGGCATTTTCCTGCCGAAAAATGCACACATTTATCTTGAAGCGGGGTCTTGGGGGTATTTTGTTAAGCTTGAAGGAGGTCGAGGGAGGAAACTTATAAGAATAGTTATATAGGCCTACTGCATTAAAAAAAAAAAAAAAAAAAAAAAAAAAAAATATATATATATATATATACAGTATATAAGCCTCCCCTACAGAGCGAGCTACGGGAAAGGGTTGTGTATTTGGTGATGGGCAGCTGTTTGGCCTCCATACCACTCACGGACTATTTGTTATCTCCGCTAGGATATGAAGGGGGACCACCTCGGGTTTTTGTTTTCGCTCTCTCCCTCTCTTTCTCTGGGTTGTATCCATTGGGCCCCATTCAGCCTACTGTTTTAAGACGTTTACCCCCATCCAGGTGTCAATATTTTCCTGGCGAGCGATAGCGAGCCTGCATATATATTTTTTGTTTTGACAGCAAGCTAAATGTGTACATTTTTCGATAGAAAAATTTCTCCGGCAAAGCCGGATTTCTCCATAGAATGCTGGCTCGCTATCGCTCGCCAAGAAGAAATCGACACCTGGATGGGGATAAACGTCCTAAAACAGTTGGCTGAATGGGGCCGAATGGATACAAGCCAGGGAAACGGAGAAAAGGCGAG
The DNA here is from genome assembly GCA_032716605.1 of Paralithodes platypus. Lineage (NCBI taxonomy): Eukaryota > Metazoa > Arthropoda > Malacostraca > Decapoda > Lithodidae > Paralithodes > Paralithodes platypus. The sequence continues at coordinate 4,352,880 of CM064520.1, forward strand.
AAAGATAAAAACAAGCTGGTGACCCCCCTTAAACGATCGGTGCTGTCTGTTTGTGATAAGGGTCGATCAAAAGTTACCGGGTTCCGTCAGCATCTTCTATTGGCAACAAAATACCAACGATTAAGGGGAGATCGAGTTTTTGTTTATTTATATATATTACTTGTTATTTTGTTTATTTATATATATTACTTGTTATTTTGTTTATTTATATATATTACTTGTTATTTTGTTTATTTATATATATTACTTGTTATTTTGTTTATTTATATATATTACTTGTTATTTTGTTTATTTATATATGTTACTTGTTATTTTTTTTATTTATATATATTACTTGTTATTTTTGCAATTTTCTCCCTAGACCTTCATCAAGCTTAAGAAAATACCCCCTTCGAGATAAATTTGTGCATTTTCCGGTAGAAAAATGCCAAGGCCGAAGGCCGGTTCCTCCTAAATTGCAGGCTCGCTATCGCCCTCCAGGAAAAACTCGACACCTAAATGGCACCAAACATCTTATAATCGCTAACATTAGGCTAAATATGAGGGGAAAGGGGGTCCAGAAAACCCACCTTAACGTGGACCAAAACTGCCATGGACCAAAACGGCCTCGAACCAAAACGGCAGCGAACCATATTGGCCACTCTGCCAAAACTGGTCAGATAAATTCGACAGCTCGACCATGCCCACATCAGCCATGGATCTAATCGTCTGCTGACCAACACAGTCATGAACCATAATAGCTACTGACCAAGATGGCCGCAGACCAAAACGGCCACTTTTTCATGAACCAGTTATGTCAATATTATAAACTTGCTCCCTCATGACGAGTTATTTAACCCAGTCAATACCGGTGACGTCCTTTTCATTATTTTCTGGCAACTATTAGACGATTGTATTCAGGTTAGGAAGGACATCTACCCGCATTTTGAATATTGTGTCCAGTTTTGATCGCCATACTATAACAAGGACATTGAAAAACTAGAGAGAGTACAACGGAGAGTAACTAAAATGATTCCCTGACTAGGATATACTGTATACCTTATAAAGAACGACTACAAAGAGTTAAACTGATATACTTTGACAAACCGCAGAATAGGAGGGGACCTAATCCAAGTGTTTAAAATGATCAAAGACCATTACAACATGGATGCAAGTAAGTACTTCACATTAGATGTCTTAAATTACACATTAAGTAATAGTTACAAAATTGTCGGAAAGGCGTATCATTCACATGAAGCGAAGCACTTCTTTTTCAACAGAGTGGTCAACTTATGGATTAAACTACCTATACATGTTGTAGAGTGCCATACAGCCCAGACATTCAAATATCGCCTTGATATATATCTTGCCATGAATCCCCGACTGACTGCGTTTGTGCCCGAGTAATGTGACCGTTTCAGTATCGTACATAGTATAATACTGTAACTATAATTTTGTTTTCTGACCACTGTCTTTCTGGAGCTGAAGCTCTTCAGTTGGTGGCTGTGGTTTTCATACAAGTAGGTTAGTAAGGACCATTAGGTGTGTTGTTACTTGTCTTCCTTTGTGTTCATTTGTATAAAAAGGCTACAGAGTCAGACTACCTCAATGAATCCATTTAGCTACCCTATATAATTTCAAAGCTTTACAAAATCGTCTAAGTGTAGCTGAAATTCAATAACAAAAAAAAGACGCCTGAGGTACTGAAAGGGACAGGTTAGTAGGGCCGAGCGCCCACTATCTTACTCGGTCGTACGGTTTGTTGCAGGTTGACATTTTAATCTTAAGAATCAGAAAACTGTCTACTAGAAGGAGTGGGGGGGGGGGAGGGAGAGGTAGAGGTTTAGTGCCAAATTGTAGGTGTGAGGAAAAAATGTGGGGCGAGAGAGTAAGATGCTTAAGGTGAGTAGGGTTTATTTGTTTATTTATACAATATATTTATTCAAATTTTAGTTTCCTCCCTAAACCTCCATCAAGCTTATAAAACAACATTCCCGAGATCCCCCTTCTAGATAAATTTGTAATTTTTTCGGTAGAAAAATGTCCTGACCGAAGGCTAATTCATCCAAAATTAGAGGCTCACTATCGCTCGCCAGGAAAATATCGACACACGTTCAGTGTGTGAACGTAATGTAATAATTCAACAGATACAATGCTAATACTAAAAAACTATTAGTGTATTAATATTATATTCGTGTTAAAACAAATATTATACTGCGCGTGGCATTCCTCTTCTATTTACACGGGTCGTAGAAGCTATTGGGTTTCAAAATATCGCCCTATAAATACATCTAGCACTTCGATAACTGAAAAAATACGCTGACTATGTGTTTTTATGGAGGGGTAAAAAGTGTGTGCTCCACTTATGGGTGTTGATTTATGATACCTCTACAGCCTCTCGTAGTGCGGGGGTTACATGGATACACAGACTACACAGATTTTACAGATCGTACTAGGCAGTCCAGCCTTAAATCTAAAAAAGTAGATACTAGAGAGAGAGAGAGAGAGAGAGAGAGAGAGAGAGAGAGAGAGAGAGAGAGAGAGAGAGAGAGAGAGAGAGAGAGTAGGGAGGAAGATTCTTCATAGTAAAACTAACATACCCACTACTGTACGTAAATGATATTATGCCGGAGAGGTGAAATGTATGTAATATATATATATATATACATATATATATATATATATATATATATATATATATATATATATATATATATATATATATATATTATATATCTATATATGTATATATATATATATATATATATATCCCGGTATATATATACTGTATATTATAAAGAATACCCAAAGAAGTTAAACCAACACGTATAGCCTCAGTGTAAAAAAAAAAATGAATATTCAGAAACTGTAAAAAGTATACGTCCCGAGTAATAAGCGGGGCAATAAGTATAATCCTAGAGCTAGCAGTTTTTGAAGGGTTGGAACTTATGGGTTTACTCGGCTACCTTTAGGATTAGATTTATAGTTGTTTTTCCACCTCACGCGTAATTTAAATGCCTTAGCAGCGGATTTTCCGGTAGCTAATGGAAGAATATGAAACTACTGTGTTCATGCGTTATATTTATGGCAAGGTTATATAATTACCTAAAATGTATAGCTTCAAACTACACTAAAATACACTTATCTAATTAGTAATTAAGTGTATGGGTTTTTTTTCCATCAAGCTCAAAAAATGTCTCAACCTACGACTGCTTTCTCGTAATTATAAGCTCGGTATCGCTCGCGAGCTTGCAATTTAGGAGGAACTAGCATTCAGGCGGGCCATTTTCCTACCGAAAAATGGAAACATTTATCTAGAAAGAGTGTTTTTGGGGGGTATGTTTTAATCTTGATGGAGGTCTACGGAGGAAATTATAATAAAAATAATATATAAACAAATAAATATAATCTCCATTTAAGATACGGTATTGACGAAGTATATCAAGCTATTGTAAGACAACATGGATGCTAAATAGGATTATAAAGCGTAGTAGATCATTCTTCAGCTATATGGTCGCCTTTACAAAATATTATTTACCATTTTGTATCTGTAACTAAATGTTCTAGTTAAGGGGGAGTTAGTTGTTTTATCTGAACCCCCTTCTCCCTCATGTTTAGCCCCATTAGTCTAGAGATTTTAAGACGTTCGCCTCATTAGTTTGTCGATTTTAAGACCTTTCGTCTCATTTCTTTGTCAACATTAATTGATTTTGATTTTGCCCCGAGGGGCGAGTTTATTGAGCAGCGCCCCCCATCCTGTGAGGGGACAACCACTAGTAAGGCGATACATACTGCTCAAAGAGCCATTATTCCACTGAAACAACAGCATCGTCGTCTGGTTACATTCATATTTGTGTTTATAAATCAGGTTGGCATTATTCAGATGTGTTATTATAGTTTCCTCATTTAATTGTCACATGGTCTGTATATACGTATCTCTAAAAAAAAAAAAAAAAAAAAAAAAAAAAAAAAAAAAAAAAAGAAGCAAGCAAGCTTGTAGTGACTGAATTATTAATTGACAGGTTGTAAATAATAGCACTACAGAACTAGTGCAATCGTATGAGGAGACTATTCATATTTTCATTACATCAATGGTTATTGAGATCATAGTTAGCTGAATACAATTATTGTCAAGAATTGATTAAACACCGAATGTCAACATTAAGACTCTCCGTGTCATTTAGGTGTCGATTTTTTCCTGGCGAGCGAAAGCCAGCCTGTAATTAAGGAGGGATTGGCTTTCGGCCGGGACATTTTTTTTACCGAAAAATAATTACAAATGTAGGCTGTCTAGAAGGATGATTACAAATGTAGGCTATCTAGAAGGGTGATTTTTTAAATGTAGGTCTAAGGAGGAAGGAAACTAGACAAATAAATACTTAGGTAAATCGACAAACCAATAAACCGTTCCCTCATAATGCACAAAGACATTTTGGCTACTCTTACTCAAGGTTAGAATTGACAGCTTTATATGTGGATTTATTGGCTGGGGCTTCTTGTTTTATATTGGAAAACAGTTAGGACATTATTCATCCAATAAATTTGATATAAAATTCACGAATGAAATATATATATTATCCCGTTATCTTTGTCACTTGTGTCAGTAGTAAAGACCAATGTCTTTGTCTTTCATTAAATTTGAAAATCAGTTAATTTTGTGTGTTATATTTTAAGCTGGCGAGAAATGTCCTTGTTCCTATCTTAATTGTTCGGCGATTACAACTTTTTATAGCCAAATACGCTGTTAATTACGAGAACTTGGCAATAAAATGATGCAGAGACATAGTACTTTCTTATTTGTCCATTAGTTGTCAAGAAATGAGCTGCTAAGAGAGTCAAATTTCCGCCAAGTTAAAAAACAAATCAAGTATATTTAATTAAGTGTATAGATATTATTATGTTCCTTCCAACAACCAACTATACTCCTAAAATCGATTAATGAAATTTACAAACACATGTGGCAGTCCGTGGACTCGAACCCAGAATGCTCACACCGAAAATCAACACTTTATACATCGCACCACGAAGACAGTAAGGCAAAATTCTTACATTACATGTTTTAACCCGTTCAGTCCCAGTTCTGTCCTTTTCATTTTATACCGTCTTATAATAATAGACGATATTATTCAGTTAAAGAAATTAACAGGCTTCGAACTATCATAATTAACCCTTCTAACTACCACAGAGCCTTCCTAAGCTGTGCAAAATCGTCTAAGTATAGCTAAAATATAATACAAAAAGACGTCACCGTTACAAAAGGGATTAAAGGTCCTATGTCCAAATCAATCTTTAGCATTCCCTGATAAACCAATTGCCTACTTGCGAGTTTCATTCTATAGGGAAGTTGGAGCTGTAGACATCGATATTTAGCAGAATAATCAGCTATAGTACGGTTTTAGTACGTTGATATATACAGTACATCAAACCAAATTCAACATGCTATTTATCCATCAGAAACCTACGTAATTACTGTATTTGCGTTCAGTATCTATGTTTACAGGCCGAACTTCCTTATAGCCTGAAACTCGGGTTGTGTGTTCTCTATTGTGTCCACGAGAATGGGCCCTATGAATTTGTAAATTTTTTGGTTGAAGAATGTCCCGGCCAAAGACCATTTCCTGTTATATTTCAGGCTCGCTACCGTTCGCCATGAAAACAAATCTATAACTAATTGGCACGAAAGGTCTTAATAGTGACAAAGAAATGGGGTGGCAACACTTAAAATCGTCAAAATAATGGGTCGAACGTCTTAAAATCTGAAAAACTAACGAGGCTAAACACGAGGGGGGGGGGGGGCAGGAAAAAAAAAACATCCTCCCCCTCATGGTGTTTTAAGTCCGTGTATATCCCCCTTCTAACCTTCTATTATATTGGTTGTGTTGTCATTATTATTATTAAGGGGAGGTAGGCCGTTTTTCTGGACCCCCTTCTCCCTAATGTTTAGCCCTACTAGTTTTGAGATTATAAGACGTTCGGCCCATTAGTTTGGCGATTTTTACACCTGTCGCCCTATTTCGTTGTCAATTTTAAGACCTTTCAAGCCATTTAGGTGTCGCTTTTTTCCTGGCGAGCGATAGCTAGCCTGCAATTTTAAGAGGAGCCGGCCTTTGACCGGGAAATTTACAAATTTATCTTCAAGGGGGGTTTAGTTTTTTTTTTTCTAAGCTTGATGGAGGTCTAGGGAGGAAACTAAAAAAATATATGAATAAATGAATTAATAGAGCAAACAAACGGTCAGTCTTCCCTTAACTTGATAAGGGACCCCACGCGCTACACAACAGTCGCTCTTTGTAACCTGTTGTGGACTCGTTTTGAACTCTCACCAACTATTTTCCGGAATTATGAGAGCTATTTATAAGTCATTGTATCCGGGTTTTAATAGGTTTATTCTGTAATTTATAGAGTACAAAGACGGATATTACAATTTATCTACTCTTTTCACTTTATTTAAATTGTACTTCAACTTTTTTTTCTAACTCATACTGCATAATTTTATCATATGAGCATATATATACTGTATACCGGTATATATATATATATATATATATATATATATATATATATATATATATATATAAAAACAGACGCCGTCGGATACCGTACCCACGCGATTTCAATTCAGTTTAATATGCTGTATTTCCCATTATGCATATATGGGTACGTACTGTATATAACAAGAATGTTTGTTTAGAATTGTATTTCGTCGGCGTGGATACGGGTAGAGGAGACGGGCATTGAAGGACTCGTGTAAACGAATAATAAAACACGTAAATAAATTATGTGGTGCGATGAAATGGGTGAAAATAGTAGCCATAAATCATCTAGTGTGATCCTAAAGTAGCAGAGTAAACATATAAATTCAAACCTTTCAAAAACTACTAGGTTCAAGAATATATGTGTGTCGTTTTTTTTCATCTATGATAAATTAACACTTTAACTGCTGTATTTGTTTAAATGAAGTGACTGCATTCCTACAAATAATATGTTAGGATATTTTTGTATTAGCATAGGCCTACATAAACATTTCAGCATATAGATATCAATTAGTTTCTCCAATTAAATATTCAAAACTAAGATACGGAAGATCAATTTCTCTCTCTCTCTCTCTCTCTCTCTCTCTCTCTCTCTCTCTCTCTCTCTCTCTCTCTCTCTCTCTCTCTCTCTCTCTCTCTCTCTGACCGTATATATTGCGGACTGTAGATTGTCATCATACTGTAGACAATAACGATCGTCATAACGTCACAGACTAAGCTTTGACAACTTTAATGGCTGATGTTATCCGAGTCTATAGTACCCCGCTATGAGATTCTTTTAAGTTTTTTTTCCTCCTCCCTCATGTTTAGCCCCATTAGTTTTTGATATTTTAAGATGTTTGCCCCATTTCGTTGCCGATATTAAGACCTTTTGTGCCATTTAGGTGTCAATTGGAACTGGGACTGGAACAAGACCTCACGGGCTTCACTGTTCATTGTAAAGCGGTGAATGTTAAGGCTCTCAGCCTATGCCCGAGAGGAAGTAAGTTGGAATATAGAAACAAAAATTCCTGACGAGCAATAGCTAACCTGCAAATTAGAAGTAAAAATTTATCTCGAAGGGGGCTCTTGAGGAAATTCATATAAGCTTGATGTAGGTCTAGGGAGGAAATTTATAAAACATGCCCCTTAACACTCAAGCCACGGGGCCCGACATATGCCATGTGAGAAAATCATGGCCACCCCTGCGGTGCCCGACATATGTCGCAAGGGATGTTGAGCACATTATCGGCTCTGAGAGAGAGTCCACGCGTTGGGAGGACGATAGGCGGGCTCTGACCGCTCGGCACGGACCCAGTGCCGCGACTGACACTACCTCTGCAACATTCCACACCCACAGCCTCACGAGACCAGGAAAAAACTCTGGAAAATTACCGTATTTTAGGGTTTTTCCCCTCGTGTTGCGCGATCGCTACAGGATAACCCGTGGTCGTACAAGGATGATTCAGGTGTCATTGGAAAGCTCTATTATCGCCCTTTCACGGATACATAATTGTATTACGCTCTGGCTCTTGTTTATGTATGAAAAAGCGCATGGAATGAAGCTCATTTAGGGTAAATATGCCCGCCTGCCAGGTAGTAGAAGTTACAAACATCCCCGTTGGACAGGGGTTAAATATCATATAGGTGGGATATACTAATTAACGATCATTCTCTTTTTTTGTATCATGATGTTCAAGTATTAAAGGCCACGACTGTACATACTGTTCACCCATCACCATAGTGAACACATTGTAGAAGAGATCAGGAGCCTATCTATCTATTGTTGGACGTCAAGAGGAGCCAAGAGTAGATAAAGATCAACCTCTCTACCCCACTGACGTTAGGTTGACGTACCACTATTGTCATTTTTATACTTTATGACCCTACGACATAAATATTTACAGTTATATATATATATATATATATATATATATATATATATATATATATATATATATATATATATATATATATATATATACATATATATATATATTCTTTGTGTTGTGTTTGATTTCCCTAGTGATGTATGTGTATGAATTCGTGTGTTTGTGTAGCTACAATGAAACAAGTTATTAGTCCTTATAATGAACTTGCCAAAATCATTAAGACTTGAACAGGTATACTTTCCTTCGGTGTGTATTTGTATGTGTAGGTGCGTATTTGTCTCTCATTGTGGGATTTTACCTTATATTTGCATTCCGACTAGTGGTGTGTGTGTGTGTGTGTGTGTGTGTGTGTGTGATTGTGTATGTGTAATTGTGTGTGTGTGTTTGTGCTTGTGTGTGTGTGTGTGTGTAACTCGAATATAAATTGACCGGAAAAAGGCCATGTTATTGAAATATAGAGAACATGATATTGTATTCACTATATTTGTGTGTATCTCTTATACCGCTTTGTAAACTGTATACCCTCCCCTCATATAGGTTTATATTTGTCCTAGCTTGCTCCCTAGACGTCTATCAAGCTATTCAATATTCCACCCAAAATTCCCTTCGATTTTTTTTTAAATTTATTGTTATAAAATAAGGCCACTTCCTCCGAAATTACAGGCTCCCTATCGCTCACCATGACAAAATTGACACCTTAATATGCACAACATTTCTTAATAATAGGCAAAAAAATGGGGCGAAAGGTCTCAACATCGCCATTATAATGGGCCGAACGTCTTAAACTTTCAAAACTAATGGGGCTAAACACGAGGGAAAAGGGGTTCCAGAAAAAAATCTCCCCTTAACACCCTCCCTATCACCTCCCTGCACCACCTTTTCTTTGGTATATCTATATATCAATTAAGTATCTGTATCTATGTATATACTGCATGTACGGTATGCATGCATGTATAGTATATACTGTGTGTGTCTGTCAGTCTGCCCATATCTCTGTCTATTTCACCCCCCTCCCCTCCCCCTTCGGCCTGCATATTCCTTCCTGTCTTGCACCCCCCCCCCCCCTTTTGGCCTGCAATCCTCCCTCTAACTTGCAACCCCCCCCCCCCCTTTTTGGCCTGCATATTCCTCCCTCTAACTGCATCCCCCCCCCCCCCCCCCTTCGGCCTGCATATTCCTCCTCTAACTTGCATTCACTTTTGGCCTGCATATTCCTCCCTCTAACTTGCATCCCCCCCCCCCCCCTTCGGCCTGCATATTCCTTCCTCTGTCCTTGCCCCCCCCCCCCCCCCCCCCCCCCTTTGGCCTGCATATCTCTAACTTGCATCCCCCTACCCCCCCCCCCCCCCCCCCCCTTCGGCCTGCATATTCCTTCCTTCTTGCACCCCCCCCCCCCCGCCCCCCCTTTTGGCCTGCATATTCCTCCCTCTAACTTGCATCCCCCCCCCCCTTCGGCCTGCATATTCCTTCCTCTGTCTTGCACCCCCCCCCCCCCCTCCCCTTTGGCCTGCATAGTCCTCCCGCTAACTTGCATCGCTCCCCCCCCCCCCCCTTCGGCCTGCATATTCCTTCCTGTTTTGCACCCCCCCCCCCCCCCTTCGGCCTGCATATTCCTTCCTGTTTTTGCACCCCCCCCCCCCCCCCCCGCCTTTGTGGCCTGTATATTCCTCCCCTACTTGCATGTTCGTTCGGCTTGCATATTCCTTCCTCTGTCTTGCCCCCCCCCCCCCCCCCCCCCCCTCCCCTTTCACCCCAAGGTTGAGTAAACAGACGGTGGTATACCCCCAGCTGCGACCCCTCCCACACTATAAGATAACTCACTCACTCTCACTCTCTCTCTCTCTCTCTCTCTCTCTCTCTCTCTCTCTCTCTCTCTCTCTCTCTCTCTCAAATTGGATAGAAAGTTGGCTAACATGTAGACAATAATAGTGGTAATCAATGATGTTTCTTCTGAGTGGATTCCATTCGCTTCTGGAGTTCCACAGGGATCTGTCCTTGGCCCACTTCTGTCAATTATACAGTAGGCCCTATATATCAATGATATCGATATTGGTCTTTGAGTGTGATTTTTAAGTTTGCAAATTACATAAAGCTTGGAATTAATGTGAAGGACCACGAAGGGGTTGAACAGCTCAGGATGGAGATATGGCAGATGCTTCTAAACTTGGAAAAGTGCAAGGTGATGCATATCGGCCAAGCAAACTCCAAGTCAGGCTATTCGCTATTGGGAATGCCTCTGGAAGTGACTGACTTCGAAAGGGATTTGGGTGTTCTGATTAGCAGTGACTTAATGTTTTCCAAGCAGTGCATTGAAGTAGAGAAGAAAGCTCAGAAATTATTGGGCTATACTAAGAGGCAATTTAAGTATAGAAATAATGAAATAGTCCTCGCACTTTACAACACTCTGATACAGCCTCTCCTGGAGTATACTGTTCAATTCTGGTCTCCAGCACTCAAGAAAGATATAGAGCGACTGGAAAGAGTGCAAGCTAGGGCTACAAAGCTTGTTCCATCTATTAGAAGACTGAGCTATGAGGACCGGTTGAGAGCTCTTAATCTCTTTTCGTTGGAGAAACTGACTACGAGGTCAGCTCATTGAAGTTTTGAAAATATTTAATGGTTTTGATAATGTGAATAATAGCAAAATGTTTAGCCTCAATATGAATACAACACGCAGTCATGACTGGAAGTTAGAAATGAAAAGGTTCAGCTCTATTATTTGTGGACACTTTTTTGCATATTTGATCTGTTCTACCTGGAACAGACTTCCCTCAGAAGTTGTAAACATTTATTCAGTAGAGCAGTTCAAGAAGAGAGTAGATAGTATTTTGCACACTGTAATAAGTGTAGTACACTAAACAATCTCTCTCCTTCTACTTCGAGCATCTCGTAATGGACAGCAAGATCTTCAAGACACTAAATATTCCTTTTAAATCTCTCTCTCTCTCTCTCTCTCTCTCTCTCTCTCTCTCTCTCTCTCTCTCTCTCTCTCTCTCTCTCTCTCTCTCTCTCTCTCTCTCTCTCTCTCTCTCTCTCTCTCTCTCTCTCTCTCTCTCTCTCTCTCTCTCTCTCTCTCTCTCTCATATATACAGGCGGCACCATCAAGAGGGACAACAATAAGCCACGTTTTTGTCACTCCTGAATGAACCCATGATGGCCTTTGATATGGACCACTTTGATTTCACTGTAAATGTTGAACAGTAATCGGCGTTCTTTGAGTGCCTTTGAGGGCGCGTATTTGTTTTCCGAGGACTTTTTTACACTATGGTCAAAGATCGTGGTTGATAGACCGGCTTACATATCTAGGCTGAGTCAAAGCCAGATTAGAAGTCTTTTGAGTTTGTGTCTGTCACGGTCCATTATTACGGAGAGAGCGGCCTTTGGGTCGGACACTTTTTAAAGGGAGATGGGGCGGGTTTTTTTTGGTCCCCCTACTCCCTTGTATTTAGCCCCATTAATTTGCAGATTATATGACGTTCGGCCCATTAGTTTGGCGATTTTAAGACCTTTCGCCCCTTTTCTTTGTCAATATTAAACAATGTTCGTGTCATTTAGGTGTCGATTTTTTTTCTTTTGGGTGTGTGTGTGTGTGTGTGTGTGTGTGGGGGGGGGGGGGGGGGGCAATACCGAGCCTTTACTTTAGGAGGAACTGGCCTTCAGCCGGGAAATTTTTCTACCGAAAAATGTACAAGAATATCTTGAAGGAGGATCTTGGGGATGTGTTTTTTTCTTCTTCAGTTTGATGGAGGTCTAGGGATGAAACTATAAAAAAAATAAACAACAAATAAATGGAAAAAAAAAAAAAAAAAAAAAATGAAAAAATCGACCAAAACTTTAACCATCCCCCCTTAACCCTGATTCTAAGTATAAGTTCCTGATAAAATATGATGATCGGTGTCGTTCTCCCTGCTTGTTTTGCGGAGAGGTATTCTTTAAAACGATTAAGGGGACATGGGCTGTTTTTCTGGTCACCCTTCTCCCTCATGCTTACCCCCAATAGTTTTCAGATTTTATGACGTTCGGCCCATTAGTTTGCCGATTTTAATACCTTTTACCCCATTTCGTTGTCAATTTTAAGACCTTTCGTGCCATTTAGGTGTTGATTTTTTCCTGGCGAGCGATAGCGAGCCTTTAATCTTGAGAGTAACCGGCCTTCGGCCGGTTAATTTTTCTACCGAAAAATGTACATATTAATCTACAAAGGGGATCTGATGGATGTGTTTTTTAAGTTTGAGGGAGGAAACTAAAGAAAATAATAAATAAATGAAAAAATCTACCAAAAAGTGAACCATACCCCCTTAATCGGATTAAAACTGCCTTGATAAGTACATCCATTTAGTACCTGTACTGCATTTGACCACTTGCGAGTTTCAGACTATAAGGAAGTTGGAGCCATAAACATCGATATTAAATGAAAATGCAATACTAATGTAGGCTTGTGACTGATTGAAAGTATAGTGAATTTGATGTGATGTTTTTAAATATTCACTACAAACGTACTTTAGGTGGAAATTCTGTTAAATATCAATGTTTACAGCTCCAACTTCTTCATAGCCTAAAACTTGCAAGTGGTCAATTCTCTCTCTCTCTCTCTCTCTCTCTCTCTCTCTCTCTCTCTCTCTCTCTCTCTCTCTCTCCGCATCCGCTTCAGTGATTATCGTCACTCAATTATAATTTACTTTAAGATGGACCTCATATAGCCACAAGATTAACCTCTTCAGTATAGTGTGACGCAAAGTAAAGCAGATTTAGTTAAGTTACGTAAAGCCTTTCGTGTTCAAAGGGGTGCAGATTAGAAGGGCTGTTTACCTTCGCAACAAAAGTAACGAAGCAATACTTTCTCACCGACCAAGTGGCTTATTTATTTCCTGTTTACTCAGATATACAGCTTGTTTTTTGTTTTTTGTTTTTTGTTTTTTGTTTTTTAGGGGGGGGGGGGTTATATATGTAACAGTTGCTAACGGGGGGATGGCTCACTTTTTGGGCGATTTTTGCATGTATTCATTATTTTTCTAGTTTCCTCCCTAGACCTCCATCAAATTAAAAAAAAAACATCCATTAGATCCCCCTTCTAGATTAATTTGTAAATTTTCGGTAGAAAAAATTCCCGGCCGAAGGCCGGTTCTTTCAACATTACAGGCTCACTATCGTTCGCCAGGGGAAAAAAATCGACACCTAAATAGCACGAAAGGTCTAAATATTGACGAAGAAATGGGGCGAAAGGTCTTAAAAAAAAATTTAAATTTTTTTTTTTTTTTTTTTTTTTTTTTTCTATATTCCAACTTACTTCCTCTCGGGCATAGGCTGAGAGCCTTAACATTCACCGTTTTACAATGAACAGTGAAGCCCGTGAGGTCTTGTTCCAGTCTAGGGAGTGAGACATGTGAAGCACGTAAAGTACAACGAGCACCTGCCATCTTGCCTTCACATGAGGCATGGTGCTCACTCATGGCCCGAAACGACCCCATCTCTGAAGCCATCTCGTTCCCGTGCTTCACTGTCTCACCCCCTACACTCGGACTCTCACACTTACACACACACAACGCCACCTGTTGAGCAGATAACTCACCAGGCATTGCACCCCTATAGCATATTTTGAATATGGGAATATTCATACACTGCTATTTAATCAGGGAACAATGAGGGTATTTTATTGACTAACTAATGGGGCAAACATCTTAAAATCTCAAAACTAATGGGGCTAAATATAAGGGAAAAAGGTGTCTAGAAAACCGGTTCATCTTAAGCTTCTTATAATATCTGTGCATTAGCCGCTTGAGGATTCTGCCGTGTCTTGACAGTTTATTCTGGCTATCTGTAGACGATTTTATACAGCTTAGAAAAGATCTGTGGGAATTAAAAGGGGAAGGACTATCTCGGTTAACCCTCTTACTTCCACATACCCTTCCTAATCTGAATAAAATCGTCCAGTAATAGCCAGAAACAGAACAAAAATTCGTCATCGTATCATGAAAGGGTAAATAAATATTTATGTTAGTCAACTTGATATCTTTGATAAGTAAGATTTCATCGAGGGAAAGTACATGCTATTACAAGCTTTAGTACTAATATTACTTAAAGGGGCCATTGGCCCCCTCCTCCCTCATGCTTAGCCCCATTACATTTGATCTTTTAAGACGTTCGTTCCATTAGGTTGGCGATTTTAAGACCTTTTCTGCCATTTAGGTGTCGGTTTTTTCCTGATAGCAAGCCTGTAATTAAAGGACAAACCGGCCTTCGGCCAGAAAATTTTTAAACCAAAAAATTTACAGATTTATCTTGAAGGGGAGTCTAGGAGGTGTTTTTATAAGCTTGATGAAGGTCTAGCGCGGAAACTAAAAAAATATATATAAAAAAAATAGACAACAAAAAACAACCACCACCCCTTTAAACTGTGGCGTATACAGTGTTCAGAGAACTTGTGAAATGGTCTGTATGAGCGGGCTCTTAATGGAAGACTAAACATTATTATTATTACTATTGCTATGGAGTAGTAGTAGTAGTAGTAGTAGTAGTAGATTGATATGAGGTTGCATAATATATAGTAGTAGTAGGAACAGAATAGTATCTAATGTTTGTAACAGCTAGAGTGTAAGATGTAATAGATTAAGCATATAATAATAAGTAATAGTAGAAGTAATAGTAGTAGTAGTAGTAGTAGTAGTAGTAGTAGTAGTAGTAGTATCACATCCAAGAGGTATAAATAATCTTATGATATAGTAACGTCATCAAGAGAGTTTTGCATTCCATTTGCCAAGGTGGAACTATTCAAGCCTTTTATTGATATAAATGTCATATCTGTATATGACAGTTATACCAATAAAATGCTAAACATTTTCCTTTCCTTCTTTCCTTCCTTCCTCTTTCCTCCATTCTGTCTCTTCCTTCCCTCCTCCCTTCCTCATTCTCTCTCTTCCTTCTTTCCTCCATTATCTCTCTTCCTTCCTCCCTTTCTCCCTTCCTCTCTCCTTAATTTTCTCTTACTTCCTTCCTTCTTTCTTCCCCTCTCTCTCCATGCGATCTCTTCCTTCTCCCCTTCCTCCATTCTCTCTCTTCCATCCTTCCATCCTTCCTCTCTCCCTCATTCTCTCTCTTCCTTCTTTCCTCCCTTCCTCTCTCTTCCATTATCTCTTCCTTCCTCCCTTCCTCTCTCCTTAATTTTCTCTCTTACTTCCTTCCTTCTTTCTTCCCCTCCTATCTCTCCATTCTATCTATTCCTTCTCCCCTTCCTTCCTTCCCCCCTTCCTCTTTCCCCCATTCTCTCTCTCCTTTCCCCATTCTTTCTCTTCCTTCATTTCCTTCTTCCTCTCTCCCTCATTATCTCCCTTCCTTCCTTCCCTCCTTCCTCTCCCCCCATTCAATCTCCTCCTTCCATCCCTCCTTTCTCCCTCTTCCTTCCTTCCCCTATTTTCTTTCTTCCTTCCTCACTTCCTCTCTCTTCCATTCTATCTATTCCTTCCTTCCTCCTTTCTTCTCTTCTCCATTATCTTTCTCTTCTTTCCTTCCTCCCTTCCTCTCCTCCATTCTCTCTCTCTTCTTTCCTTCCTACTTCCCTGTCTCCTCCATTCTCTCTCTATTCCTTCCTTCAGTAAGATTGAAAGATAGAATGCTAGAACGTGTTCCCATACGTTTTTTACCAGCAATATTTAAACAGTAAATATTGTACACATTTTATAATGAATATACCGCACTCTGCAATCTGTCTTGGCATATGAATCTACAGCATTCCTCTATAATAGACCGCAAGCTCTTTGGGACACTAACTATGTCTTGTAACTCCTCCTAGCTCATCCACCCTTTTTCCTCCCCTTCCTCCACCCTCTCTCTAACCCCCTCCCTTCCTCCTAGTACCCCTCCCCCCCCCCCCCCCCCCCTCCCCTCCATTACTCCCCTCCAACCCTAGTGCTTCATCATAGTAGCGGTGGAGGGGCTGATGGGAGAGAGAGAGAGAGAGAGAGGTGGGGTAAAAAACTAGCAAATACCCATCCTATATATAGCGTCTAGCCCTGAAGTCTGCCCCCATGCCCTACCCTACCTTACCCTAGCACACACACACACACACACACACACACACACACACACACACACACACACACACACACACACACACACACACACACATTCTCTCTCTCTCTCTCTCTTTGAAGATTCAGCTATATTATCCTATTATCCTGCCTGCCTTAACACTATCTGGCCCGACGTCTTGGGAGTTGTTATGATATTTTGCTTGTTTTTGCCATTTTCGAGAGGAAGGGAGGAAGGAAGAAAAAGAGAGAATGAGGAAGGAATGAAGGAAAAGAGATAATTGAGAAGGGAGGAAGGAAGGAAGAGAGAGAATGAGGGAGAGAGGAAGGGAGGTAGGAAGAAATATAATGGGGAAGGGAGGAAGGAAGGATCAGAGAGAATGGAGCAAATGCGTTGTACATTTCTACTCCTATTACCTGGCTGATCCTTCCTAAATAGTAGATACATTAGCTCGATTACTCTAGTCCTGTGTGAGTTATAGAGGTCAATGGTCAAGAGTTTTGGCCTACATATTTGGAACAGGGTATAGTGCCACCGAATCGCTCCTGCCTGTCTTTCAGCCTTCCCTTCTTCCTTCTTTCCTTCCTGATTCACTCATTATTTCCTTCCTTTCTTCAATCCATCTGTCCATCCTTGCTTCCTTCCTGCCATCATTCCTTAATGGTTTCCTTCCTTCCTTCCTTCCTTATCTACTTCCTTCCTTCCTTACTTGTTTCCTTCCTTCCTTCCTTATATCCTTCCTTCCTTCCTTACTTGTTTCCTTCCTTCCTTATTTACTTCCTTCATTCCTTCCTTCCTTACTTGTTTCCTTCCTTCTATCCATCTTTTCTTAATTGTTCCTTCCTTACTTACTTGTTTCCTTCCTTCCTGCCTTCCTTCTTTCTCTCTTTCTTTACTTCTTTTCTTTCTTCCTTTCTTCCTTCCTTCCTTCATTCATTCATTCCTTACTTACTTACTTACTTACTTGTTTCCTTCCTTTATTCTTTCCTTTGTTCCTTCCTTCCATCTTTCTTTACTTGTTTCCTTCCTTCCTTCCATATTTCCTTGCTTGTTTCCTTGTTTCCTTCCTTCTCTCTCTCTCTCTCTCTCTCTCTCTCTCTCTCTCTCTCTCTCTCTCTCTCTCTCTCTCTCTCTCTCTCTCTCTCTCTCTCTCTCTCTCTCTCTCTCTCTCTCCAATCCCATTTTTCCTCCTTAACCATATATTCTACTCCACCATAAACATAGCAATTCCTCGCCTATAACCCCCCCCCCCCCCTCTCTTCCCTCATATCGGTTAAATGTATCCGAGCCTTGAATCCGATACAAGTTTACACATTATTTTGATTTATTCTGCTGTTTATTCTGATATTAAATTGGACTGTACGTGATTGGGAACTTTAAAGTGCAACATACAACGGACAAGAAAGCTAAAATTGTCAGATAAAAGCCTCGATTTTAGCTACTTTATGACTCAGATACTGTGGCTTCGAAACATCCTCCGCGAAAGTGCTCGTGTGACACCGGTCCAAGACTCTTTAAAACAACTTATTATTATATTAGGAAGGTATATGCTCACTATAATGATTTGGACTCTATGACACTCGCCCAAGCTCACAAGATTCACAGACACGAACGCATCACATACATATACTGTACATACACACACATATACTGTACATACACATACTTTACATCACATAAGCACAGCATATACTGACAACACACGCACCATAGACGTACAACAACATTAACACACACACACACACCTTATTTTCAAATCAGCAGGACATGATGAGAGAGGGAGAGAGAGAGACGCCACATTGTTTTCCTATGTGAATGAAGGAGACAAAAGGCAATGCTGTCTGTAACAGGAGCCTCCCCCAAAGTTGAAAGAGAGACAAAAATCAAGGTCTGACAGACATGGGGAGAGCGTTCCAGATTGAGGGAGAGAGTTCCAAAGCTTGCTTGTTGAGCAGAATAAAGACTTGGAAAAACATTTCAATCTTGGGTTTGAGAGTTGGACAGAATAGGAGTGAGAGTGTGTTGAATGGCGGGTGCATTCTCCTCCCCCCCCCCCCCCCCACACACACACACACACCATACACTGAGAGAGCTCTGAAAAACATTGATTATTGTAATAGCGGTAGAAGAGTGAGAGATGCAACATTACAGCGTGTAGAGAGAGATTGTAGGGAATTAGTGAGAGGAGGTGAGTTGCTGAAACAAATTGGTTTAGACTCTACCCTTTCGAGAAGTGCGGTATGGGTTGAACCTCTCCACACATGCGAACAATACTCAATACATGGGCGCACTGTGTCAGACTCCCTATACAGGCCAAGAAGCTGTGCGAGGGTGAAGAACCCACGGAGACGGTTGAGCACATATAACTTCTGGGAAGCTGTTTTAGCAAGAGTGGTAATATCTTTCCAAAAAAGGCGTTAAACAAATAATCACCAAGAATACTGAGAGAAGATGAAGGGTTGATTTGTGTATGGTTGAAGTATAAGGGATTTCTATTACCTGTAGAAGTTCTTGTCGAAAATGCCAAACTTGTAAGCCCTACCCTGAATGCAAATGTGCTTAGAATTAAATATTATTTTAAGTGACCTATGCTCAGCCTGAGCAATCCTAGGTGTATGAAACTTAATTTCGTCGGTCGTGATTTGACTGCTTAAATTGTCCACAGGTACCTGTGGAAATATCGCATTTTCGAAGGTTCTCCGAAAAATGATTTTGGCCATTCATTTTCACTTGGGAGATAGTGCCGAGTAGAAAAGTGCAAAACACAACGAAAACATATGTTTGGTATACTGAGAAACAAGCATTATCCGAATTTGCGTAAACGTCAGTTTTGCGCAGCGCCTCCATCGGAGTTCCAATGAATCGCTTCTGCTGCGGTTTTCTGCCTGTTTTCGTGTAGAGGCTTAATGATGGCGGGGACTAGTGATGAAGGTCTTGTATGTCACTCTTTAGACATACCTAGGAGTCTCTCTCTCGCTCTCGTTCTCTCTTTCTCTTTCTTTATCTCTCTCTCTCTCTCTCTCTCTCTCTCTCTCTCTCTCTCTCTCTCTCTCTCTCTCTCTCTCTCTCTCTCTCTCTCAGAAATGGGGCGAAAGGTCTTAAAATCGCCAAATTTATGGGGCGGACTTCGTAAAATATCGAAACTAAAGGGGCTAAGCATGAAGGAGAAAGGGGTCCAGAAAAAATAACCCACATTATCCCCGAAGCTATCATAGAAGCCAAACCCCTGAAATGCAGGTATCGAACTGAAAAACCGCCAAATATCCGTGTTTCTGCATAATTAACTCATCCCTACAACTTTGCCTATTACGGGGGTTATTATTATTATTATTATTATTATTATGTAAACATTTCCCTACTCAACGAGACAGAGAAAGGGTCGAGGGAACGCGAAAGTGGTCCCGGACCCTAAGAATTGGAGCTTTAAAGGTTTCTGTTCGGACTTTATCTCGAGTCGGCCACCCCCAGCAATGGGGTATATGCCCGAGTTATATACATATACAGTATACATACAGTATATTATCATTATTATATATATATGTTTTTTGTTCATAATCTGCAACCATTTTTCGGTCGTCTAATAATAGCCAGAAAATATACATGCGATCTTGTATCCTGAAAGTGTTAATTAAGGTTGTACATAAGAGATTGGAAGCCAAGCGAAGACAAGCCTCTAACATCTCGGCCAAAACATGTAACAGCTCGGCCATATCGTTACGGTCACGTACAATCGCGGTCAATAATTTTTTTTTTTTTTTTTTTTTTTTTTAGGTAGAAAAATTTCCTGTTCAAAAGCTGCTTCCTCCTAAATTGGAGGCTCACTTTCGCTCGCGATATTCAAATGGGTATAAGTATCATGAACATCAATGAAAACCTGTGGATGTTGAATTGGTTACAATAACGTCATTTAGGACATACAAAAGGAATATATATTAATTAACCCCCTGAGGATTATGACGCATTCTGGCTGTTAATATACGAATTTATTAAGTAAAGGAAGGAATTGCGTGAGTCAAAAGATTAATTGAAATCGTCTTTACCCCTTGAATTGCTAGAGGTCTTTCCTAAGCTGTATAAAATCGTCCAATAACAGCCAGAGGAAACTGCTAAAACGCGTAAAGATCCTCAGAAGGTTAAAAACGAGCTTCTTTGGGTAAGGAGCTCCCACGTTTAGCTAAATGTTTCTAAAATTGGCCAATTAAGGGGAGATGGGCCGTTTTTCTGGACCTTCTTTTCCCTCGTGTTTAGCCCCACTAGTTTTGATATTTTAAGACGTTCGGTCCATTAGTTTGGCGATTTTAACACCTTTAACTCCACGTCGTTGTCAATTTTAAGACCTATCGTGCCTTTTAGGTGTTGATTTTTTCCTGGTGAGCGATAGCGAGCTAAATATCAACAATCTCTCCTATTCCCTATTAAATATACACCAAAGCATACTACCCAAGTTTTGTTTAAGGGGAGATGGGTCGTTTTTCTGAACGCCTTTCTCTCTAATGTTTAGCCCCATTAGTTTTCAGATTTTAAGATGTTCGGCCCTTTAGTTTGGCGATTTTAAGACCTTTCGCCCCTTTTCTTTGGCATTCGTGTCATTTAGGTGTCGATTTTTTCCTGGCGAGCCAGTAAGTTAAGAGAGAAAGCCGGGACACTTTTCTACCGAAAAATATACAAACATATCGTGAAGGGGGATCTTGGGGTTGTTTTTTAAAGTTTGATGGAGGTATTAGGAAGAAACTAGAAAAATAATGTATAATTGAAAAGAAATCGACACAAAAATATCCATCCCCGTTAATTTTAGTGAAGCCGAGGCAAAGTTGGGGGTGACTGATGCAAACCGGCTCTAAAAATATACTCCAGTTACATTTATAAAGCACCTTGACGGGTATTTTGATCCAGGGTGAGAGAGAGAGAGAGATGCCTGCTCTGATCAAATAGTTAGTGGATGAGACGGTCTGGCTATAGTTATCACATCCTGGGCTATAATTAAGGGGAGATGGTCTGTTTTTTCTGGGCCCTCTTCTCTCTTATGTTTATCCCCATAAATTATAATTTCTTAAATTACAGGCTTGCTATCGTTCACCAGGAAAACATCGACACCTAAATGACACGAAAAAGTCTTAATATTGACAAAGAAATGGGTCAAAAGTCTTAAAATCGCCAACTAATGTGCCGAACGTTATAAAATCTGAAAACTAAATTGGCTAAACATAAGGAAGAAGGGGGACCAAAAATACGACCCCTCTCCCCTTAACTTACGAATACACATCCATGAACTACCAATCAGCATCTTCCGTGTATGATACCCTAGTCTCCAATGAAAAGAATATACAGTATATCCATTATATGTATCTCTTACACACCATACTGTAGGAATAATGTATCTATACAATTTTACTCGATATTTTGAAATCACAAACAATTTTTTTTAGTGGTTTTTAGCAATGATCGCATTATAATATTTTATTTGTGATACATTAAAGATTCTGGAAACCTCTGGCAAGTTTCATTCTTGTAGAGCTGTTATAGTTATCACATGCTGGTCTAAAATCAAGAGGTAGAATTGCAAGAATTATACCAACATGCAACTCAACAGAAAATTAGCAGCTAGAACATACATTTACTGGTGTTTTCAACAATAATAAGCGGATCAGCTATATCTATCACATTATAGTTTAATATTAAGAGGGGGGGGGGGGGGTACGGAACCCCTTCTCTCCCATGCTTTTCCCCATTAGTTTGGTGATTTTAAGACGTTTCGTCCTAAAGAATCCCATATCTTTGTCAATATTGACTTCGTGCCATTTAGGTGTCGATTTTTCCCGGCGAGCGATAGCAAGCCAGTAATTTACGTGAACTCGGCCTTTGCCTGGGACAGTTTTTACCAGAAAATGTATGATTTTATATACCGGTATATATATATATATGCGAGAAAGTGAAGAATAAGGAATGGGGCACATATTCTAAAGAATGAGAAAAGGTTTCGAACCCAGGACACCACATACACAACTTACACGCTTTAACCATTATACCACCGACACAGTTAGGCGGCTGAAATCTGATAAAGCTTAACGTTTGAAGCTGCCAGACCATAATTGCCCGACAAAATTGACGAAAAAATCGGTCATGTAACATCGCCTTTTAGCCCTATATGAGAACATTGGCAGGGGTGGTGAGCAGGAGGTTTGTGTGGCGAGAAAGGTGTCTGAAAACTCATCCCGGCCCAGTACTACATGTCTACTAAACAACCTGGCTCAACTTGATACAGAGTTAACTACAGTACGATTAAAGAGAGCTACATTTAGCCACATATTTTCTCCATAGCTGCATATTTGAACACTCAGTGTGTTGGTAATTACTTTTGGATGGCTCGCGTTTTGATGGCTCTTATGTAAATACAGTAATGTAGTCTTCCTTCTGTAGCTTCAATGTTGCATACCTTCTGTATTTCTTATATACTATATATATATATATTGTGTGTGTTCATTTGATTAATTCGCAAGATTATTTAACTATCTATAAAATCTGGTGAAGGGTATTTAGGTGTACAAGTCCATGATACTGGCGGTGGTGGTGGTAATATTCGTGGAGAGGGTACGGGGTGCCTTAAATTACTATTCCTGGCGTAAAGTATGGGAGATGAGTCAACAGAACGAAGGGGGAGGGGAGAGGGGGGGCAGAGAAGAGGAGTAGGAGAGGGGGGGGTGAAAGGGAGAGGTAGAAAAATTATAAGGGGAGAGGGAGGGGAGAAAGGGAGAATAAAAGTGGGGAGGGGTGGGTGGTGTACAGGGGGAAGAGGATTGAGAAGGGAAACTTTAGGGGAGGTGTTGGTTTTCTGGACTTCCCCATTAGTTTTCCGATTTTAAGACATTCGCCCCATTAGTTTGGCGATTTTAAGAACTTAAGCTCTATTTATTTGCCAATATTAAGATATTTTATACCATTCAGGTGTCGATTTTTATTGGCGAGCGATAGCGAGCCTGTAATTTAGGAGTGACTGGCCTCGGCCAGGATAGTTATACCGACAATTTACATAATTATCTCGAAGGGTGGTCTTGTGATTGTTTTGTTAAAGCTTGATAGAGGTCTAGGGATTAAATAAAGAAAACAAAACACTTAGGATGAGATAGGTGGGGTGGGGGGAGATAGAGAGGAAGGGGAAAGGGATGAGGGAAGGGGAGTGGATAGGAAGGGAGGAGAGGTGTGGGGAGGGGGAGGAGAGAAACGGGGGGGGGGGTCGAAAGGGAGACAAACTAACAGACGATATGGAGAAGGGAGAGAAGATATGTATAGTCTGCTGAGTTTTTTTTTTTTCCAACTGACGGTAAATTTAATCCATTAGCAGCTGATATCTAGACACCCAATGGATATCTATGACACTACAAATACCTAGCTTTCATAGTTAGCAACATGTGTCGGTGCAATAAAATCACCGTACCAGTTCAGTAATCAAGAGGAGGGTTTGTGAATTTACCCTCATCTGGAAATACGCAGACTGTTAGGAGGGGAAACAGAAGGGAGGGGAGGTAGAGAGAAATGGGAAACATAGCGAGAAGAGAAATGGGAAAGATAGCAAGAAGAGGAATGGTAAAAGAGAGCAGGAAGAGAAATGGGAAAGAGAAGAAAGAAGAGAAATGGGAAAGAGAACAAGGAGAGAAATGGGAAAGAGAAGAAAAAGAAAAGAAATGGGAAAGATAGCAAGAAGAGCAATGAGAAAGAGAGCAAGAAGAGAAATGGGAAAGAGAAGAAAGAAGAGAAGAAGGTCGATACAAAAGAGGGCTAGGAAGTTGGAGAAAGGGGGGAGGGAGAATGATGAATAAAAATGGGAAAGGGGAACAGAGGAGAATGAAGAGAGGGAGGATGAGAAAGAAATGGTTGGGGGATAGGAAGATGGAGAAATAGGGAGAGGGACCGCACAGAGAAATGGGAAAGGGAGGAAGAATTGAAAGGGGTAATGGGAATAGAGAAGAATGAAGAGAAGCACAATGGAATAAAGGGTTAGGGGATAAGACGTTTGATAAATAGGGGGAGAGGAAGGAAGAATATAAATGGGAAAGGGGAACAAAGAAGAAAGAAGAGAGGGAGGGCGATAGTAAATGTTAGGGGCTAGGAAGATAGAGAAATAGGGAGATGGAATGCAGAGAGATAATTAGGAAAGGAGGGAAGAATATAATATATAGTAAATGGGAACAGGAGAATAGAGATAAGGAGGACGAAAAAAAAGGTAAGGGGGTCACCTGCTTGTTTTCTCTTTTTCTGGCTTGTATCCATTCGGCCCCATTCAGTCAGCTGTTTTAAGACGTTTATCCCCATCCAGGTGTCAATTTCTTCCTGGCGAGCGATAGCGAGCCAGCATTGTTTGGAGAAATCCGGCTTTGCCGGATAATTTTTTCTATCGAAAAATGTACAAATTTAGTTTGCTGTAAAAATATTGACACCTGGATGGGGATAAACGTCTTAAAACAGTAGGCTGAATGGGGCCGAATGGATAGAAGCCAAAGAGAGAGGGAGAGATGATAGAAAGATGGAGAAATAGGGGGAGGGGGACGACGAATATAGAAATAGGAAATGGGAACAGAGAAGAAAGAAGCGAAGGAAGACGAGAATAATTACTAGGGGATAGGAAGATGGAGAAATAGGATAGCAGAGGGAAATGGAAAAGGGAGGAAGAGCTTAGTGGAAATGGAAGATACACAATTGTCTCGAAGGGGGTCTTTGGCATATTTTGTTAAGGGGGGTCACCGGTCTTTTTTTATCTTTCTCTCCTTTTCTCTCTTTCCCTGGCTTGTGTGCATTCGGCCACATTCAGCCAACTGTTTTAAGACGTTTATCCCCATCCAGGTGTCGATTTTTTCCTGGCGAGCGATAGCGAGCCATTATTGTATGGAGAAATCCGGCTTCGCCGGAGAAATTTTTCTATCGAAAAGTGTACAAATTTAGCTTGCTGTCAAAACAAAAATATATATATGCTGGCTCGCTACCGCTCGCCAGGAAATATTGACACCTGGATGGGGTAAACGTCTTAAAACAGTAGGCTGAATGGGGCCGAATGGATACAAGCCAAAGAGAGAGGGAGAGAAAGAGCAATAAAGCGAGGTGGGCTCCCTTAAGCTTGATGGAGGGAGGAAGAGTTGAGATGAGTCAACAAGGAATAGGTAAAAAGGGGGAGGGGGGGGGGGGGATATGGGTAGTAAAAAGGGGGAGGGTATATGGGAAGGAAGGGAGGGGTAGGGAGAGTTAGTAAAGGGGGAAGAGGAATGGGGGAAGGAAGGCAGGGATAAAGGAGGGATGGAGAGAGGAAGAACTAAGAGGAGAAAGAAGGAGGCATGATATGACGAGAAAGAAGAAGGAAACGGGAAGGATTGGAAGGAAAGAGTAATTATAAAGAAAAGGGAAGGGAAAAAGGAGGCGAGAGAGAGAGAGAGAGAGAGAGAATAGGGGTAGACAAGGGAATGGTAAAGAGAAAAGAGGAACAAAGGGAAAGCAAGGATAGAGAGAAGGGGAGGGGGGTGTGGGGGTGTTTAGTTGGGGGCGACAGTACGGGAGAGATTATGGTAAAGACTAAAAAAAACATGGCAGGTCTAATGTTAACTCACATTCACTCACTCATTCACTCTACCTCACTCTTACTCTCACTCACTCTCTCTCTCTATATATATATATATATACCGGGTATATATATATATATCTCCATTATAAAAAAAAATATATATATATATATATATATATATATATATATATATATATATATATATATATATATATACCGGTATATATATATACCGGTATATATATATTTTTTATTTTTTATTTTTATTTTTTTTTATTTTGTTGGTTATAATGGTGCTTCTGTGATTCAAGAAACTAAACCCAGCGTCAGACGAGATATGCTTACCACAGTCTGTACCGAAGTCTTGTATTCCACTTTGGGAAAAGGTATGATTGGGCTATTTAATATAAAGATTCCTATAATGCAGTACCTTTTCTGACCATGCTTGCGTTCTCTTCAACACCCTCAAACCTACTCGTTCCTAGTTTAGAGAGAGAGAGAGAGATATGAAAAATCCTATATACACACTAACCCATGTGATATGGAGTTACTGGAACTCCTGTTTCATTTGTCTGGCTTCCCTCACTGGTTCTGTTTGTGTCTCACCTACACAGAGATTAATCCAGCTAGCTCTCACACACACCTCCTTCACCTTATCCATTTCACTACACTAAACAAGCACACCACTCTTATTCCCAATACTCTACACCAAAAAATAATTTATATATATATATAGAGAGAGAGAGAGAGAGAGAAAAAATTTAGCTCTCTCACTCTTTCAACTTTGGGGGAGACACTTGTTACAGGCAGCTTTGACTTTTGTCTCCTTCATACCCAAAACAAGAAAGCATTGTTTTGGGAAGAAGATAACCGAATTATTGCCCGTGCCTATACTGCCCCCTCCCCCTCACACCTACGCTTCCCTAGTCTGGTGAGTCTATTCCTGGCACAAGGAGCAAGCACAGAGTTTACCAAGTTAACAGACAAGCAAGCAGACAGACAAGGTGATGTACACAGACAAACAGACAGACAAACTAATAGACAGAGAGAGAGAGGAAGTGAGAGAGTGAGTGAGAGAGAGAGAGAGAGAGAGAGAGAGAGAGAGAGAGAGATATGGGAAGAAGATAAGTGAACTATTGCCCGTGACTGTATTACACCCCCTCCTCCCCCCCTCACATCTACTCTTCCCTAGTCTGGTGAGTCTATTCCTGGCACCTCAAGCAGCAAGCACAGAGATTACCAAGTTAACAGGCATACAGACATACACTGACACACAGACAAGCGGAGAAAATTATACATACAAAGACACACACACACACGCACATACACAGAGAGAGAGAGACAGACACATGATAGTAGACACTCCTGTGGGTTATTAAGATATTTTGCTTAATTATTATTGAGGATTTTGCTTGTTTTTGCCATTTTCGAACAATGTATTATATTTTGTCCCCTAGGCAAACAAAAAGCCTTTCCAGACTTCCTTTAAAAGTAAAACATGCCCACCCAGGCCCCGTTCAAGCTAAATTCGTAAATTTTTCGATAGAAAAATTGACCGGCTGACTGCCATTTTTTTTATTATTTAAAGGCTTGCTATCGTTCGCCCAGAAAAAATTTGACACCAGAATGGGGTAGAGCGTCTTATTGTGACCAAACTAATGGGGCAACACTTTTTAAAATCTCTTAATTAATTGAACTAAATAGTGAAGGTTAATAAATTACACCCTCGCACCAGATAGAGTTAACTTGGCCCGGTTAAGGGTACAGAAAGGTATGGAGGTTAAAATGAAGTACAATTCCCCGCAGTGAAAAATAGTACAGCATAATATTGAACAATTCTGACACACACTTTCTGAAACATTCCCTATAATCCCATGCCCAAGTCTGTGTTTCCCTCATTCAATGTTCACCGTAGCCACTGTATATGTGTGTGTGTGTGTGCAGTATCATGGGTTAGGAGTTTATGTGACTAGGCCTACATACCAAGCCAGCACTTAATCTCTGAAACTGATTTATGACATGATCAGGTGCATATACCGTACAGTATATAGTTCTTGAGTGCCAACTTCGGCTATGGGCAGGTGGCCCGCCTCCCTGAAGTTGACACTGTTGATGTGGTGGCCATAGTGGGTTACAACCCTAAGTGGAGAAGGCCTCTGGGAAGACCACTTGCCGCATGGTTAAGGAAAGTCAAGCGAGCATGTCGAGACTTACTTTGAATAGACCTAGTCGGGTCCTGGGATTTCACGCGAAGAGGTCCCCGGGAGTGTAGGTGAAGTACAGTGAGCACAGCTAGGGGCCGTTACGGTGTAGGCCCACATTGATTGATTGATTGATTGAGTATGTCTGTGAGTGTTTGTGCGTATGTAAGTATATATGTTATAATAATTTAATGTGAACTATTGTATTTCCAATTATCAGCATGTACAGGTTGTCCCATTAACAGAAGGTTCTGTCATGAAGTCCTGGTAGTGGGCCAGCTCTGCGTTCATTCACAAGTGACTAGTGTTTACACAGGTGCAGCAGCAGCAGCCACCATAGCCATTGTCACCGTCGCAGGCCAGGGAATGTGGCACTTTTAGCAATTGTCAAAACAATGCACGTTTTTCCTGGGTACTTGTGGATTGTTGCATAAGTATCAAACAATGAATCTTGTTCTTAGGTGCGTATGTATCGCATTGTTGCCCTGTGTGGAAACTAGTCAAATTAGCAAGTTATTGCAATCAAACTTGTCCTTTTGCCTGTCTGTCTATCTGTTGGTCTTTGCGCTTGCAAAGTTACTCAAAGGCGCACTAACGAATGTTTACTACTGGTCAGAATTCTATATCTCCCACCGACATATGATCATATGATCCACATCATTCTATTTGTGGTTCTATATAATTATGTGTTAAGTTGGAAGCCCTGATCTTGATGCCACCCGGCTAGTACGAAATGTCTACCATTTACTAATTACCATCCCCGACTATTGTGGGTAGGGTAACTTTATGTGTGGTTATGTGGGTGTGTGGGGGAGGGGGTGAGGGAAAATATGCCCCTCATTTATGATGGTGACGGTGACGTTGCACCACGATCAGCCTGAAGAATGCTACTACACTAACTCGATTTACAATAAGAGAAATTAGGTGTTGAACTTTCCCTTCAATAACGTTATCATATTCTAAGGGTGGTGTCACACAGAGCGCATTTTACAAAAAATGTCGATGAGCAAGTTATTGTCTCGTACTGTTTTAAGGCTCTCCTGCATTAGAATCGGAAATTAGATGGAAGGTAGATTAAGTTAGGCAGTTTGATTCTTATGGAGCATATATTTTGAAGCTGCCAAACAACAATTGCCCGTAACAATTGACAGGAAAATCGCTAGTGTGACACCGCCTTAAGTGGGCAGAGAAGTCATGATGGTGACAGAGGTGCCAGGCATTCTCCTTCCGCGAGATAAAGGGAGTGATGGTGACAGTGTGACGACAGTGACGACAATTGACAACTGGCGAGTTTCAAGCTATAAGGAAGTTCGGCCTGTAAACATCGATAATAAACACAAATATATTGATTATGTAGGTTTCTGATGGTTAGATAGTATATTGAATTTGTTTGTATGTGTTTATAAATTTACTAAAACCGTATTTTAGCTGGTTATTCTGCTAAATATCCATGTCTACAGCTCCAACTTCCTTATAGAACGAAACTCGCAAGTGGTTAATTGACCAATGAATTATATTGTACGAGAGCCGTGGGTCCTCCTGCATCAACACCACGCTCTTATAGTCGGCTTTGTTTTGTTTTGTTTTGTTTTGTTTTTTCCAGCTGATGGTGAACTGCCATGTTCGTACCTTCATTGTTCGGTTTTTACTAAGATATTTGTAGCGAAATCTGTGTTTAATGGTGAAGGTTTAGTGTAAATATGATGCAGAGACATAGTAGTTTTATATATCGTCATTTAATTATCGAGAAATCAGTTGTTCAGAGATTCAATTTACCCTCGGCTGGAATAAAACCGTCTATAGTCAGTATTCAAGATCTACCCCGGTATTGCACATGGTAATATTGTTTTCTCATAAATCCTTTGACTCCTTTGAATGACGCCAAACTGGACGAATAGGTAAAATTCTTCGTCAGTACCAAAGCGGCAATTTGATCATGTCGACGGGATTTCCTATACCTCCATCCACTCTACCGTCACTCTTTCTTTAGCTTCTTGGGAATTACACCTCTTCCTACTTAATCCTATTCAACATCTCCCAAGTATTATTATGAAGAAGTACAATATCTAAAAATCTCACTGAAAACTCCATCATTCCTCCTGAGAGTTATCGTTCATTTCGTTCACAAGTCCGTTTGTCCACAATATGCAGTTAGAATAGGATAAATTACGATAGATTGGAATACGTTTGGTTAGACTACGAAAACTACTTTTGGCAGGGACACTTTTCTACCGCATATTGTATTAATTTACCTTGAGGGAGATTTGGGGATGTTTTTTTGCTTGAAAGGGGTTTGGGGAGGCTTTATTTTCTATTTTTTTTTTTTTTTTTTTTTTAAAGCGCCGAAACCCAAATCCTATAATTTATACAGTATACGGATTCATCAGTCTGCCTCACCTCCATGTTTTTCCCTGGCGCCGCTCCGGAAGTTGGCGGTCCGTGTAGTGTAGGTCTGCGTGGCGCCAATAACCCTTTTATACTTAGTCTTTATAAACCCACTAAGTAACCCCCCCCCCCCCCTCCCCAGCCACTAACTGTATTGGTGGAGCTTTATCTTTGGGGAGTTAGGGAGTGGTTGTATTTGGGTAGCTTTATCTGTGGGAGATATATAATGTTTTTATTTGCGTAGCTTAAATTCAGGATTTTTTTTCGTGTTTGTATTTATGTAGTTGCATGTTGAGTTACGTTGTGTTCATCAGGAAGTTGTGAGCAGAAAGGTTGCCCAATGTTATAAGAGAGAGAGAGTGAGAGTGACTGAGAGCGAGAGTGAGTTACTTAGTCATATAGATACACAGGCTGCACAGACCTTGCGATCCCTAAAGGCAGTCCGGACTTAATTCTAACGTGGGAGTTACTACAAACTGGAAGGTAAAGACAGCAAAGCAGAAGACTCTTTCCTCACCCATAGAGAGAGAGCGATATATATATATTAGAGAGAGAGAGAGAGAGAGAGAGAGAGAGAGAGAGAGAGAGAGAGAGAGAGAGAGAGAGAGAGAGAGAGAGAGAGAGAGAGAGAGAGAGAGGAGAGAGAGAGAGAGAGAGAGAGAGAGAGAGAGAGAGAGAGAGAGAGAGAGAGAGAGAGAGAGAGAGAGAGAGAGAGAGAGAGAGAGAGAGAGAGAGAGAGAGAGATTCCACATACATTTACTTTTGTCATCAGTTTTTCTCGGCACTAGCTCCGGAAATAGCGACTATATTCTTGGAACCTGGTGCCCGAAATATCTGTTGTTCAGTGGGATAATAATGCGGGTGTAAAGAAGTTCCTAATAAATGTTAAAGAAGGTATAATAAACTTGTTAAGGGGAGGTTTTTGGTTATTCTGAATCCTCTTCTCCCTCATATTTAGCCCCATCAGTTATGAGATATTAAGACATTGGGCCCATTAGTTTGGTGATTTTAAGACCTTTCGCCTCATGTCTTTGTCAATCTTAAAACTTTTCGTGCCATTCTGGTGTCTATTTTTTCGTGGTTATCGATACCGGCCTTCGGCCGAGACGTTTTGCTCACGAAAAATTTACAAATTTGTCTATTATTTATTATTGGAGGTGATTTTTTGTAAAGCTTGATGAAGGATTAGGGAGAAAACTAAAGACAAATATATAGGCTAATAATAAAAGATACAAATAAATATATATATATATATATATATATATATATATATATATATATATATATATATATATATATATATATATATATACAGTATATATATATACAGGGTGTTCCAGTAATGCTTTTCATAAATTATATGGTGGACTCATCAGACAAAAATAAGAATAAATTACTCTATGAACATGAGGTTGAGTATTTATAATAACGGAGTTAGACTGACATAATTAAAGGATGCATCATTGGTTACACGTCCTTCCTAAGCTGATTGAAATATCCTAAAACTAATAATGTAATATCAGTTTCATTATTATTCATTACATTTACATTGCTATCACTATCTTAAACTGAGTACATGATTCAAATTGTCGAACGACTAGAACGAAACACAACCACATGATTACCGCCTGGCTAGAGCCGGCAAAGATGGCTTCCATACTACCCCCTGCTACTGTTACCATTCTAGCGGTTTGTATCCAATCGGCGTTCTCTCTTCAGGCTAGCAAGCGATAGCGAAGGCCAAATGGATATAATCCCCTAAAATGGCAACATTACCCCTTCGACTGAATGGCATTGTATCTATCGTTAACTTAAATCGTGTAATAACTACGTTATTATAAATACTCGACCTCATGTTCATAGAGTAATGTATTCTTATTTTTGTCTGATGAGTCCACCATATAATTTATGAAAAGCATTACTGGAACACCCTGTATACAGTATATATATATATATATATATATATACAGTATATATATATATATATATATATATATATATATATATATATATATATATATATACTAGGAGGGGTACCCGGCGTTGCCCGGGTTTAAATTCTACTACCATAATCACCATCATCAATCACTACTACCACAATCATCACAATACTACTACTACCGGTACCATAATCACCGGCCTCGACCTCCCTGTGCCTCATTAAACGGCGACCTCGATTTCGGCCGCTAAATGACCTCCGATTTTGGATCTGACCTCATCCGTACCCCCATTTTGGGGAGCTGCGAACAACTTTCGTTCCATACACCTTTTCGATCGGAGGCCTCCTTCTGCCCCAAACGGCCATTTTTTTTTCGCATTTTTTTCGCATTTTTTTCGCTCCCGTATACTACATAAGTTCTGCCGAAAATTTTATTAAACAAGAGTGTCTCTGATTTCCACTAAACTCGCCTAAAACCATCTCCAAAGCCTGGGCTTTCCAACGGTGCCCCACACTCCCACCTGGCACCAAAACTGTGGGAGGAGTTTAGTAACAAAGGTACAAAGGTCGGGTAACTGACAAACAGACAAACATTGACCTTTATTTATTAAGATATATATATATATATATATATATATATATATATATATATATATATATATATATATATATATATATATATATATATATATAATATACACCTCCCCCCCCCCCTTTAGGTGGGCAATATGCTGGTATAAAGAAGTTGTTAAAATAACGTTAATTAAGTTAATACAAGTTAAATAAGGTATAATACAGTTGTTCATATACTGTAGGTAATCAAGTTAATAATGGTATAATTAAGTTGTTAATGTACAGTAAGTAATAAAGTTAATAAAGGTTAAATAAGGTATATTAAAAAATGGCCCCGCCCCTCCAAACCACCTTTAAGTTTTATGTTGCAAGTTTCAGCCAATTATATATATCCTGGTTGACGACCGATTTCTTTTTTATCGTAGTCTCGCTATCACTTCCCAGGAATAAATTACTTGAAGGGAGCGAAACGGCTTATGATCAATAATCTGACGGGGCGAAATGTCTTAAGATCGCCAAAATAACAGGTACGAAACGGCATAAAGACTAGCCTTGGTTTGATACAGGAACTGTACGGTAAGTTCCTGTGGACATGGGTTAAGGAATACGTCTCTAGGGGGCTCAGACGGTTCACTGGCGCCAAAAACACTATTACCCGGGTCTAATGAGTGAGTTTTATGGCTTCTTCTCTCGGTAATTTTGATCTGGAAACTTTTGAATTAAAGTTATATAAGAATTTCGGCTAACTACAATATTTTAGCGTTAACATAGCTGCCGATACCGATGGCAAAGAGCCCAGAAATGCTAAAAGAAATATAGATACTTATCGAAAGCCGCCAGAAAAAAGCGCGGTTACTTGGCGCCAAAAACATTAATGGCTGAGGATGAATGTAAACAAAAGCTGGTTTCAAGCAGCTGCCCACAGATGGCAGCATAGTTAGTGCCATCTCACTCTTAACTTGTTGTACATAGGATTACAAAGGAAATCAAGTAACAACAAATTGTTGATCTTCATGAGGAGGTTAGGTCAAAATAAAGTGTTTGATAGTAGCTTCATTAATACAAAATATATTTAAAATGTATGAAAAAGACAGGTAAGGTCGTTATTGTTGATGTTACCTCATAAACTTAATAAATGTAATCACTTGGAGGTACAGTATATTCAATGACAAAAAAATACGTGCCTGAGTTAAAGTTATAAGATGGTCACACGAACGTTATTTTGTATGCAACTTACTTCTTTAACTATATAGTATGTGTGTTTTTCACCTGTCACAAACTTGAATTCCTTACCAACACCACAAACACATCAACAACACCACAAACACATCAACAACACCACAAACACTCCATCAACAACAACACAAACACTTCAACAACAACACAAACACTCCATCAACAACAACACAAACACTCCATCAACAACACCATAAACACTCCATCAACAACACCACAAACACTCCATCAACAACAACACAAACACATCAACAACACCACAAACACTCCATCAACAACAACACAAACACTCCATCAACAACACCACAAACACTCCATCAACCACAACACAAACACATAAACCACAACACAAACACACCAACAACAACACCAACACACACACCACAATACAAACACATCAACAACAACACAACACTCCATCAACAACAACACACAATCAACAACTTCATCAACAACAACACAAACACTCCATCAACAACACCACAAACACTCCATCAACAACACCACAAACACTCCATCAACAACACCACAAACACTCCATAAACAACAACACAAACACATCAACACCACAACACTCCATCAACAACAACACAAACACTCCATCAACAACACCATAAACACTCCATCAACAACAACACAAACACTCCATCAACAACACCACAAACATTCCATCAACAACACCACAAACATTCCATCAACAATACCATAAACACTCCATCAATAACAACATAAACACTCCATCAACAACACAAACCCTCCATCAACACCACAAACACTCAATCAACAACACAAACACTCAATCAACAACACAAACACTCCATCAATAACAACACAAACACTCCATCAACACCACCACAAACACTCCATCAACAACACTACACATACTCCATCAACGACACCACACACACTCCATCAACAACAACACCACAAACACTCCATCAACAACACCACACATACTACATCAACAACACCACACACACTCCATCAACAACATCACAAACACTCCATCAACAACAACACCACAAACACTCCATCAACAACATCACAAACACTCCATCAACAACAACACCACAAACACTCCATCAACAACACCACAAACACCCTTTCAACACCACTACACACACTCCATCAACAACACCACAAACACTCCATCAACAACACCACTAACCCTCCATCAACAACACCACAAACACTATCAACAACACCACAAACATTCCATCAACACCACCACAAACACTCCATCAACAACACCACACACACTCCATCAACAACACCACAAACACTCCATCAACAACACCACAAACACTCCATCAACAACACCACTAACCCTCCATCAACAACACCACAAACACTCCATCAACAACACCACAAACACTCCATCAACACCACCACAAACACTCCATCAACAACACCACACACACTCCATCAACAACACCACACACACACTCCATCAACAACATCACACCCACTCCATCAACAACACCACTAACCCTCCATCAATAACATCACAAACACTCCATCAACAACACCATAAACACTCCATCAACACTCCATCACCAACACCACTAACACTCCATCAACAACAACACCACACACACTCCATCAACAACACCACAAACACTCCATCAACAACAACACCACAAACACTCCATGAACAACACCAAAAACACCCCTTCAACACCACCACAAACACTTCAACAGTACCAATATACCCCCTCCAAACCCCCTTCAACACCACCTCAAACACTTCAACAGTACCAATATACCCCCTCCAAACCCCCTTCAACACCACCACATACTTCAACAGGACTAATATACCCCCTCCAAACACCCCTTCAACAACACCACAAACACTTAAACAGTACCAATATACCCCCTCCAACACCACCACAAACACTTCAACAGAACCAATATACCCCCTCCACCCCCCCATCTACACTACCACAGAAACTTCAACAGTACCAATATACCCCCTCCAAACCCCCCCCCCCCCCCTTCAACACCACCACAAACACTTCAACAGGACTATTATACCCCCTCCAAACACCCCCCTTCAACACCACCACAAACACTTCAACAGGACCAATATACCCCTTCCAAACACCCCCTTCAACACCACCTCAACGCTTCACCTCCTTCCGAACTCTGTAATTGGCTTGGCACTTGATTGAGGCAGCTAGAAACCCCCCGCCCTCTTCCCCTCCCTCCCTCCCTCTTCCCCTCCCCCTCCTTCCCTCTTCCCCTCCCCCTCCTTCCCTCTTCCCCTCCCCTCCCCATCCCTCCCTCCCTCTTCCCTCCCCCTCCCTCTCCCCTCCCTCATTTCCCACTTTCCTTCATCCATGACTCCCTCTCAAACTAACCTCACCCGTTTTTCGCCCAATCTCACCCAGTCACACCCTTGCCTGCCTTCATTCCCTGTTATTCACCCAATCTCACCCAAACTCTCTCTTGCCTCACATGTTGTTTACCCAGTCTCACCCCTGTCTCACCTGTTGTTCACCCAATCTCACTCTTGTCTCATTTGTCGTTCACCCAATCTCACCCTTGTCTCACCTGTTGTTCACCCAATCTCACCCTTGTCTCATCTGTTGTTCACCCAATCTCACCCTTGTCTTACCCCTCAGTTTCACACATCTCTCACCCTACCATTAGATCACTCTCCCCCTTGCCTCACCCTAAGTACACCCCAATATATCTTCAACTCTACCCTAGCTTCACCCCTTTTCACCCATGCCTCTCACCCCATAAGTACCCCATCCTCACTGCGTTTATAGTCCCCCCCCCCTTCCCCCCGCATTACCCTTCTCACCCCATAAGTACCCCACCCTCAATCCATCCTTAGTCCTTCCTCCCCCCCAACATCACCCCTCTCACCCCATAAGTATCCCACCCTCACCCTTTTCTCATCCCTCCCTCACCCCACCCTCACCCCATTTTCATCCTTCCCTCACCCCACCCTCACTTCTTTCTCACCCGACCTTCACCCCTTTCTTACCCCACCCTCACCCCACTCTCACCTCTTTCTCACCCCACCCTCACCCCTTTCTCACCCCACCCTCACCCCATTCTCATCCCTCCCTCACCCCTGCCTCAGCCAAATTTTCATCCCTTCCTCACCCCTGCTCGACTCCATCCTCATCGCTGCCTCACACCTTTCTCCCCCATCCTCATCCCCGCATCACCCCCTTCCTCACCCCACCCTTATCCCCGCCTTACCCCACTCTCATCCCTTCATCACACCTTCCTCACCCCTGCTTGACTCCATCCTCATCCCCGCATCACCGCCTTCCTCACCCCACCCTCATCCCCGCCTTACCCCACCTTCACCCCTCCCTCATCCCTGCATCACCCCTTCCTCACCCCTGCTTGACTCCATCCTCATCCCCCCCTCACCCATCACACCCCACCCTCATCCCCCCTCACCCCACCTTCATCCCTACCTCACCCCTTATCATCCCTGCCTCACCGCTTTCTCACCCTCCCTCACCCCTTTCTCGCCGCTCCCTCATCCCTGCCTCATCCCTGCCTCACCCCTTTCTCACCCCTCCCTCATCCCTGCCTCACCCCTTTCTCATCCCTGCCTCACCCCTCCCTCATCTCTGCCTCACCCCTTTTTCACCCTTGCCGCACGCTTCCCTCATCCCACCCTCACCCCAGAATCATTACCGTCTCTGTGATTGATGGGGTGTCAGGGGGGCGGGGTGAAGGGGTGGGCGAGGTGGCTTACAAAATATGGTGGGACGCGTATCTTCACTCATTTTTGTTTACTGGGAGAGAGAGAGAGAGAGAGTGAAAGTGTGTGAGAGAGAATGAGAATGTGAGAGTGTGTGTGTTAGAGAGATAGAGTGTTTGTGAGAGTGTAAGTGTGTGTGACATAGTGAGAGTGAATGTGTATGAGAAAGCGAGAGGGGGGAGGAGGGTACTGGTGGAGAGGAGAGGGGGGAGGTTGTTGCGGTGGTGGAGAGATAGTATTGAAGATATGATGGTGTACTGAGTAATGGGAAGGGAGAGTACTGAGGATAGTATTGTTTTAGCTGTATATAACTATAGTCCATTCATTTTAGGTAGGCTAGAATTCAGTGACCCCTAACCTCTGTAACTCATAGAGAGCTAGAGAGAATGGGTTGTAAATATCCACACCTATACCCTGCCCGACTCTTCCCAAATAGTAGAAATAATAGCTTGATAACTAGTAATATCGACGGGTTATTACTTTATGACCGTAATGAACTAATGATGATGGCAATTGTGCTACTTTGATGATAGAAACGCGGAATGTTTTAAATGTATTGCTACCTATAGTGTATTCACAATAAGTAGGCCAGAAATCTTGACCACTAACCTTTTAGAAATCCAAAAGTACACTCGGATACCATAGTTTCTAGCCCACTCATAAGAATTCGTGGACCCCTGTGTTTTCCTTTATGCAATTATAACTATCTGGATTGAATTTTGGATGGAAGTTGTTTGTCAATAAATAGTATATATATATTGTTTTGTAATTGATTTATAGAAAATTATATTAATAAATTCGTTTCCAGAAATATATTTCCATAATTAGAAATAGGTGACGTCCACGAATTGTTATGAGTGGGTTAGAGACTATGGTATCCGAGTGTACGGTCGCGCTAATAAGTCATGTCCCAGCTGTCATTACGTTTGGCTCCCTCTGTGCTGTA
This sequence comes from Paralithodes platypus, assembly GCA_032716605.1. Taxonomy (NCBI): domain Eukaryota; kingdom Metazoa; phylum Arthropoda; class Malacostraca; order Decapoda; family Lithodidae; genus Paralithodes; species Paralithodes platypus. The sequence goes on from CM064520.1 coordinate 4,391,845, forward strand.
TTTATGTCTGTCAGATGTTGAATAGGGTGTGTAAGTGTAGGAACATGTTGGTATATTTCACTCAAAAAGAAGAAATCATGTGTAAATATTGCTGATACCATTTATTGATCAAAATATAATTGGTGCCAAGACATGATTTATTAGCGCGACTGTACCTAAGCTATCGGACGAATATTTCTACCATACAGGAACAGTCAATCAGTAAATAGGCATAGATGTTAACAGTACATTTGCTCTAACTCCCTGTTTTTTATTTGAGATACGACAGATAAATTGTCTTGATTTTGGCCTATTTAGAGTGAATAAACTATAGTCGGTACAGTCGTGGTCAGGAACACTTAAGGGGGTTTGGTTCACTTTTTGGTCGATTTTTGCATGTATTCGTTATTTTTCTAGTTTCCTCCCTAGACCTCCATCAAATTAGAAAAAAAACATCCATTAGATCCCCCTTCTAGATTATTTTGTACATTTTTCGGTAGAAAAATGTCCCGGCCGAAGGCCAGGTCTTCCAACATTACAGGCTCACTATCGTTCACCAGGGAAAAAATCGACACCTAAATAGCACGAAAGGTCTAAATATTGACGAATAAATGGGGCGAAAAGTCTTAAAATCGACTAACTAAAGGGGCAAACATCTTAACATCTGAAAACTAATGGGGCTTAACATGAGGGCGAAATTGGTCCCGAAAACCGGCCCATCCCCCCTTAAACAACACCTTTATTATAATAATAAAATGCTGAGTATTCTCTAGTAAAGGGGTGGGGGGGGGGGTTTCCTGGACCCCCTTCTCCCTGAGGTTCAGCCCCATTAGTTTGGTGATTTTAAGACATTTCACCCCAATTCTTTGTCAATTTTAAGACCTTTTGTGCCATTTAAGTGTCGTTTTGTTCTTGGCGAGCGATAGCGAGCTAATATAGAAGGAACCAGCCAGTAATTTAGGAGGAACCAGCCAGTAATTTAGGAGGAACCAGCCAGTAATTTAGGAGGAACCAGCCAGTAATTTAGGAGGAACCAGCCAGTAATTTAGGAGGAACCAGCCAGTAATTTAGGAGGAACCAGCCAGTAATTTAGGAGGAACCAGCCAGTAATTTAGGAGGAACCAGCCAGTAATTTAGGAGGAACCAGCCAGTAATTTAGGAGGAACCAGCCAGTAATTTAGGAGGAACCAGCCAGTAATTTAGGAGGAACCAGCCAGTAATTTAGGAGGAACCAGCCAGTAATTTAGGAGGAACCAGCCAGTAATTAGGAGGAACCAGCCAGTAATTTAGGAGGAACCAGCCAGTAATTAGGAGGAACCAGCCAGTAATTTAGGAGGAACCAGCCAGTAATTTAGGAGGAACCAGCCAGTAATTTAGGAGGAACCAGCCAGTAATTTAGGAGGAACGCGACCTCCACACCAAAACTATAAATGTGTTTTTAACTATAAGCACCATATGAGGAGGAGCACTTTGTTGAGAACATTGCGCATTTTGCTTCATCTAGGGTCGCTGGCCTGATGAAGTTTAAGGGGGGGTCACCTGCTTTTTTTTTATCTCTCTCTCCTTTTCTCTCTTTCTCTGGCTTGTATCCATTCGGCCCCATTTAGCCAACTGTTTTAAGACGTTTATCCCCATTCAGGTGTCGATTTCTTCCTGGCGAGCGATAGGGAGTCAGCATTGTATGGAGAAATCCGGCTTCGCCGGAGAAATATTTCTATCGAAAAATGTACAAATTTAGCTTGCTGTAAAAAAATATATATATTGTATATACTGTGTGTGTGTATATATATATATATATATATATATATATATACACACAATATTGACACCAGGATTGGGGTAAACGTCTTAAAACAGTAGGCTGAATAGGGCCTAATGGATACAACCCAGAGTGTGAGAAAGAGAGAAAAACGAGGTGGGCCCCCTTAATACGAAATTTTGTCAATAAAGTGCTGCTCCTCATAGGGTGTTTGTATTCATTGTCAATAAAGTGCTCCTCCTCATAGGGTGTTTGTATTCATTGTCAATAAAGTGCTGCTCCTCATAGGGTGTTTGTATTCATTGTCAATAAAGTGCTGCTCCTCATAGGGTGTTTGTATTCATTGTCAATAAAGTGCTGCTCCTCATAGGGTGTTTGTATTCATTGTCAATAAAGTGCTCCTCCTCATAGGGTGTTTGTATTCATTGTCAATAAAGTGCTGCTCCTCATAGGGTGTTTGTATTCATTGTCAATAAAGTGCTGCTCCTCATAGGGTGTTTGTATTCATTGTCAATAAAGTGCTGCTCCTCATAGGGTGTTTGTATTCATTAAGTCAACTTTTCTGGGTATATTTTTTGATCAAAGGTGTATTACTTTCAGAGAGCCCAGCTGACATAAAGGTCACGACGCTTATCCCAGACTGATACTGTAATATAAGGTAGGTGACTCAATCCTGTGTTCATAAAGACCCTATTACTATACTGTATATACAGCTTTTAGTCGTGGTCATGTATACACCTTATATACTATTTGAGAGAGAGAGAGAGAGAGAGAGAGAGAGAGAGAGAGAGAGAGAGAGAGAGAGAGAGAGAGAATTATTATAGATTTTATGCAATTATGTTTAATATAATGATCCATAGTATGAGTAATGCACGATTCAAATCCCCCAACAAATTCAAATATATATATATATATATATAATTTTTTTTTTTTTTTTTCTAAGTTACCTACAGTAGACAATGTTTTCAACTTGTACCGTGATGGAAGTTCCGAGGGTTGTTCTTGGACGAATGTTATCGTATAATGCAATAGCTTCTATACGAATTAATAGTACTTACCCGTATTATTTACCATCTGTAATTTATACCCATCTCAAGTTGTACGTGTAAATACTTAAGATGATTATGTTATTTGTCTACGGGTAGACGCCCCAACACTTTATGGAATGTTGTCGCTGAAGGGCATAAAACATCGGAAACAAAATACAGATTGAATTAAAAATATATGTCACTTGCTAACACAACAAATATATGTCACTTGCTAACACAACAAATATATGTCACTTGCTAACACAACAAATATATGTCACTTGCTAACACAACAAATATATGTCACTTGCTAACACAACAAATATATGTCACTTGCTAACACAAACAAATATATGTCACTTGCTAACACAACAAATATATGTCACTTGCTAACACAACAAATATATGTCACTTGCTAACACAACAAATATATGTCACTTGCTAACACAACAAATATATGTCACTTGCTAACACAACAAATAATCTCACTGTTGGAATGTATTGAGAACAAAACATCTCCACAGTAATAGACCTTATCAAACACAATTGCAACACTGATAGGGCATTATATAATGGTATTACATTTTGAATTGGTAGTTTATATATTCCGTAGTGTATATACACATTGGATAAAGTCCTCTTCTCTCCGGGTCAGTTGTTACTAACGTTGATATTCACAATTTGTGTTTAACGTACAATTAATATCCTGTAAAAGATACATTTCGTACCACCTACAGTACATGCACATTATGTACCACCTACAGTACATGCACATTATGTACCACCTACAGTACATGCACATTATGTATTACTAAAACACTAAAATCAAACCATGTGCCTTTGTGTTGTATTGAGGCATACCAAAGTATTATTTAGTGGAGCTAAATAATCACTTGTATCACGCCAAATTAACCATGTGTCTTGTGGCATTTTGATACAGATTACACGCACACCTCTCATATCCACACACACACAACTCCACACACATGTACAGGCGAGATCAAAAGTCCGTCCATACCCTTGATGAGAAAGTGTGCAGTTTGAATTTTCATCAAAATAGGACTTATAGGCTACCAACCCTTCAGGATTATTAAGCCAGCATAAGTCAGGAAGAAAGTCAAGACCTGAGCCTCTTTTCGAGAATATATATATATATATATACTGTATATATACTGTATATATATATTTATTTATTTATTTTATTTTGTTGTTTTGTTAACCTGACTTTCCTCAGTCGTTCTAAATAAAATTTCATGCTCGATTATTATATAGTTTAGATCATCTGAGTGGCCACGCTAACGTGTTACTTTTCGGAGGCTAATTCTTCAACCACCTAGGACGGTTCGTCGTAAGGCAACACTGGTTATAAACACCCTACCTTATGGGGAGATGGCTTGTTTTTCTGGACCCCTTTCTCTCTCGTGTTTATCCCCATAAGTTTTGACATAATAAGACGTTCGGCCCATTAGTTTGGCGATTTTAACACCTTTAGCTCCATTTCGTTGTCAATGTTAAGACCTATCATGCCATATAGGTGGCGATTATTTCCTGGCGAGTGATAGCGAGCCTGTAATTATAAGAGGAACCTATCGCATTGGGATTATAAACCTTTGCAGTACGGTGGCGCTAATAAGTCATGACCCAGCTGTCATTACGTTTGGCTTGCTCTGTGCTGTATTAATGTCGGTCAGATGTTGAATAGGGTGGGTAAGTGTAGCAAAAATGTTTGTAAATTTCACTCAATATGAAGAAATGAAGCTTAAATATTGCTGATACCCATTATTGATCAAAACATATAACTTGGTGCCGAGAAAATGACTTATTAGCGCGACTGTACCAATGGCTTCCTTTTCAATGTATGGTGGCTAGTATTAGACGATTATATTCCACTTACGAAGGGCCTCCAGCAATTAAGGGGGTTGACCTGTTTTTGTTCTGTCCTCTTCTATCTTTCTCTGGCTTGTATCCATTTGGCCCCATTCAGCCTACTGTTTTAAGACTTTTATCCCCATCCAGGTGTCAATTTCTTACTGGTGAGCGGTAGCGAGCCAGCATATATTTTATTTTTGTTAGACAGCAGGCTAAATTTGTACCTTTTTCGATAGAAAAATTTCTCCGGCGAAGCCGGATTTCTTCATATAATGCTGGCTCGCTATCGCTCGCCAGGAAGAAATCGACACCTAGATGGGGATAAACGTCTTAAAATAGTTGGCTGAATAGGGCCGAATGGATACAAGCTAGAGAAAGAGAGAAAAGGACAGAAATAACAAAAAGCCGGTCACCCCCCTTAACAGGCTTCGAAATATCTTAATCAACACTCTTTACTACCACAGATCCTTCTTAATCTGCACACAATTGTCTAAATATAACTAGAAGAAAATAAAATAAAAGATTCGTCGCCGGTACAGAAGGGGTAACAAATGAACTTCCGGAACATTGCACACTTTTTCATCAGTATTGTAAGCGATCTTTTGCAACTGACTGTACGGTGGCGCTAATAAGTCATGTCTCAGCTGTCATTACGTTTGGCTTCCTCTGTGCTGTATTAATGTCTGTCAGATGTTGAATAGGGTGGGTAAGTGTAGGAACATGTTTGTATATCTCACTAAAAAATAAAATTAAGAAATCATGTGTTAATATTCCTGATACCAATTATTGATCAAAACATACTTGGTGCCGAGACATGACTTATTAGCGCGACTGTACATCACCGTCATTGTGGTGGGTCTTTAGGTTACATGTCACGCTTATCACAACACAGGGGCGCCAGGTCAACACATTATAGCTTAGTATTACCTGCAGTGATTTCATAAGGGGGGTCACCGGCTTTTTTGTATCTTTCTCTCCTTTCCTCTCTTTCCCTGGCTTGTATCCATTCAGCCCCTTCAGCCCACTGTTTTAAGACATTTATCCCCATCCAGGTGTCGATTTCTTCCTGGCGAGCGATAGCAAGCCAGCATTGTATGGAGATATCCGGCTTCGCCGGAGACAAATTTAACTTGCTGTCAAAACAAATAAATATATATGCTGGCTCGCTACCGTTCGCCAGGAAAATATTGACACCTGGACGGGGGTAAACGTCTTAAAACAGTAGGCTGAATGGGGCCGAATGGATGCAAGCCAAAGAGAGAGGGAGAGAAAGAAAAAAAGCGAGGTGGGCTCCCTTAAATGATTTGTTATGTTATTATTGAAAACAAATGCGTACAATATCTGAGCATTTACTTAAGGGGGCCCACCTCGCTTTTTTTGTTCTCTCTTTTTCTCCCTCTCTCTTTGACGTGTATCCATTCGGTCCCATTCAGCCTACTGTTTTAAGACGTTTACCCCCATCCAGGTGTCAATATTTTTCTGGCGAGCGGTAGCGAGCCAGCATATATACGTATAATTTTTGTTTTGACAGCAAGCTTAATTTGTACATTTTTCGATAGAAAAATTTCTCCGGCGAAGCCGGATTTCTCCATACAATGCTGGCTCGCTATCGCTCGCCAGGAAGAAATCGACTCCTGGATGGGGATAAACGTCTTAAAACAGTTGGCTGAATGGGGCCAAATGGATACAAGCCAGGGAAAGAGAGAAAAGGAGAGAACAATTTAAAAAAAAACGGTGACCCCCTTAACTTGTCTTTCAATATTATGCATTCCATAACACCTATTACTCTGATACTTCGCTAATAAATAAAGCAGTAATATTAGCAATGCAACTTAGTTTTTTTATTTGTCAATGATAATCTCAATATTTCATTAGATTTGGGTAAAGAATATTGACTCTCAAGCTGTTACTTTTACAACTTAGTCATCATACTGTTCCAATGTTAGTAGGTCGGTAGGATGACCAGCGCGGGAACATGTACCGTAGCTGTATTTATCTGACTGCAAGATATCGACACTGGTACACTTGGTTGTACAGTTGCGCTAATAAGTCATGTCCTAGCTGTCATTACGTTTGGCTTGCTTTGTGCTGTATTAATGTCTGTCAGATGTAGGGTGGGTAAGTGTAGGAACATGTTTGTATATTTCACTCGATATGAAGAAATGAAGCTTAGATATTGCTGATACCAATTAATTATTGATAAAAAACATATTTGGTGCCGAGAAATCACTTATTAGCGCGACTGTACCCTGTCCGATATTTGAATGTGTCCCTTTGCACAGAAAACAGTGTTTAGACAAACAACGTCAAAATATTGTCAGGCTGACTAGTCTTGGATAGTCAAATGTTTCATTATAATTCAATAAGGTTTTCCAGCAAGCTGACCTAGCCAATCAATTGTATTAATTTGAAGTTCGTCAGCATTTTCATATATACTGTAGATACCAGTTGCTGTTGTGTATTGGATTTTTTTTTTTGTTTTTTTTTTTTTTTACAGGTTAGATTAAGTTATTAGTATTAATAAAATTACACTCATTTGACATTTATACCTTTAAGCCCAAGTTCTGAAGCATATGAGATACATTAAAGCCTTGTATTGTCTCGTATGGGTTCCGTACAAGTGTAAATGATTTGCGCAATTACTAGCGCTCACGATTGTACGGTAACTCATAATCAATTTGACTATAGTATTGATCAACACAATATTTCTGACTTTTCCAAATTAGTCTGGGCAGCTGGAAAGTCTTAGGATATATTTTGCGTTGTTTGACTACTCTGTGTTTTCCGTGTGGCGCCTAGTGAACGGTAACCCGATAACCAACCAAAACAAAAAAATAAAAAATAGAAGGAAACATGCTTACATTACTGAAATGTTTGTGGACATGCAGTAATGCAAGTAATGGTCACTCTTCTGTAAATCTAAAATGGCTTACTTAAGAATGGGAAAGGGGTGGGACCTTCTATTTTGTTCTTTCTTAACCCTAAAACAAACAAAACAAACACACACACACACACACACACACACACACCCGATACCAACCTCTCGCCGATCCCGGGGTGCCGCTTCCACCTCCGTCTGTCAGGGATATGGACACTTTAAGGGGGGCACAGGGATTTGAGGACCAGGGGGGGATGATTTTAAGGGGGGTCACCTGCTTATTTTCTCTCTGGGTTGTATCCATTCGGACCCGTTCAGCCTACTGTTTTAAGACGTTTATCCTCATCCACGTGTCCATTTATACCTGGTGAGCGATAGCGAGCCACCATGTTTTGGATAATGAGTTAAACAGCTGGCTAAATTTGTAAGTTTTTCGATAGAAAAATGTCTCCGGTGAAGCCGGATTTGTTCATAAAATGCTGGCTCGCTTTCGCTCGCCAGGAAAAAATCGACACCTGGATGGGGATAAACGTCTTAAAATAGTAGGCTGAATGGGACCGAATGGATACAACCAAGAAAGAGAAAACAAAAAAAGTCACCCTCCTTAAGGATTGGGAGGGGCTTGGCTTTTCCCTCGTTGGTTTCAATGAGGGAAGGGAACTTTTAATACTACGGGCATTAATCTTTCACATAGGAAAGGGGTTCACTCGCTCTTTCATGGTTTATTTTAATTTGAGAAAATTCAGAGTGGGATTGTTCTCATACTTAAACCTAAAGGGTATATACTATATATATATATATATTTTCTTTAATACATACGAGGTTGAAAGAAATGGCAATTTCTGCGTTGGAAATTTTATTATTCAAAGTTTCCAGGTCTCTGATGAGTTTTCGCTGGGTGGCAGGAAGTAGACACCCAGCGAAAACTCATCAGAGACCTGGAAACTTTAAATAATAAAATTTCCAACGCAGAAATTGCCATTTCTTTCAACCTCGTATGTATTAAAGAAAATTTATTACCTGGCTTTACTAACATATATGTATATATATATATATATATATATTCTAGTCTAAGACTTTGTTGTAGAGTTCACTAAATACCCTAAAGTATTCCCACAGTATTGTTTTATTCAAGAATGGTGTGTTGCGCCACTTTGTCATGCTCATTCCTAAGAGATCAAAGGCTTTAACTTTGAGTATACCAATCCATGTGATATTTCAAAGGGATAAAGGGAGAATATGCCATTTATCTAAACTTAAAGGGGGGGGGGAGGAATCTGGACCCCTTTTTCATCATGTTAGCCCCATTCATTTTTACATTTTAAGACGTTCGCCCATTAGTTTGGCAATTTTAAGACATTTTGCTCCATTGCTTTGCCAATATTAAGATTCTTCGTCCCATGTAGGTGTCAATATTTTTCTGGATAGCAATACAGCCAGAACATTTTTAAATCGAAAAATATACAAATGTATCTTAAGGGGGGGTCTTGGGATTGATTTGTTAAGTTTGATAGAGGTCTAGGGAGCAAACAACCCCCCCCCCCCCCCGCCTTCCCTTAAATAGCATCAACTAAGTCATATTTAGGTTTTCATAATTATGAACTTATTACTTTACATTCTAGTAATGCTAACACCTCAAACAAGGTGCGTCTAATTTATAGTCATTAACACGGCCATACATAGTTTAAATTAGGGGAAATTTGTAACACATACTGTACATACATCACATACGTTACCTCAATCTAAAGGAAGTCATAAATATGTTTCATATTTATATTATGATTTTAAATACTAGTTGGGTCTAGTGTACTGTAGATACTGTTCATACAACTACAAGGTGAGCGAAAAGTCTACATACATAGGATAAATTAAATAGGTTATGCCATTACTCGCATAACACCAGATGCGTTAATGTGATTACGCTGTGAGTGGGAGAGGCTTATCTGAAGGTGTTAAGGGGGGGGGGGGGGGTCAGCTACTTTTTTCTCTTTTTTTTCTCTCTTTCTCTGGCTTGTATCAATTCGACCCCATTCAGCCTACTGTTCTAAGATATTTATCCCCATCCAGGTGTCGATTTCTTCCTGGCGAGCCAGCATTGTATGGAGGACTCCGGCTTCGCCGGAGAAATTTTACTATCAAAAAATGTACAAATTTAATCTGTTGAAAAAAATAATAATAATAATAATAAATATGCTGGCTCGCGGGGAAATAATTAATACTTCGATGAAGATAAACGTCTTAAAACAGTAGGCTGAATGGGGCCGAATGGATACAACCCAGAGAGAGAGAAGGAGAGAGAAAAAACACGAGGTGGGCCCCCATAACAAAGTAAAGGCAGCCATATAGAGTAGATTTTGTAAATAAAGTTACAATTTGTTAGGCAAATGTATATAAATTTTCCTATGTATGGACACTTTTGGCCCACCCTTTACATTGTAAATATATTATATAACTCACTTCTATCACATTTATACATCAAGCCTGTCAAATCTATCACCTGTCTACAATACATATCTATCACAACTATAAATACAGAACATAAACCAAGACCAAGCTGTAAACTAAATACACCAACTACAGTAGGTAATATAATACAACACCTTCATTGACGCTCACGGGGTTTCATTTTTTAATGTGGTTAAGGGAGGGAATTTATTTACTTGTATTTTTTTTTTTTAATCTGTTTATTAATAATGTTAAAGAACGGGGTGTTACTTATTATTAGTATAAAAATACACATGGCACCCCTTCGAGATCAATTTTATATTTTTCGGTAAAGAAATGTACCGGTCAAAGGCCGGTTCCTACTAAATTACAGGATTGGCAGCGCTCGCTAGGGTAAACAAATCGACCCCTAAATGACACGAAAGGTCAAAGAAGAGGGGCAAAAGGGCTTAAAATCGCCAAACAAATGGGGTGAATGTTTTAATATCTCATAACTAATGCCCCGGCCGAAGACTGGTTCCTCTTAAAATTTCAGGCTCGATATTGCTCGCCAGGAAAAACTCGATAGGTAAATGGCACGAAAGGTCTTAATATTGACAACAAAATGGGGCGAAAGATGTTTAAATCGACAAAATAACGCGCCGAACGTCTTAAAATCTTAAAACTAATGGGGCTAAACACGAGGGAGAAAGTGGTCCAGAAAATACGACCCATCTCCCCTTAAACCCAAATTGGATATCCTCAAATTGGTACAGCTACTAACAAACATTCGTGAGCACTTGTGATTTTCTTTGTGGAAATATATCCATTTAGATCGATGGGTGTTCTCGTGGGTGACCTGGATGTGTGTGAATGTTGTGTGTTGTCTGTGTTTGTTCGTTGTTCTGTCTTGTGTTTTGTGTTTTCCCTGTTCTTGCTCTGTCTTGAGTCGGCCACCCCCAAGAAAATAAAAACAAACAAATAATAAAATAGAGTAAAATAGAAAATAAAAAATAAAAATAGGAAAACTGGGGATTGGGCCTGAGCATATACATACATACATACAGATCGATGTTCAGATCAAACCAGCTATATAATAATAACTACATAATATTAATTAGTATATATATAGCTGATTTGATCTGAACATGAATTTGAATGGATATATATATGTATACAAAAATCTCAATAGCTCTCGAACATTTGTCAGTAGCTGTACAAAAGCGCTAATAAGTGATGTCTCGGCACCAAGTATGTTTTGATCAATAATTGGTATCAGCAATATCTAAGCTTCATTTCTACATATCGAGTGAAATATATAAACATGTTCCTACACTTACTCACCCTATTCAACATCTGACAGACATTAATACAGTACAGAGCAAGCCAAGCGTAATGACAGCTGGGACATGACTTATTATTGCGACCGTACCTCATGATAACGCTATATTTGCAGCTGTCTCTTGGAGTTCAGAAATGACTAGACGGTCTAAAAATCCTTGATTAATGGGTTTGATTTTTATCTAATTAAAGCGTAATATTTTCCAAGCCATCCCAAATCGGTGACTGGTGAAGGTGTGGCAAAAAGTTAGACATTAAGGGGGGATGGTTCACTTTTTGGTCGATTTTGTCATATACAGTATATTTTGTTTTTCTCGTTTCCTCCCTAGACCTCCATCAAACTTATAAAACACATCCATTAGATCCCCCTTCTAGATTAGTTTGTACATTTTTCGGTAGAAAAAGATCCTGGCCGAAGGCCGGATCTTTCAACATTACAGGCTCACGATCGTTCGCCGGGAAAATAATCGACACATAAATAGCACGAAATTTCTTAATATTGACAAAGAAATGGGGCGAAAGGTCTTAAAATCGACAAACTAATGGGTAAAACGTCTTAAAATCTGAAAACTAATGGGGCTACACATGAGGGAGAAGGGGGTCTAGAAAAATTACCCATCTCCCCTTAAGACATGTTCAGAATTAGTGCAACTTTTCGAGGATAATTTTAGCTATTACCTAAGGAATATTTCACTAATTAATAAAAGACCTATATAATAGTACACTTTTGTTAACCCCTTCAGCACCATGACGCCATTTTACCTTTGATTCTGGCTATATTTAGATAGTTTTATGCAGTTTAAGAAGGACCTATGATACGAAGAGGGTTTATTGAGACCGTATTTACCCCTTTAGAGTCGTATAAGTAGATTACAAACTTAAAGAAATCATTTAATGGTAACCAGAATATGATGAAAATTACGTCATGGTGGTGAAGAGGTTAAAGGAGGAGGAAAGGGCAAAATCATTAAAATTAAAAGTTAAGTTAAAAACAATTTATTAAGGGACACCTGACAGTATTTAACGTTAAACTGTACACATTGGTACAGCTGTTTAAGGGGAGGTATTTAGTTTGTTCCCTACTTTTTCATCAAGCTTAAAATTACACCCCCCTAGACCCCCTTTCAAGATAAATTTGTACATTTTTCGGTAGAAAAATGTCCCGGCCAGAGGCCGGTTGCTCTTAAATTACAGGCTCGGTATCGCTCGCCAGGAAACAATCGACACCTTAACGGCACGAAAGGTCTTAAAATTGACAGAAATGGGACAAAATGTCTTAAAATATCCAAACTACTAGAGCGAAGGTCTTAAAATCTCAAAAGTAATTGGGCTAAACATGAGGGAGAAAGGGGTCCAGAAAAAAATCCCTCAAGTGGAAATCTCCCCTTAAGTTAAAGGAGGTGAATGTATAATGTATAAAATATATATTAAATTAATCTTATGAATAACTTAATATAATTAGTCAGCCATAGGAAATATCGATGCAGCTTTACCTAATTATTATCATCATTAGATATGTATATTGGATAGTAAAAAGCATGAAGTAGATTCAGAGCAGATGGCCAGCTATGGATCACTGCAGTAAAAGGCGCTTACCGGAATTTATGCTTCATTAAGGGAGCCCACCTCGCGTTTTTTCTCTTTCTCTCCCTCTCTCTTTGGCATGTATCCATTCGGCCCCATTCAGCATACTGTTTTAAGACGTTTACTCCCATCCAGGTGTCAATATTTTCCTGGCGAGCGGTAGCGAGCCAGTATATATATATTTTGTTTTGACAACAAGCTAAATTTGTACAATTTTCGATAGAAAAATTTCTCCGGCGAAGCCGGATTTCTCCATACAATGCTGGCTCGCTATTGCTCGCCAGGAAGAAATAGACACCTGGATGGGGATAAACGTCTTAAAACAGTTGGCTGAATGGGGCCGAATGGCATGTGACCCCCCTTAACGTATTTTTAGAACACTTCCGATGGTAGGGTGAACACGCGAGGGTAGGGGAAAGGATTGGGTAAGGTTAACACGCGAGGGTAGGGGAAAGGATTGGGTAAGGTTAACACGCGAGGGTAGGGGAAAGGATTGGGTAAGGTTAACACGCGAGGGTAGGGGAAAGGATTGGGTAAGGTTAACACGCGAGGGTAGGGGAAAGGATTGGGTAAGGTTAACACGCGAGGGTAGGGGAAAGGATTGGGTAAGGTTAAAACCTCTTGGAATGGTTGGCTTAATGGCTTCTGGACCCCCTTCTCCTTCATGTTTAGCCCTATTTGTTTCAGGATTTTAAGACCTTTAGCCTAATTTCTTTGTCAATTTTAAGACCTTTCGTGCCATTTTGGTGTTGATTTTTTTGTTGGCGTGCGATAGTGATCCTGCAATTTAGAAAGACCCAGCTTTCTTCTGGGCCATTTTTCTACCGAAAAATGCACAAATGTATCTGAAAGTATTTCGCGGCGATATTTTTTTAAAGATGATGGCAGTGAATGGAGGAATCTAAAATTAAAATATAATAAAATATAATTATTTTTAAAATGTATCCCCTTTACACGCAATGGTAGGGAAAAGTATTGAGTGTGTGAATTTGTGTTTTGTCTGTGTGTTTTCGTTGTTTTATGTTGTGTTTTGTGTTTTCCCTGTTCTTGCTCTTGCTCTGTCTTGAGTCGCCCCCCCCCCCCAAAAGAAAAAAGAAAAAAGGGAAAAAGAAAATAAAACAAAATAGGAAAAGTGGGGATTGGGCCTGAGTAAATAGATAGATAGATAGATAGATGATTATTTGTATACCTCTTCGAATGGTTGGGTTAAGGGGGTGTTTGTTTTCTCCCTCATTTTTACCCCCATTAGTTTTGAGATTTAAGATGTTCGCCCCATTAGTTTGGCGATTTTAAAACCTTTAGTCCCATTGCTTTGTCAATTTTAAGACCTTTCGTGCCATTTAGGTGTCATTTTTTTCCTGGCGAGCGATAGCAAGCCTGCAATTTAAGAGGAACCAGCTTTCGGCCAGACATTTTTCTACCGGAAAATACACAAATTTATCTCGAAGGGGAGTCTTGGGGGTATTTTTTTAAGCTTGATGGAGGTCTAGGGAGGAAACTAAAACTGAAATAGAATAAACTAATAAGAAAAATTATCCCCTTTACAGGCGCTAAAAAACAGACGATTTTATGCAGTTTTATGTTATTCAGAGGGTTTATCGAGATCGTATTTACCCGGTAAGTCCTATAGGTAGATTATAAGGTAAAGAAAATCGCTTAATAGTAACCAGAATATGATGAAAATGACATCATCGTGCTGAAGGGGTTAATAAATACTGATGCATCAAACAGTGTAGGAGAGGGTGAAAGGTCGTAGTGCTATTACAAATTGTTCTCTCTCTCTCTCTCTCTCTCTCTCTCTCTCTCTCTCTCTCTCTCTCTCTCTCTCTCTCTCTCTCTCTCTCTCTCTCTCTCTCTCTCTCTCTCTCTCTCTCTCTCTCTCTCTCTCTCCTACAATACAAGGGTCTAAGGCGCCACGAGGTCGAGGGTTCAAGTCCCCCAAAATCCTAGAGGTTTTTTTCCGGCTGTTCCGATGGAGAGAATTGCATGGTGGTCCCTCCCTAGCAAAGCTGCTTAACTATCGTTCTGCGTTAATCTACACATACTCTCACCAATACATCTGCATATTTACTATGGTGGGAACTCTGGCACCCGACGTTTGCCAAAGGTCGCATGTGACATCGTAGTTACAGTAAAACTAGCAGGGGTACCCGGCGTTGCCCGGGTAATCACCATAATCACCATCACTACTACCACCACTACTACTACCATAATCACCATCACAATACTACTACTACCATAAGACCTCCCTGTGCCTCATTAAACGGCGACCTCGATTTCGGCCGCTAAATGACCTCCGATTTTGGATCTGAAATCATCCGTACCCCCATTTTGGGGGGCTGCGAACAACTTTCGTTCCATACACCTTTTCGATCGGAGGCCTCCTTCTGCCCCAAACGGCCCTGTTTCCGATTTCGCGCCCATTTTCTCAGTCCCTTTCACCCTGGAGAAATCTATTTTTTCACTAAAACCTGCCTAGGGACCCCCTTACTATGCATACCAAGTATGAACGCTCTAGCTTAAAAACTGCGGCCGCCTATAAAGAACAGACAGACAGACAGACAATCGAAAATATTATATAGATAAGCATTGTACTGTACCTAGGTTCAGAAAAACTCTGTAGATTTTCAGCCACACGGCTGCAAGTCAGCATTAAGTCAATTATTATGATTATTATTATTATTATTATTATTATTATTATTATTATTATTATTTTACACACACACACACACACACACACACACACACACACACACACACACACACACACACACACACACACACACACACACTCACTCACTCACAATCACGCACACTCACACACAACATTCGGACAACAATATCAACCTGAGATTATAATATACTGTATATGGATTTCAAACTATAGCAACAACATACACAAAATCCCCCTCACCATATTTTCCTTCTGGATATTATAATCTGTTCATTCTAGGCTGGACTATAAATCGTAACCCCTAACCTCTCATAACTCAAAAAGGACTAGAGTAATTGAGCTAATATGTCTACCAGATAGGAAGATTTGGCTAGGGAATATGTGTATAAATTGACAGTTCATTTACTCTAGCCCTTTTTGAGTTACAGAGGTTAGAGGTTACAATTTCTGCCCAGCCTAGAATGAACGGACTATAGTGACAATGATGGTGGCACTATGTATGGCACTGGTCATTGTGTAACCCTTAAGGGGGAGGTGGTTGGTTTTTTTTTTTTTTTTTTTTTACACTCCCTTCTCCCTCGTGTTTAACCCCATTAGTTTTGATATTTTAAGACGATCGCCTCATTAGTTTGGCAATTTTAACTCTATTCGCACCATTTCTTTGTCAATATTAAGACCTTTCGAGTCATTTAGGTGTCTATTTTTTTCCTGGCGAGCGATAGCCAGCCTGTAATTTTAGAAAGAAGCGGCCTTCGGCTGGGAAATTTTTCTACCGGAAAATTTACAAAATAATCTTGAATGGAGGGTTAATTTTTTTTTTTTTTTTTTTTAAATATTGATGGAGGTCTAGCGAGGAAACTAAAAAATACATGAATTAATGAATATATAGAACAAATAACCACTACCCCCTTTAATTTGGAAACACTGATCAAAACAATATTCACAAACTTTGAATCAATCTAAGTGGAATATTTATTTAAAATTGTCGACGAAGTTCACATTATCCATTGAACAGGTTTACAGCATATTATATATATATATATATTCAATTCAATTGGTCAATTCTGTACTCCAAAAATCATATTAGCGATATAACTATAAATAAAGTCGTCAGAGAGAGAGAGAGAGAGAGTGTATGTGTGTGTGTGTGTGTGTAAGAAAGAGAGGATGACAGAATAGGAGATAGAGGAGCAATAATGAGTGTAGAGTAGGATATGCTGATTTCAATGAGAGAGAGAGAGAGAGCAAGAGAGTAAGAAAAAGAGAGAGAGTGAGTGCGTGAGTGCGCGACCTACCTCCTGATAAGAGAAGCGTGCCCTGTCATGCCCCGGCTTGCGGTGGGCGGTGCCCTGACTCTGACTCCGCCTCTTCCCAGCGCCCCCAGTGAACATCATCTTGACGGGCGTAGGGTTAGGTGGGCGTGTCTTCCTAGCCCTCCCGTCTGCCCCTTCTTTCTCGCTCTGTCTCTCCTTCGAACGGCGGGAACGGTAAAGCGAACGAGTGTGGCGAGAACGGTTTTCTGAACACCTCGTTCTCGTGTGCACTCGATTGGTAAGAGCAGTTTAAAAATCACCTTGTTTTTGTTTCCAAAGAATGTCACGGTGGTTTAAAAGCCGCAATAATACTTTTCAAAGCCGCGAACAATATTGCAGGAACGTTACATGGATTCAGTTTATAAGGAAAAGTGTGTAAATCACTCTTTTCACACTTACACTTGAACGAGAGGAACGCCACTTTGGCTTCAAACAAAATTGTGTTCTCACTTCCAAGCAAATGAGCAGAACGTCACGAAGGATTAAAAACTATAAACCTTCTCAACAGCAGCGAAAAGAAAACTTTGCATACGATTGCTCTGTTTTCACTCGTCGTCACCAGCTCTCAAACTATAGTCATGAGACATGACACTGGTTAAAAAGCAGCACAAACACAAACTCTAACCCTTTGTTTACCCTCGTCCTCACTTACAACTCCAACAATAATAAAACAAAATCAAGCGGATGGTTCGTTGCAGCAGAATTTCACAGCAGCAAAGAATATTGTCTTGACAGCATCGTTTGTTCTCACTATGTTTGGTTTGTTGATCGTTTAAATAGCAGAAGAACCCTGAAGCTCTGTTTTGAATTATAAGTCGCAATTATTTTCTCTTGAAGTGATGTACAATAATAGTTTGTGTAGTTAGACTTGGTCAATGTTTCTGCTCTGAAGTGAGATATATTGCAGTTGCTGTCCACATTTGCTCCACTTAGAATAATTCGATGGTTCCATTTATATAAAAAATTCCAAAGTCTGACATCTTAGGTACGTCAGCAAAGTAGAATGTGCAAATAGTGCAACCAAAAATGTCAATGTATCCAGTGTTACTGACGTAAAAAATAGCAGGAAATTTTCAGAGTTGGAAATCGTATTGGTGTCGAAAAGTAGAAGGAATGTACGTTTACTGCTCACCAATATACTCCAACAAACAAATATTGGTCTCGAAGGGAAGATTATCAAAACTATGAAAACTATGCTACTAAACTACCAAGAGATCACAACAATAGGTATTTTCAATAAAGCACTAATAGTCACAGTAATTATCAATGTTGTAGCTTTGTACAGGAAAGGGTATATCAAACACGCAGTCCACATACAATATTGTCCAATGTTTTTTTAGAAGATTCACTGATTCCTTTAGTCAAGTATTTGGATGTTAATGTATATTTGCTTGTTTTGGAAGACTCTTTTACACCACCTCTCCCTCACAACACGTTGAATAAATGTGTTGGAGATACTAATAGGACGGCACTGTGTAAGGTAGCACTATGTAGGGCGATACTGTTGCAGGGCAGCACTGTGTAGGGCTGTAGAGATGTAGGGTGGTGGCAGTGTAGAATCCTTGCAGGGTATGGGCCTGGTAGGTAGGGTCCTGGCAGGGTTAGGGGCGGCGGGCTGTGGCAGGGGGGCGGGGGGACAACAACAACAACAACCCTGCCCCAGCGCCCACCTCACGAGACTTTGGCCGGTGTGTGCTGACGGGCGGGCGGCTGTAAGGGGCTCCACGCCCGCCCTCTCCGCTGGACGAGGGCGTGCGGCGCCGCCCACCGCATCACGTCCTCGCTAGCGCCCCGGCCCTGGCCTCAAAACCAGCATGGGTAGCGCAACCGAGGAGGGCGGGGCGGCCAGGTGCGCCATGAGGGTAAGCAGGGCGGGGGGTGCCTGGCGCCAGACCCGAAGGGGCCACTGACCCCTTCTGCTGCTGATACTACCGCTGGTGGTAGTGGTAGTGGCGCCTAGGGTGGAGGTAAGGTAAGGTTGAGGTTAAGGTGAGATGGTGAGACAGTAGAGGTGCGTGGTGGGGTGGTCACTGTGGAGCAAGGCGACGGTGTGGTAGCGGTGGCGCGGCGCCAAGCAGCACTGACGGAGTGCCACATACCCGCCCCCGCTGCCACGTCGCACCTGACCACACCTGGCAACGCTGTAACTGGCACCACGCTGCCAAGTCCACCCTCCTAGTCCAACATACACAAGGCACACACGCTTGGCACCTCAGCAGCCCTCACAGCTGATCACAAGTGCTCTACATGGCAATATATCCTTCCTTAGGCTTTGAAGTAGCCTGCAACTCATGAGGTGACATGGTAGACCTCGACATTCGACCTCCCACGACGCCAGAGCCAGACACGTGCACCTAGTATCAGTTCTTCCTCTCCAATCTACCCATCACTTCCCCTCCTCTTCCCTCCCTTCTACATACCCTCTTATTATATCCTCCCCTCCCTTCCCCTCTTTTCCCCTGCAATGATTTCCTATTACCTTCCTTTCACATACCGTACCCTTCCTTTACTCTCCCTTCCCCTCCCCATACCCTAACCCCTGCCTCATGCCTCCACCCTTTTCCCCTTCATTGTCCCCTTCCCTCCCTCAGATACCCTCTCTCCCACCTACCTTTCCCTTCCATTCCCTCTCCTCCACCTTCCCTTCCCTTATCTCTCTTCCGCCTACTTTTCCCTTCCGTTCCCTGTCTTACACCTTCCCTTCCCTCTTTTCCACTTCCCCTTCCCAGCCCCTCCACTCCTCTCCCTTCCCCTCCCCAGCCCCTTCTCTCCCCTCCCTTTTGAAATCCCCAGCCCTTCCCCTCCCCTCCCCAGCCCCCCTCCGCAGCCCGTCTCCCCCCCTCCGCTATGACTAACTCGATCGCTACCATAAAGCACATCACCTCACCCAGATCCTAGGCAGAAACCCCCCCCCCCCCTCCCTTCCCTCTACCTCCTCTCCCACCTCCCCCTCCCCACCCGCGGCACCATTACCCCTAGTACACATAAACATACACATACCCCACACGCACACATACCCTGTACACACACATATTAACACACCTCACATATAAACTCATAACTCATACACACCACACATACACATTTGACTTGCATACATAAATATGATATATATACACCTCACATACAAACACATACCTTATACACACACACACTCATACACATATTTCACTTATATGCATACAAAAATATGCTCTTTACACACACACACACACACACCTCACTTACAAACGCATACTTCATACATGCACGCACACTCACACACATATTTCACTCACATGAATTTCACCCACACACATATTTCACTCACACACATGTCACTTACAAATCTACACAAATATGCTACACACACACACACACACACATACACATACACATACACAATCGCGTAACCTAAAACCGAGTCAACAATGTTCAGAATTTGTTAAGAAAGCAAACAAAATAATTGGCTTTATAGGCAGGTCATTTGAGCATAAATCCAAAGAAGTTATCCTAACCCTTTACAATTCCTTAGTCCGCCCTCTTCTGGAATACTGCGTTCAATCCTGGTGCCCTTATTACCAAAAAGATATAGACAAGATAGAACGAGTTCAACGTAGAGTTAGCAAAATTATACCTAGCCTAAAGAACAAACCATATGAGGAGCGTCTTAGAGAATTAAATCTATTTCCTTTAACCCAGCGCAGATTAAGAGGCGACGTAATTCAAGTGTTCAAAATCATCAAAGGCATCGACATTATGAACTGTAGTATGTACTTCACTATCGACCAATCTAATTGCACGCGGGGAAACGGTTGCAAAATTATCGGTAAATCTTTTAACTTGCACGAATCTAAGAATTTCTTCTTCAATCGAGTTGTCAACTTGTGGAATGGGCTTCCCCGAGACGTTATAGACTGCAGCACCGTTGATTCATTTAAACTTCTAGACAAATATCTTGCATCAAACCCGCGACTGACTGCGTTTGTAAATTAATAACTTTACTTGATCCCCCCCTCAGTTACTAACCCATCTGTCCCCTACTAACTTCCTAATCCTGCCACGGACATTAGTTCCAGGGCAGTAGTTCCCTTTCCAATGTTCCCTTACCCACTCTAAACCACTGTTTGGACAATTGATCCTCAGTGTTTTGGAGGACAAGCAGCCTAGAAGGGTCACCAGAACTGTTGTTGCTTGATTTCCTTTGTACTCCTTTGTACTTTGTACTTTGAATTGAACTGGTAACCTGCATTAATTATATAAGTTATAAAACACTAAGGTAAATTATACAACAGCACCTCTTTTTGCTGATTTGAAACTTTTAAACTTTTATTCAGTTCATAAATACTTCCTGGTAATTTCAATATTCAAATCAATAAATTTTACCACCATTAATAATTCCATTTTTAGTTTTTCATGTAACGCACGACAATAATACCAGGGGAAACTCCGTTAACTTGGTTTGTCCGCCAGCACGCATCACGTTGTTTCAAAATTTTATTCTTTACATTGGACCTAAAATTTGGAACTCGCTACCTAACCACTTAAAAAGCATAACAGACTTGAATATACTTAAAAAGAAGCTAAAGGCATATATTTTTGAGTTGCAGTAAATATAGGCTATAAGAAGGTATAACTATGTACAATATAAGTATAATAGTATAGCACTGATGGAGTTGATGTGTTATTTGAAGAGTAACATGATTTTCTTTTCACTTATATTGATATTTAGTTCATTCAACTTGTCTTTTCTGTAACTTTTAACTGAAATAGTTTTCTACGAAAACAACCGTTAGTATATCCCACGATTGATAACATTTATGTAAATATTTCATGAATTTCATTAAATGTTCGTTGATTTGCTATTCATGTAAGTACGTATATATTTATGTAATGTGTGTTTTTTCATTGAATTATGCTTTGATATATTCATGTCTGCTTAGGAGCCTCTTGGCTCAGCAGACTAATTGAGTTTTATAACTTCCATGTATGTATTATAATGGAAATAAACTTTAATATCTTTAACTTTAATATCCTATTGTTTCAGACTTCGGTAAACTGTCTTCATAGCGCAATGGATAAATGGACTGAATTTCGGTGTGAGCATCCTAGGTTCGAATCCCTGGACTGCCACATGCATTTGTTGATTTCATTACTTGAGTTTAGGAGTAAAGTCGGTTGGTGGAGGTAACATAATAATACTTATCCACTCTCAGCAACTCTTTATGGAATGAAACATTAACAAAGAGTATACAGTACGCTATTAAGATACGATAGAAACCTTTACCTATTATATTCAGCTCAATATATATATATATATATATATATATATATATATATATATATATATATATATATATATATATATATATATATATATATATACTGTATATGAGAGAGAGAGGTTGTTTTGTTTTTTTACTTGGCCGGGCCTCGAATCCGGACCAATAGCTTAACAATCGAATACCAAACCAATTAAACTACCTACAATACTACAAATTAACCGAATCTCAGGCCAAGTTTGTTAACTAAGCGTCTTTGTGTGTGTGTGTGTGTGTGTGAGGGTTAGCCAGTGTGTATAGACGATATTTTGTAACTGTATAAGGTTTATGACTGTGTTTGTAATCGTGCTTGTGTGTGTTGGCGTACGTACGTACACATGTTCAAAAGTTGACACGGGAAGTTCCTTATCCGGCCCTACTTCCGTTCTCTACCGTAGTGAAGAAAAAAAAAAAAAAAAAAAATGCCCAAAAGCAACAGAAAATAGACCCAAAGGAAAGAGTAACAGAAAACCGCATCAGAGGAAAAAAACAGAAAATATGCTCAAAGGAAGAGGCAACAGGAAATAGGCTCAAAGGAAGAGGCAACAGAAAATATGCTCAAAGGTAAATGCCACAGGAAATAGTCTCAAAGGAAGAGGCAACAGAAAATAGGCTTAAAGGTAAAAGCCACAGCAAATAGGCTCAAAGGAAGAAGCAACAGAAAATATGCCCAGTGGAAAAAACAACATAAAATAGACTCAACGGAAGAAGTAACAGAAAATAGGCCCAGACGAAAAACAACACAAAATAGGCCCAAACCCAATTGAAAAAAGCAACAGAAACTAGGCCCAAAGGAAGAAGCAACAGGAAATCTACCCAGAGGAAGAAGCAACAGAGCATACAGTTCCCTATAGTAGGTATATGCGGTAAATTGCCATGTTGCTGTTGCCTCAGATATGTTCTGCTTGTTTTAACCATTTCAGTACCGGTGCCATCTATTTAACTACATTCTGGGTACTATTCAACGAATTATTCAGTTTAGAAAGACCTCCAGCAACTAACAGGGCTTTGAAGTACATCACTTAACCAGGGCGGGTGCCCAACCCCGAAAAGGGTTGAAATAGGGGAGCTATCCCCCCGCCAAAGGCGGCTTTCTAGGGCCTTTCCTAGCTGATGCTGAGAGGATTGGGTTCTAGTCATGTGGTGATGGGCTGGTCTATCATAGTGAGAACTGAGCGATCTCTGCCGTACCCATAGCTTACTCTGACTGTTCCTTTTACTTATATATTTTCTAGATCTCAAGTGACGGCGCCTCTTGCGTGGATTGACCTAATCTACCAAGATTGGAAGCCAGAGCGTCACATCTTTTCCTTTGCCCCTTAACTTTCTCTTCATAATTGCTGAGGGGCGCGGGGCCCTGGGTGGGGCTTTGGTTTCCCGGGCGTTTCCGCACCCTCCTCAGCTCCCCGCCATGGAGTGGCTTCGGTCACCCGGGCTTTGTTGTGGTCGGCAGGGAGGGTTCTGTGGGGGCACTCGGTTATGGCCTTGGCCTTGCTCGGGGCCTTGGGGCTGTTCGGCCAGGCAGCTTGGGGAAAAACAACAACAACAACAACCATTTTTACTACCACAGATCCATCTTAGATTGCACAAAACCGTGGAAATATAGCTAGAATATAACATAAAAGACAGCCGGTACAGAAGGAGTTAAGTATTCAATATATTGTAATTATTATACTGTGTTGACTAACTTTGGCAAATGAACAATGGAGTGATATAGGTGTTGGGGCTTGTACAGAAAGGTAAATGAAGAATAGATATAAATTAAAATGTTAAACTTACAAACTAAGCAAACCAAAATTCGGACAAAGACAATATAAAGGCAAAATAACCAATGAAAATAGATATAAATAACTATATGTATTGTACTCTAAGCAGTAGAATACGGCTTATGGCACCATGACATGATGGAAGATGCAGTAGTCCTAGTTAAGGGGGGAAGTTATATTTATTGGTCCATTTATTTAATATTTTATGTATTTATTTATTTTCCTCCCTAGACCTCCATCAAGCTGAAAAACAATACCCACAAGAACCCCCTTATAGATAAACTTATAAATTTCTTGGAAGAAAAAAAATCCGGCCGAAGGCCGGTTCCTCCTAAATTACAGGCTTGCTATCTCTCGCCAGGAAAATAATCCACACCTGCATGGCACGAAAGGTCTTAATATTGACAAAGAAATGGGGGCGAAATGTCTTAAAATCGCCAAGCTAATGGGCCGAACGTCTTAAAATCTGAAACTCAATAAGGCTAACCATGAAGAAGGAGGCCAGAAAAATCAACCATCTCCCCTTAAATTTATGGAAGGTTTTTGGTTATTTATGGATATTTATGGATATTTGAAAGACTTAATTGCTAAATATCTCACTTACCTGCGGCAGGCCAAACTCTCTGCTCAGATCAGTCAGTCTGCTCTCTCCGTTATGCTCCTTGTCTGCTGAATGATGGTGTCTGCCCTCTCTGCTCTTCTCGTTGCCTGCTGAAGTCTGCTGTTTGCCTCCTCTGCTCTTCTCATTGTCTGCTGAAGTCTGCTGTTTGCCTCCTCTGCTCTTCTCATTCTCTGCTGAAGTCTGTTGTTTGCCTCCTCTGCTCTTTTCATTGTCTGCTGAGGTATGTAGTCTGCCCGGTTCATTGTCTGCTGAAGTCTGTTGTCTGCCTTTTCTATCATTTTCTTTTTGTGCTGAAGTATGTTGCCGCTGTTTATTTTCTGGTGGAATATGCCGTCTGCTCGGTTCATTGTCTCCTGTAGTCTGCTGTCTGCCTTCTCTGTCATTGTCCGTGTTTTCTAAAGCAGGGTGTTGTTCACTGTTTGCTGGAGTCTGCTTTCTGCCACCTCTGCTCTTATCTTTTGTTGCTGAAGTATGCTGTTTGCTCTGCTCATTGTCTGCTGGAGCCTGTTTTCTGCCACCTCTGATCTTCTCATGTGTTGCTGAACTATGCTGTCTGCTCTGCTCATTGTCCGCTAGAGCCTGCTTTCTGCCTTCTCTGTCAGTTTCATTTTCTTCCGAAGTCTGCTTTTGTTCATTGTTTGCTCTACTCTGCCTTCTGCCAGCCCTGATCTTTTGTTTTTCTGCTGAAGCCTGGTGTCTGCCTTCTCTGCTTAACGCATTACTTACTGACTTCTGCTGTCTGCTTTCTCTGTGACATGCATCTTCTGCTGTGTTTGTTTCTCCTGAAGTCTGCTGTTTGTCACTGCTGTAATTTTCCTTTTCTTCTGTTGTTTGTGTTCTGGCCTCTCTTCCATCTGTTTCTGCTGAAGTCTGCTGTCTGCTCTCTCTGCTTGGCTCGGCGTCTGATATAGTATGTTGTCTTATCTCTCTACCAGCTTCTTTTTGTGCTAAAGTCTGCTGTTTGACTCGTTTACTATTGTTCTTTTCTGCTGAAGTCTGCGGTCTGCCCTCTCTTACATTTTCCTTTACTGCTGAACTCTGCTGTCTGACCTCTCCGTCCGGCTCATTGTTTGCCGAAGTCTGCGGTCTGCCCTCTATGCCATTTTTCTTTTCTGCTGAATTTTGCTGTCTGCCCTCTCTGTCCGGCTCATTGTTTGCCGAAGTCTGCTTTCTGCCACTTCTGCCATCTTTCTTTTCTGCTGATCTCTGCTGTCCGCCCTCTCTGCCATCTTCCTTTTCTGTCCAAGTCTGTTGCTGTTGTTTGTTTGCTTTCCTCTGTCTGCTACCACCTCTGCTCTGTTGCTGCTCTTCTTCCTCCAAATCACAATACCACCGAGGACTTGAAAAATCCTTGTCCATGGTTATTGATCCTCTTTATTATTATTATTATTATTATTATTAGTAGTAGTAGTAGTAGTAGTAGTAGCAGTAGTAGTAGTAGCAGTAGTAGTAGTAGTAGTAGCAGCAGTAGTAGTAGCAGTAAAAATAATAATAATAGGAGGATGCGGAGGAGGATTAAATTAGCTTTTTTTTCACAATATTTTCTTCGCTATTCTATTGGTGTATGATCGTATGTATGGATAACACTCGGACTTCCCTCGGCTCAAATAAGGTTAAGTTGCTCCTCTCTTAACTTGATATTGTTACTTTTTCAAACTCCAGACAAGAAATGGAAGATTGCAACTGTACACTGGCAATTACATACTAGTGAAGCTCATTTCAAGAACTCATTACATTACGAAAATATGTTCTAGGAGGGATAAGCATTGTTTCTGGTATTGAGACTGATAATCAAATAGGTCTTCAGAATCGAATACTTGTTACTCGTACTATGCAGCATATTATGGTGATACATGTAATCTTTAGAAATAGTTTAATTTTCTCCTAACTCACAATGATTAACGTTTTCTCTGAACAAGGTAATTAAATTGAGCTGAAGGATAATTTTCCGATCATGATTTCACTTTCGCATAACAATGTTATGTTCGCCTATTTAAATTCAGCACCTTATATATATATATATATCCGTTCTCATAATAGCTGTTATTCTTTATCAGGATAGGATCGATTATTATGTAATAGATTACATGTTTATCAGACCACCACCTCGGTACTGTTGTATTAGCGGGAAAATTGTGTTAGTCATTTGCTAATTATGTGTTTTCAGCTGACAGTTAATTTTTTCGTCCTCACCTTAATAACTCGGCCATTGCGAAGATTTTGTAGTATAATATGTTTATTGATAATACTTGGCATTTAAATGGCGCAGATATATAGTAGTTTAATATTTTTCTATTAAAGTAATGACAAATCAGATACTAAAGGATTCAGGTTACCGTCAGCTGAAATAAAACCGACTATAACACCACCATCGTAGGACTTTTTATGATATAGTCTTTATTATAATTATTTATAACTTTTTTTCTCATTTACTTATCTATTATTCTCAGAAGCCTCTCACCTCTCCAACTTGTCTATCCCCCTCATCTTTAACTAACTTTAAGAAGGAAATTGTCTCGTTCCCATCTTATATGTATCATTCCTACATACATACATACATACATACATACAAGTTTAAAGACCGTTTTGTCCACAGAGAGTGTGGTTACAGTCTCACATTTCTAAATGTATCAGGTATGATAAATATGTTACAACCAGGTATGTTGTTACTTATGAACACTTGCCATTAATATGATGCAGAGATGTAGTAATTCCTTTTATATGCAATTATCGATAATTCAGCTTGTAAGAGACCAAGCTTTCCACCAGGTGACTATAAGTGAGTATGTAAGCTGAAATATATATAACTTTCACCATCGCTTTACTTTTTGTGTTAGCAGTTGTATTTATTGCTGTATTTAGCAGCTTATTACACTTTCATCACCTCAATACTTTTGCATTAGCAGCTCTTCATATAAATGTTACTTGAACACCTGATACATTATGTCAGCATTGTTGCTCTTCTCTTTTTCAGCATTTTTATGTCTTCTTTTCTGCACTTATCTTCGCTCTACTCCTCTTTTCCTCCCTCCAATCTACACTGTTCACACTTTTCTTCACTTTACATTTTAACTTCACGCTTTTTTTACTCTTCCTTTCTTCCCTCCAATCAACACTGTTCACACATTTCTTCATTTGACACTTTACTTAACTCTACCCTCTTCACACTTTTTCTACTCTCTATCTTCCCTCCAGCGCTATAGGCAACTTTTCTATAGGACATTGGTTTGTATATCACACCTTCACCACCTCAGTCTAGTTTCCCGGCTGGCAGTACACTAAGTCCTCGGAAGTTGTGTTGTGAGTTTGTGACACACCCGTGGACAAGATAAGATAAGATAGGCGCGAGCAATATACCGGGTCGGGACACGGGTGAGCAAAAACTCGTATTTTTCACCGTGACCTGACTCCAGTATAGTCCTTCCATATGGTTTGTGAAGGTGGCACCTGTCTCTCCCTAATTAAATGAAATTATATGCATATGCCTGGTACCCGACTCTATTACTGTAATGTGCCCTTTAGTGAGTGTGAAGCCATGCCCAATAACTGCAGTGTTTGGTTATTTCTCAAGTAACAAACGGACGAGTGATAATCATATTTCTAAATAGACCTTGGGCTCGAGCTCCCACCCTGCACTATTCCTAGCCAGGGATTTAAAATACTATCCAATGCATCGTCTTGGGGGTTATTATGATTGTTTAATTATTGTTGAGGGTTTTGATTGATTATGCCATTTTCGAGGAATTTGCGACCCTCTATCGGAACTATGTCTGTGCTTAATGTAGAGTGTCAAAAAATAATGTTAGCGAAATTGTTTAAATCTTGGTAAGAATATATATGCTGTGTTGTGTTTTCTTTCTGTTGTGTGTAACTGTGTAGGCCTATACAGTTCTCAGCATTTACGTGTTTACACCAGTTCGGATATTTAAAGCATCTAAGCCAAGTTCTGAAGTATTTGGGTTATACTAGTGGGCGAACGTATTCAAATATGAAAACTAATGGGGCTAAACATGAGTGAGAAGGGGGTCCAGAAACGTTCCAGTTAATCATGGCTTGTTTGCTGATTAAATGACTGATTGTATCTCAAACGCGTAGGTGTAATCATTCTTAATGATGATAAACTATGTTTATCTTGTTCCTTTGTTTCTCTAGCTGTGTGATAGGTTAAAGTGAGAATATTTTGTTATGTCTTTATAAAGCTGGCAAATATTTTACATAAAATTTACAAATGTGTTATGATCCATATAATGTGGGTTTTAAAGATACTGGGGTTCTATCCTCAAAGTAGTTTGTTTCCTTAATTAATGTTTTCCATAGCGGAATAAGCTTCAGGAGTCCTCATGTGTCAAAGAAGTCTTGTCATTTTTGGGCATGGCCAGCTATTACCGTCGGTTCATTAAAGGCATCCCCACCACAGTTACTCACCACCAGTATATTATCTTCCTCCATTACAGCCCCTTCTAATGGGGCACAGAACAACAAGTTGTATTCTATAAACTGAAGGACATCTTTGTAACTTTCCCTGACTTTAGTAAACCCTTCAGGTTGTTCACAGACGCCAACCTCCTGGGCCTAGGCACCGTCCTAGCTCATGTCAATGGCATTAACGAGAATATAATGGCGCCAGCCATACGCTCACAAAGTCGGAAAAGCATTATCTAGTGCATAAGCTTGAGTCCCTGGGCATGATGTTTGGATTGGAGTCGTTTCGCCCATATATCGCTGACGCCCATGTTAAAATCATAATTGATCACCATTCACTCCAGTCGCTCAGACGAACGCAATACTCGGAATCGATGCTAGTTAAATGGCGAAGATTTCTTGAAGAGTTTAATTATACCGTTGAACACCGACCCGGCAAGCTCCGCACCATCGCCGATGGTTTCTCACGTGCCCCCCTTACTTGATACCCCGGCACCGAGATATTAGGCGAAATTCACCCCGACCCCCCATGCACCCTAGAAGCCGTAAAATTATTCGAAGACGCCCAAGGCATCAGTTGGCCTTCGTGGCTCACGAGTAAGTTTAAAAGAAAATTTGTCTGCCTAGCGCCCTAGGCAGTCAGGTTTGCCCCGACGAAGGCCGTACCGTACTCCCCTTATTGCAGGGGCTAAGATATTATATATATTGTATATTTTATTTATTGTATTTCGTGTTTTGTCAATTATTGTGTCTTTGATATTTATGTAAAGAAAATAACTATATTTATGTTGTAATTTGTTTGTGTTATCCAGCTGAGCATGCAGTAGACCCCAGCTTTATAAGAATTGCATAACAACAATAATGATACAATTGTAAAACATTATTAGTATATAATGTATATGTATGAATATAAACTTACATGTATATGCACCCCTGTTCGGTCATTATTATTAGAGATAGTTTTTTGTAAATTCTGGCTGATGGTAGAAGCTCGTGATCTGGAGCACTACGGGTCGATTCCTGCTTCCAGATGAATGGACATAGTTTATATATACGGTGGAGTTCTTAGTTTACGATGTTTCTCATATAATATACTGTATATAGGTATATTTGAAAAGAAGTCTCTGTAGAGTATGTAATAAGCTATGGGCGTAATGCTAACCCCTTCAGCACGATTACATAATTATACTTATATTTTGGTTACCATTAGACGATTTTCTTTAGCTTATAGTCTACTTGTAGGACTCAGAGGAGTAAATACGATCATAATACGATCTCAATAACATGGATAACATATGTAATTTTTTTTTTTTTTTTTTTTAAGAGACAATGAACGGAGGAAGGAAAAACACAGATAAAACAAAAAGGTCCATGTGCCTAAAGGCATCCTCCATTTATAAAATGTTTGTAACAACTGGATTTAAACATTTGTAGATTGTAAGTTTGTGGAAAGCAATTCGAGGGAAGTGAATTCCAAAGAGTAGTAGCTCTGGGGATAAATGAATTCTGATATGCAGAAGTTCTGCATTGTGGAGGAGAAAGTGTAAATTCATGGGCGCTCTCAGCTGCCCTAGTTCTACGGGGAAAGATGTGGAGAGGCGGCACAATTGAAGCAAGTTCCTCGGAACAATTGCTGTGAAAATATCTGTAGAATAATGCAAGGGATGCAACGTTTCTTCGTATGGATAATGTAGGAAGGTCCTGTGTGATTGCAGGGTTATTGATTAATCTAATAGCTTTATTTTGAATTTTGTCCAACTGCCTCAATGCAACCACTCCACTTCCACCCCACAGAGGTGAACAGTAATCCATCTGAGAACGCACATGACTTTTATATATTACGGCCAACTGCTCGTCAGTGAAGAATTCTCGAACTCTGTACAGGAGTCCCAGTTTTTTTAGAGGCATTCTTAGCAATGCTTCTAACATAATGTGTCCAGCTCAAGTTAGTAGTTAATGTTACACCGAGAATGTCAATACTAGGGGAAGTGGGAATATTTACATCATTAAAAAATATAAGGGAGTCAGTGAGATTCTGTCGGTTAGAAAATTGAATGTACTTGGTTTTCTGTGCATTAAAGGAAACTAGATTCTTTTGTCCCCATCCATTAATTCTAGAAAGGTCCTGGTTCAGAGAAATTGCAGTGTTTATTTTTGAATTTGTAAGATCGGGTTGGGTGAAAGAATTGGTAAATGTGAAGGAACTGTGGAGTGTTGAGTCATCTGCGTAGGAATGTATTGGATTATGAGTGGTAGATATGAGATCATTGATATGAATGAGGAACAGAATTGGGGCCAAAACTGATCCCTGGGGAACACCAGCATTTATTGAGTGAAATTGAGAATAAAGGCCATCTACCATTACACGTATTTTTCTGTTATGAAGATAAGAAGAAATTAGTGGAACTAATGATGCAAGGCCGTAGTGTGACATCTTCGACAATAAGGATTGATGCCAGACTCTATCAAATGCCTTTGATATATCCAGTGCTATTGTATGTGTTTCACCACGTTGGTCTGTAGCTTGGTTGATTTGATGCGTAAGAAGGCAAAGCATGTCTGCAGTTGATCGACATCGTCTAAAACCATATTGCCTATCACTGATTAATTTATTATTCTCAAGATGCTTAATTATGTGATTATTTAATATAATTTCAAAGACTTTACCAAGAGTGGAAGTTATAGCTATTGGTCTGTAGTTTGATGGATCTGAAGAGGCACCTTTTTTAGGAACTGAATGGATGTTTGCTTCTTTCCAGGGTACTGGGAAACATGAGGTATGAGTACACAGACGGAAAAAATTTGCCAATACAGGAGCGAGCACCAAGGAGCAATTCTTAAGTACTATTGGAGGAATTTCATCTGGACCAGGAGCCTTATCTACTGAGAGATTCTGCAAAATAGTTTTGACATGTCTGGTGTGGATCTTAAGTGAGGGAATTTCAGGCGAATTAAAATTAAGTACAGGGACATCTTGATTTATTTCATCGAAGGTTGAGTTGGTGGAGAAAATATCCGCAAGAAGGTTAGCTTTACCTCGTGGGTCACTTACAAGATTGCCAGTCGGAGATTTTAATGGTGGAATGGATGAAGCAGTAGTGAAGTTGGATTTAAATGAGTTAAGAGTAGACCAAAATATTTTGTTATCATTTGGATTATTTAGAAGTTTATTTGCCTGCTTGTGGAGAAAGTTTGATTTAGTTAGGTTTAATACAGTTTTGGCATGATTTCTGATGTTTCTAAAGTAATCAAAGACTTCATGTGTTTTTGGTCTTGTGTATGCATTGTAGGCTATTGCTTTTTGTTCAGTTACTCTAGCACAATTATGGTCAAACCATTTAGGTGAATTAGATCTTTTACTGTACTTTTGATGAGGAATAAAAGTTTCCATTCCAATTTTTACAAAATCTTGTATGTGGCTCAAGGTGGAGTGTGCATCATTAGAAAAGAAAGAGGTCCAGGGAATATCAATAAAGAAACCTTGAAGACCCTCCCAGTCTGCCCTATCATAATGCCATTTAGTCACCAAAACTTCTTCAAATCGTCTAATTTTATCCACACCCACAGCAAGAAACTGAGAAGATCCAGGGTCACCATCATCCACAGACTGGGTAGGTAGCTTTGGGTCATGTCACGCACCAAACCTGAAGAACATGATAGAGGATTAGACACCAAAAGAACATGACAGGATTAGACACCACAAGAACATGACAGGATTAGACACCACAAGAACATGACAGAGGATTAGACACCACAAGAACATGATAGGATTAGACACCACAAGAACATGACAGAGGATTAGACACCACAAGAACATGACAGGATTAGACACCACAAGAACATGACAGAGGATTAGACACCACAAGAACATGACAGAGGATTAGACACCACAAGAACATGACAGAGGATTAGACACCACAAGAACATGACAGAGGATTAGACACCACAAGAACATGACAGAGGATTATACACCACAAGAACATGACAGAGGATTAGACACCACAAGAACATGACAGAGGATTAGACACCACAAGCACATGACAGGATTAGACACCACAAGAACATGACAGAGGATTAGACACCACAAGAACATGACAGAGGATTAGACACCACAAGAACATGACAGAGGATTAGACACCACAAGAACATGACAGGATTAGACACCACAAGAACATGACAGAGGATTAGACACCACAAGCACATGACAGGATTAGACACCACAAGAACATGACAGAGGATTAGACACCACAAGAACATGACAGAGGATTAGACACCACAAGAACATGACAGAGGATTAGACACCACAAGAACATGACAGAGGATTAGACACCACAAGAACATGACAGAGGATTAGACACCACAAGAACATGACAGAGGATTAGACACCACAAGCACATGACAGGATTAGACACAGCAAGCACATGACAGAGGATTAGACACAGCTATACCATAGATACTTCTTAAACTGCACAAAATCGTCTAAATATAGCTATAATACGATTGTCTTCAGTTTTAAAAGGGACTCCAGCAACTAACAGACTACGGACTATCTCACTTAACCTTAACCATTGCTATACCACAGATCCTTCTTAAACTGCACAAAATCGTCTAAATATAGCTATAATACGATTTTCTTCAGTTTAAAAAGGGACTCCAGCAACTAACAGACTACGGACTATCACTTAACCATTGCTATACCACATCCTTCTTAAACTGCACAATATCGTCTAAATATATCTATTATACGATGTTCTTCAGTTTTAAAAGGGACTCCAGCAACTAACAGGCTACGAACTATCTCGCTTAACCTATTCTATAGGCAACAACAACAAATGAATATAGAAAAGATGGGTGAGGGTGAAAGAAGGGAAGTTTTTATTGGTGTAGTAAGAGAGAAAGTGAAAAAGTAGGTGGATAAAGAGTGTCGGGGCTTGACCCAACTTGCGTGAGTTGTTGATTTTAGTTTGGGGGTTTAGGGGAGGCACTGTTGGTATTGAGACACATTTTCCGAGAGCTTCAGTATGGCACGTCAAGAAGGGTTGGAGATAAAAATGGGTGGTAAGGCAAAAAGATAATTAATTTTGGGTGGTAAAAGTTAATTTTGGTGAATTGAGATTCAGAAGCTCTGATCGGTCAAGAGTGGCATGGAGGCTGGGCTGTGGACGAGCCGGCATGCCCCACCGCCTCTACCAGTCTGGACGAATCAGATGAGTCTGGGTGAATTTGAATATAAAATTTGGTAATGGAGAATGTTTTAATGATGGTCTGGCAATTTTGGATGGTAAGGGTCTAAAGTGGGGCAGCAAGGCATGGTTGTCAACTGCCGAGTCTAGAGAAGATTGCACTGTCTTATGAAGAGTTAATTTACTTTAGTTTTTATTGTGTATTTGTGAAAGAATTAGAAATTTTGGCTGGTAGGTGAGTAAAAGGAATGGTGAAAATTGAGTGTGAGTTTGTGGTGTAACAAAGTTATTATGTGAATAGGGGATTGGGAGCCTCTCTGTTGATTGGATGCAAGAGGTTCGACCAGGGACGGATGGGTTGAGTGATATTATTAAAAATTTGGACAAAGTTATTAAAGGTCTCAAGTTTTTCAAGTTGTTTATTAGCCAGAAAGTTGTTGTAGACATTAAGTGGAGGGATGCGGGAGAGTTCATGCAAGTGTTCCGATGTTTGGAACTCATACCACCGAGTTCCATGGATCCACCTCAGTGCTCTGTTCTGAATTCTTTGGAGTTTAATTTTGTGGGAGTTTGCCAAAAGAGTGCTGGTCAGTGGGGCATATGAAAGTAGCGGTCTAATTAGGGCTTTGTACAAATGGGTTTTAGTTTTGATGGAGGCATTTCGAAAACGGAAAAGTGATTGAAGTGATTTTGAAGCAATGGGGATAATCTGATTTGCATGACGATGAAAGAGAAGTTTTTTGTCAAAGGTTAGGCCGAGTACTTTGTTAGTGGGTGAGACAGTTACTGGGATGCGATCGGGAGGAGGTGCGCGGGAGTTGAGGAATAGTGGTCTAGGACGTAGGTAACCAGTGGATATGTAGGTGATAAAGGATTTTCGAGGATGAGCCTGAATCCGCCATTTCTGTTCCCATTGTGCTATTTGGTCAAGCTCTCTCTTGGCTTTGTTCGTCAAACCGTCTATGGTAGTTGCCCTAACAAGTTGCGTCACGTCGTCAGCGTAGGAAACTGTGAGAGAGTCATTATTGATTGGATCTGGCATGTCATTAGTGTAGAGAATGTACAGTGTAGGTGCGAGCACGGAGCCCTGAGGTACGCCTGCATGGAGTGGAAATGAGTCTGAATAGAAATTTGAAAATTTAATTTTGGCTGCTCTGTTATCTAAGAAGTTGCAGAGAAGTTTTTTAATTGGGAAGGGGAAATTGAAGTTTTCGCAGATTTTGTACTTCAGGCCTACGTGCCATACAGTGTCAAATGCTTTTTTGATGTCTTTTGTGATGAGTGCTGTTTTGTGTCCTCGTCTGGAGTGTTTGTTAATGTGAATGTAGTTGGTGATTATGTTAAGTGCTTCCTGAGAGGATCTGCGGGGTCTAAAACCAAACTGTTTGTCAGTGAGAAGTCCTTCGTCTTCGAGGTACAGTCTGAGTCGGCGATTTATGATTGTTTCAAAAGTCTTCCCAAGAGTCTCAAGTAGACTAATGGGTCTGTAGTTCAGTGGGTCTTTGCTATTTTGGTTTTTCTTGGGAATAAGGATGATTGTTGCGGTCTTAAAGCAGACAGGGAAGTAGCCTGATGCCAGGATGGCGTTGTATAAGCAAGTGAGTGCATTAATAAATGTGTTTGGGAGGTGCTTTACAATGTGATGGTTTATTCCTGTGGCACCAGGCGCCTTCCTCCGTGTTTTAGAGAGAATGAGTTTAACTTCGTCAGGCACAATGGGAGCAGTGAGGTAGTTGTCGGGGTTAAGTGAGTCTGTGTTGATATGTGTGTCGTGAGAGATGTTGTCTGCAATATTATTAACATGTTGTTCGATGTTTCGAATGTGTTGTTGGGCGGGTCTTTCAGGAGGGTGTGGGTGGTATACTTGGGCCCATGTGTCTTTGAAGATGTCTGTGATTTCCCTGGGATCGGTGATGGTGTTACCGTTTACAATGAGTGAAGATGTTGTAGGTTTATTGTGGCCTTTAAACGGTTTATGTGTCTCCAAAATTCCCAGGGTTTAGTTTTCCTGTGTTGTTCAGCAGTGTGTATGTGTGTCCAGTGGCTGTCATGGTCAGATTGCAGGCTGTTTAGGATATGATTTCTGAGGTGTGAGAGGTCATGTCCTACTCGGCCTAAGGTGTGGTTTTGTTTATTTTGTTCAAATCGACGACGATAGCACACAAGGAGTCTTTGTGAACGTATAGAAGGTCTGAATGTGTGTCTGACTTTGTAGGATGTTTTAGGTATGGTAGTGTTTGCAGCGTTGATGATTGTGTTGTGTAAGTGTTCTATTTGTTGATCTAGATTAGTGTAGTGGAGTCCCTCATAGTCAGTTGTGTAATCTTGTTGTGATAGGATGTGTTGAAATTCATCCCAGTTAGCCTGGGAGTAATTGTAATGTGATGTAGAAGGGACTAAAATGGGATTTGAAGATATTTGCATGAAAATGGGGATGTGATCGGATCCTGATAAAGGCCCAGGGGAAATTTGATGGTGAAAAAGGTTAAATGCTCGGTTAGAGAATATGAGATCAGGTTTGCCAGACCCATTGTGTATGAAAACTGTGTCAAAATCTGGGCCAAGGAAATTTAGTCTTTTTATGTCGTGTAGTGCTAGAAGTTGTGTTCCGTGTGGGTTGTTGGTAGTGTGTTGAAAAGCATGATGTCTAGCATTAAAGTCTGCAAGGATGAGTGTGGGTACATTGTTGTTAAATAATGTATTCATATCAGTGTAAGGAATGTGTGTGTTGGGTCTGACATATGTAGTGGCGACTATGAGGGGACCAAGTGTTGTGTGTGTTTTTACTGCTAAGAAGTGTTTATATGTCCAGTCTGTCATGAATTCATGTTTTATTGTGCTTTTTATCATGATGGCAACTCCGTTGTGTGCATCATCGTCAGATTGTCGTGTTGTGTAGCCAAAGAATTTTATTTTGTGTGTGTTGTGTATACAAGTGCTGTTGAGTAATATAATGTCTGGGTCATTATCTAGTATTAATTGTGTGAGTAAGTGTCTGTTTGGGTAGTAATGTCTAATGTTGAATTGAATTACTTTGAGCATGATGGATGATTGTCGGGTGAGTTGGTGATAATGGGGTGGTTAGGTAAGGTTGGTGGGCGGGATGGGGAGGGTGAGGTGTGGGAGGAGCCTTGTCCAAATGACACGGATGGGAGGTCATGTGAGGCGTTTCTTATGGGGCTTTCTGTCTTGCGGGATTTGGATCGAGAGCGGCGGGAGTTGGGAGAGGTTGCATCAGCAAGGCTGCTAGGTTTGCGTTTTAGGGGGGATTGAGGTGGGATGGATGGGATTTTGGGGATAGAGGTAGAGGTAGACGGGGGAGGCATGGATGTTGGTGAGGTAAGGGTGGGGTCAGGAGTGTGGATGGGCATGTCTACATTGGGGGGGGGGAAGGGTTTTCGGCAGGAGTAATTTGGGTTGTGACTTCTCGAGAGTTGGGAGTAGGAGTTTTGGAGTTGAGGGTGGATGTGGAGAGGGTGGAGGTGCTGGCTGAGGTGGGGGAGGAGATAGAGGATGAGGAGGTATTGGGGGAGGAGATGGTTGTAGGGTTGGGGGTGGTTGTGGGGGTTTGGGAGGATTTTGTTTTGTTGAATTGGTACCAGGATTCAGGAATAGAGATGGCAGGGAGATTGTGAGCAGTGAGGCCATCATTGAGAAGTTTGTTGAACTTTGGGGTAACTTGTTGGTCTGTTAAATGGAGAGCTATATTTACCAGCACCGAAGTTTTGGCAAGAATTTCTTGGTTGATGAAAGGGTTTGGTGGGTGGGAGCTGGCGGAGGGGGAGGAGGTCATGGGTAGTGATTGAGGGGGGAGTGATGGGGTGGCAGCTGAGGCATATGATATGTTGGTGACTGGATGGGACGAGAAGAGAGGGCGGGGGTTGTTGGAAGATGTTGGAGAGGTCTTGAGTTTTTTCGGGTTTGTTTGAGAACATTGAGGCGGAAGGGGCATTCTGAACTGATGGCAATGTGGGGGCCATTACAATTATTGCACTTCAGGGAGGTTGAGGAGCAAGTTGTGAATGAGTGGTCGTCACCACAGCGTGAGCATACTTGCTCATTTTTACAGGTAGATGTTACGTGCCCATACTGGTAGCACTTAAAACACTGTTGGAGGTTAACCCATGATTCAGGAGAGAGGAACTCAGGTGGTATGATCACATGGAAGGCTTTGAGACCTGACTTGAGGAGTCTGCTGGCTTCCTGAGGGGAGGCACAGCGAATTTTGATGGCTTTTTTTGGAGTCTTTGTGACATCACAAACTGTGATGTTGTTTCTTTGTGAAATTTCTGTAGTTATGTCATTCTCATCCCTGTTGAAGATGTTGTTATCAGGGTGAGCAATCTTGACAGTGCAAGCAGCTTTCAACTCAGGAGAGACCACTAATTCGTACCCTGCATCTTTGAGTTTATTTACGTTATCAGGGGCTAGGTATGCATTGAGATCTTTTTGAGAGGCAAGGCGAACTTTTAGGGTATTATTTGGATTTTTGAAGACTTTAACAATTTGGGTCTGGGTGATGCTGAATATGTGTGAGCCAGGATCATCAGGGGGAGGAGAGTTACATTTAAATTTTACATACAGTGCCATACTGAAACATTAAGAGAGCTAATTTTTAAAGGAATACATTTTGAAAATGGGGAGATGGGGGGGGAGAGAAAATTTAAATTATAAAGCTAAACTGTACCCAGGGGGCACCCCTACGGAGTGTCCCCAGAAAAAACCTAATTCCTACCTATGCCCTTGGACTAAGTCTGTCACAGGGCCCTAAACCTACTTGGAGCTTAAACCCTACCCACTTGCCTCCTATAACCAGGGGCGAATCCCCCCCTCGTGGCAATGCCCTCGGGGTTCAGCGTCGTACTACAAGTGGGTTTCTACTGGGCACACACATTTAAAAATTTGGAACAAAAAAGCTGGAAAGAAATTGGGGAAAGAAGAGAATATAGGAAAGTAATGACACTGGAGGAGGTGTATGAGGTGAGATGCAGGGAGCTGATTGGCCGGGCGAGTGCAGATCGAGGTGTTGATTGGAGGAGAGAACAGATGGAGGAAGCTAGGGGGCTAGGTTTTGCTGGTCCTCAAGACGTCCATCTTCTGCTGCTTGAAGATTCTTCTTTCTTCTTTCTTCTTTCTTCTGCCGCTTGAAGATGGGGGGGCGGGGCTACAGGCCAGAGCGTCACCAAGTATCACCTCGAAGTGTGATATAGGCCTACCACAGACCCTTCTTAAACTGCACAAAATCGTCTAGCTAGAATCAAATTAATAAAACGATGCCGGTACAGAAGGGGTAAAAATGTGTTGTAGGCCTACAGTTCTAAGCATATTTAAGGAGGAGGTGGTTGTTTTTTCTGGACCCCCCTCTCCCTCAGGTTTCGCCCCATTAGTTTTGAAATTTTAAGACGTTCGGGCCATTATTTTTCGATTTTAAGACCTTTAGTCCCATTTCTTTATACCAAGACCTCTAGCGGCCGATATTTTCCTGGCGAGCTATAGCGAACCTGTAATTTTGGAGGAACTAGCCTTCGATCGGGACATTTTTCTACCGAGAAATGTGCAAATTTATGTCAAAGGGGCATCTTCAGGATAATATATTAAGTTTGATGGTGTGTGTGTGTGTCATTACGTTTGTCTTGCTCTGTTGCTGTATTAATGTCTGTCAGATGTTGAATAGGGTGGGTTAGTGTAGGAACATGTTTGTATATTTCACTCGATATGAAGAAATCAAGCTTGGATATTGCTGATACCAATTATTGATCAAAACATACTTGGTGCCGAGACATCACTTATTAGCGCGACTGTACCGTCTAATGGTAACCAGATTATGATGAAAATTACGTAATGGTGGTGAAAGAGTTAATTGGGGGTATTTTCAGGAGTTTTCATAGCCTACTCTCAAAGGGAAAATTATAGTTCAACCCTTTCAGTACCGGTGGCGTCCTTTTAACTTTACTCTGGCTACTATTAGACGATTTTATTCAGCTTAAAAAAGGTCCTCCGGCAATTAACAATCTCTGAAGACTCATTTAACCCTTTTTACTACCACAGATCCTTGTTATATTGCACAAAATATTCTAAACATGGCTAGAATCAAATGAAAAGACGTCGCCGGTACAGAAGGGGTTAAGTATTTTTCGGTGTGAGCATCCAGCTAGGTTCGAATCCCTGGACTGCCACGTGTATTTGTTGATTTCATTGTAAATATATGAATGAACTGTAAACAATAAAATTGGCTAGAAATATATCGATAAAGTTTATGTTTTAGGAGAGCGGCTTCTAATGCCACGATTAATTTCATGTGAGGGTGTTTGGTGATAACCCTTTGAGTACCAGCGACGTGTGTTATATTAAATTCTAGCTATATTTAGACGATATTATGCAGCTTAGGAAGGATGTGTGGTAGGCTAGTTAAAAGGGTTGGTTGGGTTGAGATAGTCTGAAGCCTTATCATTGGTGGAGGTCCTTCCTGAGCTGAATAAAATCGTCTAAGAGTTACCAATATATGATGAAAAGGATGTCCCTGCTACTGGACTGGTTATGTAAGTAACTTAGATTATTGGCCAACAGTTTTCGAAGCGACCACTATCTATTATTCTAGTTAGTTAAAATAGGACTTCAGAGGCTATCAACTCTATTGGATTATTAAGCCAGCACACTGTAAGTCAAGAATAATGTCAGGACTGGAGCCTCTCTGCGAGAACTCGTCCCTTGACCCCTATCTGAGTCGAAGTTTCTCTGAAGGGGGAATGGTTCACTTTTTGGGCGATT
The DNA here is from genome assembly GCA_032716605.1 of Paralithodes platypus. NCBI lineage: Eukaryota > Metazoa > Arthropoda > Malacostraca > Decapoda > Lithodidae > Paralithodes > Paralithodes platypus. Next base: position 4,432,755 of record CM064520.1, read on the forward strand.
TTTGCATGTAGGCCTATTCATTATTTTTCTAGTGTCCTCCCTAGACCTCCATCAAATATAAAAAACAAAAAAAAAAAAAAAAAAACATCCATTAGATCCCCCTTCTAGATTCTTCCAACATTACAGGCTCACTATCGTTCGCCAGGGAAAAAATCGACACCTATATAGCACGGAAGGTCTAAATATTGACGAAGAAATGGGGCGAAATGTTTTAAAATTGACTAACTAATGGGGAAACATCTTAGCATCTGAAAACTAATGGGGCTAAACATGAGGGAGAAAATGGTCCAAAAAACCGGCCTATCCCCCCTTAAATTAATGTCCTAATATTTGGAGGTTCATATAATTCGAGGCTTCACTTTGGGCGAAAAATTACCAGGGTCATAGAGGGTAGGACTGAAGGGGTGAGAACAAAGGAAAGGGGGAGGTGATGGGGAGAAGGGAGGAGGTGAGGGAGTGATGGGGCGAGAACAAAGGAAAGGTGGAGATGGGGGAGAGAAGAACGGGGAAAGGGAGTGGGGGGGGGGGGTGACTGACCAATGAGAGACCACAGCCGTAGCCCCCTCAACCAATCAGAGAGCGACAGGCATAGACTTTGGTACCGCCGACAAACCCAGATTAGTCGGTGGTAAGACGGTGTGGGGTACGGAAGCTCTCGTAAAGTAGGTGTTATTCTTGACCATTTTTCGTCTGTTTAAGCAGTTTATTGACTGAAATATTTACTCTTGTATAATTTTGCGCAAATAAGAGGATTTCAAATAACTGAAAAAATCTCTATAATTTTTTGAAATTTAAGCAACTTCACGGACTTAGAAATATTTACTCTTCTACATTTTTGCGCAAATAAGACTATTTCAAATAACTTAGAAAAATTCAATCTTTGTCCTCTCTTGACATTTAAGCAAGTTTGGGGACTGAAATATTTACTGTTGTACATTTTTGCTCAAATAAGGCGATTTAAAATAACTGAACAAAATCTTATTTTTTGAAATTTAAGCAACTTAACGGACTTAGAAATATTTACTCTTATACATTTTTTGACATTTAAGCAAGTTTGGGGACTTTGAAATATTTACTCTTGTATAATTTTGCGCAAATAAGAGGATTTCAAATAACTCTAAAAAATAACTAATTTTTTGAAATTTATGCAAATTCACGGACTTAGAAATATTTACTCATACATTTTTGCGCAAATAAGACTTTCAAATAACTTAGAAAAATTCAATCATGGTCCTTCGACATTTAAGCAACTCTGGGGACTGAAATATTTACGGTTATACATTTTTGCGCTAATAAGAGGATTTCAAGTAACTTAGAAAAAATCACTAGGCGTAGGCTAGATAATTTTTTGACTTAAGCAAATTTGGGGACTGAAATATTTACTTTTGTCTATTTTTGCACAAATAAGAGTATTTCAAATATCTTTAAAAAAATCTATAATTTTTAGACTGTTTAAGCAGTTTATAGACTTAGAAATATTTAATCTTGTATATTTTTGCACAAAGAGGGTTTAAATAACTTAACAACATTCCTTCTTGATTTTTTTTTTTTATTTGAGCAAATTTATGGACTTGGAAAGAAATATTTACTCTTTTGTGCAAATAAGAGTATTTCAAATAACTTTGAAAATTTCACTGTCATTTTTCTGACATTTGAGCAACTTTACGGACTTTGAAATATTTACTCTAGGCCTAGCCTAGTCTATTTTTGCGCAAATAAGGTTATTTGAATTCACTTGGAAGCTAAACTTAAACCATTTTTTATGATTATTTTTTGTCTTGGTGCTTTCTCTACCATTTATTATGTTCCTTCCAACAAGCATCTCTACTCCTAAAATCGATTAATGAAATTTACAAACATGTGGCAGTCCGTGGATTCGAACCCAGGACGCTCACATCGAAAATAAACACCTTGTCCATCGCACCACGAAGACCGTTAAATAATAAGACTAATAACTCATAACAAAGCCACTCCAACAACTTCCTCTCTCAAAACACCCCTTCTCCCTTCGCTAAGATCCTGTGTAGCGGGTGCAACTGTTTTTCAGATACCTATTTACTAAGAAACCTTGGCAAGAATGTAGTTACCGGGTGTACCGCCAGTCTTGTTTACACTACGCGGACGCTCGCCATAATGATCCCGTCTATTTTGACTGCCTTTGGATACAAAAATACATTACCCTAACCAAACTACCAGTAGTGGGCGCGCTCCGGTGGGACCGGTAATGCGGCAGCGCTCCTCAGACATAAGGTAATGCGGCAGCGCTCACACGCTCCTTTGGTCAGCCGACCCGATGCGCTTCCCGCTCTGCGCTCCCAAAATAGGTATATAATAAAAAAAAGTAAAACGGCTAGAAGCTGAATAAATATTCCAGTAGCCAGAATAAAAGGAAGCATTTGTATACTGAAAGTTGAAGGTGCCAGTTTTGTTTGTATAGATACTTAAAGTTTACCTTTTCCGATGCAGTTGAGTGTGCATATAATCTTATTTAGTTTAAATATTGACAACTTGAGACTTCAATAGAAAGACAAATTAAATATAAAAGTTAATTTTTAAAAACAAAGAGATTGCAAATAAATTGCTTTAACAATAAAGACCCAGCCAAATCCACCGCAATCCTGCTCACAAGTAGGACAGGAGAACACGAATACATCCCTCAACTCACCATAAACAACACACCCCTAACACATACACACACACCCAAAATCCTAGGAGTAACATATGATACTCGTATGACATTCAAACGGCACACCACAAACATTAAAAAGAAACTGACACCCAGACTTAACGCCCTCAGGTCACTTGCTCACACAAAAGTTTGGACACAACAAAGAAACTACCACCACAGTATATAAACAATACATAAGATCAGTGATGGAATACGCAAGCTCAGCCTGGGCTTCTAACCTAGCTGAAACCCATCATAAGACCTTACAGACTATTCAAAACAAAGCCCTGAAGATCATTACAGGCTGCACAGCTACTTCACCCACAGATCACCTACATCAAGAAACCAAAATCCTCAAAATCAAAGACCATCTGGACATGAGAGGCACTCCATTCCTGGCAGCAGCCTCCACGAACCAAGACCACCCACTAAACTACATGGCAACACACCCACAGACACCAAGAAATATCAAAACAACACCCAGCACACGGTATCACACACAATTATTGTCCTCTCTCCCTCCCTGCCCACTCCGAACCAACTTCCAGAAGCACATCCATACTCCTATCTCTCACCGATCCATCCACTCACTCAGACAACACGCAGCTGCATGCACGACCTCCCGAAATCCATCCTTCCGAATCCTCCCTTCCTCGCGAGGACAGAGTCCACCTGGCCAGGCTGAGATGCGGACACCATCCAGCTCTCCTGAGCTATCAGAAGAGACTGGATGACTCCGTTGTCGACGCCTGCCCGGGATGTAACACCGCACCCCATACCATTAAACACATCATAGAAGACTGCATTTCACACAACCACTTACGACAACACAAGCTACACTCAATGAGAGCTCTGTGGGAAAGCCCGATCGTGGCCATGGCCTTTCTCAGGGACTCGGGGCTGTTCGGCCAGGCAGCTTAGGGAACAACAACAACAACAACAACAACAATAAAGACCGAAATTAAAGTACCAAAATCTGGTATACTCTATACTATATCTATACTCGGGCACATACCCCATAGCTGGGGTTGGCTGACTTGAGACAGAGCCCAAACAGTTATAAATTTAAGTAACTTGAAATTTTGTAATAATAGTCTTTGTCAAGACTTTGAAATTAATGTAATGAAATTAGGTATTTATGTATATAAGAGGCACATACCCCATAGCAGGGAGTAATTTGTAGAATATTTAAAAACAAATTATTTATCTTTAATCAAAGTTGTCTATATTAATACTAGATTAAGAATTTATGCATAGTGTTCTAAAACTGCATAATACAGTAATTAAATCTTTTATGGAATGTAGTTTGAGTGTGCATTATTTGGTATATGTTTGAGGAATAGTTAAGTATTGATTTATGAAGCCAATGTAATTCCCTCTGAAAATATAAGTCCTGGTATATTTAAGAGGAAAATTATATGCTGTCAAAACTACGGTTTTTACCACCATGCACCCCCTGCTCAAGAGCTGGGGTAGGGTGGGTTCCCTGATGAGGGGCTTTGAAAATCAATACTTAAATTAATCTTTAATAAATATACTAAAAGTAAACTATATGCAGTAGATATAATCTTACTCTATATACTTAAGTTGAAGTTATCAAGGATTAAGTTTGTCTTGCTTGACCAAACTGACTTGATAACACTGAAAAGTTTGCAAACTGAAATTTATTCCATTGAAGTACTCTTAGCCATAATCAGTACATGCTATGGAATCTATTAAACCTATTAGGAAAAAAATAATGATGGTACAAACTAAGATTTGTATGAAGTGTTGGTAATGTGATCTTAATAGAAAATGCCCACTTAAATATAACTTGGGAGATTACATATTTTATTGAAATTTACTTTAAAGCATTGTGCATTTTGATTAATGTATTATTGTCTTTAATTTGTTTGGGTATTTATATCGATATTGCAAAGAAAATACTGCTTACAAATCTGGTGTATTGTAATATATTTATAGGCCAACCTTCTTGAAACTAAAAAGGCTTTAAGATATGGGCTGTAACTTACCGATCATATTCCCTGGCTGACTTTTTAAAATATTTGTCTGACTTTATTACCGATTTTAGTTTGAGGTTAATGGTACAGATTTTGGTAATAAAGAGTAGATTAGTCTATTCCTTATTAGGCCAGATATCTTTGCCACTAAGCTTTGAGCTCAATAATGGGTAATCATTTGATCTGATATTTTTGACATAATTAACCAGGAAATTTGTGGTAATTTACAGTTTGTTTACTTTAGCCTTTTTAATTAACCCATTGAGGAATATGATGCATTTAAAGTATATTTTTGGCTAACTGACTATGATATGCAGTTTAGGAAGACTTTAGCAATGAAAGGGGTAATAGTAATGTATTAACCCTTGAGATTGGTCGGATACTTCCTAAGCTGAATATAATTGAATGATTGCCAATATTCCATAAGTGCATCATTACTGATGGTTTAGAACTTTGGCCTTTATAATATTTTACTCTACTTACTGAAAATGATAATTATGAATATGATAAATAAGAATAAGTTAATTGTGGGTATTTGCTTATTTGATGTCTGAAATGAACTTTGCATAATTGAGTGTTTATACTCTTATTATTCCTATTTTTTTCTGACTCATAAAATTTGTTAGCCAGCATGACTTACCCTTTTTTAGAGTGTTAAAGGTTCAGATTCCAATGGTTTACTGATTTTGTCTTTAGAGTTTACTGTATATTGTAAGCTATGGTTTGAGTGCATTTATGTAGGTTTAAAACTTTATATCTTTGGTTTGCATATTTAAATGTTTGTCTATTACTGAAAAAGTCTGCCAAAGTACCTTACAGAAATAAGTGATTAGTAAACTTTTATTAAAGGAAGTTAATACAGTACAAATATTTTACTATGTATGGCATTTGTGAAAATAGTTTTATAAATACAAAGTTTCTTTGGATGTCAAGTGATATGACTTAACATGCAAAGCAACTTTGAATTTATATAGCATATTTGATAAATATCATATGCATAATAAATATTAATTTTGTAGTATGTCTACTTACTATAATAATTATGTACTGACTGCTTATTTAAAAATTAAGTTGCTTTGGCTGTTAAGTGATAATTAAAATATTTAAATACTGCAACTCAAGATATAAAGTTTAGCAACCTAGTGTTGATATAGGTTAAGTGCACACACAACATATATACAGTGTACACATGCCTTAATCATATTGCAACATACACACATGTACTTTCAGGGCAATACTATCATTGTTTAATATCCCATGATAATATACCGTACTCTGTAGTATCGGCAGCGTTGCACCAAATATATCCGGCACCGCTGCACATGTTTTAATCAGTAACATCCGGTCGGCACTCAGCATAGCAGTGCCACCCCAGCTCTGTATATCTTTGGCTAATAAGAACCTATAAACTTATCTCTGGACTTTTATTCTACATCCTTGTGCAAGAAAGGATTATCAAGGTTGTTGTAGCAAAGATCATTATGAAATCTAGACATTTTCAATCACTTACTGAAAGAGCTGAATGTAAGTCTACCTCTGGTGTAGCCAAGTTCTTTTTAGTGATTTGCATTACTGAAAGTCTCTCCTTTGGTAGTAGCCAAGTTCTTTTTAGTGATGTGGTTAAATGTTCTAGAAACATAATGACAGTTCAGAGCATTCATTATTTGTCTAGTCTTATTTTCTTAAGATTGGAAGTAATGAATTTTCTGTGACTGATGGTCATTCAAATCTTGATAATTTCAATCATCCTTACTGGAAGAACTTAAACAAAGTTTCTAAGAGTACCATTTAGTTTCATTGGTTGAATGTTCTATGTTTGTAATGATTAAGTTCTGAGCAATCATTATTTGTCTGGTCTTAAAGATTGGAAGTAATGTTTCTGACTGGTCTTTGGTTTTCTAAACTGTTCATTCTGGTTGCATAAGTGGTCTGTTATGGTTTTAGTGCATTTGAAACTTACCTCTCACTAGCCAATGCTTGTGATTGGTTCCATAAATCTTTCGTGAGTTAAAACTGATTTTGGCTAACTTCACAATATTTTAGTGTGTTTGAGAAAGTTCTCTTTCCTCAGTTGACTAAAATATTGTGAGGTTGCCAGAAACAAAGTTGAAATTACTGAAAGGGTTATAGGACCAAGAGCAAGCTCTGGCCAGTGTGAGGTTAAGTTTCAAATGCAGAGTTTTGGGGCCAAAAAGGAAGGGTAAAAGTGAACATATGTCAATAATGACAAATGGTTCAAATGTTTGGAGGCCACCCCCTAGACTTTATCACTGAAAATCTCCATAATTTTTCTAAGTCCAGCCTGAGACTGGACTTAGGAAAAATTTCCCAAGTTCCAGACTGGGACTTGGGAAATTTCTCAGTCCAAACGACTGACATTTTTCAAAGTCCAGTGGAACTTTGAAAAAATTCAGTGGTGTAAACTTGGGAACATTTCACACCACTGAAATTTTCTAACTGGACTTTTTGAAAAATTTCAGTCTTTGCCACTTTGCAAAATTTTGCTGAACATATCTGAAATGTGGCATGTAAAATTTTCCAAAGTCCAAACCAATGAAATGTTTTCTATGACTGGACTTTGAAAAAATTTGGTGGTTTGGACTTTGGAAAATTTTGCATGTCCACAGTTCTGAGATTGGGACTGGCAAATTTTTGCAAAGTAACAAAGCTAACTGAATTCTAAATCTCATCCATTGTTTTAAAAAGTCATTTTGATTTTTTGATTTTTTTTTTTTTTTGCTGATTGGTAATACTTATAACAAAATAATCTTACTTTACTGAATGGGATTTTAGATATTCAGAGTCCAGCCTTTGGTAAGAACCTAAGGTGAACTGTATCCTATTACATTTATTATAATAAAACTAAAGATATGGTATTCAACACTTTTACTGTATTTCCAAATATTACATGACTGTTATTTGTGATAATTAAAATTTAAAACTTCCAAAGACGATCTAAGGGCAAAATAACTTCGGAAACTGGATATTTATTACGTGACTATGTTTTATGTATGATTATTATAATTTAACAACTATTATAAACCTTTAAAACTTATTATTTCTGTCTAATAAAATTGACTTGGTATACTTATGTTCCTCAATAAACCTTGTAACATTTGGCTTTGCCAAATTGTAATTTAAAACTTTCAAAATAAACAAACTAAAACTTGGACTGCACAAGATAGACTCAAAGAAACTAATCAAAATAACTTAATAAAATAAACTTCATGGATATAATGGACAACTGGTTCAAGTGACTGCTTGATGCATATCAATAATCATGGACTTAACAAGAATATAAATGTCTGAGTGGCTTAGAGACTGGCAAAAGTGTGTACATTTACCAAAAATATAGTCTCATATTAAACTGAGTAAAGATTAATAAAAGCATAAATAATATAAACTAAATAAAAGGGAATGTGCCTGAGCATATTCTGATAGTTAATTATACAAATATAAAGGAAGGCATCAATTATTGGTACTGAGAAATACAACATAGTAAGGACCTAAGTAAATATGCCATACTGGTACCTACCGTATATTGCTAAGCAGTTTCGATACATTAAAATGTCAAACTAAAACTGGGACAACTGCAAAATAAGTCAAAATTGCTGTGGAAACAAATTAATTATATAGCCTATCATTATCAGACAAATATTACCATAATCAAAACCAATTATTATAATCTAAAACTTGCACAACAAACTATATAAAGACAAAAGAACTTAACATTGTCCAAACTATGCTTGAGCAACAAAATTAAAGGGAAATAAAGCATCAACAGGTATCTAATGACTGGATGCTCAAGACAACTAAAGTAAAATTATAATAGGCTCCCATTTCTACTAAAATTAATATAATTAAAAACTTATTTCAGCATTGGATTCAGCCCGTCGTGAGGATTCCAAAAGTATCCCCACATCTATTTTTGTCAAAACAAAAAATTATATTTTAACTTGTGACCATATCGTTGGAATACTCATGAAGCGAAGAGTTTCCAAAAATTAATTCAGGTGATTCAGACATATTATAACTCCACAAAAAACAGTTTGGGAAAATTTAAAACGGCTCTCAAGGCCGCAAAAATGGATGGAATTAAAATCGGTTGACACCATTGGATTCAGCGCGTCGAGAGAATTCAAAATAGTGTCCTAACTCTATTTTTTTTTTTTTTTTTTGCCAAAATCCTTAGTGTTTTTTGGAAGTTGACGGGTCGTTATCGATTTTCATATTTTTAGCGGTATATTCGGATTCTTCTCTACGCAAAAAATCCAATGGCGGAAACTGACTTTAATTCCGCCCATTTTTGTGGCCTTGGGAGCTGTTTTAAGATTTTACAATACTTTACAAGGAATTTGACAAATGTCTTTTGTGTTTTGTGGAGTTATAATAAGTCTGAATCCCCTGAATTAATTTTGGGGAACTCTCCGCTCCGAGAGGATTCCAACGATATGGTCACAAGTTAAAATAGAACCACTTTTTTGGAAAAAAATAGATTTGGACATGTGGGGATATGTTTGGATTCCTCAGGACGCGCTGAATCCAATGGCGCAATCCGTTTTTAAATATATTAATTTTTGTAGAAATGGGAGCTTATAATTTTAAAGTTCATAACAATTAAATTAGTGTAATCATAAGTCTAGGGTAAGTATACCCAAATTTCAAAAACTTATAATGGGGAGACTAATTAAACACTGACTTTTAATATAAATTACTACCACTGAAATCTGGGTTTACTTTACCCTAGAGTTGAAAGAGTGACAGGGCCAAAATCAAGGTACGTTCGAACCAAATTGCCAGGACACACGGAGCAATTAGTCATAAGAACAGGGAAATACTGATTTTGGGAGAGTGTTCCAATGATACAGCAAACCACTCAAATCAAGCATAAGTGTCTAACCAATATATAAAATACCCAAGCAAGGAACAATACAATCAAAATATTCACAAGCAAACCCCAACTAGAGAAATGCATAATAGTACACGACAAAGTACAGTGGCGCTAATAAGTCATGTCTCGGCACCAAGTATATTTTGATCAATAATTGGTGCAGCAATATCCAAGCTTCATTTCTTCATATCGAGTGATATACAGTATACAAACATGTTCCTACACTTACCCACCCGATTCAACATCTGACAGACATTAATACAGCACAGAGCGAGCCAAACGTAATGACAGCTGGGACATGACTTATTAGCGCCACCGTACACGACAAAGTACAACAAAGCCAACAACTGTAGATAATAATACTAATAATAGGCTGGTACTGTATTGTACGAGCGCCAATTCTCAAAGATGATTCACGAGCGCTCGCATTAACTTAAATTGTTCAAACAAAAAATATATGTTTATAGTCATCAGTACAGTAACTATGATCCGCAGTATCATAAGCCTTCAGAAATAGGTGCGACTTCACTGGTTTATTAAAAGCATCAACACAACTCAACTGCTTAAGTAACTGGAAGTTGATTGAATAGACGCAATTGATGGAACATACATTATGATAAACTAAGCAACCAAAAGCAACAAGATTATGAATATACAGTACTTACATTTCTTAAAGCAGTAGAGGCCGGGACCAGGCAGCCATACCACCACGGCAACAGCCAACAGATTGTTGCTACATCATGGGAACACTTGACCTGAAAAGAAAAGAAAATATATGTAACAACTTGCATTTTATTCCTAAAGTTAGTCAGTAGCCAATTTTAATATCATCCAAAACTGGGATGACACAATATAAAGACAAAAAACAACTAATCAAAGTCAATACAGTATGTGGAAAATATATTTAGTAACAAAAAATATGAAACACTTGACCCTTTCACCGCCATTATTATTTTCATCGTATTCTGGATTTATGTATGTACACTCGGTCAAAAAAGTATCTGCACCCCTACGCTGATCATCAGGTGTGTACAACTCGATAGGGTTGGTACCTCTGCCTGCAACTATATCCGTGTGTCAGAGACGATCGGATATAGTTGCAGGCAGAGGTACCAACCCTATCGAGCTGTACACACTGATGATCAGCGTAGGGGTGCAGATACTTTTTGTACCGAGTGTACATACATAAATCCAGAATACGATGAAAATAACCATGGCGGTGAAGGGGTCAAGTGAGGAATTTTGAAGCAGAGTGAATTTTGTTCACTAATTTATGAAGTGTAATAATTAAAATCATTAAATTCAGGCGACTAAGTCAAGAATGGCTGTACAGACTTTCGATAAACATAAAACACTGATATTAAATACTGGAAACGCTATAGTGTATTAATTAAAAGTTGGCCAAACCTCTTCAATACTAACCTCTAGACCTGATCACTTTCTAAGGAGAACTCCAAAGAAAAAATTACCTACCGTATGCAACGTTGGGAACTTCTCACTGAGACGCTATGACATGGAGTTCATAGCGTCGAAGTTCATTTTTTCTTTGGAGTTCTCCTTAGAAAGTGATGAGGTCTAGAGGTTAGTATTTAAGAACTTTGGCCGACTTTTAATGAATATACAGTACTATAGCGTTTCTAGTTAACATTTTCAGTACCGTGCTGTGCTTTAAACTTTACTGTGGCTACTAATAGACTATTTTAATCAGTTGAAAAAGGGCCTCCAGCCATTAACAAGCTTCAAAGTATCTCACTATTTTTAGTATCACAGATCCTTCTTAAACTTCAAAAAAATGGCAAAATCTAGATAGAATATAATTATAGACCTAGAGAGTACAGAAGGGGTTAAGATGTTATAAAGGCCAAATGTCCGACTATCATAGATGCGCTAAAAATACAACACGATGCAGGGTATGCTGTCAGGTTCACAACACGGAACACTGTACTGTAGTTAAAAAAACAAAAAATGGGAGACAAAAGAAGACAGTACTATATCAAGACACTACGGTACGATGACGCTAATAAGTTATATCTCAGGTGTTAGTACGTTTGGCTCGCTCTGTGCTGTATTAATGTCTGTCAGATGTTGAATAAGGTGGTTAAGTGCAGGAACTTGTTTGTATATCTCCCTTGAAATGAAGACATTGTGTTTAGATATTGCAGATACCAATTATTGATCAAATTATACTTGGTGCCGAGACATCACTTATTAGGCCGACTGTACATTAGGCAACATGGACTTGGGAACAACAAAATCTTGCCATAACACTTTACAACAACTACAACAACAACACACCTACCATGAGTCGTGTTGTGCTGAAACAGTTGCATCCGATGGTCCCGGAAGTAGTGTCCTCTTGTGGTTGTGTCATAAATGGTTGTACATCTTGGAACCCACCACCAATCTGTAGAGGTTATAATGTAGTTAGCTTTCATTTATAGATAATTTGTCAAGTTTTACATTGTAAACTCAATACTACATTAATGTCACCACATGTACAGTTGCCCACATAAGTTCAGTTCCTCCCTGTGATCTTAAAAGCTTAAACAGTAACCCCAAGACCCCTTCGAGATCAATTTCCCCATTTTTCGGTATTTGCAGACTGGCTATCGTTCGCCAACAACACTTCGTCATCTACAGGACACTAAAAGGTCTTAACAATGCCAAACTAATGTAGCAAATGTCTTAAATTCTCAACACTAATAGGGCTAACTTAGGCGACCTAATGTGACGACATCCAGGTAAGCCTACTTACAAACATAACAAATCATCAATTATTAAAATTAAAATTTAAAACTTGCAAACTAAAATCAAAACTTGGACAAAGACAATATAAAGGCAAAATAACTAATCTAAATCGATATGTGGAAACATCGCTTACTATAATAACATTTATGAAATAAAAAAACACAATCCACCACATAGGGTGTATATTACTACATGAGCAAGTTAATCTGTTTCCCAAGCAAACTAATCGCACACATAACAACGCACTATCGTCACATTCAAGGAATTAGTCAATTTGGGAAGCCCGGTACGTTCGGGTAAATTTTACTAAACTCTGCATCAATAAAGAAACTACAAAATATTCTATTGAAATCAAATTTGGAACCTCACAAGACATTAACAATAGTAAAAAATACAAATAGCACTCACTAACGATAGTGCTATCGGGTAGGTACCTGTAAGCATAGCATGCCTCAAGTGACTCCTATCAATTACTACCCTACAAATAACCTATATTTATCATACAAATAAACTAAGGAAATCACAAAAGCAAGCAATTGATACTATCGACAATGAATAGATATAACGTAGGTACCTGTAAGCATAGCATGCCTCAAGTGACCCCTATCAATTACTACCCTACAAATAACCTACATTTATCATACAAATAAACTAAGGAAATCACAAAAGCAAGCAATTGATACTATCGACAATGAATAGATATAATATAATAAAGACAAATAATTGCAAAATATGAAGAAGCAACAACCGATTTAAAACAAAATCAAATATTCACGGGACATTAATTTTGATGATACCGATGGAAATAACAAAAAATACTATTTAGTGCACTCTTCAAAATTCTAGGTTGTCACTGAAAATATTCTTAAAATTGTCTGTTCAATTACCGGTATGCACGGACGGATTATTTTTAGCCATACATTTTCACGATAATAATTAGAGGTTTTCATTTTTTGTCCTAACTGAAACTAATAAAATACCCTTTCCTCGTTTTATGTACAGTATGTATAATAAAGTGTATAAAATATTATTCTTATGGCGCGTAGGGGTACACCTAGAACTATGTTGGATCAAGTACTTCAGTCCGATCTAAAAACTAAAAAAAAATTGAAAACAAATGCAGCCCTGCCGCCATTTAGGATGCGAGACTAACATTCTCTGTGGACAAAACGGTCTTTAAACTTGTATGTATGGTCAAAAACAGACCGAGAGTTAATATTTTGCACCCGACGGCCCTATTACTGTACAGTATATGAGCAGAAAATTACCATTTTAAATTATATATATACAGTACAGTATATTCCAATATTGCTGTTATATATATATACAGTACAGTATATTCCAATATTGCTGTTATATATATACAGTACAGTATATTCCAATATTGCTGTTAGAAAATATTTTTATGAACCTTCGAAAACTAAAACAAATAAGTGTGTTTTCGTATTACAAACGTATATAGTAGCTATATAGTTATTTTGTGAGGTTCCTAAATATATCGTGTTTGAGTGCGGAAAATCGCTATGTGATGCATACGCTAGTAAAGTACGGTTAAGGCGATTATTGTGGGTGAAAAACAAGCGATAGTACAAATATTTGGTGGCACAACTTGTGAATCGGCTAGGATAGAGAATTTTATTAACCCGTCCAGTATCGGTGACGTCTTTTAAACTTTATTCTGGAATTTCGGTGCCAGTATCCTACGTTCAAATCGTTAGAGTACAGTACCGGTACCACATACATGTATTTACTTCTTTCATTGATTTCATTCATTAGGTTTATTTGCAAGTTAATTGGTGGGTTGGTGATAATATGATATTATATATTCTGTTTACTAATTACAGTACTGTTGTTGTTGTTCCCCAAGCTGCCTGGCCGAACAGCCCCAAGGCCCCGAGCAAGGCCAAGGCCATAACCGAGCACCCCCACAGAACCCTCCCTGCCTACCACAATAAAGCCTGGGTGACCGAAGCCACTCCATGGCGGGGAGCTGAGGAGGGTGCGGAAACGCCCGGGAAACCAAAGCCCCACCCAGGGCCCTGTGCCCCTCAGCAATTATGAAGAGAAAGTTGAGGGGCAAAGGAAAAATGTGACGCTTTGGCTTCCAATCTTGGTAGATTGGGAGGTCAATCCACGGAAAAGACGCCGTCACTTGAGATCTAGGAAATACATAAGTAAAAGGAACAGTCGGAGTAAGCTATGGGTATGGCAGAGATCGCTCAGTTCTCACTCTGATAGACCAGCCCATCACCATATGACTAGAACCCAATCCTCTCAGCATCAGCTAGGAAAGGCCCTAGAAAGCCGCCTTTGGCGGGGGGATAGCTCCCCTATTTCAACCCCTTTCGGGGTTGGGCACCCTCCCGTTACAGTACTGTAAAAGACAGTACTGTAAAAGACTGAAAAGTACTGTTTGAGGGGCATTTATGATTTAGACTGACTATAATTTTTCTAGGCCCAAGACATTATTCAGTTTAGTAAAGACCTTGCAGTTACAGGCCTACAGGCCTACCCTATTTACGACGTCTCAATTTTCCCTTTTAACATATCAGTGATGATATGCTGCATAGAAAAGTTCAATCTTAAAGCCAAAAGAAATAAGATTAGTTCCCGGGAAGAAAATATGCCTATTGAAATAAGATGGAGTTCCAGTTAGAACTTAAAAATATATTCCAAGCTCTCAACAGCAATGAAAATTACATCAACAAAGTAAACGAAAACCTAACATTAACAATTACACAAACATCAGAAAAGATAGGGAACACAAACCCCAGTAAAGAAAGAAAGGACTCACAGACTCGTATAAATCTAATAAAATTAAGAAAAGCAATGGAAATCAAAACAAACAGATGAAATAGAGAGAGCAGAACTAAACGAGCTAATCAACAAACGACGACGGGAAGAAGAAAGAAAATAAGCATGGACTTAGTTGAAGAAACTATTTGGAAAGGAAAAAACTCCAACTAACACAACATAAACTAGCCTTAGGTAAACAACAAATTAATCCTTTGAGAGACAGCAATGGTTGTTGTTGTTGTTGTTGTTGTTGTTCCCTAAGCTGCCTGGCCGAACAGCCCCGAGTCCCTGAGAAAGGCCATGGCCACGATCGGGCCTTCCCACAGAGCTCTCATTGAGTGTAGATTGTGTTGTTGGCGTAAGTGGTAGTGTGAAATGCAGTCTTCTATGATGTGTTTAATGGTATGGGGTGCTGTGTTACATCCCGGGCAGGCATCGACAACGGAGTCATCCAGTCTCTTCTGATAGCTCAGGAGAGCTGGATGGTGTCCGCATCTCAGCCTGGCCAGGTGGACTCTGTCCTCGCGAGGAAGGGAGGATTCGGAAGGATGGATTTCGGGAGGTCGTGCATGCAGCTGCGTGTTGTCTGTGAGTGAGTGGATGGATCGGTGAGAGATATGAGTATGGATGTGCTTCTGGAAGTTGGTTCGGGGTGGGCAGGGAGGGAGAGAGGACAATAATTGTGTGTGATACCGTGTGCTGGGTGTTGTTTTGATATTTCTTGGTGTCTGTGGGTGTGTTGCCATGTAGTTTGGTGGGTGGTCTTGGTTCGTGGAGGCTGCTGCCAGGAATTGAGTGCCTCTCATGTCCAGATGGTCTTTGACTTTGAGGATTTTGGTTTCTTGATGTAGGTGATCTGTGGGTGCAGTAGCTGTGCAGCCTGTAATGATCTTCAGGGCTTTGTTTTGAATAGTCTGTAAGGTCTTATGATGTGTTTCAGCTAGGTTAGAAGCCCAGGCTGGGCTTGCGTATTCCATCACTGATCTTATGTATTGTTTATATACTGTGGTGGTAGTTTCTTTGTTGTGTCCAAATTTTGTGTGAGCAAGTGACCTGAGGGTGAGGGCGTTAAGTCTGGGTGTCAGTTTCTTTTTAATGTTTGTGGTGTGCTGTTTGAATGTCATATGAGTATCATATGTTACTCCTAGGATTTTGGGTGTGTGTGTATGTGTTAGGGGTGTGTTGTTTATGGTGAGTTGAGGGATGTATTCGTGTTCTCCTGTCCAACTTGTGAGCAGGGTTGCGGTGGATTTGGCTGGGGCTAGATTAAGTCTGTTTGTAGTGCACCAGCCATGTAGTGTGTTGAGATAGGGTTGAAGGAGATCTGTTGCTCTTTTTGGGTCATGGTGTGTGCAAGTGAGTGTTATGTCATCTGAATAAGAGGCTAAGTTTATTTGGGGCGTATTGGGTGTAGTTATATCGTGCATGTACAGATTGAAGAGTGCGGGCGATAGGACGGATCCTTGTGGGACTCCGTTTGGAAAGTTTCTGATTTTAGATGACTGACCGGCAAAAGATACGTGTGCACATCTGCCTGCTAGGAAGTTGGCCAGCCACCTTTTTGTGTTGTTGTGCATGTTTGTGTTGTAGATTTTGTTTGTTAGGTTGTGGCGGGGGATGGCATCGAAGGCTTTACTAATGTCGAGTGTGGCTAATAGTGATCTGTGTGGTGGTCTAGCTGAGTTGATGCCGTCGAAAGCTCTTTGTGTAAGGTCTGTGAGAAGAGTGTTTGTGGAGTGCAGTGGCCTAAAGCCATGTTGTGTTGGAGCTAGGGGTAGGTCAGGTGTAATTAGTTGTAATACTAGGCAGTGAATGGTGAAATAATAAACTGTACAGAACAAGTCAAAAAGTTCTAAGAAAACAGTTCCATCAAATTATTCAACAACAGACACAGGCAAGGTCCCACATATATCTGTAGATGAGGTAAGGTCTGCCTTAAACAAAATGAAAAGTGGAACATCTCCAGGAGATGATGGAGTACCGTAACAAGAGATCTTCTGAAGGATGCAGAAGAGGTCTAATGTAGCTCAGCTGTTCACCCAATGTTTGTGTGAGCGGGATGTTCCAGAAACTTGGTGCAATGCAATAGTGATTCTACTTCACAAAAAAGGCGATAAGAAAGATCTCGGCAACTATCGTCCCATTAGTTTATCAGTTATTTACCAGTTGTTCTCAAAAATCCTCACAAATAAGTTAGGTAAAATTATAGATGAAAATCAATCTCGGGAACAGGCAGGATTTACAACTGGATATTCAACCATGGATCAGTTGCATACAATGAACCAGCTAATAGAGAAAACCTCGGAGTATAATAAACCTCTTTGTTTAACTTTTGTAGACTACGAAAAGGCATTCGATTCAGTAGAGATAACAGCTATACCAAACTTGCTACATGAACAACAAATTAATGAAACATATATAAAACTCTCAAGAAAATATACAGTATACGCAAAAGGCACTGCTGTGGTCCAATTACACAGACACAAAGAAGATAAAGATTGGGAAAGGAGTGAGGCAGGGAGACACAATCTCACCCAAGCTGTTCACAGCTTGTCTTGAAGGGGTTTTCAGAACATTTTCATGGGAATCAAACGGAATTAATGTAGACGGGGAATACCTTAACCATCTCCAATTTGTAGATGACTTTTTATTAATTGCAGATAATGCAGAAAAACTCCCAAGATATGCTCAATAATCTCAATAAAGAAACTCAAAATAAGTCTAAAAATGAACAGGAGTAAAACCAAAGTTATGTACAATGATAAGGCTCAACGCAGAATAATTAGGATTGATAACAATATTCTAGAGGAAGTAGAAGAATACAATTATCTTGCCCAAGTAATGAAACTAACAAAAGACAATGAACATGAAATAGTAAGGCGAATCACTCTAGGATGGAAAGCATTCGGCAAACAAGGACCCCAATGGAAATACGCCTAACGGCCTTATTGGGCTATCCTTAGTTGGAATTATGCAAGGCTGGTACATGTCATATTTATAACATACTATGTGGTACCAACTCTGTAAATTGCTAACTGAATAAATATTATTATTATTATTATTATTATTATTATTATTATTAACAGAAGAACATCATGAAAAGTACACTACCAATATGCCTTAAACGTAAAGTATATAACCAGTGTGTGCTACCAACCATGATCTATGCATCTGAAACTTGGAAACTAAAAAACCCAATGGAGAATAAGCTTAGAAGTGCGCAAAGAGCAATGGAAAGATCAATGCTAGGAATAACACTTAGAGATAGGAAGAGAGCATCGTGAGTATGAGACCAAACCAAAGTCGATATTCTTAAAACTATTAAAGAGCAGAAGTGGAGATGGGCAGGACATGTAGCAAGAAGAGAGGACAATAGGTGGAGTAAAACACCAACTCACTGGACCCCCAGAGAAGGAAAGGACGATAGGAGAAGACCGGACAGGAGGTGAAGAGACAGAGAGAAAAGACTGCAGGGGTAACATGGCAACGGATGGCAAAGTCTCGGGAGTCATGGAAAAGGTTAAGGGAGGCCTTTGTCCAGCAAGTGGACTCCTAATGGCTGATGATGATTTTGTAGGTTTCTAACTAGGCATACCTGGCTGTAGACAATTTTCTCAACTTATATTGGAACTTCTAGAGTTTATAGCTAAATAATATACCAATAATACCGTCATACTAAAAATGACAAAGCTTCGTTCGTGGATTATGGCTTATTTCTAGCTAGGCTAAACCGTATTATTATTTTTTTAAATCAAAGATTGAGGGAGCACAATAGCAAATAAAGTAGAATATTTGCAAGATGTTCACTTTTCAAACTATTTTTTTTTATGAGGTAGGCAAAAGGCAAAACTGTCTATAACGAGTGCCTCCCTCCAAGTTGAAAAAGTGACAGGGCCAAAATCAAGTAATGTTCGAGCCTAAATGTCTGGACAAACGGAGTTTGAAGCAATTTAAGTCATACCGGTAGTGAAAAGATTGATAGCCTATTAAAACAAAACAAAGCCCTACACCAGAGTTATCACTTTAACAGAATGCAAACAACACAATTATGCGGCAACTACTATTGTAATTGTCGATCTATCTATTGCCGGATGTCTTATTCCTCTTTATGAGGGTGGCTATACATAAAACGTCTCCAAGTAGACTTGTCCCCAGTGAATAGGACAATCCGTGGCAGTGTAATTAAACTTACAGGATTGACCTGTCAACTTCGGGTCCGTCTGACTCAGAGGCCCCCTATGTATCTTTTTAGCACTATTTTTCTACACTGGTATACAGCTAGTCCATCCACTAATTATCACTATTGTCAGTCTTTTTTCACCTGGCAGTAAATTGAATTCCTTACCAACATATCCCTCATTACTGGTACTTCATTGAAATATATGAAACTATTAGCCTACATATCTAAATCATATTAATGCTAACTTTTCCTAATTAGGCCTAACAACATAATTAGCCAAGCAGAGCAATCACGATGGGGACATGGATATTTACCGTCAGCTGTTATGAAACATACTAGCCTATACGCTATCACTACAATAACAGTAGGCTAAACATAAATTCTACATTATCACCAAAACAACAGTAGGCCTACATGTAAACACTACAATCCTACACTCACATTACTTTGGCAGAGTTCTTGTCTTTGTTGCGTCCGATGGCCCCGTAGTTGAAGGGTTGAACAATTATCCTCTTGTAGTCCTCCAAACGGTTGTACTGGAAGCCACCACCAATCTGTACAGGTTATAATGTTATTATCGTCAAAACGATGATATTCAAGGACACTAGTGCGACGTTATGAGAAACAATTTATTAGGGAAAATAGGCACCAATATATTCGCCATATTTTTCTCCATATACAGTAGGCTAGTCCACATGGAGGATTTTCATCAACAAATTGAAAAATACCCACTTCACAGACAAATACACCAAAAATCTAAGTCAAAGCGGGGGTGTGGGGGCGGCAGCCCCCACCTATAATACTAGGATAGGTTAGGTAAGGTTGTTAGGTTAGGCTAATGTTCTTTCAAAGGGGTATAGGCTAGTAAACACTAGGATAGCCTATACCCGGTCAGAGGTAAGAAGAAGAGTCCTGCAGTAGTCTCCTTGAATGCTACCGGGTTTGTTTGTTTTTTAAAGTGCTTTAAATAGGGCCTAGGCCTAGCCTAGTGCACATAAAATGCATTTCCGGTGGTTGAAACAAATTTTAATCTTTGCAACATCCTTATTCTAGCCTATATTAGCCATCAAATATTGAAAAACAAATAGTGGTAGTTTCGGTAATAGGCCTAAGTACCGACATTATTTTCATAGGCTAGGCTAAGGCTTCCCAAATCGAGTTGGAGGCACATAGGACATGCGGGATGCTGGGCAATGTGGCTTCCCAAACCGAGTTGGAGGCAGATGCGGGATGCTGGGCAATGTGGCTTCCCAAATCGAGTTGGAGGCACATGGGACATGCGGGATGCTGGGCAATGTGTCGAAATTGGGGTGCCTCCTACGTTCTGTAAGGAAGGAGTAATATACGTAGAAACCTAGGAACACCATATTTACCTGTTCCAATTCGTATATATGGTGATTTATACCAATTTCCTCCGAGGATTTGTTCTTCACCGGTGACAATAACAAACGTTGGAGGTCGCTTTGTCTTCTTCTTCTTTAGAACCCGCCCGCAGAGAGTTGATGATGGACATAAATAGAGCGGCAGAAAGGAGTATAGGAAGAATAAGAAGATGGACAGGAAAAAGAAAACAAAAACCATGGTGGAATGGGGAAATAAAACAAGCAAGAAGTGAAAGAAGGGATGCGAACAGAGAAAGGAGAAGGATGATAGAGAGAAATAGGAGGGAAGGCGGAGAGAGGGAACGAGAAGAAAGACAAGCGGTACGGGCATACGAGGAGAAAAGGAAGAAGGTAAAAATACTAATACAAGAGGCAATGATAAAACACGAGAAAGAAGAAGTAGAAAAGATCAGAAGCAAGGGGAAAGAGGGCCAAAAGGAGTGGTATAGGATGTTAAGAGGTGAGACCGGTAGAGAGGAAGAAAGCGTGGAACTAATAGTGGGAGATAGAATAATAAAGACAGAAGAAGAAATAAAGAAATAAAGCGATACTGGGAGGAAATAGGGAGAGTAAATGAACAAGGGGAGGGGAGGGAATGGAACTTGGAAATGAGAGAGAGAAGGCTACCAGAACAGGATAAGATGGAAATGGAAAAGGAGCTCACAATAGAAGAAGTAAGGAGAGGGATCAAAGCACTAAAAAAGGGAAAGGCGACCGGCCCGGATGGGATACCAAATGAAATGTACATAGAGGGGGGGGGGGGGGGGGGAAGAAATGGCAAGAAGGCTGAAGAAAATGTTTAATGAGGTAATGGGAAATGAGAGAGTACCAGAAAGATGGAATGAAGCGAGAGTAACACTATTGCACAAGGGAGGGTACAAGAGTAAGAAGGAAATTAAAAGCTACAGGCCAGTGACAGTGACAAACACAATAGGGAAACTCTTCTGCGGGATATTGAAGGAAAGGATGAATAGAGCCATAGAAGGAAACGGAATAATAAGTGATGAGCAAAATGGGTTCAGAAGAGACAGGAGGGGGACAGATAATATCTATATACTAAGCGAAGTGATGGGGAAAATGAAAAGAGAGAAAAAAATGGGTTACTGTGCATTCCTGGATATAGAGAAAGCCTATGATAGAGTAAACAGGGAACTGCTGTGGAAAATAATGGCAAGGAGTGGAATACCAGAAAAGTATAAACATCATAACATCGATGTACCAAGGAACAAAAGCGAAGTACACGCTAGGAAATATAGAAACGGGATGGGTAGAAAGCAAGAGGGGGGTAAGGCAGGGGTGCGTATTATCGCCGTTATTATTTGCGTTATATATGGAAGAAATGACACAGAGGATAAAAAGAGTGGGGAGGGGATTCAGATAAACAAGGAAAGACTGGGGGTACTGCTGTTTGCTGACGACGTAGTTCTGATGGCAGAAACGGGAGGAGGGTTGCAGAGACTACTAGAGGAAGCAACGAGATTCGGGGAGGAACTTGAAGTAAGATTTAGTAAAGAAAAGAGCCAGGTGATGAAAATGAATGGAGAGCTTCAAGAGGACGAGGAATGGACACTGGAAGGAAACAGAATGAAGAAGACAAGGGAGTATAAATATCTGGGGGTAACTATCACGGAGAAAGGGTTTGAGAAGGCGAAAAGTGAAAAGGTTGGACAAATGCAACAATGGAATGGGAGACTATGGAGCGCGACAAGGCTAAGAGCGAATAGCTATGAAATAGTGCGAGGGCTGTGGAAAGGATTAGGAGTACCTGCAATAATGTACGGCTTAGAGGCGGTAGAAACAACAGAGGTGGAAACGAAGAAATTAGAAACGGTACAGAATAAAATCGGGAGGACAGGATTAGGGGCAAATAAATACGTAGCACAAGAAGCAATCCGAGGGGAGATGGGGTGGAGTACGTTTGAGGAAAGGATTGGGAATGCGAAAGGGAAGTACAAAGTGGGGCTAGAGGGGATGGAGGAAGATAGGTGGCCGGGGAAGGTATACAGATGGGCGAGCGAGCAAAGTAAATGGAACAGAGAGTGCAAAAAAAGATTGGAGAGGATGAATATAAAACAGGACCGGGTGGGAGGGGAATTTAGAAAACGAAATGAGAGAGAGGAGTGGGTCATACTAGAAAATGGGAGGGGATGTGTCAGAGAGATAGAGAAAGGGATAAAGGAGGAGGGGAGAAGAAAGTGGAGGGAGGGGGTTGAAAATAAAGCCACGCTGGCATATTATAGAGAGAAGGAAAAACCAGCTAGAGAACTATACTATGATGGAGGATGGGGATCGAAACTACTATTTAAAGCAAGAACAGGATCGCTAGAGACGAATGAGAGAACAAGGAGATGGAATCGAGTGGGACCGCACTGCAGTCAATGTGAAATGGGAGGAGACCCAATAGTGGAGGATGTAGAACACGTAGTAACGGAATGTACAAGATATAATGAGGAGAGAGACGAGTTGGAGAGGTACATGAGGAATAGAGTTGGGGAGAGGGGGTGGGAGGAGATTAAGCAGAGAGAAGATAGAGGGGTAGGGGCGATATTGGGGTTAACACAGGAGATGGAAACACAAGACATGGAGATGGTGAAGAGGATGTTGGAGAAAATGTGGAGGAAGAGAAATGGGTGAGGGGGGGTGGGGAGCGGAGGTGAGGGGGAGGGGGGAGGAAGTGAGGGGGGGTTTATAGCAAAAAAAAAAAAAAAAATCTAAACTATCCTTCTACTCTAAACTTTCCCTCCTACTAACGTTTCTGAGCCAGTACCGATACAAAGGTCAGCCCTGTGGATCGGTCTGCGGGCGGGTTCTAAAGAAGAAGAAGAAGAAAGGAGACCGTTCAGATCCACAGGGCTGACCTTTGTATCGGTACTGGCTCAGAAACGTTAGTAGGAGGGAAAGTTTAGAGTAGAAGGATAGTTTAAGTTTTTGTTTTGTTATAGACCTACCCCTCACTTCCCCCCCCCCCCCCCTACCTACCCATTTCTCTTCCTCCATATCTTTTCCAGTATCCTCTTCATCATCTCCATGTCTTGTGTTTCCATCTCTTGTGTTAACCCCAACAGTGCCCCTACCCCTCTATCGTCTCTCTGCTTTACCTCCTCCCACCCCCTCTCCCCAACTCTATTCCTCATGTATCCCTCCAACTCGTCTCTCTCCTCATCATATCTTGTACACTCCGTTATTAACTCCGTGGTAACACCATCTTGAGAAAATTCCACATGTGTAATTGGGAAACTAAAGTCACTTTGTTCCGGACATATTGTTCCTCTATGTACACGGCCCATTTGTGGTGGAAGTATAAGAGAGCCACCATAAATGGTCTGTGTACATCCTATCATAATATACTCAAGATTTTCATTGGTCTCTCTAAATATGAAAGCACTAGTATGGTGTGCACACTGTTGGATGTGCAGTGCTGTCGGGCTGTCATCAGGAGACTGGTGTACAGCTTTTCGCAGCGACTGCAATCCTCCAGTAACACACTGATTGTAGCTCTTTGGTCTAGTGATCATATCTATGAATCCCGTATTATATCTCACTGGCAGAAGCTGCTGCACACATAGTATGTACTGTAATGTAATATATAGGTCTAATTGAACTATGAGCAATGATCTGTGCAATAGGTGTTAACCAACATTGAGCAATAGCCTTAGTTAGCCTATCTGTGTTATATTGTGACAAAATGTGATATGTGCTCTATTCTGTAAATAGGCCTACTGTATTTTTTATTTTATTGTGTCTTTATTAATATATCTTTGTGTATAATTATTATCTGTGCTCTGACGAGAAGTGTATGTGATATGGACCATTAGGTCGTACTGTATTTATACTGTATCTATCTTATGTGTCTGGAATAAAGAATTATTATTATTATTATTATTATTATATGTTCTATGTCCTCTACTATTGGGTCTCCTCCCATTTCGCATTAATTGCAGTGCGGTCCTATTCCATTCCATCTCCTTGTTCTCTCATTCGTCTCTAGGGATCCTGTCCTTGCTTTAAACAGCAATTTAGATCCCCATCCTCCATCATAGAAAAGCTCTCTAGCTGGTTTTTCCTTCTCTCTGTAATATGACAGCATGGCTTTGTTTTCTACCCCTTCCCTCCACTTTATTCTTCCCTCCTCTTTTATCCCTTTCTCTATCTCTCTGATACATCCTCTCCCATTTTCCAGTATGACCCACTCCTCTCCCATTTCGTTTTCTAAATTCCCCTCCCACACGGTCCTGTTTTATATTTATCCTCCCCAACCTTCTTTTGCACTCTCTGTTCCATTTACTTTCCTCGCTCGCCCATCTGTATACCTTCTTTCCTCCATCCCCTCTAGCCTCACTTTGTACTTCCCTTTTGCTTTCCCTATCCTTTCTTCCCCTTGTCTTCGGATGTCGGATGTCGTCTCCAAGGGGCAGAACGCCTTAGCAACGGCAGCTCCCTGAAGATTTAAGTTTACTTGATATTTCCTAGTTTACATTCAATGGTTTTTATCTTTCTTAATTAGATGTCAAACTTTTAATTATTATTTCTCTCTTCTTCCACATCTTATATAAATCTCCTTTTTCTCTTCTAGATTTTCTTCTCTGAATAAATAATCTCCTATTATTCCCAGTTAATCTTCTTGGTATGGCTGTTGTAGTTCTTTAGCTTTCATTCTTTCATTATTTATTGATGGGCACATGTTTCAGATCTCCATAATCATTGCCACATAGAGTGTATTCTACTTCTCCATTTGTGTCTTTTCCTATCGTTTAGTAGCAGAGTTCCACTCCTGGCCGGCCTTATACAGTAGCCTATGATTGAAGATGGGCGCAGTTATCATAAATTTGTTCTTCTTCAATACTTTCTTTCCATCTTTTGTATATTACTAGGCTTGATTTACTATTTACTTCTTTCCAATTTGCAGAATCCCACTTTCTTGTTTCTTCTTTTATTTCTGTTTTCTTAATTCTTATGATATTTTCTCTTCTCATTCCCACAGTATTCATGTAAGTTTTTGTCACTTTCATCCATTTATTTCTATCATCCTCACACATTTCCCTTACTATTTCTTTCAGCAGCTGGTTTTCTCCTTCATCGATACTTTTTAAATATTGTAACCTTCCATTTATGATTCTCGTTTTCATTAGTGAGGCCCCTATTTCACCTCTCAATTTACACTCACGCGTACTAAAACTTGCTCAGGGGTGGGACTTCCATAGGAAGCTTACTTATGGTTCATAACTGTGTAATGTAACTGTTTATATTTATGCATTTTAAATTATTGGACGAATCATTACTCCAAATATCAAGTGTAGGCTGTGTTTATTAGTAGCCTATATGTATCAGGACGATTTCTTTTCCATAATATTTATTTAACCACTTGCGACTATGCGTAGCCTATATGTGTCTGTTTCTTTAGAAACTAATGGAGACAACAAGCAATATGTAATCCCCAACGAAGTAGCCTATAATTAGTTTTGAGGACAAATTTGAATATCATACACACTGTATAATGTATATATATATATGCCTGTTATATGGAGACGATTCGTTCGTGGCCACTGGCACTGGCCACCCACTCAGAAATCAAGGCATCTGGCAACAGATAGATATATAGTAGATAAATGTTACAATGTGTAAAGATATAAAGCAGGTACAAATAGACTTTCATGAGTTATAGTGCACCCATTGGCTGCGGGAGACGTTCT
This sequence comes from Paralithodes platypus, assembly GCA_032716605.1. Lineage (NCBI taxonomy): Eukaryota > Metazoa > Arthropoda > Malacostraca > Decapoda > Lithodidae > Paralithodes > Paralithodes platypus. Next base: position 4,459,110 of record CM064520.1, read on the forward strand.
GGAACGCCATGGCAAATTACAGCAATTTACAGGCTTTTAAAGCCTTTTAACCCATTGGCTGTGGGAGACCTTCCGGAATGCCATGGCAATTTACAGGCTTTTGAAGCCTGTTAAAGCTGTAGAAATAGAGTGTCAGTGGGCGGGAGCGCGAGGGACATACCTCCGACCGCCAGCACGTCCGTCCGTGCACTGAGACCCCAGCCCCGGGTCTCAGCAGTGCTGCCAAAGGCAAAATAGCACTACATTGCTCGTAAATAGTGAGTTTTCCCCAATATCTATGGTAGCGCTGCAGGTGAACCCCGCGAGCTATGAAGCTCATTCTAGTGTCTTATTAAAGCTATTTTCGTCTAGTTTTCGGGTGAATAAATTTCATTTCATGCAGACACTTGATCCAGGAGTGCCTGAATATGCCCTAAATAGCCCAAATATGCCCTCAGAGAAAGGGTTAAAGCCTGTAGAATCGAGTGTGAGTGAGCGGGAGCGCAGCAGGCTCCCCATCCTCTCTCCAGGCAGACGGCCAAGGCACTGAGGAGTATGAGCTAATAGCCATGCTCTCGCTATACATACAGCACTGCCAAAGACAAATGTAGCGCGACATTAGCGATAATTGCTCAGTATTAGCGAATGTCTATGGTAGCGCTGCGGGTGAAGCCCGCACGCTACGAAGCTCGTTCTGGTGTCATTTTGAAGCTATTTTCATCTATAGTTTTTGGCTGAATACATTTCATTTCATTCAGACACTTGCGGCATACAGTAGCCTATATATAATTGTTAGGCCTACTTATCCATATGCGCCTAATTTTCTTTTAATATAAACATATGAACATCTAAGAGCAATAAAAGAAGTGGGAATAGCATTTGGAGGGTGAAAAAGACGTATTATTGCCGCAAGGTCGTATCATGAGGCGAGAGTTGGCGGGACGTATATCCACCCTCTCTGAGCTGTAGAGCGGCACTGACGAAGTTTCTGTGTTGCAAGGATCTCAAGCTGACTCACCCATGTTAAAGAGACCGGGAGGGGGAAATTCGTGCCGAAAATTACCCAATAAAGGAGGTAATTGTAATGCCCTCGAAAATATCCCGCAACCCCAATAATGTACTACCCGAGTTGACGTCAGGTATAGTGTAAAATAGTCGTGGATGGGAAGTCCAATAAACTCATCACGTGAATCACCACGAGACTATCACCTGGTTCTTACAAATCGGACTAAGGTTACTATACTTTTAGTACGTCCGTGGTAGTACAGTAGGTTAGCGCGCGGGCCTGGTTGACCTATGATGGTCATGGTCACTAACCAGGGTACGAACCCCACCCAAGGCATCTCAAAACCTGTGGGTTTTTAGGAGGGTTAAACTCCCTTCAGAGGTTCGAGCCCCGCGCCAGGCACCAGGAAAGGTTGACCCTAAGTATGCCAGGGGAGTTTGCAGGACAGAAAAATTCCCTTCACACCCAGCATTTCATTGGTGGCAGTCACGGAACGTGGTCTGGTAGCTACATAGAGCACCCATCACGCGGACCCTAACAATATTGAGATTGCTGAGGTGATACAGCTACGATACCTTACGACCTTAGAGAGGCTAGGGACTAGCCTAAATAAAGAAGGATGAAGTGTAATGCCCTCGAAAATATCCCGCAACCCCAATAATGTACTACCCGAGTTGACGTCAGGTATAGTGTAAAATAGTCGTGGATGGGAAGTCCAATAAACTCATCACGTGCATCACCACGAGACTATAATAATAATAATAATAATAATAATAATTAAAATGCCCCAGAACAAGAAGCCCACCACAGAAGCCATGAACGAACACCACACAGAAACACCAAAGGAAAGGTCCACAGAACGAAAGGACCAGCTGACCGAGCCAGCCATTTCAGCCAGGCCCAAGCCCACAGGGCTAAACAGCTCCAGGACACACCCATTTACCTTTTCTAAAACTGACCATTTTCCACACCTCACGTACACTAACCCCCTTGTGTCCTACACTCCTAACTACAAAGATGATGAACAGGAATATACATTCATATTAAAAACACCCATGCCTGTCCCGACGTTGAGCCAATGCCAACACATCAGACAGCCATAATTATATCTATGTATGTTCTTGCATCCGAGAAGTAGATGTTATATATCTTAGAAGTTAAAACACCCACGCTGTCCCTAGACCTCGTATATCATTTTCCATGACGAGTATAGATATATGTAACCCGTGCCCAGTCGCCCCTTGCATTGTTCCTCTAGTAACTAAGTCTATAATATTAACTGCCACCAGCATTGATACGACATAGCGGCACTGTCCTTGCTACAAAGATGATGAATAAGAATATACATTCATATTAAAAACATGCCCTGTCCCGACGTTGAGCCAATGCCAACACATCAGACAGCCATAAATATATCTATGTATGTTCTTACATCCGAGAAGTAGATGTTATATATCTTAGAAGTTCAAACACCCACGCTTGTCCCTAGACCTCGTATATCATTTTCCATGACGAGTATAGATATATGTAACCCGTGCTCAGTCGCCCCTTGCATTGCTCCTCTAGTAACTAAGTATTAATATTAACATTCCCTAACATCTTGTCTTGCCAGACTAAGCTTCTGAAGACCCATCGCCCCATAAATCTATGTATGCAATCCTTAGGTTAAGTATTTTCTCCGCCATTGTGTTCACCTTTTTCCATTTACTTTCCACAATTGTCATACGTCTTCCCCTTGCCTCCTTCGTATCCACAGCCCACACTACGCCAATTTATTTCGTGTCTTACACCTCTTACCCCAACCAGAGATTGTATAAGATAACCTGGTTACCAGTATCTGTCATAAGTACCCCGAAACAATAACTAAGTACCCCTACGAACTGCCGCTGTGGGTGGTATTTTATATTTAATAGAAAACGCAGTTCCCAGGGCCAACTAATAGTATCCATAACCCTCTGACTGATCACATAACTCTATCTTTTCCAGACTCATATACCACCCCATAGTTGCATTCCCCGGTAGCATTTGGCTAACGTATTCTACTGCCTTTTCAAACTTCCATATCAATTGTAGCCTAATGCCACCCCCACGCCCAGGGACCTTAGGGGCAAAATTTCCCTGTAGCCCTTGAACTCCCCCCTCCCCCCCCCCCCCCTCTCATTAAGACACCCGCGCTTCTCGACTCTTGTCCGACCTAGCCTCTCTCTCATACCTCTTGAAGATCCTTGAATTGTCCGTTACTAACGCTCTCCAACCTTTTATATATACTCCTATCCAGCCTACCTTCACTTAGTAGGCCAGAACAACATTAGAACTTTACTAGCCCCTTGCATGCCATCTATTCTCTTACAACACATTCACAACCCTGCACCCAATGATCGTCGGTGCGAGGCTAGCCGCCCCGCCAGTAACTAACTTCTATTGCCATACTTCCAGATAAATGTGGCAGAGTTAGCAACCCAGTCTCCACCATATCCAGCAAACCCTACAATTAACAACCAGCCGAGTAAAACCAGCTAGCTAAGGCACCTTCGGTTTTGGTATTAAAGACACTCCCATCTGTCTCATACACAGAGGGTTATTACAAACACTGGTGATATGGCAAGCCCCTAGCCACAGCCGCCGGACGACTATATCAGAGAGAGGGCGCCCAGCTCCCCCTTTTTGCCCACCCGAGGAGGGAGACCCCCACCCCCGCGGAGGTATACCTGGCCCCTGTTTTGACTTCGAGTCATTGCCAGGTAGCACAGGAATTCTTCCTATCAATGAACTAACCATGAATGACTAACACCTTTACTAACCTCTATCACCTCACAATAAACCATTTACCTTTCTTGCATGCTCTGATCACTAAATTAGCACCTCAGCTATACCATAGAATGAAGATTGAACAATCTAGAGAGACGCTCCTATCACAGCTGTCCCCATCCTCCTCGCAAAGTAGATCCAGTCTCTCTCCCCTAAATACGTCCAGTATAGCCAAAATAGTACCTCTTACTAAGGCTCAGTTATATGAAAATATAAAGGCTTCCTATCGCCCTGTGCCACAACAGTAAATACCATCTTACCTAGTCCCCATATCTATTGAGAGCTCAATTAAGTCCATAAGACTCGAGATCCCTACTGTCTACAGGGTCCAGAACCGAGCCTATAAATCTAACTCCCGCCCCCAGTCAAATCAGTTGAAAGCTAGACACCAACCAGGGGTCACTACCCTGCAGTTAATTTCTAGCTCCGCCCTTGTGTTGTTCCGGAGTGAGATCCCAGAACCGGCAGACTCCGTGGCAGATTTGGATAGAAGGACCTGCCCACGTATTGAAGAACTTCACACATATGGCCCCCCTGGACGGCCGCGGAACCAGTCGTTAGCCCCCAACATCATGGACGCAAGATAACCAGGACCAGACCCATCAGATACTACCCAAGATTCCCTTTAGCAGTACTACATATTACTGTGCTGTTTTAGATTCACTAATTAATATTTCTACGAAGTGGCTAAGACCTTGCCCAGTGTAATTCATACTTAACCATTCCATTTGGGATGTACTAAGCGATCAGTGCTCTTTAATTAACAGGCGACCTTGACTCTCGTAATTACCTTATTCAGATATTAAAACTAGTGATATCTAATGTTCGCCCACTGATTTGCGTTCTATGTATTTCTGAAACAAGGATATAAAACTTAGATCAGTACCCCCTGAGGTTACTAGAATTCCCGTGCTCTAAAAATGCGTGTCTAATCTAGTCTGTGAACTACTACTTGTGCACCAGAGCTACCAGTAATAAATCTAACAGTGAATATGAATCTATAAGTAACATTGATGGTCTTCGGTATATAAACCTGTGAAATCAAAGCCAGTGATCAGAAGATTAATACCTGAACGTTGGAAGTGGGAGACTAGGCTCCATCCAGATCCACTTATGCTAGTGTTGTTCAATTCTATTATATTGTCTTACACAAGTATTCTGCAGTGGTATATCAATAAACGTGATCATGTAACTTGCTACCATGTGTTTCTTTGTGTTCTCTATTCCTCATATCTTGTATTGTGCATGCAGCCTTATATACCCAGTCAATTTAGAACTCACATTACCCAAGTTAAACCTGTTGAAAAACAGGGCATAACATTGGCGGCAGCGGTGGGATGTGATTCGGATAAAAGGTTGCATTACACTGCAAGTTTGGAACAGTAGAAGCATGGCAACATCGCGAAATCTTCAGCCATTCGCACACATTCCCAAGTATGATATAAACACTTATGATATCACCAGTTACTTAGACATAATAAAGCCAGTGTACGATGTGGTACTTCATAATGACCACGAAAAAATCGCCTGGGCAATTTTGCATATTATACAGTTGGGAGAAGCCGTTTCCCAACTTGTTGATAAGCCTACCTTTCAAGAATTTGTTCACCAAATGGTGACACAGGATACGCCAGAGAGTACCTGGAACCAGTTTCGATCCTTCGTGATCCGGACCTTAGATCCACTTTTGGGTTCCCCCGTCGCCCCCAAAATAATAAAAGTCGACGAGATCAAGTATGAAGGGGATATAAATGTGACCCTCATACAACTCTACAGATACGTGAGGACCACGTATAGCTATGAAGATTACGACCAACAAAATGAACTCTTATTCACCGCTTTGTTAAACATCCTCCCACCCCACATCACCGCCCATCTCGACCCGTATGGCTTATTCGAAGAACATATGCTCTCCATCAGAGAAGAATGCCTACGCAGTTCGATGAATCCCCTATCCAACCCTTCAGCCCCTATCCAAGACTCCGTGCACCCTTCCAAAATGACTTCCGGTGAAAGTCCAACCCCAGTGAACTTTTCCCCCACCAACCCTCCGCAGCCCCCCCCAACAAGCCCCGTATTCTAGCTATGCCTACCTATGTAGGCCTACCACAACATATTTTCCCCATGACCCAGAAATGTTCAGCTATCCCCCCACCAACAAAAATTTCCCTTGTGACAGTTTTCCGTCGGTAGCTTGTGACAGTTTTCAGTCAGTAGCTCCCTTCCACCCCCACACAATTCACACCCCTAGAAAACTTCGAAACCCCACACTTGACTCGCCCTCTCATGTCAAACAAACTCACCAGTCCCAGATAACCTCTAACCAGACCGAGACTGCCACCAAGAAAATTCCCCAAACTCTTCCTGTTAATGTCAAACAAACCCACCAACCCCAGATAACCGCTAACCAGACCGTGCCTGCCCACACAAAAATTCCCAAAATTCGTCCTATTAACAACCCCAAATCAATACATCAGTCCTCTACCAATAACCCCTGTTCTACACCTAACTCTTCCCCCACCAACCCGCCGCAGTCCCCCCAACAAATCCCGTTTCCTAACTCGCTCACCTCTCACCACCCTGACCCTCCCACACGCGCCGTAAACCCTCCCCTCACGCACGGGGACCTAGGGACCCAACTATGTTCCCCCCCTTCCCCCAGAAATACTCAGCTATTCCCCCACCAACAAAATCTCCCTTGTGACAGTTTTCCGTCAGTAGCTCCCTTCCACCCCCCCACAATTCACACCCCTAATAAACTTCAAAACCCCACACTTGACTCACCCCCTCATGACAGACAAACCCACCAACCCCAGATAACCTCTAAGCAAACCGTCACTGCCACCGACACACCCCACCACTCTGATCCTCCCACACGCGCCGTTAATCCCCCCCTCACGCGTGACCCCCACCAAAGTGATTCCCCCCCCCTCATGCGTACCGAACACCTGCTCACCAGTCGGTCCCCCACCATCATGAGCCCAGCTAAACTATCAACCTCCCCCTCTTCACCGTTACCCCACCCGCCCCAAATTCCCCCCCCAAAGATCCCGCTCGACGAAATACCACTCCCATCCCAATCCAACCACAACACTTTTTCCACCTTGGCTAAACCCCAAAATACTCTCTCTCTCGCCCCAAACAACATAATCAACCTCTCAACTTCAACCACTCCTCGAAATCCCATCCATGTCTCTCCCGGAAATAAAATCAGTCTAAATTCAACCCCTCTCAAACCACAACCCTGCCTGCCCAGACCCCCCCACCATCTCCCTATCAAATCCCCACACACCCAAACCTCCAAACCACCCGATCATAGTAAACTCTCAACCTTCAGCCTTACTCACCCTTCCCCAAACCCCACTCACGACCACAACTCTCTACACAATTCAACCCCTCCCCAGCACCAACCTCTTCCGCAACAACAACCCCGACTCGACCTGCCCGTTTCATCTTTAAAACCCCCCTATCACTACCCCCGACCGAAACCACTTAGACCCCCCCTCCAAAACTGGCCCCGGGCCAGCTCGCCCCCAGACCCACATTCCTAACGACAAGAACTAACGGTATATCCACCCCGCCCTTCCAAAGTGAAAGTGAACCACCACCCCCTATTACCAGACCGTCACCCAGACTAACGGCGACCCTAAATACCCCCCCCCCCCCTGATGATGATGAGGATATTATTGTACTAAATTGTTTCGAATGTTTTCAATTCCTAAGCGATTGGGCATGATTCTATAAATTTACATGTTTTCCATATACTGTATATATTATTTTTTTTCCTTAGTCATACTACTTTTCTTGTTACCTACACTTTTCTGACTATCTTTTAAATTTGCTTTATACATTGTCAAACACTTTACCTCTTCTTAATTTCCTGTGTTCTTAATTATCTGTCCTTTCTTAAATTTACATGTTTTCCATATACTGTATATAGTATTTTTTTTTCCCTTAGTCATAATACTTTTCTTGTTAATCTACACTTTTCTGACTATCTTTTAAATTTGCTTTATACATTGTTAAACACTTTACCTCTTCTTAATTTCCTGTGTTCTTAATTATCTGCCCTTTCTTAAATTTACATGTTTTCCATATACTGTATATACTATATTTTTTTTCCTTAGTCATACTACTTTTCTTGTTACCTACACTTTTCTGACTATCTTTTAAATTTGCTTTATACATTGTTAAACACTTTACCTCTTCTTAATTTCCTGTGTTCTTAAGTATCTGTCCTTTCTTAAATTTACATGTTTTCCATATACTGTATATATTATTTTTTTCCCTTAGTCATACTACTTTTCTTGTTAACCTACACTTTTCTGACTATGCTTCTTTTTACTTCACCCTTGAGGCTCGAGGACGAGCCTATAATGAAGGAGAGGGAAGTAAAATGCCCCAGAACGAGAAGCCCACCACAGAAGCCATGAACGAACACCACACAGAAACACCAAAGGAAAGGTCCACAGAACGAAAGGACCAGCTGACCGAGCCAGCCATTTCAGCCAGGCCCAAGCCCGCAGGGCTAAACAGCTCCAGGACACACCCATTTACCTTTTCTAAAACTGACCATTTTCCACACCTCACGTACACTAACCCCCTTGTGTCCTACACTCCTAACTACAAAGATGATGAACAGGAATATACATTCATATTAAAAACACCCATGCCTGTCCCGACGTTGAGCCAATGCCAACACATCAGACAGCCATAATTATATCTATGTATGTTCTTGCATCCGAGAAGTAGATGTTATATATCTTAGAAGTTAAAACACCCACGCTGTCCCTAGACCTCGTATATCATTTTCCATGACGAGTATAGATATATGTAACCCGTGCCCAGTCGCCCCTTGCATTGTTCCTCTAGTAACTAAGTCTATAATATTAACTGCCACCAGCATTGATACGACATAGCGGCACTGTCCTTGCTACAAAGATGATGAATAAGAATATACATTCATATTAAAAACATGCCCTGTCCCGACGTTGAGCCAATGCCAACACATCAGACAGCCATAAATATATCTATGTATGTTCTTACATCCGAGAAGTAGATGTTATATATCTTAGAAGTTCAAACACCCACGCTTGTCCCTAGACCTCGTATATCATTTTCCATGACGAGTATAGATATATGTAACCCGTGCTCAGTCACCCCTTGCATTGCTCCTCTAGTAACTAAGTATTAATATTAACATTCCCTAACATCTTGTCTTGCCAGACTAAGCTTCTGAAGACCCATCGCCCCATAAATCTATGTATGCAATCCTTAGGTTAAGTATTTTTCTCCGCCATTGTGTTCACCTTTTTCCATTTACTTTCCACAATTGTCATACGTCTTCCCCTTGCCTCCTTCGTATCCACAGCCCACACTACGCCAATTTATTTCGTGTCTTACACCTCTTACCCCAACCAGAGATTGTATAAGATAACCTGGTTACCAGTATCTGTCATAAGTACCCCGAAACAATAACTAAGTACCCCTACGAACTGCCGCTGTGGGTGGTATTTTATATTTAATAGAAAACGCAGTTCCCAGGGCCAACTAATAGTATCCATAACCCTCTGACTGATCACATAACTCTATCTTTTCCAGACTCATATACCACCCCATAGTTGCATTCCCCGGTAGCATTTGGCTAACGTATTCTACTGCCTTTTCAAACTTCCATATCAATTGTAGCCTAATGCCACCCCCACGCCCAGGGACCTTAGGGGCAAAATTTCCCTGTAGCCCTTGAACTCCCCCCCCCCCCCTCTCATTAAGACACCCGCGCTTCTCGACTCTTGTCCGACCTAGCCTCTCTCTCATACCTCTTGAAGATCCTTGAATTGTCCGTTACTAACGCTCTCCAACCTTTTATATATATACTCCTATCCAGCCTACCTTCACTTAGTAGGCCAGAACAACATTAGAACTTTACTAGCCCCTTGCATGCCATCTATTCTCTTACAACACATTCACAACCCTGCACCCAATGGTCGTCGGTGCGAGGCTAGCCGCCCCGCCAGTAACTAACTTCTATTGCCATACTTCCAGATAAATGTGGCAGAGTTAGCAACCCAGTCTCCACCATATCCAGCAAACCCTACAATTAACAACCAGCCGAGTAAAACCAGCTAGCTAAGGCACCTTCGGTTTTGGTATTAAAGACACTCCCATCTGTCTCATACACAGAGGGTTATTACAAACACTGGTGATATGGCAAGCCCCTAGCCACAGCCGCCGGACGACTATATCAGAGAGAGGGCGCCCAGCTCCCCCTTTTTGCCCACCCGAGGAGGGAGACCCCCACCCCCGCGGAGGTATACCTGGCCCCTGTTTTGACTTCGAGTCATTGCCAGGTAGCACAGGAATTCTTCCTATCAATGAACTAACCATGAATGACTAACACCTTTACTAACCTCTATCACCTCACAATAAACCATTTACCTTTCTTGCATGCTCTGATCACTAAATTAGCACCTCAGCTATACCATAGAATGAAGATTGAACAATCTAGAGAGACGCTCCTATCACAGCTGTCCCCATCCTCCTCGCAAAGTAGATCCAGTCTCTCTCCCCTAAATACGTCCAGTATAGCCAAAATAGTACCTCTTACTAAGGCTCAGTTATATGAAAATATAAAGGCTTCCTATCGCCCTGTGCCACAACAGTAAATACCATCTTACCTAGTCCCCATATCTATTGAGAGCTCAATTAAGTCCATAAGACTCGAGATCCCTACTGTCTACAGGGTCCAGAACCGAGCCTATAAATCTAACTCCCGCCCCCAGTCAAATCAGTTGAAAGCTAGACACCAACCAGGGGTCACTACCCTGCAGTTAATTTCTAGCTCTGCCCTTGTGTTGTTCCGGAGTGAGATCCCAGAACCGGCAGACTCCGTGGCAGATTTGGATAGAAGGACCTGCCCACGTATTGAAGAACTTCACACATATGGCCCCCCTGGACGGCCGCGGAACCAGTCGTTAGCCCCCAACATCATGGACGCAAGATAACCAGGACCAGACCCATCAGATACTACCCAAGATTCCCTTTAGCAGTACTACATATTACTGTGCTGTTTTAGATTCACTAATTAATATTTCTACGAAGTGGCTAAGACCTTGCCCAGTGTAATTCATACTTAACCATTCCATTTGGGACGTACTAAGCGATCAGTGCTCTTTAATTAACAGGCGACCTTGACTCTCGTAATTACCTTATTCAGATATTAAAACTAGTGATATCTAACGTTCGCCCACTGATTTGCGTTCTATGTATTTCTGAAACAAGGATATAAAACTTAGATCAGTACCCCCTGAGGTTACTAGAATTCCCGTGCTCTAAAAATGCGTGTCTAATCTAGTCTGTGAACTACTACTTGTGCACCAGAGCTACCAGTAATAAATCTAACAGTGAATATGAATCTATAAGTAACATTGATGGTCTTCGGTATATAAACCTGTGAAATCAAAGCCAGTGATCAGAAGATTAATACCTGAACGTTGGAAGTGGGAGACTAGGCTCCATCCAGATCCACTTATGCTAGTGTTGTTCAATTCTATTATATTGTCTTACACAAGTATTCTGCAGTGGTATATCAATAAACGTGATCATGTAACTTGCTACCATGTGTTTCTTTGTGTTCTCTATTCCTCATATTTTGTATTGTGCATGCAGCCTTATATACCCAGTCAATTTAGAACTCACATTACCCAAGTTAAACCTGTTGAAAAACAGGGCATAACAATAATAATAATAATAATAGTTCTTAAAGCTAGCGCATGCTAAGCTAGCTAAGGATAGCTCAATAAGGCCGATTAGGCGTATTTCCATTGGGGTCCTGTACTACTACCCTATCCCTTTGCTCATGAGGGATGGTAATTTATAACGACTCAGTACTTGTGAAAAATCTTTAATGCGCCGAGCGTGGGCGCGAACCCGGGCCTTCTGGGTGGAAGTCCGAGACGCTAGTCACTACACCAAGCGAGCCACCTGGTTCTTACAAATCGGACTAAGGTTACTATACTTTTAGTACGTCCGTGGTAGTACAGTGGGTTAGCGCGCGGGCCTGGTTGACCTATGATGGTCATGGTCACTAACCAGGGTTCGAACCCCACCCAAGGCATCTCAAAACCTGTGGGTTTTTAGGAGGGTTAAACTCCCTTCAGAGGTTCGAGCCCCGCACCAGGCACCAGGAAAGGTTGACCCTAAGTGTGCCAGGGGAGTTTGCAGGACAGAAAAATTCCCTTCACACCCAGCATTTCAGTAATAAAGAGGAAAAATAGATGATAATTGAGGGGAAAAAAAAAGGGGGTGGTTGGGACACACATGTATGTAGGAGCGGTAGCAAACAATGGAGGGAATTATCTCCCCTAATCACAAATGGCTTGGTTCCGAGTGCCACTGAAGTGTTTTCTAAGGGTTTTTTATGCTCTGAATCTATTGAGGACGGTTGCAGTGCACCAGAAAAAACTCTATTGAGGACGGTCTCCGTTTTTGGGTTAATCAAACAGGAGTGCCTGAATGAGCCCTAATATGGCGGAAATATGCCCGCAGTGTAAGTGTTAAAGCGCACTGTGGGGTGGATGGTGACAGTCACTTTGTGATGATGACTTAGAAACGACATGGCATCCTAATGCATGTAAAGTGGGAAACTCTCTTTATAAAGTTGCTCTAAATGGCCTTAATGTCAATCCTGCAGAAAAATGACCCAGGACTTCGCCTAAATAGGAAATAACATTATTGTATAAATTATTGGGGTAAACAATATATGAATAGCCTAATCAAGGATAACTGTTTTTTTTTTTTTTTTACAATGTAAACATTAGAATGAAGACTTGGCATTAGTCTTATATCCGGTTTATATTATATCAAAACTAACTGACATTTAGTACATAATAGATGTGTTTTTGATTGTTTATATCTTTCGTCAAATATTATGTATAATTGAATATTTTAATTGCATTTATTACTATATAACATTTGTGTTTTGGTAATATAAATATGTTTCTGGATACACAAACTGGAAATAATTTCACCTATTATTCGTTCACCTTGCTCGATCAGTCAATCACGATCGCTCTCGATTCGACAAATCAACGATCACAGCAAGCGCCATATGAGGGATCGCCATTGATCGGTTACATTAAGTGACTTGCCAAAAACTTGAGTCGTCAAACCAATTACAAACCCCATAGGCCTACGGCAACATATTAGTAATTTACTTGTTCTTCAATTTGGGTTTAATGACTAAAATACAGTATGATTATAATGTAACAGTAAAATGTTGACTAAAATACAGTATATTGTAACAGTAAAGCCATTTGCTATAGACTTCAGATAACCGCCTCCTCCCCTACAAACACAATAAGCAAAATGCCTACTGACCCAGACAAGGCAAGACAAGTAAGAAGGCAGATTCCTCTGCAACCAATCAGCAGCGCGTCAAGAACAGCCACCCAACCAGCGTCGTAAGCCGGGCAAAATATCACAAAATGTCTCAGGTCTTCCATCGGGTCGCCACACATGATGCACTCTGTCGTCTCACTGTAGAATCGTCTCCTATCCCCCAGGTCCAGGTTGTTGGTTCGCCAACCTTGAAAATCACTGATCGTTTTGTGTCTATCACACAAATCATTGATCGCCATTTGAACGCTTCCGTGAACTGTCAATGGCCAAGAAAGTCCCAGATGATCCAGGTCAATTTTATTTTCTTGTTTTAGGCCATTTCCCTGCCGTGTCCTCAATATGATGGGTAAGATTATACTGGAATAGCTCATTAGTTACCTTCAGCGCACATACAGCAGGAACATATAGGCCTATAAATGTTTCGAGTTGGCTAGCAAATTTGATCTTGTGAGATGTTGTTACGTAGACTACTTGCCAGCCTTTATAGTTCCGCCCACTAGGCTATCCCGTTAATCACGATGACTCCTTTAGTATTTGTTTCCATGGTAAACCTGACTTTTTGGACCGACAGCGATTTCAGTGATTTTTATTTTGTTTTTTTTAATTTTTCCTTCAGATAGGCCTAGTCTAGTGTTGTTTTATACTGAAGAGGAGCTGAAATGAGTATTTACCCATTAGGCCTATCCAACAATCCCACTAGTGGGGAGGGCTATGAAGTTCAGGGAAAATGAGGGGTTAAAAGCGTAAAAAATACAATAGGCTAATATACCGGTAGCGTTTTGTATCAAAACTTGGCTCGGGTTTTCCCAAATTGCAAACCCATAGGCTAAAACCCAATTTTGTGAATACCCGAGCCAACTTTTGACGAAAGCTTGCTCGGATTTCACAGGCCACAGGGTGGACTCGTGGAGTGGGTAGCCTAATATCATATGTTATAAAAATAGTCAACTTTGGGAAGACATTAGCCTAACGGTCCTAACCTAACAACCTTACCTAACCTATCCTAGTATTAAGGGTGGGGGCTGCCACCCCCGCTGGTTGGGTTATTTTGTTTTTTTTTGTTTTTTATGTGCTAGCCTAGCCTAGCTTAACCTAACAACCTAACCTAACCTAACTTAGTATATGGGTGGGGGCTCCAGGCCCCAGACTCCTGCTGGTTGGGTACTGGCTGAAAAACCTATTGTTTTAGCCTAGACTACAGTAGGCCTATACTGTATAGGCCTAGGCCTATGTATTTTAGCTTTTTTGTTTTTTTCTCCCTTATAATACATTTCAGCTCTTAATGACATAGGCTATATAGCAATGATGTATATGCTCTACCGGACCTATTAGGCCTAAAAAGATTGATGGGCTAACTGTCGGTCCAAAACATCAGTATAACCGTTTCCATTATGTGGATAGCAGTATAGGCTAGGCCTACTATTTTATTAAATCTAGAAAATAATCATGGGCGTTTGAGTTAATTGAGATCATGTTTGTCCTTCCTAGCTACCCTAAACTAAATATAATCTAGCCTAGTGTTAACCAGAATATTTAATAACTTGCTAGTGTATTGAATGTTCATAGCCTAGCTAAGGCCTAGGCTATCCACTAGATGTAGTAGTTGAAGCTTGAATGCTGATATTGGTATCAATCTTGCTTTGAAAAGAATGTAGGGTAAGATTAGGAGTAGTGGGCGTACCACTACCAACATACAGCATAAATCATCTATAAAACATTAACCTAACCTAGTCTAGTCTAGTCTAGTCTAGTCTAGTCTAGTCTAGTCTAGTCTAGTCTAGTCTAGTACTACATGAATACTAGGTTAGGTTTGGTTAGGTTAATGTTTTATAGATGAGTTATGCTGTATGTTGGTAGTGGTACGCCCACTACTTCTAATCTTACCGAATGTAGCCTACACACACAACTTTGGTTCATTTGGTTGATAGCCTATATTTTTGTTTTTAGGTTAGCCTATTAATATTATTGTTCATTTGGCCGGTAATACTTAAGACGATCTTTCACTTAAAGTGCCGCACTAGGCTAGGCTATTAGGAATAATGGTAAGATTAGGAGTAGTGGGCGTACCACTACCAACATACAGCATAACTCATCTATAAAACATTAACCTAACCAAACAACCTAACCTAACCTAACCTAGTATTCATGTAGTACTAAGTTATGTTAGGTTAGGTTAGGTTAGATTAATGGTTTATAGATGATTTATGCTGTATGTCGGTAATGGTACGCCCACTACTCCTAATCTTACCGAAATAATTTATTAGGGACTACATACATACAGTACATACATAAAATTTTAAGACTGAGTGTTCCACACATAAGTGGACTAGGGCCTATAGGTACGTATAGCCTAGATTCACAATAAGACAAGAATGTAGGGGTAGGATGTAGTGACCGGGCGTACCGCCATCTTTGTTTACATTACGCGTAGTGGCGTCGGACCTTTCCCATCATGTTCCCGTCTATTTTAACCTAACCTAACCTAACCTAGTATTCATGTAGTAATGACAGGGGGCAAATAGCAGAAAATATAGCGTCGAAATAGACGGGAACGTAAGTGCGACCGCGCCGATCGCCCTATGTAAACAATGACGACCGTACGCCCGAACTCTACATCCATCCCGAATGTAGTTACCGGGTGTACCGCCCGTCTTGTTTACACTACGCGGACGCTCACCATCATGTTCCCGTCTATTTTGACTGCCTTTGGATACAAAAATACATTACCCTAACCTAACCTAACCTAGTATTATAGATTTATAAGTATTTATTTTGGTTTAATTCTAGTTTCGCTTTCACAGCATACTCATAAATTTCTATGGCTACTTTAGAGTTGTCATATACCATACTTAATTCCTATATATGTCCAAAGCGGCGGAAATGCATTATAAGGAATTATACCTACTGTAAAAAAAAAAAAAAATCTCGCCATATGCGGCACCATAGCTATTACATAATACTAGGTTAGGTTAGGTTAGGCTAATGTCGTTAATGTAGTTTATTATCATTATATTACGTCTTTTACCCAGCAATTTCCCCGATCTTCATAGTTGGTCGGGAAGCTATGCCTTTACAACGGCGCCTCCCTTTTGTCGCTGTGTACGTGAAACTAGAATTTTACCTTTATTTTATTATAAGTATTTATAGATGATTTATGTTGTACGTCGGTAGTGGTACACCCGGTAACTACATCCTTCCCCACAATAATAGCCTATTCTCAATTTTGTCCCCATGCCATGGAGGATTTGTGATAACATCAACTTTAAAAGACCCAAAATAACCTAAATAACACCAGAGTCCTGCGCTTAAACAAAAGTAATTTCGTCGACTTTCCTTGGTAAGGGTTGAGTTGGCGGCTTTGTTAACATTGCTTGCGGTAATGTTCCTGTCTAATTTGACTGGGTTTTTTTCTTAAAATTATCCCTCGGCAGCTGTTATTTGCCCCCTGCTGGCATTATATATGATTATGACAATAGCCTAAGTCATGGGGGGGTGAGGGGGGCAAAGCCCCCCCTCAAACTATTATTGTATCTCACGGCCGTTATAGGTAAGCTAATGCAAATCGGTATATATTAAGCAACCCACCCACCAATTTTCATGACAATTTTGAAATGCATGTTGGAATCCCTATAAACTGTACTTAATTTTTATGTAAGTTTGATAATTTGGAAAAATCGATTAGGCTAAGGGAGAAAATTAACATTGAAAATGATGTGTAAAAAGTCTCCCATAAACGGCGGCCCGCTATGCTATTGTAATTTTCCGCCTAATTTCGTCTGTTAATTCACTTTCTCCTTAACCCTCCAGCCCTGGCTACGCATTACATAAATATTGCCCGAAACCCGGGTGTTTTGGCCGAAAAACGTCTAGGCTAGCCTACCGTATCATTGTTATGCTGACTGCTTCCCGCATTCCCGCGCATCCCCAAGCGTAGCTGTGTTATTTACCTGTAGAATGGCGTTAAGTAGAGCTCTCTAAGTCAACTGGTTGAGTTGTGATGATGATTTCAGTGGAGATAACTTACGGCAACAACAGCCACTTTACAATACTTTTCGATACTTAACAACAACATACAGGCACACACGAACAAGCGACGCTCTCCTTCTTGTGGCCGGAGATGCGGGGCGTCGGTCCAGCCGGCTGTTGTTTACATGCGTCGGACCGACGCCTCGCACACCAAGCTCACAGGCTTTCAACCACTGGTACAATGTTGTACCACCCGGGTTCCTGGGGGCAAAACATAATGGTACACACGTGTACCATCCGAGTTTGAAGGGTTAATTGGACCCCCTATGAAGTACAACAGATTATGATGACATAAGTGACGGGTGTTTAGAGGGGGCAGAGCTCCCCCTTCAACATATTACGTGTCCCACAGTAACTTCTATTATATAAACAACCCAAAAAATTTCACAGATTTTTAAAATTTAATTTAGGATGTAATATAACCTATACTCCATGTTAAAATAAGTGTCAACCCTCGAAAAATTCTATTAACCTAAGACGTGCGCATGGGGGGTATAAGACACCACACTCCTGTGCGCACGTATTTGAGCTGTTCCCATCACTAACATCGTTATTTTACCATAAATAGCATTAATACTTTTCCATATGCGCCTATTATAGGTTGATTATAAAGGTATTAACCTGTTACAACAATAAAACAAGTGGAAACAGTGTTTGGATGGTCAAAATCGGCGATACAGGCCGGGAGTTACATAATTATGGCTGAGGCAACCTCCCTGCCCTCCTCCCCTCCCCTTGTCTGGAGAGACACTGTTACGCAATAGTCTCTCTCTCGCTCTTTCCCACGCTTGGTAACAGTGATGACAACGCCCTGCTACCAACTCGCTAATGTTAGCATGAAAATAGACCACAGAATAAGGGAATAACAGGGAAAATAGGTGATAACTGAAGGAGGGGAGGAAAGTGGGGAAGGAGGGGAGGAAAGTGGGGAAAGAGGGGAGGTGGAGGAGTGATATTTGGCATGGCCCAGGGGGTGTTTTAACCCTTGTCTAGCGGGGTGTTTTGGGCTCATTTGGGCATATTCAGGCCCTCCTGCATGATAAATCAAGCATCTGCATGAAAAAAAAATATTTAGCAAAAAAACAGGCACTAAAAGCTTCAAAATAAGATCAGAACGAGCTACGTAGCACTCGTGGTTCTCTTGCAGTGGTGCCACGAACATGGAAGTTAGCATATATCGGTATATTTTTCCCAGCTATGCTTACTACTGGCTACACTGCCGGCCTCTCGAGAACACAGGGAACATGAGTTAATGGGCGGCGGTAAGCCCTGGGAGTCGGCTGTCTGGCCCGCTGCTCTCCCGGCCATTTGCACTCGATTTTAACCCTTTAAAAGTCTTAATAATGCTCCTAACTTACTGCAAATTGGTGCACGACTTAAGTCGAGCGCCGCTCTTTAAGGGTTAAATGGATTTTTTTTTTCCCTGACTCTTAAGAGTCTTCCCGCAGTCCGCCGGGGGAACTCTTAAGAGTCTCCCCGTAGTTCCCGGGTTAAGGGAGATACAGAACCTAGAACCTGTAACCTGTAATAATGGAAAGTTGGGTGAGGAGGATAAGAGGAATTTTTACTGGAGAGTGAGGGACGGGAAATTGAAGAAGTGGTTTATACGAATAGAAGGGAGAAGGAGATCAGGGAGGGAAGAGAATGTGATAAGAGTTGTGACGGTGGAGGAGAACAGGGTGGAGGTGTCACAGGGAGAGACAGGAGACAAAGCTGCAGACCCAGTAGTGCTAAGGGGGGAGTAGGGTACGGACAGGAGGAGCGGGATGGTGTAGTTGCTGAAGGAATGGTAGATAGATTAAGGATTATGTTTAGTAATGTGGAAGTGTTTACCCAGGACAAGAAAAGAGAACTGATATGTAGGTTGCAGGATGAAGAGGAAAAACCTGATGTCATAGCCTTACAGGAAGTAAGACCAAAAAATGCTAGAATTGACAGGGAACTGGTGGAGTATAGTTTGGAGGGTTTTGAGTTATATGAGAGGAATGCTATTAGAGCAGAGGTTGGAAGAGGACTGTTTATTTATGTAAGAAAAGAGCTCAAGGTAAATGAGGTGGATATGAGACAGAAGTATTGTGAGTATTTGTGTATTGAAGTAAAATGTGCAAGAGGATCAATTCTAATTGCCTCTATATATAGAAGCCCAAATAATAGTAGGGAAGAGGATGATAACCTACTGAAAGCAATGGAGGAAATAGATAATAGAGAGAACAAATATAAGATTTTGATTGGAGATTTCAATTTGCCAAGGATCAACTGGGCAAATTGTACTACTCCAGCGGGACAGTGTAGCCTGGAAAACAAGTTTATAGAGAAAGTGAGAGATTGTTTTTTAACGCAACATATTACAGAGATGACAAGATATAGAGATGGGATGCAGGGGAGTGTACTTGATTTGATTTTTAGCAATGAGGAGGATATAGTGGAACATGTCAATGTGGATAGCCCTATAGGTCATAGTGACCATGCCTGTATAAGTTTTAGTTGCAATATTAAAACAGAGGGATAATAGAAGCAATACAAAAATATACATGTATGATAGAGCAGATTATGAGCTGCTGAGACGGTGTTTGGACATTGACTGGGGGGAATACTTGAACGGTGAAGACGCTGAAGGAATGTGGAGGAAGATTAGAGTCAAACTGGAGAATGCTGTATCCAAATGTGTACCAGTAAGGGAATATAAAGATAAAACAAAATTGAGGAAAAGAACGAACCCAGAATTGCCAATGAAAAGAAAGCTTTGGACATTGATTAGAAGAAAGAAACGATTGTGGGAAAGACTATAAAATTGTTAAAAAAGAACAGGGGGTCTAGTATAGAAGCTAAAGAAGTGGATTTGGAACGCAGACAAATAAACAATAAAATAAGGTGGGAGACAAGGGGGGGGGGGGGGGTGAAGGAGAGGGAGAGAGAGATTGCTAGAAATGTGAAGGATAATCCAAAAATATTCTGGAAGTATATTCAGGAAAAGTTAACAAGAAGAGTAGGTATCCCAGAACTGATAGGAAACTTGGATGATGGGAATAGAGCAGAAACTGATAAGGAGAAAGCAGAGGTGCTGGGGAAATACTTTGGGGAGGTACTAACAGTGGAGTCGGTTGATGCAGTGCCTATTATTCCCATCAAACAGGCACCAGCACTAGAACTAATAGAGTTTTCCCATGCTAGAATAAGGAGGGCTATAGAAAAAATGAACAGAAGTAAGTCCCCGGGACCGGATGGGATACATCCAAGAATCATAAAGGAAGGAGGTGAGATGTTAGTAGAGCCATTAAATTTTTTATTTGAGGTATCTTTTAATACAGGACAAATCCCGACGGACTGGAGAGAGGCGAACATAACAGCTATATTTAACAGCTTACGAGCGGGCCCGTCATTTTTTTTCCACTACGCGCCAAGTGGGTTTTTTTTTTTTACCCTAAATGGCCTTGTTTCCGTGCTCTTTTTCATGCATAAACAAGAGCCAGAGCGTAATACAATTATGTATCCCTGAAAGGGCATAAATTGAGCTTTCCAATGACACCAGAACCATCCTTCTACGACCACACGTTCTCTTGCAACGATCGTGCAAGACGAGTGCAAAAACCCTAAAATACGGTAATTTCCTTATATAATTCCCTGTGTGGCGAGGTAGGGAGGGTGGAGTTGTGTGGAGTAGATGTCAGTAGGCGCACGGGACCCGTGCCGAGCGGTCATGAGGCAACCTACGCTCCTCCTGTCGCTCGTCTCTCTCTCAGAGCCATTATTGCTCAAAAATTGCACACAGACTAAAGTCGGGGCCCGCCACATAGTCCAGGTTTTTAGATACGGACTTAAGTCGGGCCCCGCTAATAAGGGGTTAAGAAGGGAAAGAGAAATGACCCAGGAAATTATAGACCGGTCAGTTTGACAAGTGTTGTGTGTAAACTAATGGAAACGGTAATTATAGAAGGAATAATGGAGCATATGGAAAGCGAGAGAATGACTAAGAGGGCGTACGAGAGCGAGGTGGAGGGACAGAGAGGGAGAGGTAGACCGAATATGAGGTGGAAGGATGGAGTGAGGAACTACATGAACGAAGGCGGTGCTGGTTGGGGGGAGGGGCGTCGACTGACTGGGGACAGAGGTGCATGGGGGCGGTTCGTTCGTGGCCACCCCTTCGGGGATCACGGCGTCAGGCAATAGATAGATAGATAGATGAAATCAAACCAACTTTTCAGTGGGAGACAGTTCGGATTCTTGCCGGGGAGGTCGACGGTACTACAGCTAATTAAGGTGGTAGATGATTGGATGCAAATTCTGGAGGATGGTGATGTAATAGACGTGGTATATTGCGATTTTATGAAGGCCTTCGATAAGGTCCCACATAAAAGGTTAATAGAGAAAGTTAGAAGCTATAGTATAGGTGAGAAATGTGTGAAATGGATAGAAGCCTTCCTGAAAGATCGGAGACAGAGGGTACTGGTGAATGGAATAGGCTCAGGGTGGAGGGAAATTACAAGTGGGGTACCTCAGGGATCTGTGTTGGGACCACTACTGTTCGTTATATTTATCAACGACTTACCTGAAGTTATAACCAATGAAAGTGAGATATACCTGTATGCGGATGACACTAAGCTGTATAGAAGAGTGAGGAGTAAGGAAGATTTGGGTTTGCTTCAAGGAGATGTGGAGGGCATGAAGGGATGGTCTGAACATTGGTTAATGCCTTTTCATCCAAAAAAATGCAAGTAAATGCGGATTGGGACTAGCAAGATAGACAAGGTAGGATACAGTATGTATGAAGTGATGGAGGAAGTGAATGCAGAAAAGGATATAGGAGTAGTGATAGACAATAAGTTAAATTTCTCAGAACATTTAGCGGAAAAGATAAACAAAGCCAATAGAATTGTAGGGCTGATAAGGAGGACATTTGTGTCACTTGACGAAGAAATATTCAGGAATCTCTATACAGCGCTGGTTAGGCCGCACCTGGAATATGCGAACCAGGTGTGTGGGCTCCATATATGGTAAAGGATATAGAAGCAGAGGAGAGCTAGCAAGCTAGTACTGTACCAACGTTGAAGAACGCGGGCTATGAGCAGAGGTTGAGGACACTGGCATATAGGAGAAAGAGAGGGGATATGACAGAGACTTTTAAGATAGTGTCAGGAAGGTATGATGAGAATGTGTGTGAAGGTATCTTCTTGATGCGGGAGGGAACAAGAACGAGAGGACACTAAGAAAATTTACAAAGAAAGAAATAGGCTTGAAAAGGCAAAGAACTCATTTTGTGATAGAGTGGTAAATGAGTGGAACGCACTGCCCCAGTATGTAGTCGATTCCGAATCAATAAGGAAGTTTGAAAGTAATCTTGATAAAGCATGGGGAAGACAAGATTTGAAGTTTGATTATAAAGCAAAAATACAGAATAGTAAAAATGTTGCGTCTGCTGCTGCCGCCGCCAACACAGTGAACGACCGCAGTAGTGCAAGTACTGGCACTGAACTGGATACACAGGCCTAGTTTGCCTTTTTCCAGAGGATCTACTGTAAGAAACTGTAAGATATTTGTCCAGGGTTTCCCACAGACGCCACCCCGCTAGGTCAGCCATTTTGATACTACAATTGAGGAGCGCTTTTATCGTAGATATTCGACTATAACGCCCTCTGCCTTTCTCTTATGTGAACTAATGATCAACACGTCACTATTTTTCTGCCATATTATTTGTTATTTTTTTGTATACGTCACCATACGTCACGGTATTGTTAGGTTAGGTTATGTTGGCTCAGGTTTTTTCATTTTGGGGTTTTCTCAAGTTGAAAAACAACAAAACCCGAGCCAACTTTCATCATAAAAGCCATTATATCGCCTTTTTATGTCTTTAACCCCACATTTTCCCTGATCTTCATAGCCCTCCCCTCTATCGGGCGCCGTGTCTTAAGATCGTTGGATAAAGGGGAAAACAATTTTTGCGGAGGTTGAAACTAATGTCAATCGCTATATATTGATGCCAATAAACTAAAACTAAAAAACAAAAAAATTAAAATAATTGGTCGGTGGTTTCCTTAATATTTTCCTGCAAATCCTCCATTCACTGAATGATAAACAACAATAAAGCACTAGCCTATATGCCTTGAAAAAAAATTATATATCTTGGTAAATAAGCCCTGTTTTATATACTGTATATCATATCAGGGTTTTTAATGTTATTGATATCGCAAATCCTCCATGGGGGCAATATTGAGAGTAATCTTGCGAGTCTATACGTACTTATTGTCCTTAATAAATTGTTTCAAATAGCACGGCACAAATCATCTTAAGTTTAACCCGTAGGTCAATTGATCGACTAGTTGACCCAAAAGTATGCAAAAACTCACAAAATTGAGGCAAAATTTGGCTCAGATTTTTTTATTTTTCAAGAATCAAGGGGGCCAAATTAGGGATATGAATCCCGATCGATACACCCAGGACTTATTGTAATCGTCATCTATGTTGCCAGTAGGGGGCAATACCTAGAGCGAGATATGATAATAAAGTACTGTATACATCCCACGTGCGAGTTGGTACAAACGGACCAGCCAGTTAGAAAACAAACCTTGGATACGAAAACATGAAGTGGTGGAATTATAACGGACTTCACTCTTGCAGGCACCTCACACATGAAGCATTGTGCACATAGGCTATTGGGAGGTGATAGACAGTTGACCCGTGCATTTGGCTTCTAACTGAAGTTTGTATCTAGACTCATGATTGGCTATCTTATCACACTGGCCAAAATGAGCGGCAGAGCTGATAATATTTGTATTATTATCTTTATCATTCTTGATTTATTCATTACACTTGATATGTTTAAGTAATTTTAATGATTACTTAATATATTACAGTCTTACCCGAATCTAAAGAGCTATTAAATATCACATAACACTCAATAATAATGTATATATCATAAAGTAAACACAAGTGAAATAAAGAAATTATAAACGAGGGAGATAATCGAGAGGTGAAGACTGACTGACGGGCTCACGCGGTCTAGCCAATCACAGACAGGGATTTACTTACTGGTATCACACATTTAAAATAGGCACTGACCGTGACTGACGGTATTTCTTCTCGTGCTTGTGTTTACTGCATTATATCTACCATTTGATGTGTTCCATATAGTATTCTATAGATCTTAAGGTTCTGATACCACCAAGCACATTCATTAGAATTACTAAAACTTGTCTAGTTCAATTAATATATATGGAATTATACAGAAAAGTTGACTTAATTCATATGATGTGATAATCTACAGTGATATTCGAAACTTACCAGCTATAAAATACCATATGGAACACATCAAATTGTAGATATAATGCAGTAAACACAAGCACGGGAAGTGCCGTCAGTGCCTATTTTAAATGTGTGATACCGGTAAGTAAATCCCGGCCTGTGATTGACTAGACCGCGTGAGCCCGTCAGTCAGTCTTCACCTCTCGCTTATCTCCCTCGTTTATCATTTCTTTATTTCACTTGTGTTTAATTTATGATATATACATTATTATTGTGTGTAATGTGATATTTAATAGCTCTTTAGATTCGGATAAGACTGTAATATATTAACTAATTAATCATTAAAATTACTTAAACATATCTAGTTTATTGAATAAATAAAGAATAATATAGATAATAATAATAATATTATCAGCTCTGCCGCTCATTTTGGCCAGTGATCTAGGGTACTGATAAGATAGCCAATCATGAGCCTCGATACAAACACCAGTTAGGAGCCAGATGCACAGGTCAGCTGAATGGAGTATAGTGCCAAGGATGTACTGTATATTGTGTTTCAGATAGGCGAACCAAAAATTGCGTTCACGGCGAAAATATGGAGGTGAAAAATCTGTACCAACAGGTCTCTACTATTACGGTACTGGTTTTTCTAGCAGGGATCTGCAGCCTCCTGGTTAGATTCGCCTACTACTAGTAGGTAGGCTACTGTTATTCACTACTACCAGACCAGGCTGTCAAATGAGACAATTTACCCCTTCAAATATAGAGTTCCTTCATTTTAGTCATTAGGCCTATTATCATACTGTATACTGGTATATAAAGTTAAAGTTATGCTCTATAGTTCCCTCTATGGATGAAATGGCCAAAACAATTAAACTTCATTCATATCTTCCCTGTATTCCCTCTCACATTCACTTCAGTCTCAAAACAACATTACCCCAGTTTGACACCCTGCGTGATATATACTCTCTAGAAGTTTGTAGTTTACTTAAATCATTGACCCGGCTGGCAAGCGAGAGGCTTTCCATATCTTCTTTCAAAAATAAGTCCCTTGTTTTTTATGATACAGTTTTTAACACCATGCACTCCCTTGATTAACAGGGTTAAGGGGTGCCCTTGTTACAAGGATTTACCTGGAGATTTGCTACGAATCACTAGACTGAGCTGACCAATCTCTTGCCGTCTATCAATGGCACAGCATGGGTTCAAACCGTCGAACCTTCTATCATCAATTAGACGCGCTACCAACCTTGCCACACCCTATTTTTAGCCTTATGTTATACATACAAAATTTGAGTTATGCTCCATAGATCCCATTATGCCCCTAGAAGTGATTAAATGGTGAAAACAATGCAGCTTGATGCACATATTCCTGTATTCCCTTGCACACTCAACTCCGTCTTGAAACAACGTTGATATGGTTTACCAGCCTGTACCAGACTGTCACTCCAGTCATGAAATAAATATACTGGTATACATGCAGAAAACTTTCACATCGCCATTAACAATTTTGATATTACTGGATAGGTTACTCATCATACTAGCCTATCAGTATCCACAGCACTTTGTTTCAAAGATAAGACTTGGAGGCCATTTTTCTTACCCCATCAGTGGGGGCAGCCTGGCAGCAACCCCACTAACTAACTTATGACAGTAGGTTAGGTAAATAAGGTTATTCTAATCCAACCAAACATAATCTAGTATTAGCCTATAAGTGGGGGTTGCCGCCCTCATGGCCTCATCCCCCCAAATTAATCCATAAACCTAACCTACTTTATTCTTATTGAAATTACGGTACCGCCTTACCCGTGCTATGAAGTTATGAGTACTGTACCATACTTTTATGTTTAATTCTAGGTTAGATTATCATCACTGTTATAATTTAACCTTACAATTTAACAATTTAGCCTTTTAAACTATCTGTACTGTACTGTAAAACTGAAGAGTGAAGTTTTAATGGAGCCTAATTGAGAACTACATGCAGTGTTAGTACAGTACTGTAATATTTGATACTTAAAATACTGATATATACCGTACCAAACCAGACCACTAATGATACGTAACTCTTCTTTTAATGTTGTACTGTAATAGAAATTATTTAGACTATTTGTTTTGTTGTAACACAGGCTAACTAATTATATAATTTTTCAGAAGATCTCGGAAAATTAAAGTGGCAGTGAAAAGAATGTATGAGGACAGATCAAGATGGAAGGAGAGGAGGCAAGTCCACAACGGGAGAGAGAAGCGTCTACTAAGATAATTGCTGGTGATGATGGTGATATAAGCTCCACTGTACCTGAAGTCACTCCCACTGAAGCAATGGAGGGTGGTCACAGTAGCACTTCAGGTGGCCTCGATCTAGCAAGTTTAGAGAGTGAACGCAATTCCACCTCCCATGAAAACAAACTAAATAATAAAATAATTGCTAGTGGCGTATGTGATTTAGATTCCACTGTACCTGAAGCCATGGAGAATGAACGCTCTAGTAATTCAGGGGGTCACAATCATACAAATTCTCCAAATTGCGATCACTATTCCACCTCCCCAGAGCACAGAAATGCAGTGAATGTGGATACTGACTTAGCTGTAGCCACACAATTTTGCAATGATTTTCAAGCTACAAACTCTGATGATAGCAGTACATTATTAGAGAGAAAGTCAGACTGTCTCCCCATAAAAAATCTTGAAAATCAAGATGGTTTGAAAATGTCCTATTCATTAGGTCAGGCTGAATTAGATCATATTAAAAGTTTACAGACAAGTGATATATGTACTTCCAGTCTAGAAACAGATTTTGTCAAGTTCAAAGGCTCTGATAGGGAAAATCTATGTACAGTTAGTCTAGAGAATTTATCAGATACTGGAGATGAAAGCAGTGTTAAGGTATTGGATACTAACATTTTGCACGATGAGAGTGTTGTAGAGTTCTCACGGGATAGAATAAGTGACAAAGTAATCAGACTTGAAGGTGATTCAAAACATTTAAAGGAGGAAAATAAAAGAACAACAGATGATGTAGAAGAGTGTCAGCCAGCCACTTCTGTGAATAGTGAAAATTCTTCAGACAAAAATAGTGATACCGGTAATTCAAAATGTAACCAAGATTGTGGGTCCAAAAGTGATTTGATACAATCTGCGACTGATAATCCTGATACAGAAATTAAATCGGCACTAGTAATGTCCAGAGATACTATATTGAATGAAAGAGTGCGGGGTAGTAGTGAAGATACTGAAGATGTCAGTGGCTCCAGGAATGGTTATAGTCAGAGGAGAGAAGATAGTATTGACAGCGGTAGTGGTTCTGGATACACCGGCGGCCCTAGCAGTAACACCAGCGGTCCTAATAGCAACACCAGTGGATTAGACCGAGTAGGCAGCTCAGACAGTAGTGGAAGTTTGGAAAGCGGGGGAATAGGCTCGGAGGAAGGGGGATGCAGAACCACAGAGAGCCGGGGAATGTTACCGAGTGAGATAGAAACCCTGGTGGGTGGTGGGGCCGCTGCTGGTCGTGTTAGCCCGGACAGCGCTGACTTTGAGGTGGCCATGCTGGACTTCTCATCCACACCCAAACACAACCTTATGAAGATGTTATCTGGCCTGTTGGATGAGTGTGATGCACTCAAGAAAGAAAAAGCAAGGTTGGTTCTTATTATAGTACCATAACTTTATGTGATTGTTATACTGTATTCATATAGAAATATGTTTTTTTTTGTACCTGTAGGTTATTAGTACAGTATATGTATAGGCCTATACTCAGGCACATACTGGCTGGGGGTGGCTGACTCAAGACAGAGCACGAACAGGGATAACAGAATAAAAAAAAAAAAAAAAAAAAAAAAACACACACACACACACACACACACACACACACACACACACACACACATACATCTAGGTTGCCCAGGAGAAGACCTTAGCGTCTCCAGCAAAGACTCCCAGGTCCCAGACCTCCCGAAGTGGTTCCGGTCTCAGCAGGCAGACACACAGCGAAGCCTACCATCACATTGCCCACTCAACTTTCTTCCAGGCATGACCCTTCACAACAAAGACTGGCTCCCCAGGCCAGGCACCCGACGGACTATTATCTAGTCCAACTGGCGCCCGACCCCCGCTCCCTATGACCGCATTATCACATATCTATTCACAAGCATTCTCCATTCATTCGTATTCATTACCACTTCTCTTGTCTGTTTTTCAGTCATCTCTCTACCTTCCAACGCTTGTATTACACCATCTCTCCATCTCATTTTAAGTCTTCCTCTCTCTCAATTTCCCCTTATTTCTGACTTATATATTCTCTTTGTAAGCCTTTCATCTCCCATTTGTTCAACATATCCATACCAGCACTCTTCTACGTATCGTACCTCTTCATTCCTTAATCTGTCTCTACGTGTTACTCTACACATACTCCTCAATCAGCTCATCTCCATCGCAACTAACTTTCTTTTCTCTTGTCCCTTCAAAGCCCATGTCTAAGCCCTATACATCACTGTTGGTACAACTATCCCTTGATACATTGCACTTTTAACTTTCATTTTGAGATTTCTCACCTTCTACATACTTTCCATTGCTCCGAAAACTTTCCTTCCTTCACATACTCTCTGTCTTAGGCTATTAGTACATACATACTGTACTTACATATACCAGTATTTAAAGACCGAGTGCTCCACGCGAAGTGTGGTTCCAGTCTCTCTTAATGGCAGCGCTCCAGGCAGCCCTGATTAGAACAGCCTTACTTGTCAGGTTTTTACATTCATAAATATATTTATAAATGGTAACTATTAAAATGCTGTCAAGCTAATAGCTAACTATTGTATTATAATAATGTTATGTGTAACTTTACAACTGAGCCTCTACTGCTACTTTCTCAGTACAGTACCGTACTGTGCATGTGTATGATGTATAATAAATATTATAACATACTTTATAGCTATAGTGATTTCTACTTTCCCAGACTTGATGGAGAGGTATCAAGACTGGAGGCTGATACATCATCACAGGTCTACTCTGCTCAGATACATGCCATGGAGAAGTCACTAGCACAGGTACGGTATACTGGTGTTCCATAGTTATATGGAATGCCGGGGGGGAATACTGTATATGACCCCGCCCCCAAAACAATTTGGAAGGTAAACTATTCAATGCATATCAAGTCTGATATTTAGGCAGTACCAGTATTTGACAAAGATACAGTATACTGTATATAGGTATAAGTATGCATATATTGGCTTAACAAAAGTAGTTAGAGTTGTTGTTGTTGTTGTTGTTGTTGTTGTTGTTGTTGTTGTTGTTGTTGTTGTTGTTGTTGTTGTTGTTCCCCAAGCTGCCTGGCCGAACAGCCCCAAGGCCCCGAGCAAGGCCAAAGCCATAGCCGAGTGCCCCCACAGAACCCTCCCTGCGGACCACAATAAAGCCTGGGTGACCGAAGCCACTCCATGGCTGGGAGCTGAGGGTGCGGAAACGCCCGGGAAACCAAAGCCCCACCCAGGGCCCTGTGCCCCTCAGCAATTATGAAGAGAAAGATAAGGGGCAAAGGAAAAATGTGACGCTTTGGCTTCCAAAAAAAAAAAAAAATCTTGGTAGATTGGGAGGTCAATCCACGGAAAAGATGCCGTCACTTGAGATCTAGAAAATATATAAGTAAAAGGAACAGTCAGAGTAAGCTATGGGTATGGCAGAGATCGCTCAGGTCTCACTCTGATAGACCAGCCCATCACCACTGTAGTTAAAGTAAACACAACTGGTATAGAGCCCCCCCCCCCCCTTAATTGGCGCTTCCCATTCTTGAACTCGAGTTAAGTTACTGACAGTAAATTATTTCACTTTGTAGTAATTAATATTTTTTCACCAACCAACTTCAAGCCTACTTCTAAACTCAATGAAATCAACGGGATGGATGTAGTGTCCGGGCGTACGGTCGTCATGTTTGCATAGGTCGATCGCCGCGGTTAAGTTCGCGTCTATTTTGACGGGGTGATTTTTTCGGTTATTTGCCCCTGCTGGCAATATATATCATGATAACAATATGTCATAGGGGGTTCCTCAACATATTATTGTATCCAATGGCATTCAAAATAGACGGGAACATGATCGCAAGTGTCCGCCGCCACCGCCGTCAATATTTACATATGTCGATCACCGTGGCTAAGTTCGCGTCTATTTTGACGGCAAATTTTTTCGGTTATTTGCCCCCCTGCTGGCAATATATATGTTGAAGACAATATGTCATGACCCCCCCCCCCCTCCCTCCTTAACATCATATTATATCCAAAGGCAGTCAAAATAGACGGGAACATGATGGCAAGCTTCCGCGGCCGCTCCGCGTAGTATAAACAAGGCTAGCGGTACGCCCGAACTCTACATTCTACCCAAATCAACAAATATATACATGTGGCACTCCAAGGACTCGAACCAAGGATACTCACACCGAAATTCCGCGCATTTATGCATTACGCTATCAAGATAGTTAACCCATCAGACCCGGCTATGTATTCCATAGCGAAACCCGGGGTTTTTGGCTGAAAAACGTCTACGCCTAGGCTACCGTATCTTTGTTATTTTGACTGCTTCCGCATTCCCGCGCATCCCCAAGCGTAGATGTATTTCGTACCTGTAGAATGGCGTTAAGTAGAGCTTTCTAAGTCAACTGGTTCAGTTGTGATGACGATTTCCGTAGAGATAACTTTGTGGAAAAATCAGCCACTTTACACTACTTTTGACTACTTAACAATAACATACAGGCACACACGAACAAGCGACGCTCTCCTTCTTGTGGTCGGAGATGCGCGGCGTCGGTCCAGCCGGTTTTTGTTTACATGCGTCGGACGGACGCCTCGCACACCAAGCTTACAGGCTTTCAAGCTGCCGGAGCCTCAGCTCCCTTCCGGGTTCCGCGGGGTGTTTTTTATGGATGCCTCAGAGCCCAACCGGGTCTGGAGGGTTAATTAAGCCAAGTAAGTACGGTATGAACATCAAATTATATTCTATATAACTAGTTATAATAATAATAATAATATTTATTCAGTTAGTATTTTACAATGTTGGTACCACATAATATGTTACAAATATGACATGTACCAGCTTTGCATAATTCCAACTAAGGATAGCCCAATAAGGCCTTTAGGCGTATTTCCATTGGGGTCCTTGTTTGTCGTCTAATGCTAATTAGAAGTGAAATGACAGATAGAAACTGTATGGTTCTAAGTTTATTTGAAACCATTAGAAATATTTTGTCCTCTTACACAGAACCTCCTTATTCCCAGTGGTTAAATATTAATAATAATAATGTAGCCAACCAAGAGGTCAAACTGGGACCATCTGTTTTTAACTCTGGAAAGAATATGAAAAGGAACACACAATATATGTATGACATTGTTTTGTTTTAGTCTTGATTACTTCTTATCTGCTCGCCTGTAGCTAATTCAAAACCCTATACCTCCAGGCAGAGGCAGATGCATGCAGCTGGAAGGAAGCAGTGCGGGAGGGTGAACAGAGACACACAGTAGAGATTGTGAGGGTGAGAGAGGACCTAACAGGCCGGGTGGAGCGACTCACTACACAGTTCCAGGCAGCCAACAAGGACAAGGAGGCTATGGTCATCAAGTATGCTACTGCAGAACGAGAGGTTGGTTTTATTTAACATATTTATTTTGTAGCACCAGGGAAATATTTGTGGGAACCCTGTAGATTCCAAGAAACTTGCCTCGGCCAAAGTGTGTGTAACTATCAGAAAACTTACTTAGATATGTATACATACCCCCGTACCGCTCTACTGATTTTGCTAGCTCTCTTGATACAGTGGATATCATGTTGGGCTCAAGACTGAGAGGTCGGTGTTTCAATACATAATTAAGTACTGTAATAGAAAAAGCTAAAGAGGGTAGGTGATGTTCAACCTCCAATCTGAGAGAAGTAGCCCATTTATTTATTTAGTAAATAGTATTTCCAATCATGGATTTGAATCTGCTTTTGGAGTTTCTGATCCTCCTGCTCTTTTGAGGAATGGAGAATATTGTTTATTGATGGATGGGGAGCTGTTATTCATACAATCTATTTTATGGAACATTTAATACAACAAACCTGACTTGCAAAAAGATTCTTACAGTCAAAATCAATAGTTCGTTAAAAAACATATTCATAAACTGCATACTGTAATTATATTTACTGTACCGTAAAGTAGGGTAACTTCGTACTGCGGTGATAACTTCGGACATCGGCGATAATAAGTAATTAGACATTGTCATTATATAATGGAAACTCTTTTTATTTTTATTTTTTTGTGGGGTCCGTTTAGAGAAATGGCAAAGAAAGAGCATGTAAAAGTCCTAGGGAACTGACATCAGTATATGTACACTAAAAAAATATTATATATATGACGAAAATATGTACATTTTTCGCTACCCTGCCAAACTACTATGGGCGGGTGCCCAACCCCGAAAGGAGTTGAAATAGGGGAGCTATCCCCCCGCCAAAGGCGGCTTTCTAGGGCCTTTCCTAGCTGATGCTGAGAGGATTGGGTTCTAGTCATGTGGTGATGGGCTGGTCTATCCGAGTGAGAACTGAGCGATCTCTGCCATACCCATAGCTTACTCTGACTGTTCCTTTTACTTATGTATCTTCTAGATCTCAAGTGGCGGCGTCTTTTCCGTGGATTGACCTCCCTACTGCCAACCTAGAAGTTGGCAGATTGGGAGCCAAAGTGTCACATTTTTCCCTTACCCCTCAACTTTCCCTTCATAATTGCTGAGGGGCACAGGGCCTTGGGTGGGGCTTTGGTTTCCCGGGCGTTTCCGCACCCTCCTCAGCTCCCTGCCTTGGAGTGGCTTCGGTCACCCGGGCTTTGTTAGTGGTAAGCAGGGAGGATTTTGTGGGGGCGCTCATTTATGGCCTTGGCCTTGCTCGAGACCTTGGGGCTGTTCGGCCAGACAGCCTGGGGAACAACAACAACAACAACAACAACTTCTTCTATCACCCTGAAGAAATTTGTTTGTATGAATGATGTTGTAACTGATATAATTTTGTAGTAACATTACCAGAGACAACATCCACCAAAGATAAAATAAAAAAATGGTAATAGATCAAATAATCATTCTCTGAGTCCAAAAACTCATAAAAATATGATATGCTAACCGATTTATGTATTTCGGATAATTCTGGATATACAGTAGAACCCCGCCCATCCGGTGCTCTCAGATCCGGAAACCCAAGAGATCCGGACAGGCATTTCGATCCAGACTCATGTTTCAGCCAACCAGACTTGTTTGGATGGCTTGGGAAAAATAAAAGTCAATCCGGAAATGAACGAGACGAATACAAGTTACTGCACGTATTGTTTACATCCAGTGTTAGATATCCAGACTTGTATGTCAGCCATCCGGATTTGTCTGGATGGCTGAAACCAAAGTCTGGTTGTTTAAGTTAGATATCCAGACTCATGTTTCAGCCATCCGGATTCGTCTGGATGGCTGAATATATATCCGGACTTTCGGCAGATCCGGACTTTTGGCAGATCCAGACAGGTAGTGCAGGGGCTTATGTTGCTGATACCAATGCCCGTGGGCATTAATTCTTGGCACCATGCATAATTTTGAAGAATATACTATTGTGATTAAAAAAAACGATGGTGCCATTTTTTCTAATCAACGTTCATACAAATTTGACAGGATTCAATATTAATCATGAAATGACAAACTGTCCGCTTGATATTTTTTGTGAAACCTACGCATATTACTAAAACATATGCATGTAGCATATCATATGAAAGCTCTTCATATGTAGAAAACAAATTCACATTCAGTTTAAACTTTGATAGCTACTGCAATGATTGAGAACGTTTTATAAAGCACTAAGCAACTGAACTAAATTTGCAGTTCGATATCATCATCCAACTCTGTTTCGTCATTTTTTTGTTTTTTTTTTTGTTTTTTTTGTTTTTTTCTATCTATATTCCAACTTACTTCCTCTCGGGCATAGGCTGAGAGCCTTAACATTCACCGCTTTACAATGAACAGTGAAGCCCGTGAGGTCTTGTTCCAGTCTAGGGAGTGAGACATGTGAAGCACGTAGAGTACAACGAGCACCTACCATCTTGCCTTCACATGAGGCACGGTGCTCACTCATGGCCCGAAACGACCCCATCTCTGAAGCCACCTCGTTCCCGTGCTTCACTGTCTCACCCCCTACACTCGGACTCTCACACTTACACACACACAACGCCACCTGTTGAGCAGATAACTCACCAGGCATTGCACCCCTATAGCATATTTTAAATATGGGAATATTCATACAGTGCTATTTAATCAGGGAACAATGAGGGTATTTTATTGACGTTTCGGTGGGCTTGTGGTAATGCACTGATACTAGGTACAGCACAAATTCCATCCCAATAATATCTTCCCATTGATACATCGGGATTTGAACCCGGGACCTTTGGATTACCAGGCCAGTGGCAAGACCACTCCACCTCCCTCTCTGTACTGTCATATGTGTCATTCTGTGCTGGTTTGTTATTCGGATTTGCACAGTTGTTGAAGTCTGCATCACATGCACATAGCTCTGTACATGCCAGTGGATGTTTCTTACAAGAACAAGCTTCAGTTGAGCATCGACTCCTTCCACACCCACATTTTACCAGCTCGACAACAGCAGTAGGGGCTGGTGGCAGATCAGACACCTTCGGCATGTACTGGTTGTTTTCTTCATTCCATCCATACTTGGTAGGTGATGGCAAATTGGGATTTGGTGTGTCTGCAAGCAACCAGATCATTGCCTGGTAGTGGGCTCTTAGAATGTGTTCTGCCAGTTCCGCTTTTGTAGGGGGAAGTTTCTCCGCCTCCGCCTTGTTCTTTTTTAACAAATGCCAGCGCAGTTGTCCCAGGTCCTTGATGTTGACCCTTGGTGCAAACAGTAGGCAAACAAACTCTTCTAGACCTTGAACAACCTCAGTGGAAGGGATCAGTGTCTGTCCCAACTGTGCAAATGCTTTGAGAATGTCCTTGTTTGCCTTTTTGAATAGTTTCCAGCACGTTTGTTTGCCTTTGCCAGCTATCCTTCCGGTGGTGTCCGAGCCTGTAAAAGCATGAAATCCTATCAGTCCAGCTGCCAGATTCTGATCAAGAGCTTGATGTATGGGCTGAAGTTTCACAAGATGTCTTTTGCTGCCTGTTCCTACCAGCATGGACACGTTGTTACCCATGAGATATAGCTTTTGTAAAGCTAACACAAACACGTCTGTATCAGGTGACATGATGTGAACGCTGGACGTAAGCCTGGAGGCACTTATCACATGAAGGATTAGGAGTGTATCTGCCTCTTCATGATTGCTTTGGAGATGGTCAACACTCATCCCATTGGAGGCAGCATCGTCTTTGGTAGCAACAATGACTGACTTTGTACTGTTCCTGTAGAAATGAAGAACCTTTTTCGCCAGGTAAGTCGTTAGCTGGTCTTTGTTCTCAGAGTTGCTCAGGAAGCCATTGAGTGGCATGTTGAACCTTGTCATATCAGTCACATCATACTTGCAGCATGCACCCTGCTTGCCTTGTCTTCGATTCCTTGTTCTCGTCTTCAGTGATTTCTCGATGTCGTAGCGATCAAAAACAACATGCACAAGTGTGTAGTTCTGCGCTTTGCTATCAATTGCTCTGATGAAAGCTTGTGCTATCTCGAGATATGTTTTTATTTGCTGGCCTGATAATTCATGAATTACAGCCATGCCATCCAATATGATTGCCTTCTCGTTGGTTTCCACTGTCATCGGCTGTGAATCATCTGTGCTTTCTGCATGTAGCGTCATCTGATTTGGGTCATCTCTGTTCTCTATCTGCGGAACACCTGAGGGTAGGTTTTGCTCCATGTCCTGCGAGCGTTCGGATTCATCTGTGCCTAGCGACTCAAGCAAGGCCATTAGTTTGCTCTTGTCTGTACATGTGAGCAGTGATCCATCTGAGGCAAAAAGGGACCTGGGAACACAGGAAAATTCATAGCACCCAATTAGGTCTTGCAGATCAAGTTCTTCACGTGTGCGTGCAATTATCAGCAGTCGTGCAAAGAGAGACCGGGTTTGTTTCAGTTCAATCTCCTTGGTTGGTAGGCTGATCTTCACAGTTTTGGAGGCATCCGTCCATGTCAACAGTTTCACCTTGCTCATTTTCTTCTGGAAATTGCTGGGTCTTCAGCATCATTGACAATGACAATATCTTTGTATGCTTGTTGTACATCAGCAATGTCCAAGATTGCTCCTGACTTCAGCAAGGTGTTCATGAAATAGTAAAACTCGATGTCAGCAGAAACTTTGCTGATTGCTTCGTCCTCATCTAACTCAGTCTGACTGTCTTGATGTGACCGCTGTACGTTTTTCACCCAACAAGGCAGATGATACTTTATATCAATGGCACGAGCATCTTTTGGGTCCAGTGCTGCACTTAGGTTGACTTTCCATTGTTCATTGTTGCTTGATTCAACTACTTTCCGAAGCTGGTTTCCTGTGTTGAATGCACTGATTTGGTGTAATTGTTCTTTCTCAGATTTGCCGTCGCAGAAAAAACAATAATTTTTGTCATATGATTTGCTCTGTGATCTGGTGTAACGCATCAATGAACCTGTGTCCTCATCTGGTGCTGATGCAATATGTGTCCTAGCTTGGGGTCTTCCTTTGACGCCCTGCTTTGGTGCTTCGCCTACCCTTAACGCGTCTTCATACCTGCTCTTCAGACGCTCAATGTGGACTTTGTGTGTCAAGTCTTTGTAACAGTCCCTGTGCCATTTGACCTGGTTCCTCATCAAGACATCAGCAGTAGCATCGCCCAGACGACTCTTGAGTGTGATGCCCCGCTGATCCCCATAGAGTACCCTTGATGTGATGCTCTGTATAAAAAGTTCAAATGAAGCAGCTCGTGGTTGCAGAACCAGATCGCCTCCTGGCTTTTGACATATGTAACAAGTTTTTGAAGGGATAGGCAGGGTCGTGCTAGATGGACCAGGTTGTGGGTCATCCATGTTATTGGGTGTTAGATGGGATTGCAGGCATAACAGGCAGCACAGATTCCACCACTAAGTCAGAAATCTTCTACGATAGGAGAGCGACAGGAAAGTTCTTATTCTGGGCCTCGCTTGATCTTGGTAAAATACATGAAACAGAAAAATTATTGTTAGAACAGTCTGAAATGTTATTTCCATCAAGCTGGTAAATTATCAAGATCAGGTGTATATCATCTGAAACTGAAGGACTATTGTTAGCACAATTAATAAAATGCCAATATATCAGATTGTATCATCTGCACGGAACAAGCCAAATTCCACCTGTCTGCATGCCTGTAAATTAATAAAATGCACATAAATCACAACAGCGATAGCGCATATGTTTAAGAACATGATAATCATCATCTAGGCACCAATACCTTCCATTTGATATGTTACATGCTTAGGTTTATTGAAAAAAATGGAAACTTGCACAAAAAAAATCCCGGAAAAAGTCAAAATTGGGGGTAGTTCATAAATGGTACTGAAAATTACCTTAAAAGTGTCTGAAAAAAATGGCACCATCAGTTTTGTCAAACAGAATACATCACTGAACAATACTAGCCATGGTGCCATAAATTAACATCCATTGCCCACGGGATAACATATGCCCCTACACTAAGGGTTCTCCCCCAATTAGTCTGGATGGGCGAGGTTTTACTGTATAATATATATAAATTAGGAGAGGCATATATCTTATCCAAAAAAAATAATTATCTGCCGAAAGAAACACCAACAAATACGTTATACCTATAAAAATGCTCAAATTCATAAAAGTGTATATGCAGTGATATAGTATACATACCTATATATTTTCACTAGGCCTAGTTAATTTTCGAGTTATTGATTAGACAGCATTGGTTATTTTTCCTGCTCAATATTTTCTAAGAGTGAGTTCAATGCCTAACGAGAACAGATCCAAACA
Source organism: Paralithodes platypus (assembly GCA_032716605.1). NCBI lineage: Eukaryota > Metazoa > Arthropoda > Malacostraca > Decapoda > Lithodidae > Paralithodes > Paralithodes platypus. Next base: position 4,497,506 of record CM064520.1, read on the forward strand.
GAATATATGTTAACCCTCTCACCACGGAAGGGCTCTTGAACGCCCATAAAAAAGCATATACAGTTAACAGGTACCCGGAAGGCCTCTTGAACGCCCAGTGGTTGAAAGCCTGTGAGCTTCGTGTGCGAGGCGTCGGTCCGACGCATGTAAACAACAGCCGGCTGGACCGACGCCCCGCATCTCCGGCCACAAGAAGGAGAGCGTCGCTTGTTCGTGTGTGCCTGTATGTTGTTGTTAAGTATCGAAAAGTGGTGTAAAGTGGCTGTTTTGGCCATAAAGTTATCTCCAATGAAATCATCATCACAGCTCAACCAGTTGACTTAGAGAGCTCTACTTAATGCCATTCTACAGGTAAATAACACAGCTACGCTTGGGGATGCGCGGGAATGCGGGAAGCAGTCTGATTAACGAATATACGGTAGCCTAGCCTAGACGTTTTTCGGCCAAAACACCCGGGTTTCGAGGAATATATATATAATACATAGCCGGGGCTGGAGGGTTAAACATCGCATATAACCCCCTCCTATACTGATTATACAGGCCTAAAAGTATTGACTGTGCATTTTCCACTATAACATCGGACAGGAATAAGCAGCAATAATAAAATATTCATATAAAATAGTAGGAGCCGAAAAATGAATGAAATAAGGCCACGAACGTACGTCCGAAGTTCTCCTCCGTTTGTTTGTCCGGAGTTATCCCAGCTTTCTTGGGAATCATTTTCCATAAGAAATCACTGTATGTCCGAAGTGATCCATACATGTCCGAAGTTTTCAACTTTTCAAGGAAACTTCGGACATCATTTAGGATAAGGATAGCTCTCTTATTATGGGGGATAATTTTAAGAGGCTTCCTGGATTACGGCGCACTATCACCATACATCACTTGACCTAGTTAAATCTCTATAATGTGTTTACACTCAGGAGAAATTGTTAAAAAACATCGAAAAATGTCCGAAGTTACCCCATTTTACGGTACCGTACTGTAATTTTTCCTTTACAATCTTCACATGTTTTTGATAACCTGTATTAAGTATGTTTTGTTGTACACCGTAAAAGTATCAAATTAATATATCCTCTCTAGATATTACACAAATTATCAACATTTTCAATTAACTTGATTTTGACTGTACAGTACCAGTAGCCTTCGCCTATCTGGGGATGTGTGGTTGAGATGTACTGGTACCGTAGCATTCCATAATTGACCACTTTCAAGTTTCGGGCTATAAAAAAGTTGTTGTTGTTGTTCCCCAAGCTGCCTGGCCGAACAGCCCCAAGGCCCCGAGCAAGGCCAAGGCCATAACCGAGCGCCCCCACAGAACCCTCCCTGCCGACCACAATAAAGCCTGGGTGACCGAAGCCACTCCATGGCGGGGATCTGAGGAGGGTGCGGAAACGCCAGGGAAACCAAAGCCCCACCAAGGCCCCTCAACAATTATGAAGAGAAAGTTGAGGGGCAAAGGAAAAATGTGACGCTTTGGCTGCCAATCTTGGTAGATTGGGAGGTCAATCCACGGAAGAGACGCCGTCACTTGAGATCTAGAAAATATATAAGTAAAAGGAAAAGTAAGAGTAAGCTATGGGTATGGCAGAGATCGCTCAGTTCTCACTCTGATAGACCAGCTATAAAAAAGTTGGAGCCGTACACATACAAGGCAACTACCGGTAATAAGGGGGATGGCGGTAGACTTGAGGACCAACAGCCATTACTATACAATAAAGCTTTGCTATTGACACTGCCGAGGCTGGTGGGGCGCGGATACCGGTAGGTGCCACAGGGGACTCTACTAGTCTTACCTGGGCGCTGATTGGCGCCACGCCAGTGTTAACATGATGGGGCAGTGTTGTGGCAAGATTTTATTGTTCTAATATCCAAGTTGCCTAATGTACAGTAGAGTCTTGGTATAGTACTGTCTTAATGTAGCACTGTTGCGGCTGGTATGGTTTGCAGATACTGCAGGTGCAGGTGCTGCAGTTGGACTTAGTTGATTCTTGCTGCGGCAAGGTTAGCACTATGCCAACATCAGCCAGAGTGATGACATGATGGGGCGGTGTTGTGACAGGATTTTATTGCATTTATATTAACCACCTTTTAGCCATTGCAATGTAGGTAGTGGAAAATTATGTTAAACCCTTGTATGTATGTATTGCGGTTGACATACGTACATGTCCTATGTAAAACAGGCCTACACTGCGATTGACGTACAGAAATGCGGTGGTAGTACCAGCTGAGTTGGTGGCACCAACCCGCCCCGCTGGTTGCCAAACGCTTCCAGGAGACTCTAGCTCTGCCACCAACATTCAGATCAGTGTACTTTGAGAATTGGTGGAAGGAGAATGTGTGTTCAATGAAAATGTGTTTTAGAAGCTGATAATTAATGAAAACAGGGCTACTTCTCCATGTAATTGTGACAGCTATATATCGTATGTACACATAGCCTACATACACATACTGTACTTACAGTACTGAAATTTAAAGACCGAGTGCTCCTCACGAAGCATATTTCCGGTCTCATGTCCTAATGGCGGCGTTCCAGGCAACCCTGCTAAGAGCTGCCTCACTTGTCAGGTTCTTTGATTTAAGCTCCCTCCACATTCATGGACTTGCATCTTTTCACCCACCTTAGTTCATCCATCCTCTCCACATGTCCAAACCATCTAAGCCTGCTAGTACGCATCTCATCACTGATACTCTTGATACCTAACCTTCTCTTTAGCTCTTCACTTGATATCCTATCTTGCAGTTTGGCACCACACATCCATCTCACCATTCTCATCTCATTGCGTTCCATTCTATTGATATCATCCGCTTTGACAGGCCACCTTTCTGAAGCATATGCCGTTGTGCTTCTAACACATAAGCATACACCATACACCTTTCCCTTCAAGGGGAGAGGGAGTCTTCTCATGGTGAGTAGTGGCAAAAGTTCTCTAAACTTTACCCAGCTGCATCTTATTCTGGCGATAGTGGCGGCCTCAGCCCCACCACTGGCAGAGATGATATCACCCAAGTAGCAAAACTTGTCCACCATCTCCAGTGCATCATTGCCAAAGTTAACATTCTCGAGCCGGTCATTGAATACAAGCTCACCTTTGCATACTATGCATAAAAATTTCTCAATTTTGGACTTCTTCCTTGGTAGAGGTCCCTTTATTCTAGTGCAGCGCTTCTTCCTGTGATGTACTCAGCTGCGGCAGACGCTACACAGTATGGAGTTCGCGCCCACCCCTTTTCTGCATACTGCACATGGGTATGCACCACTTTTTTCTACCTTTCCTAGCCCTAATATACTGTGTAAAACCTTGGTTTTAATTATATTAACTCTTAACCCTGTACATGCCATGCCCTCTCTCCATCTTCTGAACTTGGCCTCGGCATCCCGCGCACTATCTGCGATAAGTACTAGGTCATCTGTGTATAGCAGTTCCCATGGTAGCCCAACTCTAAAATCACCAGATAGTGCCTTCAGTACCATAACAAAGAGGAGAGGGCTTAACACAGAGCCCTGGTGGACTCCAACTCGAACAGTATACTCAGTACAGTACACCTTTCACCCTCACTGCCGTTTGTGAGTCCTCATACATCATTATCACAAGCACCAGCGACTCCTCTACGAATATGAGGTTAATTTCATCTTCATTTCAACATCCCATCCTGTCTTGTAAACAGAACATATGATGCAATAACTGTACAGGTCTTCGAGTTATCGGTAGTGGTAATGAAAGATAAAAGCGCATATTTTCATTCGCGTGGGACCGGCCAGTGGGTGACAGGACTCGCAATATATTTATCAATTTTCCTGGGTGGTAGGAAGGAGTAGGGACGGAGTGGTGACTGTTATAGGGAGAAATTGACCCAATCTTTTCATTGGAGCTCCTTCCAATTTACTCAGAGCAACAGATATTGAGCGAAATTAGCGGTAAAATAGCCGCCTGGATGTAATCTTCTCTATAAAAGGGCTGCAATGAAAGGGTTGATAAAATATGTAAGTTTGTGATGGATAGAACGGTTAATTAATTTTATTTTATTTGTTTATGTAAGCACTACAATCATATTTTAGCTGGTAATTCTACTATATATAGATGTCTATAGCTCCAATTTCCTTATAGCCCGAAACTCGCAATTACTGTAGTCAGTAACACTAAAGCACCCTTTATTTTTCCACAATGTGTTTATTTATTACAGTACCGGTGTTGCATTTAACCCGACAAAAGATCAATTGATGTTTTTTTTTTAAATGCCTGCATATACAAAATAATACTTTTGATTCTGACAGAATTTGTTATATTTCCCATATAAAGCTTTATTTCTGCTCCAAGTGTATTATTTTGCTTATATGATAAACATGTGAACAGATAAGACCAGAAAATAAGTGTAAACAGCAAGGGGGAGGGGGTGAAGGGAGGTGAGACAAATTGACTCGCCCAGCTGTCATTTATGCATGTGAAGGTGACGAGGAAGTGTGGGAGACCATGAATCATCCTATTTCGAGCAGGGAAAGGGATGAATAGCGAAAATAGTAAGAAACTAACTTATAATTGAGGAGGGGGCAAGTAGAGGGAGGAAGAGGGGGAAGGAGAGGGAGAGCAGGGGTGGGACATATGCAGGGGAGAGGAAGGAGGTACAGTACTAAAGAGTGATTATACCACCTAATCACATATTGCTTCCATTTCAGTGCCTGTGGGGTGTTTTCTTCCCATGGGCTTTGTTCTCTGAGGCCCATTGCATCCGCTATACAGACGCTTTCATAAGGCCTATCGCTTTTGCCGGGTTAAGTGTTTATATTTATGAATTAATGTCTTGCAGTACAAGTTCCTTATTGTTATAGTAAGCCTACATAGGCTACCTCTTTATTCATATATTTCGTCATAGGTTATCCAAGTGAGAAAGCAGAAGGAGGGTGTAGAGAAGAGAGTAAGAGATCTGGAGAAGGAGCGAGAGCAGCTGATGGGCAAGAACAAGATGTTGATATCTGAGAGAGCTCGTATCTGTCAAACCCTGGACAACAAGGTAACACATTGTTGTAGTGACTTATAGTGAGCTCTGTAATGACTTGAACTTTACGATTTATTATTATATAATAACCCTAAGAATTGGAACTTTAATTAAATGTTATTTCTGTTCGGGCTCTGTCTCGAGTCAGCCAACCCCAGCTGTGGGGTATGTGTCTGAGTATATACATACATACATACATACATACATACATACATACATACATACATATATACATAACTGCTGAGGTATTTTACTTCTCAAAAATAGAAGACTAAATTCATTTAATAAAAAGAAAAACAGGCCTGATATTAACCCTCTCACATCCTTATGACGCAGAGGTTGCTAGATTAGCAATAAGAAATAGATTACTCTCACTCTTATAATTACCTCTCCAAAATTAGTTTTCTGCCCACAGCTAACTCAAAGACAACTGCAGAGGTTGAAGTAACTAAACTAAAGGTTTATAAATACCCTGGACGGTAACAAAGGCTTTAAAGTATCCCTAATAGGCTCAAAAATTACGTCAGGCCGTGAGAGGGTTAACATGATTGTCAATAATTTATATTCATTACCTGTATATCGAAATTTCGGAATTAAAAAATTAAAAGATTCATTGAAAGGCCTACAAAAGAAAAGTTTTGCTCCTTTTATAGAAAATATTCTAAACAATAAACATAATTTCACAAATAAATTTAAGAATATAGTCTTTGCTTTTATGGGATATATTAGAGCTAATTCTAAGAAATCCAAAGATAACCCTATTAAAGATAAAGTCATGTCCACTTTAAATTATTCCTCTAAAATTTTAGACAAAATTAATGTTAATAGTCTTATTAATTCAAAGAAAGTTAAGTCCATATTACCAGATGGTTGTAAAGATTTCAAACCATTAATAGTGTATTCATGTGAACGACCAGTTGGGTCTATTATTTGTAATTATAATAAAGTTTTAGGAAATCTTTCAGATAATGATATTTTCAATAATAATAAATGCGTGTGTGAAAGAGTCATGGATATGCCAGCTAGCAGACGTGATGCATTAGCAAAGTTAATTTATAGTCCGATATGTCACATATTAACAGGTGATGTAGAACTAGTTAAACATTTTGCAAACGACAAATTAGCGGAGCCATGTCGTAAAGGGTTTAAATTTAGAATAGGGAATAATAAAGTAACATGGGACATAATTTTAAAAGATATTGTTTTTTCAGTCAATAAATTAATTAAAATGTAAAACTTGCAAACTAAACAAACCAAAATTGGGACAAGGACAATATAAAGTCAAATTAAATTATCAAAATCGCTATGTGGAAACAACGCTTACTAAAATGAAAATTATTAAATAAAAGAACACAATCCACCACATAGGGTGTACATTACTACATGAGCAAGTTAATCTGTTTCCCAAGCAAACTAATCGCACATATAACAACGCACTATCGTCACGTTAAAGGAAGTAGTCAAGTTTGGGAAGTCCGGGACGTTCTGGCAAATTTTACTAAACTCTGCATGAATAAAGAAACTACATGTTAAATGTCAAAATATTATTTAAAATCAAATTTGCAACATGACAAGACATTAACAATAGTACAAAATACAAATATTGATAAGATATCTATACTATTACAAAATAATATATAAAATACAGTACAGCACTCACTAACGATAGTGCTATCGGGTAGGTACCTGTAAGCATAGCATGCCTCAAGTGACCCCTATCAATAACTACCCTACAAATAACCTACATTTATAGCACAAATAAACTAAGGAAATTGCAAAAGTAAGCAATTGATACTATCGACAATGAATACATATAATATAAAGACAAATAATTGCAAAATATGAAGTAACAACAGATTTAAACAAATAGTACTCTTTTAACAAGAACAATAAATTTAAAAAATCATCAATATTAATATTAATAATAGAAAAAGAAAAAGATAAACAATAAATACAGACAAAAAGTAAGCAGTTATACAAGAAACTTCAAGTTAAAAATGCTTGATTAAAATTATTGATGTCAAATTTTAGAATAGTCACAATAATTGACCATAAAAAGATTAAATTTATGGAACAATTTACTTGCCTCAAAACCTCTGTCTACTAAGAGTCTGTATAGTAACCTAGCTCTAGCCCAAAAGTAATCTACTTTAATGCAAATTTTACAAAATCTTATTAACTGGGAATAAAAACAATTATATATATGTTATTTTACTATCGATATTACTACTAGGGAAAGGAAAGTTTATTACGTTAAAATTAAAATCATCAACTTTGTGATATACTTTAAGTATGCACTGTTCATTAACAATCTCTATATTTATATCAAGAAAATTTTCAACTTTATAATTTACGTTACATTGTGTGAGGGTAATAGAATTAGGATAAATATGTTTAGCAACTTGATTAAAATTTAACAAATTGCAAATGAGAATATCATCAATATATCTACTATTATTACTTAACAATTTAGCAAGTGCTAATTTTTCTAGGATTTAACTTTTCTTGCTACTGTCAACTAAGTCTTTTATATATTTAAATTCTAAAGCAAGCAAGAATAAATCTGCAATTAAAGGGCTAGCATTTCCACCCATAGGAATTCCTAATATGCTTACAGGTACCTACCCATTAGCACTATCGTTAGTGAGTGCTGTACTGTACTTTATATATTATTTTGTAATAGTATAGATATCTTATCAATATTTGTATGTTATACTATTGTTAATGTCTTGTCATGTTACAAATTTGATTTTAAATTAATATTTTGACATTTAACATGTAGTTTCTTTATTCATGCAGAGTTTAGTAAAAATTTACCAGAACGTCCCGGACTTGCCAAATTTGACTAATCCTTGAATGTGACGATAGTGCGTTGTTATGTGTGCGATTAGTTTGCTTGGGAAACAGATTAACCCGGCAACGGCGAGAAAGCTCATAAGAAGTTTTACTGGGCGAGGGCGGCAAAGCTCTTAACCTAAGACGTGCGCATGGGGGGTATGAGACACCACACGCCTGTGCGCACGTATTTGAGCTGTTCCCATCACTAACATCGTTATTTTACCATAAATAGCATTAATACTTATCCATATGTGCCTATTTTAGGTTGATTATAAAGGTATTAACCTGTTACAGCAATAAAACAAGTGGAAACAGCGTTTGGATGGTCAAATCGGCGATACAGGCCGGGAGTTACATAATTTATGGCCGAGGCAACCTCCCTCCCCTCCACTTTTCCCCACATCTGGAGAGAGACTGTCGATCGATACTATCTCTCTCTCTCTTGCACTCGCTTGGTAACAGTGATGACAATGCCCTGCTTGCAACTCGCTAATTAAAATGTAAAACTTGCAAACTAAACAAACCAAAATTGGGACAAGGACAATATAAAGTCAAATTAAAATATCAAAATATGAAAATAGACCACAGAATAAGGGAATAACAGGGAAAATAGGTGATAACTGATGGAGGGGGGGGGGGGGGGGGGAGTGGAGAAGGAGGGGATGTGGAGGAGTGATATTTGGCATGGCCCAGGGGAAAAAAAAAAAAAAAAAAAAAAAAAAAAAAGGTTCAAGTTTTTTTGGGGTGTTTTAAATGGATTTTTTTTTAGGCCCAGGATCTTAAGAGTCTTCCCGCAGTCGGCCGGGGAAACTCTTAAGAGTCTTCCCGCACTTGCCGGGTTAAGAGGGAAGGCCTAAAAAAAAAAAATTTAAACGGCCCCAGTAGCACTAAAAAAAAAAAAAAAAAATTTTTTTTTTTTTCCCTATACCTCATATCACTCCTCCAAATCCCCTCCTTCCCTCCTTTCCCCTCCCCCTTCAATTATCACCTATTTTCCCTGTAATTCCCTAATTCGTTGGTATATTTTTGTGCTAACATTAGCAAAATGTGTGGAGGATGTGCTTATGTGCCTAGCGGGTGTGCTACACAAGCGAGTGTGTGGATGAGTAAGCTCAGTCAGGCTTGAGGCCTCGTGAAGGGAGGGGTTGCCTCAATTTGCTCCATAATTCATGAATGGGCTGCTCCGTGTATATTCGCGATTTTGACCAGAAAAATGATATTTCCACTTGGTTTATTGTTGTTACAGGTTACTATCTTTATAGTGAAGGTAAAATAGGCGCATATGAATAAGTAATAACGATATTTATCGTAAAATGACGATTATAGGCATGAATGGAGCCTAATATGCTCGCCCAGGGGCATCGAGTTCAATACCCCCTGCTCGCCGTTTATAGTAACTTGCTCATGTAGTAATGTACACCCTCTGTGGTGGATTGTGTTCTTTTATTTCATAAATTTAATTTTAGTAAGCGTTGTTTCCACATAGCGATTTTGATAATTTAATTTGACTTTATATTGTCCTTGTCCCAATTTTGGTTTGTTTAGTTTGCAAGTTTTACATTTTAATACCTAATGCTGGTTGTTATATTTAATATGGAAATTTTGCTGAGTTGGCTTATAGCTTAGTATGTATACAGCAACACTAATTATATGTTTGAAATGTTCATTGACCTATGCTCTAGCTAGAAATTGTTACCCGGTATGCCTCTTCATCATCAATCTAACACCCCGCTTCCAGAGGAAGCACCCCAAAAGAAATGGCCATGACAGAAACTGCCTCCAGGCTCCCAGACATGCCCCCTCTGCCCCACTCCACAGTGCCATTTCCTCTAAGTGGATTAAGACCATTAGCACTGAAGGAGCAGACCCAGAGCAGTCCCTCACCCAGATGGCAGTTCCACCACTGTTTTGCTATTTTGATTACCCCCATGGGGGCCCTGGCCAGAAGCATACAGAGAACAGAAATGTTTTGAAGATAGGAACTACTGGTCCACTGCTACAGAAGCTGATTGCACCACCAAAGTGGCGGGATATTGGGTCGCCACATTCCTATAGCTATTTATTTTGATTATATATATATAATTATATATATATAATATATCGTAGGCTTGTGCATAAACCTTTAACTGTCTTGATAGCGTAATGCTTAGTGTGCAGAATTTTGGTGTGAGTATCTTATTATAATGTAAAACTTGCAAAATAAATAAACCAAAACTTGGACGAACACAGTAAAAAGACAAAACAACTAATCAAAATCGCTATGTGGAAATAACGCTTAAGCAAAATAATAATTTAAAAATAAAAGAACACAATCCACCACATAGGGTGTACATTACTACATGAGCAAGTTAATCTGTTTCCCAAGCAAACTAATCACACATATAATAACGCACTATCGTCACGTTCAAGGAATTAGTCAATTTGGGAAGTCCGGGACGTTCTGGTAAATTTTACTAAATTCTGTATGAATAAAGAAACTACAATTTATATTTAAATTTAATATTTCACAAAGTTTGCAATATGACAAGATATAAACGGCACTCACTAACGATAGTGCTATCGAGTAGGTACCTGTAAGTATAGCATGCCTCAAGTGACCCCTACCAATTACTACCCTACATTGGTGATGGGCTGGTCTATCAGAGTGAGAACTGAGCGATCTCTACCATACCCATAGCTTACTCTGACTGTTCCTTTTACTTATATATTTTCTAGATCTCGTGTGATGGCGTCTCTTCCGTGGATTGACCTCTCAATCTACCAAGATTGGAAGCCAAAGCGTCACATTTTTCCTTTGCCCCTCAACTTTCTCTTCATAATTGCTGAGGGGCACAGGGCCCTGGGTGGGGCTTTGGTTTCCCGGGCGTTTCCGCACCCTTCTCAGCTCCCCGCCATGGTGTGGCTTCGGTCACCCAGGCTTTATTGTGGTAGGCAGGGAGGGTTCTGTGGGGGCGCTCGGTTATGGCCTTGGCCTTGCTCGGGGTATTGGGGCTGTTTGGCCAGGCAGTCTGGGGAACAACAACAACAACAACTACCCTACAAATAACTTACATTTATTGTACAAATAAACTAAGGAAATCGCAAAAGCGAGCAATTGATACTATCGATAATGAATATATACAATATAATAAAGAAAAATAATTGCAAAATATGAAGAAGCAACAACAGATTTAAACAAAGAGTACCACATGTACTGTATTCATTACTTTCACTGATTTCATTGGTTAGGTTCATTTGTAAATTAATTAGTGAGTTGGTGAAAACAAATATGATTGTATTGTTTGGCCATTTTATCACTTCCAAACCCTAAATAAGAACTGTCAACATAAATTTAATTTGTATATGTATGTAGATAGGTTACCCAAGCCACCCAGGCGGCAGGGAATGAATGAAAGGATTGGGAAGAATGAGGTGAAAGAAGCAGTGAGACAAATGAGAGCGGGAAAAGCAGAAGTTATGGATGGTATTGCTGTGCAGTGTAATAAGAAGGGTGGAGATATGATAATAGATTGGCTGGTGAGACTATTCAATGTGTGCTTTGTTGTGTCAATGGTACCACTAGACTGGAGGAGTGCCTGTATTGTGCCCTTGTACAAGGGGAAGGGAGACCGGCAGGAGTGTTCAAGTTGTTGTTATTGTTCCCTAAGCTGCCTGGCCAAACAGCCCCGAGTCCCTAAGGAAGGCCATGGCCACGGGTGGGCTTTCCCACAGAGCTCTCAAAGAGTGTAGATTGTGTTTTTGGCGTAAGTGATTGTGTGAAATGCAGTCTTCTATGATATGTTTAATGGTATGGGGTGCTGTGTTACATCCTGGGCAGGTGTCGACGACAGAGTCATCCAGTCTCTTCTGATGGCTCAGAAGAGCTGGATGGTGCCCGCTCTCACCCTGGCCAGGTGAACTCTGTCCTCACGAGGAAGGGAGGATTCAGAAGGATGGATTTCGGGAGGTCGTGCCTGCAGCTGTGTGTTGTCTATGAGTGATTGGATGGAGCGGCGAGAGATATGAGTATGGATGTGTTTCTGGAAGCTGGTTTGGGGTGGGCAGGGAGGGGGAGAAGACAGTATTTGTGTGTGATACTGTGTGCTGGGTGTTGTTTTGATATTTTTTGGTGTCTGTGGGTGTGTTGCCATGTAGTGTAGTGAGTGGTGTTGGTTTGTGGAGGCTGCAGCCAGGAATTGAGTGCCTCTCATGTCCAGATGGTCTTTTACTTGAAGACTTAGGTTTCTTGTTGTAAGTGATCTGTAGATGTAGTGGCTGTGCAGCTTGTGATGATTTTTAGGGCTTTATTTTGAATAGTCTGTAAGGTGTGATGTGTTTCAGCTTTGTTAGAAGCCCAGGCAGGGCTTTCATATTCCATCACTAATCTTATGTATTGTTTGTAAACTGGTGGTGGTTTCTTTGTTATGTCCAAATTTTGTGTGGGCAAGTGACTGGAGGCCGTTAAGTCTGGGTGTCAGTTTATTTTTCATGTTTGTGGTATGCTGTTTGAATGTCATTAGAGTATCATATGTTACTCCTAGGATTTTGGGTGAGTGTGTGTGTGTTAGGGGTGTGTTGTTTATGGTGAGTTGTGGGGTGTATTTGTGTTCTGCTGTCCAGCTTGTGAGGAGGGTTGCGGTGGATTTGGCTGGGGCTAAATTGAGTCTGTAGTGCACCAGTCACGTAATGTATTGAGATAGGGTTGAAGGAGAAGTGTTGCTGTGTCTGGGTTTTGGTGTGTACATGTGAGCGTTATGTAGTCTGCGTAGGTAGGAGGCCATGTTTATTTGCGGTGTGTGGGGTGTATTTATATCCTGCATGTACAGATTGAAGAGTGCAGGCGACAGGACGGATCCTTGCGGGATTCCGTTTGGGAAATTTCTGATGCTAGATGACTGACCGGCAAAAGATACATGTGCACATCTGCCTGCTAGGAAGTTGGCCAGCCACCTTTTTGTGTTGTGCATGTTTGTGTCGTAGATTTTGTTTGTTAGGTTGTGGCGGGGGATGGCATCGAAGGCTTTACTAATGTCGAGTGTGGCAAGTAGTGATCTGTGTGGTGGTCTGGCTGAGTTGATGCCGTCAAAAACTCTTTGTATAAGGTCTGTAAGAAGAGTGTTTGTGGAGTGCAGTGTTCAAGTTATAGAGGTACAGTATTAGTTTATTTTCAGTTGTTGGAAAGCTGTATGGCAGGGTGTTGATAGAGAGGATAATAAAGGGTACAGAAGGTGCAATATGAGAAAAGCAGTGCAGTAGGGGAAGAGGGTGTGTGGATCACGTTTTTGCTGTAAGACAGCTATGTGAGAAGTATTTACAGAAGCATAAGGAGTTATTTTGGGCTTTTATGGATTTGGAAAAAGCGTATGATCGTGTGGATCGAGAAGCAATGTGGAAGGTACTAAGGATTTATAAAATTGGAGGAAATTTGTTAAAAGCAGTCGAGAGTTTTTTATGAAGAGAGCAGAGCGTGTGTTAGAGTAAAAAATTAGTTGAGTGAATGGTTTGAGGTAAATCTAGGTCTGCGACAGGGTTGTGTTATGTCACTGGTTGTTTAATGTATATATGGATGGTGTGGTGAGGAAGGTGAAAATGAAGACTATAGGTAGAGGATTGGGTTTAGTAGGAGAGAATGGGGTTTAGTAGGAGAGAATGGTTGTTGTTGTTGTTGTTCCCCAGGCTGTCTGTCCGAGCAGCCCCAAGGTCCCGAGCAAGGCCAGGCCATAACCGAGCGGCCTCACAAAACCCTCCCTATTTACCACTAATAAAGCCCAGGTGACCGAAGCCACTCCAAGGCGGGGAGCTGAGGAGGGTAGATTGGGAGTTGTTGTTGTTGTTCCCTAAGCTGCCTGGCCGAACAGCCCCGAGTCCCTGAGAAAGGCCATGGCCACGATCGGGCTTTCCCACAGAGCTCTCATTGAGTGTAGATTGGGAGTTGAATCCGTTGCTGTTCGCTGATGACACAGCGTTGGTGTCGGATTCTGAGGAGAAATTGCAGCGAGTAGTCAAAGAGTTTGATGTGGTATGTAGGAGGAGGAAGCTGAGGGTGAACGTCAATAAAAGTAAAGTGATGGTGTGTAGTAGAGGTGCTCGTAGGGTGAATCTAGATGTGCGGCTGGATGGGGAAATACTGGAACAAGTAGAGTGTTTTAAATATCTGGGAGGAGTGATAAGCAAGGAGACAGGTGTGGAAATGGAGGTAAAACAGAGTATGTGAAGGAAAGAAAGTTCTCGGAGCAATGGGAAGTATGTGGAAGGTGAGAAATCTCGGAATGAAAGCTAAAAGTGCAATGTATCAAGAGACAGTTTTACCAACAGTGATGTATTGGGCTGAAGACACAAGAAAGAAGAAAGTTGGATATGATAGAGATGAACTGCTTGAGGAGTATATGTAGAGTGACGCGTAGAGATAGATTGAGGAATGAAGAGGAATCGGTACGTAGGAGAATGGGACAGCAGGAACCCTTGTTGGCCAGAGTGGACAGAAGGGTGCTGTGCTGGTATTATATGGACATGTTGAGCGAATGGGAGATGAAAGGCTTACGAGAGTATATGAATCAGATACAAGGGGAGGTAGAGGGGTAGAAAGACCTCCGTTGAGATGGAGAGATTGTGTAGTACAAGCGTTCGAAGATAGAGATGACTGTTGAACAGGCAACAGTCTAAGTGGTAATAAATAGAAATGGATGGAGAATGCTTGTGAATCGATGAGTGATAACGCGGTCGTTGGGAGAGGGGGTCGGGAGCCAGTTGGACTAGATAATAGTCTTTCAGCCTCCTGGCCCGGGAAGCCGGTGTATATGAAGGGTCATGCCTGGATGTTAGGTGGGCAGGCATTGTGGTGGTGAAACTTCACTGTTTGTCTGCCTGCTGAGACCGGAACTTCTCCAGGCGGTCTCGGACCTGGGAACCTTGTGCTGGAGACCCCAAATGGGCCTGGTTCTCTGGGTCTTCTGGGCGACCTAGATGTGTGTGTTTTTTTTTGTTTTTTTCGGGCTCTGTCTCGAGTCGGCCACCCCCAGCTATGGTTTATGTACCTGTGTATATACATACAGTACAAGTGTTGGAAGGTAGAGAGATGACAAGATCAGGCAAGAGAAGTGGTAATGAATACAAATGAATGGAGAATGCTTGTTAATAGATAAGTGATGAACACGGTGGTAGGGAGAGGGGGTTGACTAGATAATAGTCTGTCATACGCCTGGCCCGGGGAGCCGGTCTATGTTGTGAAGGGTCATGCCTGGAAGTAAGGTGGGTGGGCATTGTGGTGGTAAGCTCCGCTGCGTGTCTGCCTGCTCAGCCCTGCTGAGACCGGATCTCTCCGGGAGGTCTGGGACCTGGGTGTCTTAGCTGGTGACCCCAAAATGGACCTGGAGTTCTGGGACCTCTCCTAGTTATGTGTGAGGTTTTTGTTTTGTTTTTGTGTTATCCTTATTCGGGCTCTGTCTCGAGTCGACCACCCCCAGCTGTGTGGTACTGTATATGCCTGCGTATATACGTACATACATACATTTCCTGGCTGACTCTGCCCAAATGGTGGAAATATAGCTTGATTACTTTATTTTTTTTAAAGTTAGTAGAAGTTGGAATCAAGATTTCTGGCCTAATTATTGTGGATAGTCTATAGTAATGCATCTGGTGGCTGAGTGCTGATGCATTTCTTCAAACAGGTTCAGCGCAACAACTGGTACCAACGTGAGGTGGACCGACTTAAAGAAGAAGTTAGTGCCAGGGACATCAAGATCAAGTGGGCACAGACCAAACTCAAGACAGAAATGGATGCTCATCAGGTACCTTCACTCATTTACTTCCATTCTTCTAAAATAGTTTCTTAATTACCGTCAGTTTTGCAACAACCATAACTGTATTTTTGTTATCCATACTACAGCCATGTCTTGCCTACTGAAATAATGTAACTGACCATGAACTTTAACCCTGTGCTCCCAGGAGTGTCAGAGTAAGCTGGACCGTGCCTTGACCAAAATAGTGCGCCACGAGGCTGAACTTAAGGAGGTAAAGGAGAAGGCTGAAGGATTTGTCAGAGCCACACTGGATGATCACAACTCACGCGCTAATGTCCTAGGTCAGTTGTTGTTGTTGTTGTTCCCTAAGCTGCCTGGCCGAACAGCCCCGAGTCCCTGAGAAAGGCCATGGCCACGATCGGGCTTTCCTAGGTCAGTTGACACTATTCCACACTCTATCCACTTTCAGAAAGTAGGCCTATGTTAAAAATAGTACTATAATTCCTGTTTCTGCATTTCGTAAATTGGAACTAAAAGAGTCGGATGGACGAAAATTAATTTTACCTTGGCATGCAACCCTTCTATGAAAAAGAATACTCTTAACAAAAACCTTTTTTTTTAACTTGCATGTTGACATCAATAGACATTCTGCTATAATACATTTCATACTTTTGCTTAATAGCAAATCCATGCTCTCTGCATGCTAGTTCTGTCTCTAAGAGCAGTGACCCTGCCCTCTGGGGAGTTGTCATGGGGTATAAACAGGCTGAGTCTTGCTTCTCATGAATGGACTGTGGTTCCTCGAGTAGAACTCCCAAAGGCAAAGGCACTAATGTGCTCCTTTAATTTCTTGAAACAAACTCAGCAAACAAAAAGAAGCTTTTAAGTATAACCTAATTTAATCTATATGGTTGTTGTTGTTCCCCAAGCTGCCTGGCCGAACAGCCCCAAGGCCCCGAGCGAGGCCAAGGCCATAACCGAGCGCCCCCACAGAACCCTCCCTGCCGACCACAATAAAGCCTGGGTGACCGAAGCCACTCCATGGCGGGGAGCTGAGGAGGGTGCGGAAACGCCCGGGAAACCAAACCCCCACCCACGGCCCTGTGCCCCTCAGCAATTATGAAGAGAAAGTTGAGGGGCAAAGGAAAAATGTGACGCTTTGGCTTCCAATCTTGGTAGATTGGGAGGTCAATCCACGGAAGAGACGCCGTCACTTGAGATCTAGAAAATATATAAGTAAAAGGAACAGTCAGAGTAAGCTATGGGTATGGCAGAGATTGCTCAGTTCTCACTCTGATAGACCAGCCCATCACCACATGACTATAGTCAAAGTCACGGGAGAAAAGAAATTCCCGTTTGGCAACCGTCTTCCAACTTGTTCGAGCTAGTGCATTCCTGTAGTGAATAGCTAAATGATATACAATGATGCTAAAGACAACAGACTACAGTGTAAAACAGTAAAATAAATTGTATTTACCTTTTTCTAAACACAAACCTAAATGAAACACAAGTATTAGTAGTCAGCTGATGAAATACATTGTTGTGGCCGAGCGTAAGGAACAAAAAGGTTGCGGAGTAATGGGAGGAAAGAGGAGGATGTTAGATAACATACCATATATCTCCCATATAAAGCAATGTTATGTCACATGTGTATAGGTTTGTAGTACTAGGCACATGTGAACAATGAGCACCCTGAACGTAGGTATAAAGGAACATTATTGTAGAGAATATACAAAAATAATGTAAAGGGAGGGAACACGCGGGATGCGTGTGGAACGGTCTTTAAACGAGTTTGAATTCCTTGGCCTCCCTAAACATTATTTTTGTATATTCTTTACACCTACGTTGAAGGTACTCATTGTTCACATGTACCTAGTGCTGCAAACCTATACACATGTGATATAATAACATTGCTTTATATGGGAGATATATGGTATATTATCTAACATCCTCCTCTTTCCTCCCCTTACCCGCCACCGTTTCGTTCCTTACGCACGGCCACAACAATGTATTTCATCAGCTGACTGCTAATACTTGTGTTTTCAATTAGGTTTGTGTTTAGAAAAAGGTAAATACAATTTATTTTACTGTTTTACACTGTAGTCTGTTGTCTTTAGCATCATTGTATATCATTTAGCTATTCACTACAGGAATGCACTAGCTCGAACAAGTTGGAAGACGGTTGCCAAACGGGAATTTCTTTTCTCCCGTGACTTTGACTATAGAACCCATTCCTCTCAGCATCAGCTAGGAAAGGCCCTAGAAAGCCTCCTTTGGCGGGGGGATAGCTCCCCTATTTCAACCCCTTTCGGGGTTGGGCACCCGCCCAAGTATTAATTTATGCTGATATTAGTGTTACTAAAAAATATATGTATTTTGTTAATCAAATTTCCCTTGTGCCCATAGACATGCAGCTGAAAGAGGAAAAGGCGCGAGTAATTCTAGAGCGTCAGGTTAACGAGGACCGAGGGTCGGCCTACAGTAGAGTGAGTGCTGATCTGGAGGCTCTTAGGAGTAAACATGGACCACTAGAGGAGGAGGCCACATCAATGAGAGCCAGGGTTAGTAACACTTGCTTTTTTTTTTTCATTGTGCTTTTTTAATACCAAATTCCACTTACTGCCTGGTTAAGGTGACCAACAATAGTACAAAAGCTGGCCCCCCCCCAAAAAAAAAAAATATATTATTAATGATAATAATATACATAATTATATACTGTCACTTGAAGCATGCTATGCTTACAGGTACCTACCCGATAGCACTATCGTTAGTGAGTGCTGTACTGTATTTTATATATTATTTTGTAATAGTATAGATATCTTATCAATATTTGTATTTTTTACTATTGTTAATGTCTTGTCATGTTGCAAATTTGATTTTAAATAATATTTTGACATTTAACATGTAGTTTCTTTATTCATGCCAGAACGTCCCGGACTTCCCAAACTTGACTACTTCCTTTAACGTGACGATAGTGCGTTGTTATATGTGCGATTGGTTTGCTTGGGAAACAGATTAACTTGCTCATGTAGTGATGTACACCCTATGTGGTGGATTGTGTTCTTTTATTTAATAATTTTCATTTTAGTAAGCGTTGTTTCCACATAGCGATTTTGATAATTTAATTTGACTTTATATTGTCCTTGTCCCAATTTTGGTTTGTTTAGTTTGCAAGTTTTACATTTTAATTAATATATATACTATCTATCTATCTATCTATCTATTGCCTGACGCCGTGATCCCCGAAGGGGTGGCCACGAACGAACCGCCCCCATGCACCTCTGTCCCCAGTCAGTCGACGCCCCTCCCCCCAACCAGCACCGCCTTCGTTCATGTACTTCCTCACTCCATCCTTCCACCTCATATTCGGTCTACCTCTCTGTCCCTCCACCTCGCTCTCGTACACCCTCTTAGTCATTCTCTCGCTTTCCATACGTTCCATATGGCCGAACCATCTCAAGTTGTTCCTTTTCACACTTTCCAGCACATCTACCTCCACACCACACCTCCTTCTTACTTCCTCATTAGTCTGTCTATCCCTCCATGTAACTCCGCACGCACTCCTTAAGTAATTCATTTCCACTGCTCTCACTCTTGGTCTGAGTCTCTCAACCAACGTCCATGCTTCGCTTCCGTAAGTCAGTGTCGGGATTACCACACTGTCATGCAAGGACTTCTTCACTTCCATACTGACCACCCTATTTCTTGTTACTGCTTTTAGCGTTCCTACAACCCTCTTCCCCTGTTGTACCCTCTCCCGCACCTCTTCATCCATAGTCCCATCTTTACTCAACACACTGCCCAGATACTTAAAAGAGTTGACGATCTCCATAGCCTGACCGTTCAGCTTCACCTCACACTCTGTGACTTCACCCCTTTCGAAGACCATAACCTTGCTCTTCCCCGTATTTACCTTCAAATTCCGTTTTTCGCACACTGTTCCAAACTCGTTTACCAGACCCTGCAACTCCCATTCATTATCACTCATCAGAACTGTATCATCCGCAAACAGCAGTATAGGTAGCTTCCACTCAATTCCCTCCCTTTTCAGCGATACACCAACATCCACTGCTCTTGATAGTATTTCTTTCATGACTCCATCCATATATACAGTAAACAACCACGGGGACATCACACACCCCTGTTTCAAACCAACATTCAGGTCAAAGAACTCGCTCTGCTCACTCTCCACACGTACTGCCGCCTTTGCACCCTCATACATGCTCATATATATACATATATATACTGTATAACAATAAAACAAGGTAATCCGCACACTCGCATTCTTGCCTTTTAAAGGCCTGCAGTAGAAGAGCTGCTTGAGGAACCTCTTACTAACATAGCTCAGCCCATATGTAGCACCCTATGACTATTCTCCAGTAGGCAGTATTACTGCACTCAAATACAATCACATTTATTGGTAGCTCGTTCACTACTTTATGGTAAACTAGAGATCGTAAACATTAATTGAGGGAAAACATTGATTTGGGAAATGTTTCAAAATCTTTCAAGGAAAATTTGTACCACCTAGCACTGCAGGCTTTTGTACTAGGTCAGTACTGTACTGTATAGTGGAAACCTGGAGTTGCAAAGAGACAGCAGTTGATGTCAACAGTAATACTGGGTGTCATTACTTACACTGGCTGTTGTAAGTCGTTAGGCCCCGCCAACTTAGCCTGTGTAGTAGTAGTAGTAGTAGTAGTAGTAGTAGTTGTTCCCTAGGCTGCCTGGCTGAACAACCCCAAGCTCTTAAGGAAGGCCACGGCCGAGACCGGGTTTTCCCACAAAGTTCTCAAGGAGTGTGTGTTGTGTTGCTGGTGTAAGTGGTTGAGTGTTATGCAGTCTTCCATAATGTGTTTGATAGTGTGCGGTGTTATGTTACAGGACAGGTGTCCTGGACGGAGTCATCCAGCCTTTTCTGATAACTCAGAAAGGCTGGATGGTGCCCACATCGCAGCCTAGCCAGGTGGATTCTGTCCTCACTGGAAAGCCTGTGTAGTTAACCCTTTCAGTACAGTTTATGTACTTTTAGTTTTATTATGGCTATGATTAGATAATTTTATTCAGTGTACAACTGTACATAGGACCTCTAGCAATTAAAAGACTGTAAACTATATCAATTAATTATTTTATTTACCACAGCCTTCCTAAGCTGAAAAGCTGAATAAAGTCATCCAAATAATAGATAGAAATGAAATAGGATTGATCAGAATTAGGAATGTAGTAGCTTTCTGTCAACTTAACAGTATATTTTGTTAAATTAGGTAGCGTCTTTGGAATGTGAGCGTGAGGAGTCTGAGAAACTGTTTGCCAGTCTACGAGCCGAGGTGACCAGCGCCCGACAAGAGGCATCACAACTCTCTCTACAGCTGGCCAACACTTCTCACATACAACAACAACTTATCAGGTCAGAAGATTTTCATTTGTTATAGGGTAAGACGGGGTAATTTCGCCGCGACACTAATAATTCTCATTCAAACGCCAATATATCCGAAACTATTGTATGGATTCGGATGCAGTTTGGCTTAGGTTGTAGAGGAATGCTGACCTAACAACGTCATATAATATTTGTATCTTTTGTAAAGAAATAGATACGCCTGTGGCTGTTGAAAAAAAATGCTGCATCAATAAAACCTGGAAAACATTCCAATTACCCATAATTTACATGTTTAAGGTCATGTTAACAATCTGTTCTGTTTCAGATGATATAATAAATTAAAATGTAAAACTTGCAAACTAAACAAACCAAAATTGGGACAAGGACAATATAAAGTCAAATTAAATTATCAAAATCGCTATGTGGAAACAACGTTTACTAAAATGAAAATTATTAAATAAAAGAACACAATCAATATATGATGTTTAAGTTATCAGTCTAACTGTGAATGCCACACCTATCACTGACTGTCCGACTCCAACACGCAGACGAGAATACCTCGCAATTATGTTTGCAAGAAAGCCAAGCCCTACACCCAGGAAAACCTTGCTGCTGCCACTAAGGTAATTGGCCACCCTACACACGATGGACCATCTCCAAGACAATGTTGGAAAATTTGTAGCAGCCGTCTATGATTTGAAGTGGTACATCTCAGTCGTATTGAAGCAGAACATTGAGATAGGTGACATGGACCTGCGCTTCATGGCTCCTGAAGGACCGAAAACATTGTTCCATTGGCCAACCAGATCTGATGAGTGAAGTGTCCTAGTATCAGACATCCTTGGTGTCCTAAATGATCCACCCCAACCAACTTCCAACCGTGCCAGCCACTTTTCAATCAGTGAAACAATAATGGATGCCATTGATGTGAAGTTTGCCCAATATTTAGCATAGGTTAAGGCATAATGTGACTGTGAAAGGTAGCCTAGGGCACCTAAGCCTAAATAAACCTAAATATCGCTAAATAAACCTGAATAATGCTAAATAAACCTAAACATAAATATACCTAAACCTAATAATAACAATATAATATGTAGTGAGGTATTTTATATAATAAAATCTATTAATCATATAGTATTCTCTAGTTTAATAGCAAGAAGATGCGTTTTTATTTGTTAAAATAGGTTGTGGCGAAATTACCCCGTCCAACGGGGTAATTTTGCCGCGAGAGAAACTTTAAAAAAAAAATTGGCGGCATGGCCAAAACAATATATTTTTTTTTTTTTTTGGCATCTATAGCAGAAAGACAAAGTATAGATAAAAAAATAAAAATTTCAAAATTCCATTTGTGGCAGTTTCTATTCATCAAAAAACATGATCCAGAAACCCAATGCTGACGGCACACAAGCAAGTTTATCGGCTTCTTGTATCCAGGGTGCTCTGACATTGTCGCTGAGATGATAAAAGCCTCAAGGGAGACTGGTTTCAGCATAGTCACTGAGATGATAAACACCATTATTAAAGATGAGAAAATCACCGAGGATTGGCACAAAAGTGTAATAGTAAATACAGTAATCACTCCCATATCCGACCTGTCATTATCCGAACCTCGCCAATAACCGAACAGGCCATGGGATATATATATATATAAAGTAAAAATTTTCATGACAACCTACTGAAAGCAATGGAGGAGATAGATAATAGAGAGAACAAATATAAAATTTTGATTGGAGATTTCAATTTGCCAAGGATCAACTGGGCACAAATTGTACTACTCCAGCGGGACAGGGTAGCCTGGAAAATAAGTTTATAGAGAAAGTGAGAGATTGTTTTTTAACGCAACATATTGTAGAGATGACAAGATATAGAGATGGGACGCAGGGGAGTGTACTTGATTTGATTTTTAGCAATGAAGAGGATATAGTGGAACATGTTAATGTGGATAGCCCTATAGGTTGTAGTGACCATGCCTGTATAAGCTTTAGTTGTAACATTAATTAAAATGTAAAACTTGCAAACTAAACAAACCAAAATTGGGACAAGGACAATATAAAGTCAAATTAAATTATCAAAATCGCTATGTGGAAACAACGTTTACTAAAATGAAAATTATTAAATAAAAGAACACAATCCACCACATAGGGTGTACATTACTACATGAGCAAGTTAATCTGTTTCCCAAGCAAACTAATCGCACATATAACAACGCACTATCGTCACGTCATTAAATCAGAGAGGGATAATAGAAGCAATAGAAAAATATACATGTATGATAGAGCAGATTATGAGCTGCTGAGACGGTGTTTGGACATTGACTGGGGGGAATACTTGAACGGTGAAGACGCTGAAGGAATGTGGAGGAAAATTAGAGTCAAACTGGAGAATGCTGTATCCAAAAGTGTACCAGTAAGGGAATATAAGGATAAAACAAAATTGAGGAAAATAACTAACCCAGAATTGCCAATGAAAAGAAAGCTTTGGATATTGATTAGAAGAAAGAAACGATTGTGGGAAAGATTAAAATTGTTAAAAAAGAACAGGGGGTCTAGTATAGAGGCTAAGGAAGTGGATCTGGAACGCAGACAAATAAACAATAAAATAAGGTGGGAAACAAGGAGGGGGGTGAAGGAGAGGGAGAGAGAGATAGCTAGAAATGTGAAGGATAATCCAAAAATATTCTGGAAGTACATTCAGGAAAAGTTAACAAGAAGAGTAGGGATCCCAGAGCTGGTGGGGGGGTTGAATGATGGGAGTAGAGCGGAGACTGATAAGGAGAAAGCAGAGGTGCTGGGGAAATACTTTGGGGGGGTACTAACAGTGGAGTCGGAGGATGCAGTGCCTACTATTCCCATCAAACAGGCACCGGCACTAGAACTAATAGAGTTTTCCCATGCTAGAATAAGAAGGGCTATAGAAAAAATGAACAGAAGTAAGTCACCGGGACCGGATGGGATACACCCAAGAATCATAAAGGAAGGAGGGGAGATGTTAGTAGAGCCATTGAAAATGTTATTTGAGGTATCGTTTAATACAGGAAAAATCCCGATGGACTGGAGAGAGGCGAACATAACAGCTATATTTAAGAAGGGAAAGAGAAATGACCCAGGGAATTATAGACCAGTCAGTTTGACAAGTGTTGTGTGTAAACTAATGGAAACGGTAATTAGAGAAGGAATAATGGATCATATGAAGTCAAACCAACTTTTCAGTGGGAGACAGTTCGGATTCTTGCCGGGGAGGTCGACGGTACTACAGCTAATTAAGGTGGTAGATGATTGGATGCAAATTCTAGAAGATGGTGATGTAATAGACGTGGTATATTGCGATTTTATGAAGGCCTTCGATAAGGTCCCACATAAAAGGTTAATAGAGAAAGTTAGAAGCTATAATATAGGGGAGAAATGTGTGAAATGGATAGAAGCCTTCCTGAAAGATCGGAGACAGAGGGTACTGGTGAATGGAATAGGCTCAGGGTGGAGGGAAATTACAAGTGGGGTACCTCAGGGATCTGTGTTGGGACCACTGCTGTTCTTTATATTTATCAACGACTTGCCTGAAGTTATAACTAATGGAAGTGAGGTATACCTGTATGCGGATGACACTAAGCTGTATAGAAGAGTGAGGAGTAAGGAAGATATGGGTTTGCTTCAAGGAGATGTGGAGGACATGAAGGGATGGTCTGAACATTGGTTAATGCCTTTTCATCCAAAAAAATGCAAGTACATGCAGATTGGGACCAGCAAGATAGACAAGGTAGGATATAGTATGTATGAAGTGATGGAGGAAGTGAATGCAGAAAAGGATATAGGAGTAGTGATAGACAATAAGTTAAATTTCTCAGAACATTTAGCGGAAAAGATAAACAAAGCCAATAGAATTGTAGGGCTGATAAGGAGGACATTTGTGTCACTTGACGAAGAAATCTTCAGGAATCTCTATACAGCGCTGGTTAGGCCGCACCTGGAATATGCGAACCAGGTGTGGGCTCCATATATGGTAAAGGATATAGAAGCAGTGGAGAAAGTGCAGAGGAGAGCTAGCAAGCTGGTACCAACGTTGAAGAACGCGGGCTATGAGCAGAGGTTGAGGACACTGGGGCTTCCGACACTGGCATATAGGAGAAAGAGAGGGGATATGATAGAGACTTTTAAGATAGTGTCAGGAAAGTACGATGAGGATGTGTGTGAAGGTATCTTCTTGATGCGGGAGGGAACAAGAACGAGAGGACACTCTAAGAAAATTTACAAAGAAAGAAATAGGCTTGAGAAGGCAAAGAACTCATTTTGTGATAGAGTGGTAAATGAGTGGAACGCACTGCCCCAGTATGTAGTCGATTCCGAATCAATAAGGGAGTTTGAAAGTAATCTTGATAAAGCATGGGGAAGACAAGATTTGAAGTTTGATTATAAAACAAAAATACAGAATAGTAAAAATTTTGCGTCTGCTACCGCCGCCGCCAACACCGTGAACGACCGCAGCAGTGCAAGTACTGGTACTGAGCTGGATACACAGGCATAGTTTGCCTTTTTCCAGAGGATCTACTGTAAGAAACTGTAAGAAGTCTGGGTCAGGTATCCGAACACTGCTATAGATAATTTAATCGTTCGTGAAACTGTTTGAATGGGAAAAATTGTTCCTGCGCAATTTACTGTTTCAATACAAATACCTCATTACGTTACTATTATCACAGAGTACTAACGAAATATGTCTATCAGTTTTATGTTTGAAGTTTGACGATTTTACGTAGCTGTAGACATACAAGTATACGGTGTTCACTAATGAATATTTAAAATCATCTAATGGTACCCAAAACAAACAATTTACGTCACTTGGACTTAACGAGTATAAAATAACAAAGGCAGAGACACACCTAAATAACAACAATCCATATTTATGTGATATTATAAGGTAAATAAAATCACTGACAGAAGAAGATAGCACCATTTCCGAGCAGATGATTAAACACATGAGAAGATTCGTTATGACTCCAAAGCTTCGAAGAAAAACTCGAACTGGGATGGGAGGCAAGAGGTAGGCTATTTGGGGGGGAGGGGGGACACTAGCCCATGTTCGGATTATAGCTCATACCTGGGTGTCACTAATTATTTTACTCTATGCGGCTTAAATAATTAATGGTATATTATTTTGCATTTTGTCCTTAGATAATCTTCTTTGTTGTTGTTGTTGTTGTTGTTGTTGTTGTTGTTCCCCAAGCTGCCTGGCCGAACAGCCCCAAGGCCCCGAGCAAGGCCAAGGCCATAACCGAGCGCCCCCACAGAACCCTCCCCACCGACCACAATAAAGCCTGGGTGACCGAAGCCACTCCATGGCGGGGAGCTGAGGAGGGTGCGGAAATGCCCGGGAAACCAAAGCCCCACCCAGGGCCCTGTGTCCCTCAGCAATTATGAAGAGAAAGTTGAGGGGCAAAGGAAAAATGTGACGCTTTGGCTTCCAATCTTGGTAGATTGGGAGGTCAATCCACGGAAGAGACGCCGTCACTTGAGATCTAGAAAATATATAAGTAAAAGGAACAGTCAGAGTAAGCTATGGGTATGGCAGAGATCGCTCAGTTCTCACTCTGATAGACCAGCCCATCACCACATGACTAAAACCCAATCCTCTCAGCATCAGCTAGGAAAGGCCCTAGAAAGCCGCCTTTGGCGGGGAGATAGCTCCCCTATTTCAACCCCTTTCGGGGTTGGACACCCGCCCAGTATATATAGTATATACAGTATATATATATACAGTACTGTATATATAAACATTGGAGTACAGTGCGAGTGTTCATATGTGCTTACCTGTCTACGTTCCTGTATGTTAACCTGTGTGTGTTCCCTATGTGTACCTTTTTAACAGGGGAACGTATGTGCGACAACCGTCCATCATTCGACATGTTCGCATAACATTCTCAGTTTAATTGCACCAGTAGTCTTGCATGCGCACCATTATTGCAGCGGTATCGCAATTGTCAAAAAAGCCTTTTGCATAATTCGTTCTTATCTCTGTCAAATTATCTGACTTTCGCTATTGTCGCCTCACATTCGATGTTATTGCACGATACTCGCATAACTGACGCACGGCTATTGCGTTCTTCGCTTTATTTGCTTACAAAATCACATTGATTCGGCGGCGAAAACGGCGACTTTTGGACATAGAAAAAAAAATGCTGTCGCAGCTCATTTGCAATCGCCGAGTCGCAGAGTGGGATCCCTGCTTAAGTCTTTTATATATTTAAATTCTAAAACAAGCAAGAATAAATCTGCAATTAAAGGGCTAGCATTTCCACCCATAGGAATTCCTAATATTTGTTTGAAAATGTAAGGCCCGAATCTAACATAAGTATTGAAAAGGAGGAATTTAAGGGCATCTTTAAGTTTAGTTCTATCAAAATATACTGAACTAGTGGGAGTAGAGCTAAGTGATGCATTATTAAAATATGTATAAACATTTATGAAATAATTACTATTCCTAACGAATCTGTCAAAGTGCAAATCTATAATAAAGCAAAGCTCTGAATGTACTAAATCTAAAGGCAAATTGGTATAACAAATAACAAATGATGAGTTGAGGAGACGTTTAGGTATAAAGAGTATTAGCGAGGAGATGCGTACAAGTAAACTGGGATGGTATGGGCATGTGGAGAGAATGAATGAACAAAATTGGGTGAAAAGATGCAGGTCTGTGATTGTGGAGGGAGCTGCACCAAGGGGTGGACCGAGGAAGACCTGGGATCGGACTATACATGCCGATCTCAAATCCAAACACTTGACAAGTGAAGCAGCCCTTAACTGGGTTGCCTGGAACCCCGCCATTATGACAATAGACTGAAACTGCACGTATGTGTGGAGCACTCAGTCTTAAAATTTTATGTATGTATGTATGTATGTATGTATCGGAACCATGAATCCGCTACAAGTTATTATATTATTTTGATTGATTTTGCTGTTTATTCGTTTACAAAATTTGACTGTAGACGATTAGTAGCTCAATGATACAAAATACAGTCAAAATGAAAGAGAGCATTGTCAAATAGTAGACCCGATTTTGGCTACTTTTTGTTTGGATACTGTGGCTCCGATACATTCGCCGCTTAAGTGTGCGTGTGATACCGGCTTAAGTCTTCCAGATATTATTTCTTTCTTCCAGAAGACCAAGATAAAAATACGAAAGATAAATTATATTCTGAAGATCGTATTCAGTCTGGACCCCCAATATTCATTATACTGTATATAATTGTTATCACCGTATAGCTGACTATTATTATTTATAATAATAATAATAATAATAATAATAAGCATGTTACTTATTTCTCACAAGCGCC
The DNA here is from genome assembly GCA_032716605.1 of Paralithodes platypus. Lineage (NCBI taxonomy): Eukaryota > Metazoa > Arthropoda > Malacostraca > Decapoda > Lithodidae > Paralithodes > Paralithodes platypus. Next base: position 4,525,755 of record CM064520.1, read on the forward strand.
AATTTTTCCGCAGAATTCACTGGCGCTCAAAAAAAACCCCACACAAATCACTTAAATCAATGCAACACAAAACCTATGCGCATCACCCAGCCACCAGCAGCGGCAAATAGCTTACACCCTATAGCCCTCCATGATGACACCCCTCTCGAGATCGTAGCTTCTTACAAAGAGAAAAGTCTTAAGTTGTCTCTTGAAGTACTCAACAGAACTTAGTTGTCTCATGGTCAGTGGCAGTCTGTTATATAAACTTGGAGCCATGTAAGAGAATGATCCCTCAAAGAAAGATGACTGCCGGAAAGCCCATGGCTCATCAAGACGCAGGGGGTCATCGTCATGGCGCACGACTACACCATGGCGTGCCAGTGGACGCCTGAGCAGCTCTGCAAGATACCCGGGCTCACCAAATTTGAGGACCTTGAAAGTTACCAGACACAACTTAAATTCTATTCTAGCTTTTATTGGTAAACAGTGCAGTTCGATGTGATAAGAAGTGGTAGGGGTTCCAGGTGGAGTTCCAAAAATGAGTCTTGCAGCTCTGTTCAGAACAGATTGTACTTTATCAGCAGTGTAGCATAATGCTGTATGCCCATATATTTTTATTTCCCTTCAGAGAGCGTGAATCTAGCACAGCAGCCAATCAAGAGGTGGAGCAGCTTCAGGCAAACCAAATGGAACTGGAGGTGGAGCTAGAGGCCTGCCGCACCAAGGAGGCTGAACTATTGGCCTTCACTCAGAAATTATCAGACAAGAATGTGGAGATACAGAGTCAATTCACTGCACTTCAGTCTAAGGTATCTGCTCTGTCTGGAGGTATACTGTGTACAGCGGAGTATCAGTAATTTGATAATCAGGATTCTGAGTCTCTAACTTACTATACTTTATAGCTCCAAGGAATCTTTTATGGGAATTGGGCTGTATATACTCAGGCACATACCCCATTGCTGGGGGTGGCCGACACGAGACAGAGCCCTTACAGAAACAATATTAAAAGTTCCTATTGTCAGGCTCCGGGACCACTTTCGCGTTCTCTCGCCCGATTCTCGTCGAGTCGGAAAATCATACAAGGGGAGGAGGATTCCTAGCCTCCTGCACCCAGAAGGAAAAGTAGGTCAGTAGAAGAGACAGACAGAAACAGCTAAGGTTGGGTAAAGGATGCCAAACCTCACTCTGGATAGGACCAGCCCTCACCCAAATATAAATATAACAAAAATTTGTTTTCAGTTATGCTACAATACATCTGAATACAGTACCTGAAACAGTGTTATGGTTAGATCTTGCATTTTTAATATAAATAATTAAATGGATTTTATTCTAGGTATTATTAGTGGATTTGATTAGGTTAAGCAGGACCTTCACTTGATATCCTATCTTGCAGTTTGGCACCCCACAGCCATCTCACCATCCTCATCTCCTTGCATTCCATTCTGTTGATATCATCTGCTTTGACAGGCCACGTTTCTGAAGCATATGTCATTGTGCTTTTAACGCAGGAAGCGTACATCTTTCCCTTCAAGGAGAAGTAGTGGCAAAAGTTCTCTAAACTTTCCCCAGTCGCATCTTATTCTGACAATAGTGGCGGCCTCAGCCCCACCACCGGCAGAGATGGCATCACCCAAGTAGCAAAACTTGCCCACCATCTCCAGTGCATCATTGCCAAAGTTAACAGTCTTGAGCTGGTCATTGAATACAAGCTCACCTTTGCATACTATGCATAAAAATTTCTCAATTTCGGACTTTTTCCTTGGTAGATGTCCCTTTATTCTAGTGCAGCGCTTCTTCCTATGATGTACCCAGCTGCGGCAGACACAACACTATATAGAGTTCGCGCCCATACTGCATACTGCGCATGGGTATGCACCATGCCTGGCCCGGGGAGCCGGTGTAAAAAGGTCATGCCTGGATGCGAGGTGGACGGTTCCGCTGCGTGTCTTGTCTATAGAGACCGGAACCTCTTTGGGAGGTCTGGGACCGGGGGAGTGCTGGATGCTCTTAGTGATCCTTGGTCTCTGGGTCTTCTCCTGGGCGACCTAGATGTGTTTGAATTTTGTATTTGTTTTTTTATGTGTTGTGTTGTCCCTGTTTGGGCTACTCCCAGCTATGGGTTATGTGCCTGAGTATATACATACATACATACATACATGTCATAGTATAGAATGATGTTATGTTATGGTATATTATGTTTCATTGTGCTATGTTCCCTCAGAGCCAGCTGGTGGAGGTGGAGCGAGGTGAGGCGATAACAGAACTAGAGCAGGCCAGACAACAACTAAATCGTCTTAAAACGGATCTTTCACGACACACTCACGCTCATACTACCCAGGTCAGTACCGGTACTACCACTACTACTTTCACATTAGCCATTTTCTGGCAACAATGTTTTTGATAATTTTGCACTGTTATTGGAAAGTAGACTGACGATTGATTAATTTAGGTGCCAGAATAATTGTAAAAAAAAAAATCATATTGTAAGCTGCCAGACTAATGTTGAGGATTTAATTAAAATGTAAAACTTGCAAACTAAACAAACCAAAATTGGGACAAGGACAATATAAAGTCAAATTAAATTATCAAAATCGCTATGTGGAAACAACGTTTACTAAAATGAAAATTATTAAATAAAAGAACACAATCCACCACATAGGGTGTACATTACTACATGAGCAAGTTAATCTGTTTCCCAAGCAAACTAATCGCACATATAACAACGCACTATCGTCACGTTAAAGGAAGTAGTCAAGTTTGGGAAGTCCGGGACGTTCTGGCAAATTTTACTAAACTCTGCATGAATAAAGAAACTACATGTTAAATGTCAAAATATTATTTAAAATCAAATTTGCAACATGACAAGACATTAACAATAGTACAAAATACAAATATTGATAAGATATCTATACTATTACAAAATAATATATAAAATACAGTACAGCACTCACTAACGATAGTGCTATCGGGTAGGTACCTGTAAGCATAGCATGCCTCAAGTGACCCCTATCAATAACTACCCTACAAATAACCTACATTTATAGCACAAATAAACTAAGGAAATCGCAAAAGTAAGCAATTGATACTATCGACAATGAATACATATAATATAAAGACAAATAATTGCAAAATATGAAGTAACAACAGATTTAAACAAAGAGTACTCTTTTAACAAGAACAATAAATTTAAAAAATCATCAATATTAATATTAATAATAATAATAATAATAATAGAAAAAGAAAAAGATAAACAATAAATACAGACAAAAAGTAAGCAGAGGTTATACAAGAAACTTCAGGTTAAAAATGCTTGATTAAAATTATTGATGTCAAATTTTAGAATACAGTCACAATAATTGACCCTAAAAAGATTAAATTTATGGAACAATTTACTTGCCTCAAAACCTCTGTCCACTAAGAGTCTGTATAGTAACCTAGCTCTAGCCCAAAAGTCATCTACTTTAGTGCAGATTTTACAAAATCTTATTAATTGGGAATAAAAACAATTATAAGTTATTTTACTATCGATATTACTACTAGGGAAAGGAAAGTTTATTACGTTAAAATTAAAATCATCAACTTTGTGATATACTTTAAGTATGCACTGTTCATTAACAATCTCTATATTTATATCAAGAAAATTTTCAACTTTATAATTTACGTTACATTGTGTGAGGGGAATAGAATTAGGGTAAATAAGTTTAGCAACTTGATTAAAATTTAACAAATTGCAAACAAGAATATCATCAATATATCTACTATTATTACTTAACAGTTTAGCAAGTGCTAATTTTTCTGGAATTTTATTTTTCTTGCTACTGTCAACTAAGTCTTTTATATATTTAAATTCTAAAGCAAGCAAGAATAAGTCTGCAATTAAAGGGCTAGCATTTCCACCCATAGGAATTCCTAATATTTGTTTGAAAATGTACGGCCCGAATCTAACATAAGTATTGAAAAGGAGGAATTTAAGGGCATCTTTAAGTTAGTTCTATCAAAATATACAGAACTAGTGGGAGTAGAGCTAAGTGATGCATTATTAAAATATGTATAAACATTTATGAAATAATTACCATTCCTAACGAATTATTAGAGGAAAAGACCCTCATGTGATACTAGCTTTACACTAGATAGCCTATAATACCTATGATTAGCTTTGCCTATCAAGGAAATTTGTGAACGTACATGGCGATCCAATTAATTTAATATTTTTGATTGGCAGCCGTCATGGGTAATGATTATTTTGTGTGCTTGTATACCAGCATACAAGAATGTTAGACAAATAATCATATCAAAGGGAGAGCTTACAAATTATTACAGGTAATTTTCTGTTGCAATTAATTTATGTACTGATGCTATATTTATATTTGACCCAGCTAACAGTGAAGTCAAAAGAGGATGTCAGGGTTCTACTGCATTGACTGTTTAATACTCAAGTGCAGGATAACATTTTACAGTAAAAGTCCTGTAATCCGAATAGCAGGGGACTGGGCCTCGTTCCGATTACCGGATTTTTCGGATTATTGGAATTTACCCCTATGAACCTGTGTATTAATGGCCTGACGAAAACCTGAACACAATATAGGCTATGCATATGCACAATATAATGCTATACATCCAATATGACACATAATGGTAAACATTTAAAGTGATTTCATGAACATATGATATGTGTGTGTACCATTATGTGTTATTTGGGTGGGTTTTGGGTAGCCTAATGCCTCAAAAAGGGGACTTCGGGACTTTTTGAAATTCGGACTATCGGGTGAATTTGGATTTGGCCTCATTTTCAAAAATTTGGACTATTGGGAGATTCCAATTATCGGTCGTTGGATTATCGGACTTTTACTGTATAATGTTACAATATATTTAAGATTAACAATTTGTGACTTTTGCAGGTTAGCGACTTACAGCGCGAGTTGGGAGAGAAGAGTGAAGAGGGTGAGAAATTAAAAACTCTAGTAATGGACCTCAAGAGTGAAATTCAGGTGCTCAACAGAAAACATGCCAATTCTCTCAAGGTTAGCAACATCTATTATCTGACATATATGGAATAGTGTAAAGCCCAAGCACTTTTATCAATTAATTGCGTAGGAGTACTGTATAATACCTGTTACAAATTATCATATAATTTTGAAGGGTTTATGCTGTCTTTTCGTTCGTGGCCACCCCTTCGGGGATTGCGGCGTCAGGCAATAGATAGATAGATACTGTCTTTTTGTATTAAATGGGATGGTTTCAAGATTGTGAGCTACTGTATATAGTAGAATTAGACGTAAAATGGATCAGATAACTGACTCTACATACTGTAATACAGTATGTAGAGTCAGTTATCCTAGATTCTCTGCTAATATGGATTCCTCGCCTGGTTAATTTTGGTGATAGTGTCTTGCCTAGGAATTTGACCATGGAAGGTTTACATTTATGGCTGGGATTGTGCCAGAATTGACAACAAAAATAATCAATCTATCTATTGCCAGACACCTTGAACCCTGAGGGGTTGGCCACAAATGAATTGCCACCATTGAAAATAATTAGTTTTAAAAAACAAATTGTGCATTATACATATATTATATGTATAATGCACATTTTTTTTTTTTTAAACTAATTATTTTCAATGGTGGCAATTAATTTGTGGCCAACCCCTCAGGGTTCAAGGTGTCTGGCAATAGATAGATTGATTATTTTTGTTGTCAATTCTGGCACAATCCCAGCCATAAATGTAAACCTTTCATAGTCAAATTCCTAGGCAAGACACTATCACCAAAATTAACCAGGCGAGGAATCCATATTAGCAGAGAATCTACTCTGTAATATATTTTCAGTATTCTGTAATACTTTGTGTGTTCGGAGTGCAATGACCTATGCCTCGGAGACGTGGCCGGCTAAAGCGGAGGATATCAATAGAATGGAACGGAATGAGAAGAGAATGGCGTAGGGATGCAGCGACCCCACCGCCCGCCACTTTGGTGGTGCAATCAGCTTCTGGAGCAGTGGACCACTGATTCCTATCTTCAGAAAATTCCTGTGCTTGGCATGCTTCCAGCCAGAGCCCCACTGGGGTAAATAGAATAGCAAAACAGTGGTGGAACTGCCATCTGGGTGAGGGACTGCTCTGGGTTTGCTCCTTCAGTGTTAAGGGCCATATAGGTTATTCCACGTAGTGGAAATGGCACTGTGGAGTCGGTCAGTGGAGGCATGTCTGGTAGCCTGGAGGCAGTTTCTACCATGGCCATCCCTTTTGGGGTGCTTCCTTTGGAAGCGAGGCGTCTGATTGATGATGATGATGAGAAGAGAATGGCGAGATGGATATGTGGGATTAACCTCAGGGACAGGGTATTGAGTGAGGAATTAAGAAGGCGTTTGGGCATTAGGAATGTCAGTGAAGTGATGCGCACGAGCCGACTTGGTTGGTTTGGACACGTGGAGAGAATGGATGATCATTGCTGGGTGAAGATATGCAGGACTGTGAACTTAGGGGGAGCTGTGCGTAGGCGTAGACCTAGAATGACGTGGGATCAGGTACGGTACTCTGGTCCGATCTCAAAATATAGAACTTGACAACAGAGACAGCCCTTGACAGGGTCGCTTGGAAAGCCGTCATTTAGGACGTGAGACTGTAACCATATTCTCTGTGGACAAAATGGTCTTTAAACTATTTATGTAATACAGTACGGTAATATTGTCTTGGGCTCAGTTTGTTGGGGGGCCCACAGACGACTGCTCTTGTGCAACATAATGTGCAGAGATTGTGGTTGAGCATATTAGGATTTGATTGGGAGAATTAGATTTATTTATGCCTTGTTATCATCATTGTAGCACAAAGGCTTCCAATGGCTTTATATTACCCAAACAGCTTGAAGTAAAGCACTGTAATATAAATACTGGTAAGTCTGTTAGCAAGTGTTCAGTGGTAAAATATGTAAGCCTTTCCTTTTTTTATTGTTACCCAATAATCTCACTCTCTTCCCTGCTTTCCTCACCCAGGACCTGAGCCGTGAGATGCAAAAGCTTCGGAGACGCATAGAACAACATGAGGAGGGAGGAGGTGGTGCTGATTGTATGATGGTGGGAGGTAGTGGTCGGTCCTCCCAGGCTGCCACCCCACATGACACACTCTCTCATCCGTCACCAGCATCATCTAACACCTCCCTTAACACCCTGGAGTATAATAACTTTACCCATAATGGCAATCACCCAGTACATCAGGTATAATATCTGCTAGCGTGTAACTGCGGCTGGATTTTCAGTTGACCTCATTCACTTGATACCCACACATTTTGGTAGCATGGGAGTTTATTGCCCCACACTTGTTGCTGGGGTAAGGACTGTGAAGGCCTATCGTTGGATACCTACAGTAGGTCGGGGCTTTTCTAGACAGGAGAGTTACTTGGAGCTTCTCAGGAAAGCATGGAGGCAAGCGACCGCCTTTCTGCTTGTTCGGAGAGAACTATAGCAACCCTGAGACTTATAGGGAGCGAGATCCGTGGAGTACTTAGCACCGACAGCCGGTCGCGAAGAACTCTGGCAGAGTGGAAGCGGGGTCAGTAGAGTATTAAAATGCTCCACTGGTTCCTCGATAGTGTGGCACCATGGGCAGGAAGGATCTACTGCTAGATGGAGACTGTGTTGATGGCAAGCTAGGTCCTATATGACCAGTCCTTTTGTAAAGTTTGGATTGATATGATTTGAGTATGATTTTAGGATAACAAATTTGTTCTTTAGCTAGAGAGATTGTAATAAGGCATCCAATCTAAAAGACATATACTGTAATTGTAATGTACAAATCATTAAGATATACTTTACCGGTATTGTGAATTAATAATTTTGAATACTCTCAATATGCCCCAATGCCATAATCTCATCTGTAATGATATTTTGTTATGTTTTTTTTTAATACATATTATAGGGATATATGAGACAGTATTGAATCTCAGTCTTACCCTGCTTATAATTTCTCAGGATGGAGTAGTGGATATGGTAGTGCCCGAACAAGTAGGCTACTAATGAAGAGGATGATACAGTAACATTTTATTTAATAGGAACAGTGATATGTGATATGCGAGTTTTATCAGAATGGGTGTTAGTATAATCTAATTAATTTATTTCACTTCCAACACCAAAAACCTCCCAATGAAATTAATGAAAGCATGTGATCCTCCTGGGATCTGAACCTGGGTTACCACATACAGATCTTAAACACTCTAACCATTGCACCATCAAGACAGTTAATTTTGTCACCTAACCTAATCTACCTTCATTCGAGTCACTAATCAAACTCTCATCTACTTAATAATTTTAGCTGAGAAAGTCTAGAAATGAGTCTCACATACTGTACAGGTATGTGTGCTACTTTTCCATTTACCTGTACTTATAAATGAGCAGCTTCATTAACCCGTACAGCCCCAGCGACGCGTCTGATGCGTCGGCGATGTATGTAACGCACAGCCCCAGAGACGCGTCTGGCGCGTCACCCTAATTGCGCCGACCGTAACCTCAGGTGTAGCCACTCAAGAGGGCTCAGATTTGTATGGGAACTGTGTACGTATCCCACGCAACCGTGCCGATGGTTGAAAACTCTCAAAGTCCACGTGCGTGCGCGTGAGCGTGCAATAACCTGGTTTTTTGGGGTAATTGCCTTCAATTTTTTACTCTTGTAAAATACGTTTTCGGGGGCTCTGTAGGACCATTCTTTAAGCTTTTTGAGCGGTTTTTCGTGGTTTTTCCTTCATTCCTAACCCATTCGCTATTGTTTCTGGAATAAAAAAAAAAATTGAAAACCGGCCGGGTTCTGGTGAACAAACATTACAAAACTAGCCGGGGCTCCACGGGTTAAGACTAGCTTGTCTATTTAATTATTGTTTGTATTCCTTTACCGGTATATTACCAATCCAAATAGTCCCCATATATTTCATTAAACAGTAATGTAAAACTTTCAAAATATACAAACCAAAACAAGAATGGCACAAAATATTATTATTTATTTTTTTTTATCAAAATTACTATGTGGAAATAACGATTTAGCAAAATAAATTTTTGAAATAAAAAACACAAAACCACCACATAGAATGCACATCACTATATGAGTAAGTGAATTTGGGTCCCAAGCAAATTAGTCGCGCATATACAGTATTAACGTACTCTCGTCATACTCAAGGAATTGTTCAATTTAGGAAGTTCAGGCTTGTGGTTTCGCTCTGCTGCATGTCTGCCTGCTGAGATCGGAACCTCTCCGGGAGGTCGAGGGCCAGGAAAGTGTGGGTCTTCTCCTGGATGACCTAGATGTGTGTGAATTTGTATTTTGTTTTGTGTGTTCATTGTTTTCTGCTGTGTTATCCCTATTCTGGCTCTTTCTTGAGTCGGGGCCCCCCCCCCCCCAAAAAAAAGGAAAAGAGGGGAAAAAATAGAAAACAAAATATGAAGAGTGGGATTGGGCCTGAGTATATAGAATAGAATAGATAGGAAGTTCAGGATGTTTTGGTAAATTCTGTTAAATTTTGTATGAATATAGAAACTACAATTTAAGTAAAAATATTCTATTCAAATAAATTTGCAATTTGACAAGAGATACTAACAATAGTACAAAATGCATACAGCACTCACAAACGATAGTGCTATCGGGTAGGTACATGTGAGCAAAAAACATGAACACATGACCCCTACCAACTGCTACCCTACAATTAACCTAAATTTATAGTTCAAATAAATAAGTTAGAATAAAGTTGTTGGTCAGATTCCTGTATCGATCTTTCCCTGTGTTCCCCTTCAGTTTCCCTTGATTTTCATTGGTCAGTTCTCGAGAATTCTCACAATTCCGACCATTTTCCCATTCTCCTTTCTCTGACTACCTACTCTCCTACTCCTAACTCCCCTCGTTGGTGCTTCCAGCGGGCGGACTGGTCTTCTTTCGCTTCCCTTCCTGTTCCTTCTTTGCTTCCTCCTCCTTTCTCATCGGTCCGTGTCATGCTCTCGTTTTTTCTGGATCTGGTTTTCGGTGCTGCTTTGACGTCCATTCCCCGGACGTCTCGCCCTTTCTCGTCTAAATGCGTCCCTTGGTGGTCTCCTGAGTGTTCCAGGGCCCTCCGGGTTAAACGGGCGGCTTGGAAAAGTTTTTGCCGTAAGCGTCTCGCCCCTGCTTCTCGGGAGTCATTTTTTCTCTTTCGCCGTGCATCTGCTCTTTTCCGTCGTACTACCAAAGCTGCTAAACGCCGGAGTTGGGAGTCCTATGTTTCTTCTATTACGTCTCGCACTCCTGTCGCTTCGGTTTGGAAACGTATTCGTAAGATCTCTGGTAAACATCTTCCCTTCCGTGCTCCAGTCCTCCGCATTGATGGTGTTTCTGTGGCAGACTCCGAAACAATTGCTAATCGATTGGGCTCGTACTTTAGCTCAGTTAGCAGTGGTTCTCACCTCTCTGCTGAGTTTCACTCGCTTAAAGTCGTTGCGGAAAGTACTCCAATTACTTTTAGTCTTTCCTCTGACGAATCCTATAATGCTCCTTTTTCCTCGACTGAGTTACACACCGCTCTCCGTGCCTGTAAGAACACTTCTGAGGGTCCTGATGGTATCCATTATCTCATGCTCAAACATCTTTCCTCGCAAGCTCTGGTCTTCTTGTTAGCTCTCTATAACAAGATTTGGTCTTCTGGTGTTTTCCCTCCCTCTTGGAGTACTGCCCTGACCATACCTTTTCTTAAACCTGGCAAGTCTGGGTTCTCCCCACAGGACTATTGCCCTATTGTCCTTACCAGTTGCCTGTGTAAACTCTTTGAACGTATGATTAACGCTCGTCTCATGTGGATTCTTGAGTCGCGCCATTTGTTGTCTTCTTCCCAGTTCGGGTTCAGACGTGCTCGTAGTACGCTTGACCCCCTCATTCGCTTGGAATCTTATATCAAGACAGCTTTTGCTCGTCGTCAAACTGTCATTGCTGTTTTTTTCGATCTCGAAAAAGCCTATGATTCTACCTGGAAGTACCACATTTTGCGTCAGCTCCGTTCTTGTGGCATTTACGGTAATCTAGGGGTCTTTATTCAGAATTTTCTTTCTTCTCGGTCCTTTCGTGTCAGAGTCGCTTCCCACTTATCTCGTCTTTACCCTCAGTTGGAAGGTGTCCCTCAGGGTTGTGTCCTGAGTACCGTCCTTTTTCTCATTGCTATCAACGGTATCGTGTCTTCTCTTCCTGTCGGGGTTCGGTCTTCCTTGTATGTCGACGACTTTGCGATTTACGCAGCCGACTCAGATATTGCCGCTTTACATCTTCTTATCCAATCCGCTATTCTGGCTGTTTCTTCATGGGCAACCCGCCACGGGTTCCGTTTTTCCACCTCCAAATCCTGCGCGATGTCCTTTACTCGTTGCCATTCTATTCCTCATCCTCCTCTTACTCTTTATGGTACTGCCCTCCCTTATCGTTCCTCTACTACTTTTTTGGGTCTTACTTTTGATTCTCGTCTTAATTGGTCCGCTCATGTTTCTTCTCTCAAGGTTGCTGCCTTACTCCGCCTCCGCCTTCTTCAGTCCTTGTCCCACCTCACTTGGGGTGCTGATCGAGCGCTTCTTCTTCGGCTTCATACGGTTCTTGTCCTCTCTAAGTTGGATTATGGCTGTCAAGTTTACTCTTCAGCCTCTGATTCTGTTCATCACTCTGGTCTTCGTCTTGCCCTTGGTGCTTTTCGTTCCTCTCCTGTTGAAAGCCTCTATGCCGAGTCTGGTTTCCCTTCTCTTTATCGCCGTCGGGCTCTCCTGTCCCTTCGTTCTTACGCTCGCCTTCAACAATTCCCATCTTCCCCTTCCCCCTTCGGTCGTTGCTACTTTTTCGTCTCACCCCCGTCTTGGTTCTCCGTTTTCTGTCTGCATGCTCTCGCTGCTCGCATCGTGCTCTTTCCCTGTTTCTAACGTCTTCCCTTTCCGCTTTTGCTCTTTTCCCCCCTGGCTTTTCCCTCGTCCTTCGGTTTGCCCTTCCATCCTCCCTTGTTCCAAGTCCTCTACTTCTCCCCTCGTTCTTCGGTCTCGTTTCTTAGATCACCTTTCTCTTCACGCTACAACCACTCCTGTGTTTACTGATGGCTCCAAGACGTCGGTAGGCGTGGGGTTTGCCGTCCTTTTTCCCACTTGCTCGTATCAATATTCTTTACCTCCCGTTGCCAGTATTTTAACTGCTGAACTTTATGCTATTTTTATTGCCCTCCGTTTTATGTGTTCCTTCCCCTCCTCGTCCTTTACTTTGTTCTCTGATTCTCTCAGTGCTCTACTTATCTTACAGTCCTCCCCTGCTCTACAACCTTTAGTTCTTTCCATTCAGGAATGGCTTTTCCGCCTTTCCGTCCGCAAAAAGCTTGTACATTTTTGCTGGGTTCCCAGTCACGTTGGCGTTTGCGGTAATGAGCGGGTTGATTGCCTTGCTCGTTCTGCTGCCGTGCGGGGTACCCGCTCCTCACTTGCTGTCCCGGCCTCTGATTTCTTCCCTGCCTTGTCCAGGTTTCTTTGGTCGAGGTGGCAGACTCAGTGGTCCACTATCTCCGTTAATAAACTTCGTTCTGTCAAACCGTCCGTTTCTGGGTGGTCTGATCCCTCCCACCGTAATCGCCGTTGGGAGACGGCTTTGGCCCGTCTCCGCATTGGCCACACCAGACTTACCCATTCGTTTTTAATGTCCCGTTCTCCTCCGCCTCTTTGCTCGCGCTGTACCGTTCAGCTTTCTGTCTCCCATCTTTTCCTCGATTGCCCCTTATTTTCCGTTGCCCGCACGCGTTTCTTCCCTTTTCTGGCTCTCCTCCGCCAGCCGCCATGTCTTGCAGATTTTCTTTCTGAATCTCCCTCGTTTTCTATCTCCCGTATTATGTCCTTCCTTCATCATGTTCGAGTTCTCGATGATATTTAGTTAACTTCCTTCCCGTCTTTAAATATTTCGTGCCATATGGCCTTTGTCGCCTGGTGCGTTGACTTCATTAATGTAATGTAATGTAATGTTGGTCAGATTGGCCAGAAAAAATGCTCATATGAATCCACTATTTATCGATCAGGATGGAGTTCTGGAATTGGTAGTACCTCAACAAGTACTGGTGGAGAGGATAGTGCGGCTACAGCGTGCGGCAGCCAGGCGAGCGGAGAAGATAGAATTTTTGGAAGAACACGTGGCGCAGCTGGTGGGGGAACTCAAGAAGAAGTCGCGCATTATTCACCACTATATTATGAAGGAGGAGGCTGGAGCGCTTTCTTCATCCGCTTCTGATTTATCTAAGGTGAATTTGTGTATGTATGTGAAACTATCTATGCGTATATGTGAGAGTGTGGGAGTGAGTATGAATCTGTGTATGAGAAACAATTTGGTAAAAGTTTTAGAATAACACAGGGCACAGTAGATTGGGGAACTCAAAAGAAGTTAGTTATCATCCACCACTATATTACGAAAGAAGTGGCCGGAGCGCTTTTTTCCCCCGCTTATGATTTATCTAAAGTAAAAGTAATAAATAGGAATGAATGGAGAATTCTTGTAAATAGATCAGTGATTACATGACCATTGGGAGAGGGGGTCTGGCTCCAGTTGGACTAGATAATAGTTTGCAAGGCGCCTGGCCCGGAGAGCCGGTATATATGAAGAGTCATGCCTGGGTGTGAGGTGGGCGGGCAGTTTGGTGTGCTCCGCTGCGTGTCTGCTTGCTGAGACCGGAACTTCTCCGGGAGCCTGGGGCCGGGGAAATGCTGATGGCTCCTAGTGATCCTTGGGCTTTGGGTCTATTGGGCGACCTAGATGTGTGTGAATTTATATATATATTTTTGTTTATGTTGTGTTGTGTTGTCCCTGTCTCGAGTCGGCCACCCCCAGCTATGGGGTATGTGCCTGTGTATATACATACATATACATACTTTCTGTAACAAATATGAAGTGTTCAAAATGTATACTATTTCAGAATGGTACGGTAAATCTTGTTCTCGCATTCTCTCTGTAACATAACAGAAATTAACCCTTTCACTCAGTTTGTACGCGATCGTGTATATCAGGGATACTTTAAATCTTTGTGACCATCAGGGGTGTTTATATACCTTTAGTTTAATTGCTTCAACCTCTACAGTTGTCTTTGAGCGAGTTGTGGGCAGAAAACTAATTTTGGAGAGGTAATTATGAGATTAAGATAATTCTATTTCGAATACTAAGCAGCAACCCCCATGTCTGAAAGGGTTAATAGATAAGAATACTGTATACAGTGTATACAGTAGTCTAAAAAGTAAACAGAATGAAGGGTTGGCTATATATTGTTCTCACTATCCTTAAAATATAATCAAGAGTTTAAGAAGTATACTTGTACCCTGCAAAGTAGACAGAATTATTAATTTGGAATGAAAGTTAGACAGGAAAAGGCTGTAAGATTACCATAAGTAATATTAATGAATACATTAATAAAATTAGTTTTTGTAGATACTAACCTAAACTATTTTCTTTAGTCCTCTAATGCTAACACTGGAAGAAACAGATCAAGAAGAGAGGTAAGTTACACTGACATTACGTATCATTGTAAAACATTATATTTGATACTGGTAATGTACACAGAACCAGAAATGAAAAGTACAAATTTATAAAGGAAATTGAAGGGAATCTGTCCTTTGATTTCATGCATACCTGTATAGGTAGTGCCAACGAACTTGACAATTTTCTCGAACCCTTAACTTCTCATAACTCAAAATGAATGAAAGTAATCGAGCTGACATTTCTATCATTAGGGAAGAGCCCATCAGGAAATAGGTGTGGATACTTACAGCCAGTTTGCTCTAGGCCCTTTTGAGTTATGAGAAGTTAAGGGGTCAAGAAAATTGTCAAGTTCGTTGGCACTACCTATAGTTTGGTTATCCAAACTTAGGTACCTTAGAGTTATTGAAAGTTTTTTAACCTTGCAGGATTTTGAGAAAAGTATTTGTTTTATTATATTATTTATTTATTATATATATGCAGAATTTCGGTGTTAGTATCCTAGGTTCGAGTCCTTGGAGTACCAATTTTGTTTTGTTTAATTACTTTAATTGATTTCACTATTTAGGTTTATTTGTAAATTAATTAGTGAGTGTGAAAACAAAATATGAGTATTCATTTATATATTTTATTATATTTTATTTTTCACTGGTGCATGTCTACTTGTGGTTCTAAACGGCTCAATAGCGATGCTCATAGAAGCCAGATTTTCAGAATTTTTTGTCTAATTCATGTGATTGATGGCTGGGTGTGGGCTATTGTGACTATCTATAGGCTTGTTAACAACCATCAATTTTATTTAAAATCCTTCCCATTTTTACCTGATGATCTTGGATGTCCTCACTAAACAAAAATGTAAGCATTTGGGATGTGTCCATAAGCACCTGTGCCTCAGTTTAAGCCAATTATTTACATGATTTGCAACACAATGTACATATTAGTGAGCCTTGAATACTGGAAAGGTGTACTGTACAGTATATTATAAAGAGCGTATTGTATGTATAGTACTCTCAAGGTTTATTATATTATATTTAGTCGTAGGCGTGTGCATAAACCTTTAACCGTCCTGGTGGTGTAATGGTTAAGGTGGCAAAAATATGTGTGTGATAACCCGGGTTCGAATCCCGGTGGATCATATATACTTTAATTAATTTCATTGGGGGTGTGGTGGTGAGATTAATAAAAATAATATTACTAGCAGGGGTACCCGGCGTTGCCCGGGTAATCACCATAATCACCATCACTACTACTACCATAATCACCATCATCAATCACTACTACCACAATCATCACAATACTACTACTACCATAATCACCGGCCTCGACCTCCCTGTGCCTCATTAAACGGCGACCTCGATTTCGGCCGCTAAATGACCTCCGATTTTGGATCTGACCTCATCCGTACCCCCATTTTGGGGGGCTGCGAACAACTTTCGTTCCATACACCTTTTCGATCGGAGGCCTCCTGCCCCAAACGGCTTTTTTTTCCGCATTTTTTTCGCTCCCGTATAACCTACTACATAAGTTCTGCCGAAACTTTTATTAAACAAAAGTGTCTCTGATTTCCACTAAACTCGCCTAAAACCATCTCCAAAGCCTGGGCTTTCCAACGGTGCCCCACACTCCCACCTGGCACCAAAACTGTGGGAGGAGTTTAGTAACAAAAGTCGGGTAACTGACAGACAAACATTGACCTTTATTTATTAAGATTATATTTTTTTCAGTATAGTATAGTTAGCCTACAGTATAATTGTTTGTAGTCACTAATATTTATGTAAATATTATTCATACACTTGTAAGTAGTGAGAATATGGTATATATCTTTTTGCATGTATGTTCTGGTAGTTATGTAGTGAAAATATTGTTTGTTATCTTAAATTATTTATATTAAAGAATTGTATACAGTTCATAATTATCGAAGATGTAGTAAGGTAAAATTGTCCATTGGATATTAAAAAAGTATTACCGGTAATAGAGCTTTATAGAGGTATTATAAAAAATATTAAGGGATATTGAAAAATAATTTGAATAATATACAGTACTGTAGATGGACAATGAAATACAGTAAAGGGAGAATTAAAGGAGTGAAGTAATAAAGTGCTGTACAGTACTGTACAGTAGTATGGTATCTACAAGTCTTTTTGCTTTCAGCTGACAGTAAATTCAATCCCTTAGCAGCTGATTTGTGAGTACTTGGTGGAAAAATATGAAACTACAGGTACTCTGTCTCTGCGTCATATTAATACTAAGTTTTCACAATTAACAAAATATAATTACTCAAAATTATCGTCATAGTTGAATAATGAAGATAGGGATATATCCAGAAGCTGATTGCACTTTGGTGGTGCAATCAGCTTCTGGAACAGTGGACCACTGGTTCCTATCTTCAGAAAATTCCAGCCAGGGCCCCACTAGGGTAAATGACCTATCTATCTAATGCCAGATGACATGATCCCCGAAGGAATGGACACAAATCAATCCCCCCTATGCACCTCTGTTCCCCGTCAGCCTCTTCCCCTCCAAAACTACTTTCACGCATATACCTCAACTCCATTCTTCCATCTCACTCTCAGTCTGTCTCTCGCTCTCTGTCCTTCCACCTCACTCTCATACACTCTCTTAGTCATTCTCTCGCTTCCCATACATTCCACAGGGCCAAACCATTTCAAGGCGTTCCTTTTCACACTTTCCATCACATCCAAATACACACCACACCGCTCTCATACCGTAAAATGCGGTAACTTCGGACATTTTTCGATGTTTTTTAAAATGTGTAAACACATTATAGAGATTTAACTAGGTCAAGTGATGTATGGTGATAGTGCGCCATAATCCAGGAAGCCTCCTAATATTATCCCCCATAAGAAGAGAGCTATCCTTATCCTAAATGATGTCCGAAGTTTGCTTGAAAAGTTGATAACTTCGGACATGTATGGATAACTTCGGACATACGGTGTTTCTGTTGTTGTTGTTGTTGTTGTTCCCCAAGCTGCCTGGCCGAACAGCCCCAAGGCTCCGAGCACGGCCAAGGCCATATCCGAGCGCCCCCACAGAACCCTCCCTGCCGACCACAATAAAACCTGGGTGACCGAAGCCACTCCAAGGCGGGGAGCTGAGGAGGGTGCGGAAACGCCCGGGAAACCAAAGCCCCACCCAGGGCCCTGTGCCCCTCAGCAATTATGAAGAGAAAGTTGAGGGGCAAGGGAAAAATGTGACGCTTTGGCTTCCAATCTTGGTAGATTGGGAGGTCAATCCACGGAAGAGACGCCGTCACTCGAGATCTAGAAAATATATAAGTAAAAGGAACAGTCAGAGTAAGCTATGGGTATGGCAGAGATCGCTCAGTTCTCACTCTGATAGACCAGCCCATCACCAGTGTTTCTTATGGAAAATGGTTGCCAAGAAAGCTGAGATAACTCCGGACAAACGGAGGAGAACTTCGGACGTGCGTTCGTGGCCTTATTTCATTAATTTTTCGGCTCCTACTATTTTATATGAATATTTTATTATTGCTGCTTATTCCTGTCCGATGTTATAGTGGAAAATGCACAGTCAATACTTTTAGGCCTGTATAATCAGTATAGGAGGGGGATATATACGATGTTTAACATATATTCTGTTTGGATCTGTTCTCGTTAGGCATTGAGCTCACTCTTAGAAAATATTGAGCAGGAAAAATAACCAATGCTGTCAAATCAATAACTCGAAAATTAACTAGGCCTAGTGAAAATATATAGGTATGTATAATATATCACTGCATATACACTTTTATGAATTTGAGCATTTTTATAGGTATAACGTATTTGTTGGTGTTTCTTTCGGCAGATAAACAATTTCTTGGACAAGATATATGCCTCTCCTAATTTATATACAGTATATTATATATCCAGAATTATCCAAAATACATAAATCGGTTAGCATATTAGCATATTTTTATGGGTTTTTGGACTCAGAGAATGATTAGTTGATCTTTTACCACCATGTTAATGATGTACAAGTATTATGAATGATTTTCATAGGGCAAATAATAACAAACGATTGTTTTGTTCCATGTCCGAAGTTACCATGTTTTTTTTTTTTTAACACAATCGGTTAAATGATAGTGTTCTAGCTAGAGCGTTATACAAGTGTAACAAATTTCCTTTGGTGGATGTTGTCTCTGGTAATGTTACTACAAAATTATATCAGTCATAACATCATTCATACAAACAAATTTCTTCAGGGTGATAGAAGTTTGGCAGGGTAGCGAAAAATGTACATACTGTATTTTCATCACATATATAATAATTTTTCGTGTACACATACTCATGTCAGTTCCTTAGGACTTTTACATGCTCTTCCTTTGCCATTTCTCTAAATGGACCCCACAAAAAAAACAATAAAAAGCGTTTCCATTATATAATGACAATGTCTAATTACTTATTATCGCCGATGTCCGAAGTTATGATGACAATGTCTAATTACTTATTATCGCCGATGTCCGAAGTTATGACCCAAGTCTGAAATTACCCCACTTTACAGACTTCCTCATTTGTCTGTCTATCCCTCCATGTAACTCCACACATATTTCTCTTCTCAAGTAACTCTCACTTTTGATTTGTGTCTCCAACAGTACGTGTGGAGAATGAACAGAGCGAGTTCTTTGATCTGAATGTTGGGTTAAAGCAAGGGTGTGTGATGTCCCCATGGTTGTTCAATATATATATGGATGGAGTCATGAAAGAGACACAAACAAGATCAGTGGATGTTGGTGTACCGCTAATAAGGGAAGGCAATAGGTGGAAGTTGCCTGTACTGCTGTTTGCTGACGATACAGTTCTGATGAGCGATAGTGAATGGGAGTTGCAGGTCTGGTAAATATGTTCGGAACAGTGTGTGAAAAACGGAATCTGAAGGTAAATGTGGGGAAGAGTAAGGTTATGGTCTTTGAAATGGGTGCAGACACAGAGTGTGAGGTGAGGTTGAATGGAGAATGTCAGCTCATTTAAGTATTTGGGCAGTGTGTTGAGTAAAGATGGGAGTATGGAGGAAGAAGTGTGGGAGAGGCTGCAACAGGGGAAGAGAGTTGTAGGAACGCTGAAAGCATTAACAAGAAAGAGGTTGGTCCGCTTGGAAGTAAAAAAGTCCTTTCATGATACAGTAGTGTGGTAATCCCGACACTGACGTACTGGAATGAAGCATGGACATTGTTGGAGAGACACAAACCAAGAGTGAGAGGGGTGGAAATTAGTTATTGTCCTTGAGAAGTGCATGCGAAGTTACATGGAGGGATAGACAGACGAATGATGAAGTATGAGAGCGGTGTGGTGTGGATGTAGTTGTGCTGGAAAGTGTGAAAAGGAACACCTTGAGATGGTTCGGACATAAGGAACGTATGGGAAGCAAGAGAATGACTAAGAGAGTATACGAGAGTGAAGTGGAAAGACAGAGGGAGAGATGAAAGGTTTGTGTTAAAAAGTATATGCATGAAAGCGGTGCTGGATGGGAGGAGAGGCGTCGACTGACTGGGGACAGAGGTGCATAGGGGCGATTCATTCATGGTCACCCCTTCAGGGATCATGGCGTCCGGCAATAGAAAGATAAACTCTCCAACAACGTCCATGTTTCACTCCCGTACGTCATTGTCGGGATTACCACACTATCATGCAATGACTGTACTTCCATGCTGACCACCCGATTCCTTGTTACTGCTTTCATCATTCCTACAATTTACATACTACAGTATAGTATAGCCTAATAATATAATTCTGACACCTGCGTCACTTTAATACTAAGGTTTCACCATGAACAACATATATTACTAGATAACTCTCGTAATCGTTAAATAATCAAGATAGGGACATGTTAATTTACCATTAGCTGGAAGAAAACAGACCATAATACAGTACCTGTAATTTATTTCCGACACATCCCCCAGGCGGAGATGGTACGGCACGGTGGCATAATGGCGTCGGTGTACGGGTCATCGCCGCGTGACGCCTCCATGACACTAGAACTGTCACTGGAGATAAACACCAAACTACAGGCTGTGCTGGAGGATACATTGCTCAAGAATATCACACTCAAGGTAAACATTTTAAAACGTTTCACCCCATCAGTTTGGCGATTATAAGATCTATCTATCTATCTTGCCGGACGCCTTACTCCCCTTAACCCTTTACTAGCGGCGCTCGACTTAAGTCGAGTGAAAGAAACTGGGAGAAAACGGGTGAAAAATGGGTGAAGATCGAGTGAAAATGGGTGGAACAGTAATGAACCATACGTCCGACATCTGTGGCCTCCCGGCCCACACTAACTCCAGTTCCCCCACCGCACGGGTGGATGACAGTGTGACCAATAGTTAGCGAAAAGTGAACAATGTAGCAAAATCAGCTAAACTTCCATCTTTGAGGTAACACTGTCAGGGCTCCACGAGTGCTACGTAGCTGTATGTGGTGTCATTGTGTAGCGATTTCCGCCTAGTTTTCGGCACAATACAGTTCCTTTCATGCTGATGGTTGATATAGCAGTCAGAATGGCCTGAAAAGGCCCAAAACGGCCACAGACCCCCCGCTAGACAAGGGTTAATGGGGGTGGCCATAAACAAAATGCCCCCAAGCGGACCTATCCCCTGTAAGAGGGACAACTCATGCCAGTTTACTGAAGGACTTACAGGTTTGACCACTCAATTTAGGTTCTGTCCGACTCAGAGGCCATATATGTATTTTTTTAGCACTATTTTTCTATAGTGGTGTGCAGCTAATCCATCCACTAACCTGCTTCACCCTAAGGTGGCAGTACGGATTTGTATAAAGTTTACTCCCCTAGACAGGTTGCCGACCAAGGCTGACAAGTCCCATCCACCCGGATTTTTATATGGTTATCTCCCCTAGATAGGTTACCGACCAAGGCTAACGTGTCCCATCCACCCGTAAATAATTATAAGATGTTGCACCCTATTAGTTTGGCTATTATGAGATGTTTCACCCCATTAATTGGCAATTATATGATGTTTCACACCATTACTTTGGCAATTCTAAGATATGTCACCTCATTCAGGTATTGATATTTTGTTTATGGCCGAGCGATAGCGGGCCTACAAATTAGGGGAAACTTTGTCCGGGACATTTTTCTACCAAAAAAAAATATATATACTGTACAGTAAACCCTCGCTATCTCGGACTAATTGGGGGGAGACCCAGTCCCGAGATGACCGAAAATCCGAGATGTCCGAAGTCCGACTTATGTCCGACTTAAGAGAGGAAAATTTCCGAATTGGAAGAGGGAGTCCAAGCCACCAGAGAAAACGGAGACTTCCCTATCACTAACAACGTTGATTCAAGATAAATTACAGTACCTGTACAGTATCCAGCAGACATATATTATAAATATCACTTTCCTTCTCCATTTCACTGTAGCCTTAGATCTCGGAATTTGCCCTTAGATCTCGGAATTTTTCGAGATATATGACACCTGTCCGACAGACCATGTGGGCCCTCGGAGTTTTCCCCTTACATCTCGGAATTTTCCGAGATATACGGCGAACTTTCCGAGAGGCCGATGCCAGTCCGAGTAGTCCGGGTTTCCGACTTCTAGAGGTCCGAGATAGCGAGGGTTTACTGTATATATATATATATATATACAGTAGGGTCTCACATAAAACGAGTTTATGGTCGATAAACGAGGGCGTTTTATGCGATTTCGTTTTATGTGAACACAGCATTTTGGTGGCGCAATATCGTCAATGTTCACTGGAAGCGAAAATTTTCGTACAAAGCGAACGATATTTCGTACGTTTTGTACGATATTTCGGCGCTCTATATGAAAACTCCTCGGATTTGCCCCACTTTGGCGGCGGACTCGTTTTATGTGATCACATTCGTTCTGATCGAAAATTAAATATTAATATTTTAGGTCGGTCGTTTTAATCGAGACTCGTTTTATGCGGGACCCTACTGTACTGTATATATAATAATAATAAATACAAAAATGTATACAGTACAGTACAGTATATAAGTTTAGCTTGAAGGGGGTTCGGGTTGCTTAGAATTATTTGGGGGCATTTTTTTAGCTTGAAGGGATCTGGGGAGGCATTTTTTATTATTATTATTATTATTATTATTATATGAGATGCCGAATAGTTTATTAATAGTTTAGAGGGCTAACTACTGTACAAGCTGTTTTGGAGTAGGCATTTCTCAGGACTATCACTTAAGATATCTTTTGGTAGATTAGAGTAGAATAGAATTTATTTTATTTAGCCAACCATAATGCTTACAGTAAGATACAGGAAACTTACAAAAACATTTAGTACCCATTTTATTAGAATCAAAATATAATAGATTTTGTATTTATTTAGCCAACCATAATACATGCAACTAAATATAGTAAAATTCCAAAATCATTTAGCAATAGCATTTACTTGAATAGAATAAAACTGACATTGTTTTTTATTTAACCAACTATAATACTGTACTGTACATACATACAATACACCCTCACCATGGTCACCTTCTTCACCTTCCCCCATCATGCACTCATCTCAATAGTTTGCAT
Organism: Paralithodes platypus; assembly: GCA_032716605.1. Lineage (NCBI taxonomy): Eukaryota > Metazoa > Arthropoda > Malacostraca > Decapoda > Lithodidae > Paralithodes > Paralithodes platypus. Next base: position 4,548,739 of record CM064520.1, read on the forward strand.
TCTTTACTGCCACAATTTGTAATGATATTTGTGCCCCCAGGAGAACCTGAACACCCTGGGAGACGAGATAGCCAAGATCTCCCACCAGAACCAACAGATGGGCAATCAGAAGTGATCACCCTCCTTCGCACAGCCTCCATCCAGGTTTTTTCATGGTGAGACCTGAGTGTTTTAGGGATTTTTTTCTTTTATATGTGTAAGGAGACAAAATGCATCAAGGTGCCCAGCCCAGAGTCGGAATGTCTGGACACTCCGAGCTTGAAGGAGTTAAAGTCGTAGGATAATTGGAAGAAAGGTTGGTCAAATTATTGAACTAATGGGAGTGAAAATTACAACAAAATATTGTTTCACTTAAATTTGGTTCATTCAAAGTCTTGTTTTTTTCAGAAACTTAACTACAGTACAGCTTTAAGTGAGAAATACTGTAACTATTTTGAAGCTCAGATTGGGGTGGTTTGGCTTTTGCTCATGTCAGTTAATTACAGAACTCCTTGTCCATCTTACTTTTTTTTAAATATTCATCTGATAGATATATTTATTTGTGTTTTACTTGGTTTGTTTATATATATATTTTATACACGGTCATTTTGTTCCCTAATCTCGGTGTAGCGGCTTAGAATCCACTTCACAAACTCAACTGGCAGCCAGAAAATATGAACCCTCACCAGCCACGATATCCCCACTAAGGCAAAATCTGTATACCAACTGTTGTTGTTCCCCAAGCTGCCTGGCCGAACAGCCCCAAGGCCCCGAGCAAAGCCATGGCCACAACCGGGCGCCCCCACAGAACCCCCCCTGCCCACCACAATAAAGCCTGGGTGACCGAAGCCACTCCATGGCGGGAAGCTGAGGAGGGTGCGGAAACGCCCGGGAAACCAAAGTCCCACCCAGGGCCCTGTGCCCCTCAGCAATTATGAAGAGAAAGTTGAGGGGCAAAGGAAAAATGTGACGCTTTGGCTTCCAATCTTGGTAAATTGGGAGGTCAATCCACGGAAGAGACGCCGTCACTTGAGATCTAGAAAATATATAAGTAAAAGGAACAGTCAGAGTAAGCTATGGGTATGGCAGAGATCGCTCAGTTCTCACTCTGATAGACCAGCCCATCACCTGTTCTGCTAATATACTCTGATAATGAGAGTCCTTCCCTTAGGTGAATTAAAGCATCTAACAGTAACGAAATCATGATTATATAAAGTCACCATCAAATTTAAAAATAGCTAAATCCAGTGGACTGTAGATGAATTGTTCTTTCATTCATTAAAAAGGATAAATAAGAATTCTTAAACCCTTTGATCTCAAGACTCGTACCCAGTACTGGTAAATAAATAATTATACATCATCATACTGGTACTGAGAGAAGAGGTACCAAGTTATTTTTATTTGCAATACATACCGTTCCGCTATTATATTTCTTGTGTATAAGGAAACAGTACAACGGTGATTTTTTTTTTTTTTAACTTGGATACAGGGAACTGTCACATGATTGAATGTACTGTAATTACTGTGTTGCAGATTGTATTGAATGGTTTAGGTGTTATTGACAAATGGCTAATCAGATTTATATTTTGTTTTGCATATCGGTGTTTGGGTGAAATGATCAAGGACAACATAATATCTCCTGTAAGAATCCCATAGGTTTAATGTATAGTAATGTTTTTGTTCATATATTTAATCTAAATAAATGCAGAAACTTGCATATAATCTCACCATTTTAAACTGATCTAACACTACTGAATTCTTAGTTGGCTTACTACAGTACACTGACTGAAAACACTAGGACTCCATTAACCCGTACTGTACCGTAGGATGCAGTAATAAAAGTCCCCAGCAATGTGGCAAAAATGGCAAAAATGGCAGGAGAGACCACCTATCCACCTCCAAAGATGAGGCAACACTGGCTCTTGTCACCCTTCAGTGGGTCTCATATAAGCTGAGAAGTGTTGCCAACACGGGAGCAGTGCTCAAAAGGTTTTGGTAACTGGTACAGGGTTATACAGGCAGTTACAAGGAAAGTACATTACTGACGGATATATACGTCGCTGGGGCTGGGAGTTACTTATCTACTGACGTATATATACGGTGCTGGGATTGGAGGGGTTAATTAACTTAACATTCCATCGTAATTTTATAGAGAACAAAATATCACTGGGGTTATCAAGGTCATCCAAAATCACATATCACTCATTTCAAAACTCCTCCCACCATGACTACAGACACCACGCTTCACCCAACTTATTCTAAGTTATAATACTTACCACCACAAAACACAGTCAACACACCTTACCCATCTTATTGCTATCATAAAATAGCTCCCACCATACCACCACACCACACTTCACCTGCCACAACCTAGAATACCCCCCCCCCCCCCTATACTACTCTCCTTAACGCGGTTGGGGGGCTTCGGGGCCGGCAACTGGAGCTTGATGGGGGATGGTTGTGGTACTTACCCTTCCTATCTCCCCTCGAGCTTTCGTCCTCAGCTTGACTAATTTTGAGTAGTTTTTCATTCCTCATTCTATGATTTTCCCCTTCTATTCTTATTCTGTCCCATTTGGCTGTCCTCGGGCAGCCTATATCTCATGTCTCCCTGGCCTGGCTAGGTAGCAGACTCCTGGCCTGATTTGTCTCTTCGGTTGCTGATGTGGCCGGACTGACTTGATTCCCTTCGGTAATGCATTTTTTGCTTCTCGATGTGATTTTTTCTACCTTCGACCTGATCTTTCATTCTTCGCCCTGATCACTTCTTGGTTGGTGTTGCGGTGTAGCAGTTCTTGCCTCATCCTTCGGCCCTGCCCTATGAGAGCTCTGATGTGGAGCTCATGTGGTCCGGCTGAACTGGTGAAATGGCGAGAAATGTCTGTGTGTCTTCACCTTCCTCGATTTGTTCCCCTACTGCCCTTCCCGATCTCTCTTGACTCGTTTAGTGATATATCTTGATCGAATCCTTCGGGCCAGCCCTATGAGAGTTCTTTTGTAGAGCTCAGTGGTCTGGTTAAACTAATATTAAAAAAAAACAAAAAAACAAAAAATAGAATACCACCCACCATAACAGTCACTATACCTCACTCATCTTAGAGCTAACCTAGAATACCACCCACCATGACATACACAGTCATACATCCACCACATCTCACTTGTTTCCTTTTTTTGTTTGTTTTTGTTTTAAGGTTTGAATCATGAACCTATTGTTGCTTATCCACAAGTTCACCATCATCAAAGTGTAGCAGGATACTACTTCTCTTGTATATAGGGATTCACTGCATAGTAAAAAATCAGAGTCACTTCCCACCATTGCTGTGAGGCTATTGAAAGTTTGAGTCCCTGAATAAACTGCATCAAGGTGTCTGGCAATAGATAGAGAATAGTGGGGTGTGGAAGAGGGATTGGGAGTTACAATAATGTTCCGTGTGAAATTATGGGGGCGGTAAGTAGGGCAGGAGGGTTACAGTTTTTCAGGTGTACAGTCAATTCTCCGTTTCGTGTGATCCATTTACGCGATCCTCCATGTACACGAGGGGAGGTGTCCAGAACTTGACCAATTCCATGTATGTGAGGTGGTCCCATTTACACTAATCGAGGATGGAAAGTAAAGGAAATTCGTAAAAATCTCCACCACTTTAATATGTCCCAGGAAACATAAATAGATGGTGTAAACAAGAGGCTCCGGAGGCGGATGCAGCCCATATGTAATTAATAGCATTAGGTTCGTTATTTGAATCACACTATTCCAAATTACACGAGGCCTTGTGTTACTCATATTCTCGCGTAAGCAGAGGATTGACTGTACAGTACTAGCTTTCAATAGCCTCGATTTTGGCTGGACTTGGAAAGAAGGTGGGATAGTACGTATACTCTTGCAATGGCAGGTATGTACAGTTACCAGGACATGAACCTGCTACAAATGTGGTTAGCTTGTTATATATAATCACCATGACAGATTTAAAGATAATTCAAAATATTAATATAAATTTATTGTTTTACTCATTTAAAACACCATTATTACTGAAGGGGAAATTCTGAAATTTCGTAATCTCACCTACATACTGTACTTATATAAACGTGTGCTGTTTGGCGCCACACCAGAGTCAGCCAGTGTGTTTACATGGTGGGGCAGTGTTGTGGCAGGACTTTGTTGTTCTAAAGTCCAAGTGGCCTAATGTACAGTAGAGTCTTGGTATGATGCTGCCTTGTTGTAGCACTGTTGAGGCTGGTGTAGTTTGAAGGTACAGTACTGTAGGTGCAGGTGCTGCAGTTGGACAAATTGGGTCTTGCTGCGGCATGGGTAGCGCTATGCCAACATCAGCCAAAGTGGTAACATGATGGGGCAGTGTTCTGACAGGACTTTATTGTATTATATTATATATTCCAACTGCGGAAAGGCAACCACGTCTGAGCCGTTACAATGTATGTAATGGAAACGACGTTAAACCATTGTTTGTATGTACTGTATGTATGTTTGTATAGATCATTATATGTTATCATTCATTCACAGCACTTGTCCCAGATTCATATCTTGGCAACTGTACAGGTAGTGTGTATAATTTGTGAGATACTGTATATTGTGTAGCCTAATGATAATAATGTATAAGATGATTGACTAGATATATGTGTATAGATTTATGGAGTATATTGTATAATATTTGAGCTTTGACAGTGTACAGTACCGATATTGTATGTATGTATTTATATACTCAGGCACATAACCCATAGCTGGGGGTGGCTGACTCGAGACAGAGCCCGAACTGAAACAAAATTTTATTGTTCCAATTCTTAGGGTCTGGGACCACTTTTGCGTTCCCTCGCCCTTTCTCTTGTAGCAGGTGAACTATACAAGGGGAGGAGGATTCCTAGCTTCTTGCCCTCGATATATATAGGAAAATTACCCGGTATGTATGTAAAAGTAATTTTTTTTTTTTTTTTTTTTAGCTACAATATAGGTTTTTTTTTTCTGTAAACTTTTGAGCAACATAAGAGCATTAACCCGCTGAGTGCCAGACAATTATTGAACCTATGCATCTGCCAGTGCCAGAGGATTTTTAATTTTAATTTTTTTGGCTAAATCTATCAAGTTGGGTGAGAAAGGAAGGATAATGGTAAAAAATCCACTCGCCTTGGCCATTTTCGCCAGAAATCAGGTCCCCGATGTCCCGAATGTAGCTGAAATTTTTAGAGTATATCATCGACTTTTATGGTATCGGAACGTATAGGTAGGAGGGTGGTTTGGGGGATGGTGGGGGGAAGGTAGAAGCGTAATTGACTCGTGTTACAAATATGAAGCCGATTGGTGAGGTAGTTTCGCCACCACGGATTTTCCTTTTTTTCCTTTTCTTCGTACGGATACGCTGGAAGTGGGTGGTGGGAGGCGTTTGGGGTGTGGTGGGGGGAAGGCAGAAGGGTAAGGGACTTGTCACACAAATATGGAACTGATTGGTGCAGTCGTTTCGCCACCACAGATTTTCCTTTTTTTTCCTTGTGAGGCGACCGATAGTCATCGAGTGGGTGGGGGGAGGGGGTTATGTTGGTGGTGGCAAGAAGCCAGAAGGGTAAGGTACATGTGGTAGAAATATGAAAGCCATAGGTGCAGTCGTTTCGCTGCTACAATTTGTTTTCGGCGAGTCCGTATATATACGGACCTGGCATTCAGGGGGTTAAGTAAGGTGAATGGAGAGGTACTTTGTTAAATTAATTTATAACATTATTAAGAAGGAGAACATGTCGGTACTAGATTAGGTAAGAAATTTCATCTTTATTACAGTACCATTATATGCGGTACAATCAAAGGCTACCTCTTGATACCGACAGATAGAGAAGAAAACATTATGTAGGCCAACAAATGTTCATCATATACTGTACTGCACTATACTGTATAACTGACAATTAAATATACTTAGGAAAATACTGTATTTATGTGATACATTGGTTGAAGTCAGACCCAGGATTATTATTTAATCCTACAGTAGAGTCTCGTATCTAACTAATTCGCATCTAACAACCCTCTATGAGCTCTAACCTATCGCACATCTAGCGATCCAATATTCGTATCTAACGCCAAATATTCCGATTCCCCGGGATCAAATTTTAATATCCCCGGCCGATCGCTGATTTTTTACCACAACCTGCATCTTGCCTGACGTCATCAGCGTCCCTAGGACTCCCTACCTCCCTCCCAATCAGTCCGCGCCATTTTTCAACCGTGTACTGAAGTGCTCTGTTCACCCCAACCTGTTTTTCTGACTGCTATCCCATGTAACGAGTACCTGGCGGTGTGTTACACCTTTTATGATGTCAACCCAAGCCTCAGGTACTGGAGGGGAGGGTGGTGAGAACGGAAACAGGCAAGTCGTGTTGGAAATAATTTACAGGAGGGAGGGAGAGGTGGTGGTGGTGGTGAGGAGGTATGACGCACTGGGACCTCCCGTTAGCCTCCCCTCCCTGCCTCACCTACACACCTCATTATTCAATCACAGGTTGGTTTATTATTAATTCTCATAATGATTTACTGTATATATTTTATGATTTGTATTTAATTTATGTATGAAAATAGCACTAGGAAGGGTAAAAATAGGTGAAAAATATGCACTCGGCCGAAGTCTTGCCAGCCAAGCAATTGTCATTTATCCCATAAGTTTATATATTCGCATCTAACGATTTTGCATCTAACGTGTGTTTTTCGGCACCTACAGTAATATTAGTTAGATACGAGACTCTACTGTATGAGTTTTATACTCTACACCCTAACAAAACGTAGTACTGTATATCACCAATCCTTCAGCCAGCCTATATAAATGGGATAGGAGGAGCCGAAGCCCTAAAAAGATATTTTGCTTCATGTTTGAGAATACTAGATACTGAATTAACTAAGCCTAACCACCAGGAAAACAGAAGAGAAGATTCATCTTAGATATAGAGAGATAGGGTTATGGGTTGCAGGCAACATATGACCTCTCTCTGATAGGGCCTGACCAATATGACCAGACTAAATAGTCAGCAAAATTATTACCAATGTAGGGGTTGGGATAAGCCTAGTCCTAGGGCTATGTTGTTGTTGTTGTTCCCCAAGCAGCCTGGCCGAACAGCCCCAAGGCCTCGAGCAAGGCCAAGGCCATAACCGAGCGCCCCCACAGAACCCTCCCTGCCGACCACAATAAAGCCTGGGTGACCGAAGCCACTCCATGGTGGGGAGCTGAGGAGGGTGCAGAAACGCCCGAGAAACCAAAACCCAGGGCCCTGTGCCCCTCAGCAATTATGAAAAGAAAGTTGAGGGGCAAAGGAAAAATGTGACGCTTTGGCTTCCAATCTTGGTAGACTGGGAGGTCAATCCACGGAAGAGATGCCGTCACTTGAGATCTAGAAAATATATAAGTAAAAGGAACAGTCAGAGTAAGCTATGGGTATGGCAGAGATCGCTCAGTTCTCACTGTGATAGACCAGCCCATCACCAAGGGCTATCCAAGGATATCCTAGGGCTATTGTTATTAATGGTGAAATAATTTGCCATTCAAAATGGTCTTCTATTTCCATAATGTTTTCATGTACTGGTACAGTACTGTACTGCATAATTATTGATCTATCTATCTATCTATTGCCAGACGCCTTACTCCCCTTAATGAGGGTGGCCATACACAGAATGCCCCCAAGAGGACTTATTCCCTGTAAGAGGGACAACCCGAGCCAGTTTACTGAAGGACTTACAGGATTGACCACTCAATTTAGGATCCGTCCGGCTCCGAGGCCCTCTGTGTATCTTGTTAGCACTATTTTTCTACAGTGGTGTTCGGCTAGTCCATCCACTAACCTGCCTTACCCTTCGGTAAGCAGTACGGATTTGTATCAGGTTATCATCCCCTAGACAGGTTGCCGACCAAGGCTGACGAGTCCCATGCACCCGGATTTTTATAAGGTTGTCTCCCCTAGATAGGTTGCCGATCAAGGCTAACGAGTCCCATCCACCATGTCTAATTGATAACTTGATAACTTGTCTAATTGTGTAGCTAAATAGCATGAAAATATTGTGGTATCAAATCATGTTTAGAGATTGTTTGTCATCTACCTAGTCACTCATGTTGAAGGTATGTATTATGCCAGTGCTTTGAATTGTAAAATGTACAGTAAGGTTGCGGCTAGCGTGTGGTCAACTTGCGCGATTCGCAGCTAACACAAGCAACAGAAAATATTAACTCAAAATTTTCAGCTCGCGCGAATACCTCCCAATTAACGTGAGTCACTCACCTTTATAGGGGAAATCCAAAGAGTTCCCTGCCAACACAAACACAGGGCTGCCTGGAACGCCGTCATTAGAAGTTTGATTATAAAACAAAAATACAGAATAGTAAAAATGTTGCGTCTGCTACCGCCGCCGCCAACACCGTGAACGACCGCAGCAGTGCAAGTACTGGTACTGAGCTGGATACACAGGCATAGTTTGCCTTTTTCCAGAGGATCTACTGTAAGAAACTGTAAGAATTAGGATGTGAGACTGAAGTCACTCCTCGTGTAGCACTCAGTCTTGAAAAGTTATGTATGAATGTATAGTTCTTCTCATTGCATCTATAAAAACTAACATATTATATTGAGTAGCTAAAATTTTGGCAAACTACTGTACTGTATTGTATTTACCGCCAAAAATGAGGGGATTTGTCTAGGAATATAGACCGATATCTCAAGCTTTTTTTTTTTTTTTTTTTTTTTTTTTTTTTTTTTTTTTTTTTTTTTTTTTATATTCCAACTACTCCCTCTCTGGCATAGGCTGATAGCCTTTCCACTCTACCGCTGCACACGGTGAGGCCCGTGAGGTCTTGTTCCAGCCTAGGGAGGGAGACATGCGAAGCACCTATCCACGGCTCGAACCCAACTCCATCTCTGAAGCTGCTTCGCCTCTGCACTTCACAGTCTCACTCCCCAGGCTCGGACCCTCACTCTCAGGATGCCACCTATTGAGCAATTAACACTTACACTTATGTGCTGTAATCTTCCTCATAAGAGCGGTGTAACATAAGTTTATTGTATAAATATTTTAATACCAGGTAAGTGCCTGTAGTAGTCAGTGTTGAATGGTTGAGGTACTGTATTGGTGGTAAATTATTGATAGCACAGTCTTTGTACCTTTTAATCACAAAATGTTATGCTGCGTGATCACCTGGAACTCCCCTCCCCCTTCTCTCTCTCCTCTCCTCCCTCCCCCCCCCTCTCTCTCTCTCTCTCTCTCTCTCTCTCTCTCTATATATATATATATATATATATATATATATATATATATATATATATATATATACACAGTATATATATATATATATACTGTATATACTGTATTTGTATTTGTGAGATCTTGGATGAACGTAACCTTGATGTATTATGTCTCACTGAGACCTGGTTGTTCGAGTCAGATCTGAATATTATCCAGGCGGCATTGCCTAAAACCCATTCCATAATAAATGTTCCTAGGCCTAGGGGAGATCATCCGGGTGGTGGAGTGGCAGTTGTCTACTCCACATCTCTGGTGAATATCTTGCAAATAAGCCATAACCCAGCCCCTCTTTATTATGAACTGTTGGAAGTGGAAATAAAACTCCATCAACAAATTCTAAGAATGGCAGTTGTCTATAGGCCTGGCCATCGTGGCACAGATAGGGGTTTTATGGAAGAGTTTGGGCAGTTTCTCGAGGAATTTTCTGCTAAAACCGGAAGACTTTTGATATGTGGAGATTTTAATTACTGGGTTGACAGCCCTCATCTGAAGCCATTCTCTCCTGAGTTCCTTGAGTTGACTGATCAGAACAATTTTGTAAATCATGTGTCCCACCCAACTCATATCTTAGGACACACCCTTGACTTGGTTTTCTCTCCTGTGGGTTGTGGTGGTGTCCTGGATGTTGATGTTGAGAATGCTGACCCTAATACCTCTGATCATGCTTTGATTACTTTCAGCTTTGATTTCCCTAAGCCACTCACACATGAAAAAGTAATCAGATTTAGAAATTATAAAAATGCAGACCTAAATTTGGCTAGCAGTGAAGTAAAACAGTACTTGGGAAGTATTGATACTTCCAACCTTACTTCAGATGAGCTGGTGGAGGTGCATGGAAATGCACTTAAATTAGTGTTCGATCATCACTGTCCAGAAGTAGAGAAGAAAATCATAGTACGAGATGATTCGCCCTGGTATAGCACTCGAGTTAAATTTCTTAGAAGAGCGCGTAGAAGAGCTGAACGTGAATGGCGGAAAAATAAAACAGACTCTACATGGTTGCAATATCTGTCAGCCAGAAGAGCTGTGGTCCACAAAATCAAAGATGAAAAGAAAGTGTATTATCAGGGAAAAGTTGACTCGTGTGGTAACGACCAGAGGAGGTTGGCTTCAATTGTAAACAGTTTACTTGGAAAAACAAGAGTCAGCTTAAGACCTTCTGTACCTGATGCTGAGTTGGCTGCCAACTTTGTGGCATTTTTTGCTGGCAAAATAACTCGCATAAGACAGGAACTGGATGATGCTTCTGTTGGTGAAGAACTTTCAGTTGTACTCCAACCCCGACACATTCCTAATAATGTCCTCTCATCCTTTCACTCAGTAGAGGTGGACATGATCTCGTCCTACATAAGAAACCTCAATAAAACATTTTGCCCGTTGGATCCCATAAATGTTTCCAAGCTACCAAGAGTCTATGATCACACAGTTGAGTTTATTTCCAAAATAATTAATAAGTGCTTCTCTGAAGGTAGCTTCCCACATTCTGAAAAGCATGCACTGCTCCGACCTACTCTAAAGAAACCTGGACTTGATGTTGAGAACATGTTGAACTATCGTCCTGTCTCTAACCTGTCCTTCATATCAAAGATATTAGAGCGTGCAATACTTGACCAATTACAACCACTACTTCAGCAGAATGAAACTATCCCAATTTTTCAGTCTGCTTACCGACAGCATCATTCAACTGAAACAGCATTGATTAGAGTACATAATGATCTAGTTGAGAACATTTGCAATGGTGTGGCCTCACTATTGGTCTTGCTTGATCTCTCTGCGGCTTTTGACACAGTGGATCACAAGTTGTTATTGAGTGATCTTTATGATTGTGGTGTGCGTGACTCCGCTCTCTTGCTTCTTGGGTCGTACTTGTCAGGTAGATCCCAGAGTGTGATGGTAAATCAAGTGGTCTCGGACTCGACACCCCTGCAGTATGGTGTTCCGCAGGGATCAGTTTTAGGTCCTATCCTATTTATAATTTATATTAGCAGTTTGTCTCTTCTGCTTCGTGCACATAATGTCACCTTTCACTTTTATGCAGATGACACCCAGATTTATGTGAGAATCACAAATATAGTTGATATACGGAGTAAGATGGAATTGTTGATGTCTGATATCAAGAAGTGGATGAGAGCGAGAAAACTTAAACTAAATGATGGTAAAACTGATATTCTCATCATCCGAGGAAATAGAAGAGCTGATGATATAGTAGGTGCCCTCTCCATCAATGTGGGTGGATCTCAGCTGCGACCGGCCCCAACTGTTCGAAATCTGGGTGTATATGTGAACTCCCGATTAGATTTCAAAGAGCATGTAAACCAGATAGTTAAAAGTTGTTACTTGCACATCAGAAATCTCTATTTGGTGAAGCCGTTTATAACCAGACATTGCCTCCTGACGTTGGTTCACTCATTGGTCTTCTCTCGTGTTGATTATTGCAATGCCCTGTTGGTGGGTCTTCCAAATTATATTTTGAAGAAAGTTCAGTCTGTTCTTAACAGGGCCGCAAGACTAATTTTTGGTGTTCCACCTAGAACTCCTACTACATCTCTTCACATAGAACTGCACTGGCTGCCAGTAAGAGCAAGAATAGAATTTAAGTTGTGTTTGGTGACTTTTAAGGTTCTCAAATTTGGTGAGCCTAGGTACCTTGCGGAGCTGCTCAGGCGCCCACCGGCACACCATGGTGTAGTTGTGCGTCATGACAATGACCCTTTTCGTCTTGATGAACCATGGGCTTTCCAGCAGTCTTCTTTCTTTGAGAGGTCTTTCTCCTACATGGCTCCGAGGTTGTATAACAGGTTGCCGCTGTCCATGAGACAACTGAGTTCTGTTGAATGCTTCAAGAGACAACTTAAGACTTTTCTCTTTGAGAGAAGCTATGATCTTGAGAGAGGTGTCATGACAGATGGCTATAGAGTTTAGGCTATTTTGCCACTGCTAGTGATTGTTAAGTGTGTGTTGTATATAAGCCTTCTTTTGATGCATTGATTTTTGTTCTTTTTTCTTTCTCTTTTCGAGCGCTAGTGAATTCTTCGGAAAAATTGGCGCTTATGAGAAATAAGTAACATGCTTATTATTATTATTATTATTATATATATATATATATATATATATATATATATATATATATATATACACAGTATATATATATATATATACTGTATATATATATATTATACGGTAATCATAGTTGAATTTATATCATCACCAACCCACCAATTAACTTACAAATAAACCTAATTAATGAAACAATGAATACATGTGGTACTCCATGGATTCGAACCTAGGATACTCATACCAAAATTCTGCACACTAACCATTACGCTATCAAGGCAGTTAAAAGTTTATGCACAAGCCTACGATATATATTGCATTCTCGAATACTGCATGTGAAGTTTGGACACAAGAATATGCATACTACCTTATCTCTAATTGAATTGCACTGGCTGCCAGTAAAAGCCAGGATAGAATTTAAAGTACTTCATGTCTTATGACCTTCAAGATTCTGAAATTTGACGAACCAAAATATCTGGCTGAACTACTGAGGCATCCGTTAGCGCACTCGGGGTTCAGCATTGCGAAGTGATGATGATTCTTTGCTCCTTAATGAACCTGCAGCCATACACCAGTCATCATTCTCTAATTTAAGTTAATTAATGTGAGCGCTCGTGAATCCACTTGGAGAATTGGCGCTCGAACAAATAAAATACCAGCATATTATTATTATTATTGTATCTTCTACGTGGCCCCTAGATTATATAATAAACTACCGCTTTCCATGACACAATTAGCTTCCATTGAGCCCTTCAAGAGGGAGCTGAAAACTTTTCTTTTTTTGAAAAGTTATGATCTTCAAAGAGGTGTCATGACTGACTGTTACAGGATGTAAATTGGTGGTTCTTTTTATGCGTTTGCTTAGCGTCGAGGTCCTTTTAAATTAGTGTCTCAAGTGCTAGTAAATTCCTGTGTTTTGGAAGAACTGGCCCTTTTGAAAAAGAAAAGATCAGATTATTATTATTATTATTACTTGGCATCATAATATTATAATGTAAAACTTGCAAAATAAACAAACCAAAACTTAGACGAACACAGTAAAAATACAAAAGAACTTATCAAAATTGCTATGTGGAAAAAACACTTTAGCAAAATAATAATTTATAAATATAAGAACACAATCCACCATGTAGGGTGTTAATCTGTTTGTGAGTGGTAGGTCATCCAAACTTCCTTTATTGTATTATTATCCCTCTCAGTATTATGAGGCATTTGAACATTTTAGTTTGAGTAACATAAGATTTAATTTGGATTGAGAAGGACCCATGAGATTTAAAAAAAAAGGCTTATACTATCTCTATTATACCATCTAACTCTCTAAAGTCTTTCCTAATCTGAATAAAATAATCCAATATAATAAAAAATCGCATCATCGTATACAGTACTAAGAGGATTAATCTAGAACCTCAAGTATGTTTCCTTACCTATAATTCTGAAGCAGCTGACTGAGAATATGATTAATGTGTTCATAATAATTATCACATCTAGTGTATCATTTGTATATTGTTTCAGAAGGCTTTAGTCTCACATTGTTCAGCATAAAACAATGGAAATTATTTATGCCACTCTTCAACACTTCAGAATTATATTTATTTGTCATCAACCTGAGACTACAACAGTGTGTTGAAATAGTAGCTGCAATGGCTGATATTCATAATTGTGTCTCTGAATATAAGTTTAGTTACCTTCTACAGTAATTCTTCTCTTAAAGTTGTAGTTACGTTCCTGAAGAACAAGACTTTAAATTTAGCCACTCCAAGTAAAGCTATTATTTTTTTATTTCATTTTTATTGCGATTTTGATTTTTGTTTACTGATTTACAAGTTCATGAAGCGTAGCAGCTTAAGGCGAATTTGGTTTCCTAAATAATTAATAGGAATGAATGGAGAATACTTTTGAATAGATGAGTGATAATGCGGTCGTAGGGAGAGGGGGTCGGGTGCCAGTTGGACTAGATAATAGTCAGTCAAACTCCTGGCATGGGGAGCCAGTCTATGTTGTGAAAGGCCATGCCTGGAAGTAGGTGAGTGGGCATTATAGTGGTGAACTTTGCTGCGTGTCTACCTGCTGAGACCGGAACTTCTCCAGGAGGTCTTGGACTGGGGGAGTGCTGGAGGCCCCTAGTGATCCTTGGTCTCTGGGTTTTCTCCTGGGCGACCTAGACTGTGTGAGCTTTATTTTTTTTTATGTTTTGTTCTTTCTGTTCAGGCTCTGTCTCAAGTCGTGTATGTGTCTGAGTATAAACATACACAAATAATGAACAGTGTAATAATGAGACAAATTTAAGGGAGGAGTGCCTAAATATAGACTACCCTCTGATATTTTGATAAGTGCAATTATAACATACTCTGTAGGATTTGAATCATTAACATAACGTACAAGTTCAGCTAGTAGGAAATATGGAGAATGCCAGTTATCATAGTTTGTACTTAATTCTACCTTAGTACTTAATACTAAGGCAATGTTATGTGTCCAGTAATGCTTACCTGATATGTACAGTCTTGAGCACTGATAGTTATACTCTATTCACTGTAACTAGGCGAGAAATCTTGACTCCTAGCCTCTGTAACTCAAAAAAGGCTAGAGCAAATGAGCTGTAAATTTCCACACCCATTCCTTGGCCGATTCTTCCTAAATGGTATAAAAAATTACCTTGATTACTCTTGTAAATTTTGAGTTATAGAGGTTAGTGATCATGATTTTTGGGCTAATTATAATTAATAGACTATACACATATATTTCTTTCAATAGTGAACAAAAACAAGATAGTGTAATGCATTATTATATCCCAAATGCTTCAGAACTAAGCTTTAAAGGTTCAAAGATTTAAGTGGGTGTACTGTACTTTATTTGTTCTCACGGCTGTGCATCCTGGAAAAGTTCCACCTACTCCACCTGGTGAGATGTGGTTAACGTTGTAATAGTTTGTGTGTATCAATGTGTACTGTACAGTACTGTACAATAAAAGATTCTCTAATGATTAAATTGCCAGTCCAATTCTCCCTCCATGAACCAAAAGAATCTTTAAAGCACACATCCAAACCATATTAGAAGGCGTATTTTATCACCAGGCGGAACTTTTGCCAACTGTACAATCTCAAAGGTTGTGACCTACTTCCATAACTTCAACTCTGATTATCTCTATAGTTATAAGTGCATAATATCCCTAACAAACATGAAGCTTTTATATCCAAGGTTTGTTTGGTTTGCTTCAGGAGTATTTTTGTGTTAAGCCAGTAGTTGAACATTGATTTGATACTATGAAGGTGGGATGTTGCTTTTATCTATGGGTTCACTTGCTGATAATTGTTCATGGTATTCCTTGAGTAGTGCCTCATTATTAATCATATCACACCATAGTTAGTTAGTTATGTAGAGCAGATTAACCAGACCAATGAGCTCCGAACGGAACTCTCATAAGTCTGGCCTTCGAGTGATTACACATTGCGGTACTTTATTTTTTATAACTGGTGGTTTTGGCCGGTGTATAGGAACTTAGGAAGGTTGTAAGCTCTTAGGGATTTTAGTAATTTTCTGCTTTGACAGTAGCACAAGTATACTGTAGCTATATTGTACCTTTAAAAACATCACTCTTCAATGCATAGCAAATATTTATTAATCTACATTATGTTATAAGTTTCATTTATAATAGTGCATATCTTTATTCAACTGATCTTGTTACCATTGCACCCTCCTCAGCTCCCCGCCATGGAGTGGCTTCGGTCACCCAGGCTTTATTGTGGTTGGCAGGAAGGTTTCTGTTGGGGTGCTTGGTTATGGCCTTGGCCTTGCTCGGGGCCTTGGGGCTGTTCGGCCAGGCAGCTTGGGGAACAACAACAACAACAACAACAACCATTGTACAAAAAATATATATATATACAGTATATACTTAGTTTATTGTCTGTATATATTATCAAGGGAATAGTACCATTATTACTGAAAAGGAGAGATGTTATGCTTCCTAGTTTGTCTCTGCAAAATATCACTAACTGTATGTCAAACATTTATATTTGGCTGAATAGTGTTTTTTGTTTTGTTATTGATTTGTTTTCAGAAATATTTGCAAATAATTATGTTATGTATCATTATTAGTGCAATGTAGTGTAATACTGTAGACATTAGACAGTAATAAGTGGAAATATTTGTATATTTTAAAGTTTTCTTTAGTTTCAGGGCCACTCTAATACTACATCTGTTCACCATAGATTTATACTGTATAAAGCTTGCTGACTTTTTAATAAGAAATTATTTATTGTATTGCAATCCTTACCTAATCATTAGGGATAGTCTTTTAAGATTTCTGTTATGGAAGTCAGTGGTCTGGTTAAACTAATTAAATTATAAATATATCACTGTGCTATTAAAAGCCTTTGAACTGCCTGGATTTTGTAAAGTTAAAAGCGACAGAATTGTAAAAGAAACACTATAGGCTTAGCTGGCTTTTAGCGAGACTTATAGGGCAAATACAAGACAATAGCTCATACAATATCCCTTACCATATTTATCACTGTCTAAAGTATGTTACTATGATTGATACTGCACAGTGGTCTTGGTTTGCCATAAATTTTGATCTAAAATAGTAAACAAAGCCATGTAAGATATTTTAAGCTTTAAGAGCTTGATGGCAAACTCTTGTCGCCTCTCTCTTTTGTTTGTGATAAAGAGACTTGACCGCGGGAATTGAATCTGCTTTGATATTGCCTTAATTTAACTTACCCTGATATATTTTGTACATGATAAAGTAATGTGAAGGCAGTATCTATCTTCGTGGCGCAATGCATAAGTGTGTTGATTTTCGGTGTGAGCGTCCTGGGTTCGAATCCCCGGACTGCCACATGTGTTTGTTAATTTCATTAATCGAACTTAGGAGTAAAGTTGGTTGGTGGAGAGAACATAATAATATATCACAGGAGTGTAAAATTTTGCTATCCGTAAGTATCTATTGATACAATTATTCATATTTTGGTCTCGTTAATCATAAATAAATACGTACTGGCAGCTCAATCCATATGGCAACACTAATGGTCCGTCCCTAACGGTAAAAAGGATATTTTAGTACAAGAGCGTACGGCCAACTAATCAAAATTTTCCATCTTGATTTTCACTTTCACAGTGCATTATTGGATAGCTTGCCATTATTTCTACACGTCTTCATTATTAAGCTTATGCTACTCATACCTCTCTTAAAATATCTGTACATCTTTGTAACTTCTTTCACAGCATAGAGTGCTTAACAGAGATACTGAAAATCAAAATGGTGGCCAGTGACCTGACCCCTGAAACAATTTGACCGATTGTGTTATTCAATGGGTACCCTTAACCCGGCAAGTGCGGATCTCCTCATAAGAGGTTTACCGGTGTGCTGCGGATCTCCTCATATAATCCAAGGCCTAAAAAAAAAAAAATTCAATCAGCCCAGTATCATTTTTTTTTTTTTTTTTTTTTATTGCCCCTTGGCCATGCCAAATATCACTCCTCCACATCCCCTCCTTCCACCCCCCCCCCCTTCGATTATCACCTATTCTCCCTGTTATTCCCTTATTCTTAGGTATATTTTCATGCTAACATTAGCGAGTTGCTAGCAGGGCGTGGTCATCTGTGTTACCAAGCGTGGGAAAGAGCGAGAGAGAGACTACCACGCAACAGTCTCTCTCCAACCGTCTGGCCGGCTGGCTGGCTGGCAGGCTGCCTCAGCCATAAGTTATGTAACTCCCGGCCTCTATCTCCAATTTTGACCATCCAAACGCTGTTTCCACGTGTTTTATTGTTGTAACAGGTTAATACCTTTACAGTATAATCAACGTAAAATAGGCGCATATGGATAAGTATTAATTATATTTATGGTACGATGACGATTTGAGTTTAGGAAACAGTCAAAATACCTCCTCACAGGGAGGGGTGGCCAATACCCCACCTACGCAGCGGGGAGGTTAAGGGGACCGTCCGCCTTTTTTACCCAAAAATCGTAAATTTAGATTTTTTTTTTTTTTTTTTTGTACGTAGAAGGCTGGCTATATATTCCCTCAACCTTTCTAAAAGTTGAATGCCGAAAATCGCTTCTAAGTGCATTATTTCGAGCTTTATATAAAGCTTTCGCAGGCTGAATATGGGCCTAATATACAGTAAACCCTCGCTATCTCGGACTAATTGGGGGGAGACCCAGTCCGAGATGACCGAAAATCCGAGATGTCCGAAGTCCGACTTATGTCCGACTTAAGAGAGGAAAATGTCCGAATTGGAAGAGGGAGTCCGAGCCACCAGAGAAAACGGAGACTTCCCTATCACTAACAACGTTGATTCAAGATAAATTACAGTACCTGTACAGTATCCAGCAGACATATATTATAAATATCACTTTCCTTCTCCATTTCACTGTCCTTCTCCACCTCACTGTAGCCTTAGATCTCGGAATTTGCCCTTAGATCTCGGAATTTTTCGAGATATATGACACCTGTCCGACAGACCATGTGGGCCCTCGGAGTTTTCCCCTTACATCTCGGAATTTTCCGAGATATACGGCGAACTTTCCGAGAGGCCGATGCCAGTCCGAGTAGTCCGGGTTTCCGACTTATAGAGGTCCGAGATAGCGAGGGTTTACTGTATATGTATAAATTATTATTTTTTATATAGGAATCATTACAAATTCATTTCATGTAATAGGACTAATATATATGTATAAATGACTAAAATGTAAATAGAAATAATTAAAAATACATGTCCTGTAATAGGACTAGAGTTATTCTACTGAAAAACAGTTTTTGAAGTTTGCGAGGCTTTTTCTCAACACGAAAATATCAAAAAATTCCAACTCGGAAATACACATAATCGAAAAACAACTTGTCATACAGTAAAGATTCATATACCATTGGAAAGCCAATAAAAACTCTATAAAGTAGTCAAGGGGAATTCTTTTAGCCACCCCCATTCATGCACAGCACGTCTTCCAATTTTCAAAAACATTGGAAAATTTAACCTAAAAATATATTAGGCTAAAAATAAAACGATGAAATGTACAAAAAATGCTTGACTAGATTGTAGAAACACCTTTTGTGAGTTGATTGAACACAAAAAGAAAGACAATACACTAGATTCTTGAGTACAGTGTCAATTATTGTAGTGTGTAATTTTGACCCTAATTTTTGACATATATATAAAAAACTATAAAACCAATGTTCAACCTGATGGTACCAAACATTAGCTCTCATAGTCCTCTAAACGTATGCCAAATCTCATTTAAATCAGAGGAAGTTCACCGACACCCTGGGAGTAAAAGGCGGACGGTCCCCTTAATGCCTCTATATACTGTACGTCACGACAGTTAGGAAATACCTCTCACTTCCACCATCCAAAACACTTATTTATATATATTTACATTTATAAGAAACATGGACTACTATTATTGCACATGGAGGTACACTAACATTTATGATAATGAGGATAGCTGACCTCATGAGCTATGCCCTTTAAGAGATCAGTATGAGTTCCATCTTGACCAATTGTGGGTACTGCAAAAACAAATCAGCTGATTTAATCTTGACTTTACCATCGTATCATGCTGTATAATCTATATTATATAAACTTTATCTTCCATAATAGGCTTTAGATTTTGCTTGTTTCTCAATTAGTTTTTTCCTGTATAGTCAATCCTCCGGTAACGCGCGTTTTGGAAACGCGGTTTTGGTGGGACGCGGTACACCCCAATATTCCAAAATTTATACTAACGCGGTCAACACTTACACAGACGCAGGGTATGGCCAGGCGCAGAACCTTTACGTACGCACAGAAGTACGAGATCGTGAAAGAGTTAGAGAAAGAGCAAAGAGACAAGCAGAGTTAGCAAGACGAAATTAAGTGAATAAAAGCACAATTCGTACCAAACCTAGCCTTTTCTGAGTGTGGTGTCCCGAGTTCGAATCCCAGGAGGGCCATATGCTTTCATTAGTTTATTCAAGTACATTGGGGTTTGTAATTGATATTAATATTAAAGAACGGGGTGTTACTTATATGTACAGTATATCCAGCGGCAGTTGTCATTGTTGTCTTGCTTTTGGTGAAAACTAGAAGTGTCTAGACCAAGTGGTTTAGTTTTTATGATAAAAATAATTAGGTCAGTAAGCTAAATATAAGGCTAGAATTCAGTGTTTACTCCCGACTTTCGTCATTTACCGATGCTCATATCTCTGCAAATAAATGGCCTAACCAAGTTTTATTCATACCAGAGGTAGATATGGTCGTTGCCGTGCGAAAGGTGAAGACTAGAACACTCTACATTGTGTAGCTATTATGTGAGGTGAGAAATAATACGCCGAGTTAGGCGAGGTAAGAGTTGTTGTAATGGGCAAATCAACCCAATGCACCTCATTTTATGTTTATGCATGCAAATCACATATAATCTAACCTTTATAATTGAATTTATTATTATAACATAGGCTTCTATGGAGAAAAAGTGGACTTTGTGGAAACCATAGACCACCAAGGTACCTTTAACATGTACAAATATGGGTTCGTTAACACGGTTTTTGGTAACACGGAACGTTGCCAGAACACATTAGCCGCGTTACCGGATGATTGACTGTATATTTATATGAACTGAATAGCTTATTGCAAGGACACTGCCCATAAAATAAATTTAGGAGTTTCTGAATACCTGTACAAGATGCCCTCAGACACAACACTGCAAACTGAAACAACGATCAACATATATAAATGCTAACAAATATATATTTAATACAGTTAAGCCTATGGGTTGTACTCACAGGGGATTGGTCCGCTTAAGGGCATTTTGTGTATGGTCACCCCCATAAATGGAAGTAAGACGTCCGGCGATAGATAGATAGATAGATAGATAATTAAATCATGTTTCAACAGAAAAGCCTCGTACTGTATGTGACATCGATACAAAGTTTGTTTACATATCAAGAAGTCAAGATCAATCAAGATAGCTCTGTGGCAATATTGCGTAGTCTTAATTAGTCTTGTCTTTGATCTTGACTTTCACACTCGCAAAAATTGGCAAAACACCCAAAAGTCAAGATTAGTCGAGAATTGCTGTGCGAAAACCCAGCTCTAAATCTTTCTTTATGGCAAACTTTTGCAATATTGTACAACATCTTTAGTTCAATCCTTAACCTGACAAAGTACAGTAGCTACCAGTATTCTGCTTAATGTTATCATTAAAAAAATCCTTATTTAACCATTATTCCTATTCTACAATTTCTGAGAGACTGTTAATTTCATTATGAGATTTGACCTATAATTACTGTAGTATAATTACAAATGACTAAAAGCCACTGGGGCCCATCATGGTCATCCAGAATCTTAATCCTTAACTCCGTTTATTAGCTCTTTATACAAGTCTCTGATTACCGTATATTTTCTCCCAACTTTATAACTTAATTAGTACTGATATACTATACAGTATAGCAATTCCTACCTAATCCTTCAGGCCAGCCCTATGAGAGTTCTAGTATGGAGCTCATGTGGTCTGTTTAAAAAAAAAAAAAAATCCTCAGCATGTTTCTTTCTACATTGGTTGTGTACACTGATAACTCTTTTTCTTCTTTTTTACTCACAATTGACAGTTTTACTTAATAATAATGTAAAACTTGCAAAATAAACTAACCAAAACTGGGACGATACAACATAAAGGCAAAAGAACGTATCAAAATCGCCATGTGGAAACAACGCTTTACCAAAATACAATTTTGAAATAAAAGAACACAATCCACCACATAGGGTGTACATCACTTCATGAGCAAGTTTCCCAAGCAACTATTGTATTCGCACATATAACAACGCACTATCGACACGTTCAAGGAAATAGTCAATTTGGGAAGTCCGGGACGTTCTGGTAAATTTTACTAAATTCTGTATGAAAATATATAATAAATAAGGAAAACATTTAGGAATCAATGGGGTAAAAACTATCACAGTATGATACCTTACTCAATATTTCCTTCCTAAACAGTACAGTATATAATTGTGTATGACGGCATCAAAGGAAAAATTGGGGCCATTATGTTATAAAGCTAAGATATTGTGCAGAGTGGCAAATAGGAATAATTTGGTTTCATGACTAATAATTTGAGAAGAGTTGCAGGAAAATTTAAATACAATTAAATTGTTTGGTCCATTTCATAATTTCCTTTGACATATGTACTGTAATTCATAACTGTACATTTGTATATTTAATTATAACAACTTAAAAGAAGATAATCAGGCTTAGGTCTGGTTTTCAATACATTAGTCACTCATTTGCCACCCTGATATTGCATCAGTATGGAGGATGAGGTGCGATAGAGAGTTGTAGGAACCAGTGGTGGGCGCGCTCCGGTGGGACCGGTAATGCGGCAGCGCTCCGCGCTCCTCAGACATAAGGTAATGCGGCAGCGCTCACGCGCTCCTTTGGTCAGCCGACCCGATGCGCTTCCCGCTCTGCGCTCCGCGCTCCCAAAAATAGGTATATAATAAAAAAAAGTAAAAAACAGCTTCTAGAAGTTATTTAATTATTTACCTAAATTAATACAATCCTTTGCCTTTCACTTTATTAAAAAAAAAAAAAAAATTAATTAAAAAAAACTCAAGTCATGGTGTCTTTCTGAAGTTTAAGTTTCTCACTTTCTCACTTTCTGTAATTCTTTGTCATATCAATGATATGATTGATATCATTGTGACATTGTGACTGTCCATTGATATCTATGATATGACATAAAGAATTACAGAAACTGTCCAAACTGAGAAACTTAAACAGTTAAACTTATCAAGCTAACAAGCCTAACAATACAATAACAACATGATTAGTTGATTACATGATTAAACAATTAATAATTTAATATCATATGATATGATTGATATGATGATATCATTAATAATTTATTAAAATAGGCCCCTTCGTAAGCCGTAACTTGCCCGTAAGGTTTACTTAGCGTTAGCAAAAGCCAAAAAAAGTCTTTAACAAGTTAACAACTGTAACACGGTCAGTCTGTCACTATCATAGTATCACTGTTGTTGTTGTTGTTGTTGTTGTTCCCCAAGCTGCCTGGCCGAACAGCCCCAAGGCCCCGAGCAATTCCAAGGCCATAACCGAGCGCCCCCACAGAACCCTCCCTGACGACCACAATAAAGCCTGGGTGACCGAAGCCACTCCATGGCGGGGAGCTGAGGAGGGTGCGGAAACGCCCGGAAAACCAAAGCCCCACCCAGGGCCCTGTGCCCCTCCGCAATTATGAAGAGAAAGTTGAGGGACAAGGGAAAAATGTGACGCTTTGGCTTCCAATCTTGGTATATTGGGAGGTCAATCCACGGAAGAGACGCCGTCACTTGAGATCTAGAAAATATATAAGTAAAAGGAACAGTAAGAGCAAGCTATGGGAATGGCAGAGATCGCTCAGTTCTCACTCTGATAGACCAGCCCATCACCACATGACTAGAACCCAATCCTCTCCGCATCAGCTAGGAAAGGCCCTAGAAAGCCGTCTTTGGCCATGAGTAACACTGTACGATGACTGTACACGATAATGACGTTCTTGAACCTGTTGTTGACAGGAAAAATCGCTTCCGGAGCGCCAGAAAGGAGCGCAAAATTCAAGCTGCCTCCGCGCCTGCACTCCGAGTTCAGATTTTTGCCGCTCCTCGCTCTTCTATATTGGTAGTGTGCACCGGATCGCAGAGCGCAGAGCGCCAAATCGGCGCGCCCACGCCCACCACTGGTAGGAATGCTGAAAACAGTAACAGAGAATTGGGTGGTCAGCATGGAAGTAAAGAAGTTCTTGCATGATAGTGTGGTAATCCCGACATTGACGTACGGGAGCTAAGCATGGACGTTATTGGAGACACAAATCAAGAGTGTAAGGGGTGGAAATGAGTTACTTGAGAAGTGCTTGTGGAGTTACATGGAGGGATAGACAGACGATTGAGGAAGTATAAGAGCAGTGTGGTGTGGATGTGCTGGAAAGTGTGAAAAGGAACACCTTGAGATGGTTCGAACATATGGGAAGCAAGAGAATGACTAAAAGAGTATATGAGAGTGAGGTGGAAGGATGGAGTTGAGAGGTATATGCGTGAAAGCGGTGTTGGATGGGAAGAGGGGCGTCAGCTGACGGGATATAGAGTTGCATGGAGGCAATTCATTCGTGGCCACCCCTTTGGGGAGCATGGTGTCTGGCAATAGATAGATATTTTAGTTTCCCTTTACACCAATCAGATATGATTTTGGAATATGTATTACTTAACCTGCAAATTTGCTTTTAAGCTTAAATACATTATATTTGATAACCTACCAACGTATTTTAAAAATTTTAACATTATCTCAGGAACAATGATTTAGAATTTCTAGATGAAAATATATAAGATGTACAGTATACTGTAGATCCTTAGCCTAACATACAGTACTGTACTGTACAGTATAGCATTTCAACTCGATGTAAATTTAATGTTATGAGTAAAATTATTTGATTGTTTTAATATATTGTGTGTGATTTGAAAGGATATAGTAGCACAGGGTCAAGACACACATACATACATACATACATAAAATGTTAAGACTTAGTGTTCCACACATAAGTGCAGTTTCAGTCTCTTATCCTAATGGCGGCGTTCCAGTATAAGGGCTGCTTCACTTGTCAAGTTCTTGGATTTGAGATCGGCACGTATAGTCCGATCCCAGGTCTTCCTCGGTCCACCCCTTGGTGCAGCTCCCTCCACAATCACAGACCTGCATTTTTTCACCCAATTTTGTTCATCCATTCTCTCCACATGTCCATACCATCCCAGTCTACTTGTAGACATCACCTCGCTAATACTCTTTATACCTAAACGTCTCCTCAGCTCAACATTTGTTATTCTATCCTGTAGCCTGGCCCCACACATCCATCTCACCATTCTCACACTCTCTCTTGTATGGTAAGCTTAATCTCCCAGCTCTTCCATTCTATCTATTCAAGATTACTAGAAATAATAATAGTGGCATTAGTGTTTTGAAGAAAAAAAAAAGTACAGTATGTGAATTGTACTTAATAATTATAGGAGAAATTGCTGTGGTTATGAATAATAAGTAACATATCCAGTATTGCTCTTGTTGGTACTAGAATGTAGTTACAGTACAGTATATTAATGGATAGAAAGAGTTGCAATAGGTACCGTATTACCTGTACTGCATTTACTCTTAACCCGGGAACTGCGGGAAGACTTAAGAGTCAGAGAAAAAATAAATCAATTTTAACCCGTTGAGCCCCGGCTAGTTATAATATTGTGTTCACCCCAGTCCCAAGCCATTTTCACTTATTTTTTTTGTTTGCTAAAATGGAAGACAAGGATGAGAAATGAAAAAAAAAACAAAAAAAAATCACCTCTGACATTTTTTTTTGGGGGGGGGGGCCGGTGGGGGTTGGGGGGGGGGGAGCTTCAAAAAAATTTGTTGAGCCAAAATGGAAGAGAATGGTGAGAAATGAACACACAAATAAAAAAAAACTCATTTCGGTCATTTGGGGGGGGGGGGGGGGTTTCAATAGTTCGTCTCCCCCGCATGGCCACCCGCCTGGGAGCACTAGGGTAAAAACTGAGTATGGCATTGTACGGCATACATCCTAAGGAGTATCTCACATAAATCTCAAGCCTCTAGCTCCCATACGACCGGAGTAATGAAGGTTCAAAGTGGCGGTAAACTAGGGGTGTAAACTATCCCCACTAAGCCCACCACCACCAGCCGCGCGGCTGTCTCGGCCCGCTCACACCTACTGGCCCGGCTCCCCCACACACTACGGTACCGCCCCCTCCTATTCTCCCGCCATTTCCTACCTTACGAGCCACGTAAGTGTTTTTTATATGTCGGACGCACGTGATGCGTCGCTGGGAGTTGGTGATCAAAGACTGCCGACGCAACACGTGCGACGCTGGGTCTCAACGGGTTAAACATCGAAAAAAAAAAAAAAAAAAAAATGCCCTTGGGCCATGCAAAATATCAGCCCTCTACCTCCCCTCCTTCAGTTATCACCTATTTTCCCTGTTATTCCCTTATTCTGAGGTATATTTTTGTGCTAACATTAGCGAGTTGCAAGCAGGGCATTGTCATCACTGTTAGCAAGCGAGTGCAAGAGAGAGAGAGAGTATCGATCGACAGTGTCTCAGTGGCCTTGGGGGAAATTGGCGGGAAAGCAGGTTGCCTCACCCATACATTATGTAACTCGCGGCCTGTATCGCCGATTTTGACCATCCAAACGCTGTTTTCACTCGTTTTATTGTTGTAACAGGTTAATACCTTTATAATCAACCTATAATAGGCGCATATGGATAAGTATTAATGCTATTTATGGTAAAATTAATATTTTAGTGATGGAAACAGCTCAAATACGTCAGCACAGGCATACGTTTCTAATTACCCACATGCGCAGTTCAGAGGTTAAGTGCATTAACAGGTATAACTACGCTACAGTACTACAGTTCTGTTCAATAAATATATTATTCCAGATATAAATAAAATGTTTTTATTACCCTTTCTTATATTTATTGCATGAATATCAAGACAAAATGTGTAGTTTATAATTTTAATGAGTTTGTTATATTAATTTGAACAGTAACTTTTGAGTTAGTTTTCAAGTTTTATATTATAATTTAATTTGACATCATAGATTCATAGTAGGCCTACACATAACTTGGTAGTATGGGTACACTCACAAGTCTCACAAGCCCATATGGCTTCCATATGGAAGCCAACTGTAAGAGATTGAGCAAATTTTTTGTCTGATGATTTTTTAAAGTTTGTTTTGTAAACTCTATCTTTATGAATATGTCATGCATCAATGTGTATAAATATTATATTGAATCTTGATTGTATTCAATATATTTAGCAGTGAATAGCTTGTATGAACGATAGTGTGTTGTTATGTGTGCGATTAGTTTGTTTGGGAAACAGATTAACTTTGCTTATGTAGTAATGTACACCCGATGTGGTGGATTGTGTTTTTTTATTTCATAAATTTTATCTTAGTAAGCGTTGTTTCCACATAGCGATTTTGATAAGTTATTTTAACATGATTTTTGTTTAATTTTATATATCACTCAAAATAATATAGAGATATGTGGGATAGTTCGGACAGCTAATAAAGAATGGGGGGAATGGTTCGTCCACTGGTCGAACAATCTCTCCATAAATTTAAACTTTAGTTTGGAAGATCAAAAATCTATTCTGCAGCAGTGAAGTATATTTGAAATAGTAAATAATTACAAAATAGTTACCGCAGATGTTTTTAAATTGCGATTAATTAACATGAAGTGTATAGTTGAACCATCCCACTTAGTCGGGATGGTTCGGATTTGTTGTGGGAGGTGTTTCGTAAATAGCTAATCGAGATTAAGCTTCAAAAGCAACAGACAGAAGAAACAAGATTGGGGGCTTTACTGTGGCACCAATAAATGTAAACTATCTATCTATTTACTCAGGCCCAATTCCTACTCTTCCTATTTTTATTTTATTTTTTTTTTTTACGATTATTTTCATAAAACGTATTCGAACCATCACCGCTCTCCCTTACTGTAGGCTGGTTTTCTTTCTCTTTTGTGATCTTTCATTTTTATTTATTTTTTGTCATGTTTTCTCTATTTTATTTATTTCTAGATATTATTTAATTTTTTGTTTTCTTCTGATTTGTGTTTTATGTCTGTTTTTCTGGTTTTAGTTTGTCTTTTCCTTCGGTAGCATTGACCTTTGCTGTCGGGATGCCTTGTGGAATATTTTCCATTCATTCATTAGTTTGTCACCCAGAATATATATTTTTTTTCTTTAGGTTATTTTCTCCAAACAAACGGTTTCAAGGGGCTGTTCTCTATAGTATTGTTTACCAAGTAAAATGCGAAGAGAAAATGGGTTCCCTTATGGATTATGCTGTGGGTTGTTGTTGGGATCGATTAGGTCATGGCTAATTGGTAATAAATAATAATATGCTGGTATTTTATTTGTTCGAGCGCCAATTCTCCAAGTGGATTCACGTGGGCTCACATTAACTTAAATTTTTCCATTTCATTAAAACAAAAACAAACAAAACATTAGAGCTTAAAGTCACAAGTAACTCTATGCTCTCCACTATCATAAGCCCTCAGAAATATGTGCGACTTCAGTTGTTTCTTAAAAGCGTCAAGTTAAAAGTGGTGTCCCTCAAGGATCTGTATTAGGCCCTCTGTTGTTTGTTATATACATAAATGACCTTGATTTAGGTATAACTATTAGGATGAGTAAATTCGCAGATGATAGCAAAATGGGGAGATCAATAGATTCTGATAGCGACATAGAGACCCTCCAAAGGGATCTAGATATGTTACACGAATGGTCAGTAAATTGGCAGATTAATTTTAACATTAACAAATGCAAGGTATTAAAGTGTATGCCCCGACAGAGGATATACTTAAAAGAAAGAAAGAGGAGTTCTGGATGAATGTGGAGGCGTGCCTGGAGAAGTTTGACAAGAACGAAAGAATATTTCTGATTGGGATATGAATGGTAAGGTGGGTGATAGGAAAGTTAAGGGAGTGGTGGGAGGGTGGGGGGTATCATCAGAGGTGAATGGGAATGGTAGTGCACTTGTGGACGTATGTGTGGGGAGGAGGCTGTGGATAGCCAACACCTTCCGACACAGTATGATCCACAGATACACGTGGAAACGGATGTTGACGATGAAGGATAAGACAGTGGTGGAACGAAAGTCATTGATTGATTATGTATGTGTGGATGAACGAATGAAGAAATCTGTGATGGATGCTAGGGTGTATAGGGGTATTGGAGGGGGTCTGTCTGATCATTATGTAGTGGTAGCTTAGGTTAGGATACAAAAGAAGTGTGTGAGGAGAGCTGGAGGGAGGCGAGAGAAGGGTGGAATGGTGAGGAGGGTGGAGAGGTTGCAGGAGGAGGAAGTCAGGGAGGAGTACAGGAGAGCAGTGGAAAGACGACTAGGTGGGTTCGACCTGGAAGTTATGGAGGAAGTGGAGGAGATGAGCAAGGTGTTTAAGGATGAGATCTGTGCAGCATGTGAGGAGAAGAGGGAGGGGAGTGAAAGGTACAGCATGGTGGACAGAAGAGGTAAGAATAGCTGTGGAAGAAAAGAAGAAAGCATATAGAGAGTGGTTGGGTAGTAGAGGGAATGAAGATTTCGAGAGACAGAAACGAGCGAGGTACGTGGAGAGTAAGAGGGTGGTGAAGAGAGTAGTGAAGGAAAGTAAGAGAAGAGTAGATGAGGAATTTGGAAGGAATCTGAGTGTAAAATGGAGGGAGAGTAAGAAACTGTTCTGGAAAGAAGTCAAGAAAGTTAGGGAAGGTAGCAAGGGAAACAGTAAGGGTGTGAAAGATAAGAATGGGAGAATGCTAGCCGAGAAGCAGGAGAGAGTCGAAAGATGGAGGGAGTACTTCAGTGAGTTGCTAAATGTAAGGAATGAAGAGCCAGCAAACATAGCTGGATATGGTATGGGAGGGAGAAGAAGAGAAGTAGTGGAGGAGGAGGTCAGAAGTGTGGGAAGCCATGAAAAGAGTGAAGTTGGGGAAAGCACCAGGAACAGATGGAGTGTGTGGGGAAATGTTGAGGTATGGTGGTGAGATAGTGATAGAATGGGTATGGAAAATGTGCAAACTAGCATGGGAGAAGGGGAGTGCACCCGATGACTGGAAGACTGGCATAATAGTCCCCCTATATAAGGGCAAAGGGGAAAGAGGAGTGTGTGGTAACCACCGAGGAATATGTCTTCTAAGCGTAGTAGGGAAGGTATACAGTAGGGTAGTGATTGAGAGAGTGAGAGTGAGAACGGAGAAATGGATAGGCGACGAGCAGGGAGGTTTTAGGAAGGGAAGATCAGATTTTTACCCTGAATTGTGTTGTGGAGAAGTATCTGGAGAAGAAACAAAAGGTGTATGTTGCCTTTATGGACTTGGAGAAGGCCTATGACAGAGTGGATAGAGAAGGTTTGTGGAAAGTACTTAGAATATACGGAGTAGAGGGCAAGTTGCTGAAAGCAGTGAAGAGCATGTATGAGGGTGCAAAGGCGGCAGTACGTGTGGAGAGTGAGCAGAGCGAGAGTTCTTTGACCGGAATGTTGGTTTGAAACAGGGGTGTGTGATGTCCCCGTGGTTGTTTACTGTATATATGGATGGAGTCATGAAAGAAGTACTATCAAGAGCAGTGGATGTTGGTGTATCGCTGAAAAGGGAGGGAATTGAGTGGAAGCTACCTATACTGCTGTTTGCGGATGCTACAGTTCTGATGAGTGATAATGAATGGGAGTTGCAGGGTCTGGTAAATGAGTTTGGAACTGTGTGCGAAAAACGGAATTTGAAGGTAAATGCGGGGAAGAGCAAGGTTATGGTCTTCGAAAGGGGTGAAGTCACAGAGTGTGAGGTGAAGCTGAACGGTCAGGCTATGGAGATCGTCAACTCTTTTAAGTATCTGGGCAGTGTGTTGAGTAAAGATGGGACTATGGATGAAGAGTGCGGGAGAGGGTACAACAGGGGAAGAGGGTTGTAGGAATGCTAAAAGCAGTAACAAGAAATAGGGTGGTCAGTATGGAAGTGAAGAAGTCCTTGCATGACAGTGTGGTAATCCCGACACTGACTTACGGAAGCGAAGCATGGACGTTGGTTGAGAGACTCAGACCAAGAGTGAGAGCAGTGGAAATGAATTACTTAAGGAGTGCGTGCGGAGTTACATGGAGGGATAGACAGACTAATGAGCAAGTAAGAAGGAGGTGTGGTGTGGAGGTAGATGTGCTGGAAAGTGTGAAAAGGAACAACTTGAGATGGTTCGGCCATATGGAACGTATGGAAAGCGAGAGAATGACTAAGAGGGTGTACGAGAGCGAGGTGGAGGGAGAGGTAGACCGAATGAGAGGTGGAAGGATGGAGTGAGGAAGTACATGAATGAAGGCGGTGCTGGTTGGGGGGAGGGGCGTCGACTAACTGGGGACAGAGGTGCATGGGGGCGGTTTGTTCGTGGTCACCCCTTCGGGGATCACGGCATCAGGCAATAGATAGATAGATAGATAGAAGGTATTAAAGATAGGGAAAATGAAAACACATGCAAAATATGAACTATCAAATACGGAATTAGAAAACTCAGACTGTGAGAAAGATGTTTAGTGTGTTTGTTAGCAATAATTTGAAGCCTAGAAAACAGTGTATAAGCGTTCGTAACAAGGCAAACAGGATTCTCGGATTCTTGGGCCCCAGGGGGTAAGGGGTCCTTCATCTAATGGTGGAGGAAAAAAGAATATGCCTCACGCACCCTACTGCGTGTCGTACAAGGCGACTAATAGGGGAGGATGGCGATAGACTTGTGGACCAACAGCCATTACTATGCAATAAAGTCTTTATCTTAGCACTGTCTTGGTATGGCACTGCCGAGGCTGGTGGGGTGCGGATAGGTGCCACAGGGGACTGCAGTCTTACCTGGGTGCTGTTTGGCACCACACCTGTGTCGGCAACAGTGTTTGTTGATGCAGTTTTTACCACCATACACTCCCTGCTGAACAGCAAGGCTAGGGTGGGTGCCCTGATGAATCAGGGACTTAGTGACTAGTTGCCACAGATTGCTAGACCGCACCGTTCACCAACAGCACTGACATCTGCCAATAACTCACTGGTTGGCCCGAGGCTCGAACCGTCAACCTCACGGTTAGCAGGCGAACGCTCTACCAATCGAGCTTACACTAGTTGTACTTACACTAGCTACGGCCTGTGGCATGTTGGAGTCTTGTTATGGTGCTGTCTTTTTGTAACACTGTTAAGGCGGGTGTTGTTGCAGATACTGCAGGGGGACTCTGTTGAGTCTTGCTGAGGCACGGTTAGCACTATACCAACATCAGCCACAGTGATGACTTGGTGGGGCAGTGCTGTGGCGGGACTTTATTGTATGTACTACAGTACACTCCAACTACTGAAAGGCAACCCCGTCTGAGCCGTTACAATGCATGTAATGGAAAAATTACGCTAAACCATTGTATGTATGTATGTATGTATGTATCTCAAGGAGTGTAACAGAACTGCTGATGTTATTTTAAAACTTAACTTGTCATTAGTGAGACCACATATTGATTATGCTGTTCAATTTTGGTGTCCTTATTACAGAATGGACATAGATTCCTTAGAGAGAGTACAACGTAGAATGACAAAAATTATCCATAATATTAGAAATCTTCCATATGAAGAAAAGTTGAAGAAATTAGGCTTACATTTGTTAGATAAACGCAGAGTTAAAGGGGATATGATAGAGGTCTTCAAGGGGGTTAGTGGGATGAATAAAGGGGACATGAAAGAAATACTAAAGCTCAGTGATAGCGAAAGAACTCGAACAAATTGTTTCAATTTAGATAAATTTTGTTTCAGAAAAGATATGTACAGTACTGTATGTATGTACTCAGGCCCAATAACAGGAATGAATGGAGAATGCTTGTGAATAGATGAGTGAACACTTGGTCATTTGGGGGAAGGGGTCGGGCACCAGTTGGACTAGATAAATAGTCCGTCAGGTGCTGGGCCCGGGGAGCCGGAAAATATGAAGGGTGCGCCTGGTAGTGTGGTGGGCGGGCTTGTGGTTTCGGCTCGCTGCATGTCTGCCTGCTGAGATCGGAACTCCTCCGAGTGGTCGGAGGCCGGGGGAGTGCTGGAGTGACCTTTGTGATCCCTTGTCTCCGAGTCTTCTGGGTGACTTAGATGTGTGTGAATTTGTGTTTTGTTTTTGCGTGTTCATTGTTTTTCTGTTGTATTGTCCCAGTTCGGTCTCTGTCTCGAATTGGCCACCCTCAGAACAAAAAAAGAAAAAGAAAAATGGGGAATGGGCCTGAGTAAATAGATAGATAGATAGACTCAGGCCCATTCCCCATTTTTCCCTTTTTTCTGGGGGTGGCCGACTCGGGACAGAGCCCGAATAGGGACAATACAACACAACAGAAAACAATGAACACACAAAAACAAAACAAATTCACACATATTTAGGTCACCCAGGAAAAGACCCAGAGACAATCACAAAGGTCCCTCCAGCAATCCCCCGACCACCTGGAGAGGTTCCGATCTCAGCAGGCAGACTTGCAGCGAGCTGAAACCGCAAACCCACCCACCACACTTCCAGGCGCATCCTCCATATATACCGGCTCCCCGGGCCAGGGGCCTGACGGATTATTATCTAGTCCAACTGGCGCCCGACCCCTTCTCCCAAATGACCACGTGTTCACTCATCTATTCACAAGCATTCTCCATTCATTCCTTTTTATTACCACCTCCCTTGCCTGTTATATAATCGTTCCTTTATGCACCAAGGGGTGGACCGAGGAAGACCTGGGATCGGACTATACCCGCCGATCTCAAATCCAAGAACTTGACAAGTGAAGCAGCCCTTAACAGGGTTGCCTGGACCGCCGCCATTAGGACAAGAGACTGAAACTGCACTTATGTGTGGAACACTCAGTCTTAAAATTTTATGTATGTATGTATTTATGTACCCAAAGCTTATGTTTACGTTTACGTAGTGGGACCCGCAGATTCGCAGAGGGCCGCTCTCGGGCGGCATGATATGCAGGGGTTGTGCTTGGGGACTAGTGGTTAGGGACAGGATCGGGATTAGGGATGTATTGGCTGGTGATCCTAGTTCTAAAAAAATCAAGAGTGGGGCTGTTAATTACATGAAATGAGAGGACGTGATTCCACTCTTGGATGCTGCGGTGAAAAAATGCTTGTCTTACTTAATTTATCCATCTCAATGGGGGTCTTCCTACCCCTCTATCTCACATATTCGATCTCTTTGTATGCCTTTCATCTTCCATTTGCTCAACATGACCATACCAGCTCAGACCAGAGTGGTCTGGTCGACAAATGTTCAATAAATGTTCAGAAAAGATATAGGCAAATATTGATTTGAAAAAGAGTTGTAGATAGCTGGAATAGGCTACCAAGTGCTATAGTGGGAACAAGAACGATACACTTTGAAGTATTCCGTCCATTAGCGACACAGTTGAGCTGGGGCTCCACTGCGACCAGGCAGCTCCTTTTCTTCCATGCTCCAGTCCAAAAGTCGGTTGGAGTTGGCACTGGGGTATCCTGGTGTTGGTGGCTGGTCTGGTATTTTGGCCAACCACATGTCCAAATGTTTTTTGAAGGTGTCGGGACACACCCCGGTCATGTTCCTGAGAGAGGCTGGGATGCAGTTGAACAGTCTGGTTCCATTGTATGCGAAGCTGTGATGGATCAGGGATTTTATTTTTTGTGTTGATCCCGGCGTAGTCCTCACATAGCACAGCCTCCCGCGCCTTTGGTGATGAGTCTCTTGGATGTTTGGATTTGGTACCCTTTTTTCCAAAATCTTCCAGACGTAGATGATGATGTATCTCTCCCTGCGTCTTTGAAGAGAGAACAGCTGCAGCTCCTTGAGTCTCTCCCAGTAGTTAAAGTGTTGAAACCCATGGATTTTACTGGTGAATGTCCTCTGGGTGGCTTCAATTTCTGTTATTTCTCCTACTCCATAGACTCTTTCAAAAAACAGTTGAAAACCTTTCTCTTCTGTAGGAGTTATGATCTTGCAAGTGGCACAGTGACAGGTCGTTACAGACTCTAACTGCTGCCATGTTAAATAATTGTTGTTGCTTGAACTACAGGTGAACTGCACCACACTTCTCTTGATTGTGGTGCACTGAGTTACGAGCGCTAGTGAATTCCTCTGGAAGAACTGGCGCTTGCGAGAAATAAAAGACCAGATTATTATTATTATTATTATTTACTTTTTGGGGAGACCAGAGCTGAGAGCAGCACTCAAGTCGTGGTAGGACCAGTGCCGTATTGACCTATGGCAGGGCCCCTAGGCTTCGAGCTTCTTTGGGCCCCTCGACAATCTCCCCCCCCCCCCCCCCGTGAATTTCACGCTCTCCTTTTGTACAATTTATTACAATAATATTACAAATGAAGTAATTAATGGAGTAACAAAGAAAATAATTCTTACAGCTTCTTACAGTAGATCCTCTGGAAAAAGGCAAACTAGGCCTGTGTATCCACCGCAGTGCCAGTACTTGCACTGCTGCGGTCGTTCACGGTGTTGGCGGCGGTGGTAGCAGACGCAACATTTTTACTATTTGTATTTTTGCTTTGTAATCAAACTTAAAATCTTGTCTTCCCCATGCTTTATCAAGATTACTTTCAAACTTCCTTACTGATTCGGAATCGACTACATACTGGGGCAGCGCGTTCCACTCATATACCACTCTATCACAAAATGAGTTCTTTGCCTTTTCAAGCCTATTTCTTTCCTTGTAAATTTTCTTTGTGTCCTCTCGTTTTTGTTCCCTCCCGCATCAAGAAGATACCTTCACACACATCCTCATCATACTTTCCTGACACTATCTTAAAAGTCTCTATCATATCCCCTCTCTTTCTCCTATATGCCAGTGTCGGAAGTCCCAGTGTCCTCAACCTCTGCTCATAGTCCGCGTTCTTCAACGTTCAACCTTTAATTAGCATGAAGCAAAGCAATACCAAAATACCAAAGTCAATAATATTACAAATGAAGTAATTAACCCGGGAACTGCCGGAAGACTCTTAAGAGTTCCCCCGGCGGACTGCGGGAAGACTCTTAACCCGGGAACTGCAGGAAGCCTCTTAAGAGTTCCCCCGGCGGACTGCGGGAAGACTCTTAAGAGTCAGAGAAAAAAAAAATCAACTTTAAACATCGAAAAAAAAAAAAAAAAAAATTGGGGCCCCTGGGCCATGCAAAATATCACTCCTCTACCTCCCCTCCTTCCCCACTTTCCTCCCCTCCTTCAGTTATCACCTATTTTCCCTGTTATTCCCTTATTCTGAGGTATATTTTTGTGCTAACATTAGCGAGTTGCAAGCAGGGCATTGCCATCACTGTTAGCAAGCGAGTGCAAGAGAGAGAGAGAGAGTATCGATCGACTGTGTCTCAGTGGCCTTGGGGGAAATTGGCGGGAAAGCAGGTTGCCTCACCCATACATTATATAACTCGCGGCTTGTATCTCCGATTTTGACCATCCAAACGCTGTTTTCACTCGTTTTATTGTTGTTTCAGGTTAATACCTTTATAATCAACCCATAATAGGTGCGTATGGATAAGTATTAATGCTATTTATGGTAAAATGAATATTTTAGTGATGGAAACAGCTCAAATACGTCAGCACAGGGGGACGTTTCTAATTACCCCCATGCGCACTTCTTAGGTTAACCCGTTGAGCCCCGGCTAGTTATAATATTTTGTTCACCCCAGTCCCAAGCCATTTTCACTTCTTTTTTTTGTTTGCTAAAATGGAAGACAAGGATGAGAAATGAAAAAAAAAAAAAAAAAAATCACCTCTGACTTTTTGTTTTGGGGGGGGGGGGGCCGGTGGGGGGTTGTGGGGGGGGGAGCCTCAAAAAAATGTGTTGAGCCAAAATGGAAGAGAATGGTGAGAAATGAAGAAAAAACAAAAAAACAAAATTCGGTCATTTGGGGGGCGGGGGGGGGTCGAAAGTTCATCTCCCCCGCATGACCACCCGCCCGAGAGCACTAGGGTAAAAACTGAGTATGGCATTGTACGGCATACATCCTAAGGAGTGTCTCACATAAATCTCAAGCCTCTAGCTCCCATACGACCGGAGTAATGAAGGTTCAAAGTGGCGGTGAACTAAGGGTGTAAAGTATCCCCACTAAGCCCACCACCACCAGCCGCGCGGCTGTCTCGGCCCGCTCACACATACTGGCCCGGCTCCCACACACACTACGGTACCTCCCCCTCCTATTCTCCCGCCATTTCCTACCTTACGAGCCACGTAAGTGTTTTTATATGTCGGACGCACGTGATGCGTCGCTGGGAGTTGGTGATCAAACACTGCCGACGCATCACGTGCGACGCTGGGTCTCACCGGGTTAAGAGTCAGAGAAAAAAAAATCAATTTTAAATATCGATTTTTTTTTTTTTTTTTTTTTGCCCCTGGGCCATGCAAAATATCACTCCTCTACCTCCCCTCCTTCCCCACTTTCCTCCCCTCCTTCAGTTATCACCTATTTTCCCTGTTATTCCCTTATTCTGAGGTATATTTTCGTGCTAACATTAGTGAGTTGCAAGCAGGGCATTGTCATCACTTAGCAAGCGAGTGCAAGAGAGAGAGAGAGAGAGAGAGTATCGATCGACAGTGTCTCTCCAGCCTTGGGGGAAATTGGCAGGAAAGGAGGTTGCCTCACCCATACATTATGTAACTCCCGCCCTGTATCGCCGATTTTGACCATCCAAACGCTGTTTTCACTTGTTTTATTGTTGTAACAGGTTAATACCTTTATAATCAACCTATAATAGGCGCATATGGATAAGTATTAATGCTATTTATGGTAAAATGAATATTTTAGTGATGGAAACAGCTCAAATACATGCGCAAAGGCAGAGGTGTCTAATTACCCCCATGCGCACTTCAGAGGTTAATGGAGTAACAAAGAAAATAATATCTTATCAGACAACCTTTAATTAGCATGACGCAAAGCAATACAAAAATACCGGAACTGTACTGTAAAGTTAAACATGTAGGCTATAGGCCTACATATGTATCAAAGAGGATTACTATAAATTAATTTCAGTGACGCGCAGGGTGCGTTTGCCGTATCCATAGTGTTAACATTTAACACTAAAAGAAAACAAAGGTTGCATGGGCCCCTGCTTTTGGTGGGCCCCTAGGCTTCAGCCTAGTCAGCCTTATGGATAATACGGCACTGGGTAGGACCAGTGACTTCCACAGGGTTAACGTACACCTCTCATTTCTTGTATGGAAGGTTCTCAAGATCCAGCCTGCTATTTGTTTTGCTGTTGATATGGCTTCGGTAATATGCTGGGAAAAAGTGGCGTCACTGCTCATATTTACTCCCAAGTCTTTCGCTGTGTTCTTGGCAGTAATTTCTTTCTGTCCACTTTTGTAGTTGGTGGAGTTATGTACTGTAGTTCTCTCTTGTTACCGTACCTCAGAAGCTCGAACTTGTCTCCGTTTAGGGCCATGTTGTTTTCTTCTGCCCACTTCATGATTAAGTCTTGTTGTAGTAGCTGGGCATCGTGTTGTGTGGTGATTTTCTTCATGATTCTGGTGTCGTCTGCGAAGGATGTAGCTGTTGAGTGTTCCAGGTCCCTGTCGATGTCTCCTATCATGATGAGAAATAGGAGGGGTCCCAGAACTGATCCTTGTGGTACACCGCTGATGACACCGCTTGCTTCTGAAAGGCTTCCTTGAACCGTGACTCTTTGTTTTCTGTTGGTGATAGACTGATAGAGAGCTTTATGATAAAATTAGATAGGCATATGGATGAGATGAGTTGGGTGCTACGGGGATCTGCCGGGTGTGGGCCAATAGGCACTCTGCAAACCCCCATAATCTTGTGTTGACCTCTAACCAATTTTGGTGAGGTCGGTCCTCATGGTGTAACTATGGTGTTGGTGAGCTGGGCCTATAATTATATTCTATATACTGAGGCCCAATCCCAATCCCCACTTTTCCTATTTTTTTTTTTTTGTATTTTTTATTTTATTTTTTTTTTATTTTTTTTTTATTTTTTTTGGGGGGGGGGGGGAACTCAAGACAGAGCCAGAATAGGGACAACACAACAGAAAACAATGAACACACAAAAACAAAATACAAATTCACACACATCTAGGTCATCCAGAAGACCCAGAGACCAGGGTCACCATGGTACAGTACGTCCCTCCAGCACTTCCCCGGCCCCCGACCACCCGGAGAGGTTCCGATCTCGACAGGCAGACATGCAGCAGAGCGAAACCACAAGCCCGCCCACCACCTATAATTAGTCCTTATAATTGGGGTTGGGTGTGAGAGGGATCTGCCTTGTGTGGGTCAATCGGCTTTCTGCAGACTCCCATTTTCTTATGTTCTTATGAAATGCGCTAAAAAATAAGTGTCAAGCGAAGTGACATTAGTTTTCTTGTAAGATTCTAGATCAAGTAGATGTTAGCCTACTCCAGCAGACCCTAAATTTCATTGTTTTTTTTGTCATCTTTAAGCCGGTATCACACGAGCGCTTTTTCACTCAATATTTATCGTCAACGCTGGTCTGGCAGCTTATGAAGTCAACATTTATACTATGTCAGTTACCTAAACTCATCTACCATCAGTCTAGTTTCCGATACCAGTGTAAAATAGTCCAGAAATGTTGCCAGAAAAATGTTGATCATCGAATGTTGACTATAAAAGCTCTCATGATACCGGCATTAGGCAAAATTATGGCATTGCCTTCTATACATTCACATTCGCTTCCCGTCTCATATTTACGTTTTAAATCCCCCGCTCCTGAAATGCATCGTCTGCTGCCAACATTTTCGGCGGGAACAGTATCTAGAAACACTTATTATAATAAAAATATCCATCCATATATTGCTAATTACTTAAAACAGTGTTACCGTCTCATTTGAATGCATTACATGAACTAAAAACAATAAGAACATCCATCATAAACATGACTTTTTGGGAACTACTTTTCATCCTTGTCCTTGGACTGAAAGGCTTTCCCGCGCTTTTCGACGACAAACAAACAGTGCGTCAAGACTCAAGAGTGGTTGGGGTCTGCGGGATTGTATTGTTTTAATCATGTCTGTAAGTATTTTGCCGTTTTATTGGTATCTTATTAAGGAATGGCTGAAGAACGAATACAGGTGTTTATATTGAATACTATCTTTGACAGTCCACTGAATTGTAGGCTATGTGTCTCCTATTCTTGGTCTCAGGCTATTTGGACTCTGGGTTTCTGAATGCAATTATGCCAATATAGGCCTAGCCTATGTATCGATTGGTGTGTGTAGGTTTTAGGAATGTTATTGAGTACCCTTGTCAATAGCCTACCTAGGTGGAAAAGTGTCTAGACTAGGCCTACAGTAGCTATTGCTAGGCCTAGTCTGTAGTGTCATACCCAGTACTTGGTATAATGACGTGAGTATATCGACCTTAGATTTTATCAGTAGACCTATATTCCAATATTTGGATTTTTTTTATTTTAATACCACGAATTTTCCGAGTGTTTTTTTATAAAATAAATTGTTCATTTACATCAATAGGCCTATATAGTGTTTGCAATTAATTAGAAATCTCGGGAAAACCTATTTTCCCCATTAGGCCTATTGATCGATGTTGAGACACACCCCCGATAGTGATTTGGAAAGACATTAGCCTAACCTAAAAACCTTACCTAACCTAACCTAGTATTATGGGTGGGGGCTGCTGCCCCCACACCCCCGCTGGTTGAGTACTAATCCCTTAGTAAAAAAAAACAAACATTGGCTGTCGATTATACGAAGGTGAAAGAAAGTCGATGAACTCTACGGTGTTTACTCTGCAATCTTCAGCTTTGATTATACATTGATAACGGGAAAGTACCGTATTGACAACCTTGTTACGAAAATTAAAATTTGATACCATACTTTTATATTAAGTTTTTCCGAGGGTTTAACACATTTTCATATGATCTTTAGAGCTATCGATAACTGGAAGTACCGTATTGACAACCTTGTTACAAAAAATAAATGTTAGTACCATACTTTTTTATTAGGTTTTGCCGAGGGTTAAAACAAATTTTCTTATGATATTTATAGCATATAGATTCAATATTTATCTTCAAATATATCAACAAAATTTGTGGTATTAAAATAACATTGAACCCAATATTTTGGGGCAATTTCTGTAGTATAGGCCTATAGGCTAGGCCTAGGCTAGTGTTTCTCATAACGCTGCAGTAGTGTCGTTTAAAGTAACCAATTTGTTAATAATCAAGGACACTAGCCTACATCGACGCTAGGCCTATTAGAAACAATTTATCAGGGAAAATAGAGACCAATAGGCTAGACTCCATATTTTTCGGTAAATATTGAAGGGACCCCGGACAGCCTTTTTACTAGTTAGGCTAATTCTAGTTTTTTGTTTATTTTTCTTTGATATACAGTACAGTGTTGTGTTGTTTAACCCCTTCAGACTCGTATGATGCAGAGGTTGCCAGATTAGCAATAAGAAATATAGTTCTTTCACTCTTATAATTACCTCCAAAAATAGTTTTCTGCCCACAGCTAACTCAAAGACAACTGCAGAGGTTGAAGTAACTAAACTAAAGGTTTCTAAATACCCCTGATGGTAACAAAGGCTTTAAAGTATCCCTAATCGGCTCAAAATCGTGTCATATGTTGGAGAGGGTTAGGCCTAATACCGGGGACCGTCACATTTTAGTATTTTCAACATTAGCCTAACTTAACCTAACCTAACCGAAAACTAAACTGGGAACGTGAGCTGGGTTTAGACCGTCGTGTACCCAGAGGACATTCACCAGTAAAATCCATGGGTTTCAACACTTTAACTACTGGGAGAGACTCAAGGAGCTGCAGCTGTACTCACTTCAAAGACGTAGGGAGAGATACATCATCATCTACGTCTCGAAGATTTTGGAAAAAAAGGTACCAAATCCAAACATCCAAGAGACTCAACACCAAAGGCGAGGGAGGCTGTGCTATGTGAGGACTACGCCGGGATCAACGCAAAAAATCAAATCCCTGATCCATCACAGCTTTGCATACAATGGAATCAGACTGTTGTTGTTGTTGATGTTGTTCCCCAAGCTGCCTGGCCGAACAGCCCCAAGGCCATAACCGAGCGCCCCCACAGAACCCTCTCTGCCGACCACAATAAAGCCTGGGTGACCGAAGCCACTCCATGGCGGGGGGCTGAGGAGGGTGCGGAAACGCCCGGGAAACCAAAGACCCACCCAGGGCCCTGTGCCCCTCAGCAATTATGAAGAGAATGTTGAGGGGCAAAGGAAAAAAATGGAACCAGACTGTTCAACTGTATACCAGCCCCTCTCAGGATCATGACCGGGGTGTCTCCAGACACCTTCAAAGTTCAAGGAACACTTGGACATGTGGCTGGCCAAAATACCGGACCGGCCACCAACACCAGGATACCCCAGCGCCAACTCCAACCGACTTCTGGAATGGAGAGTGGAAGAAAGGGAGCTGCCTGGTCGCAGTGGAGCCCCAGCTCAACTGTGTCACTAACAAACGGAATACAACAAAGTGTAACAAAGTGTAAAAGTGTTATCTTAAAACTTTACTTGTCATTAGTGAGACCCCATATGGATTATGCTGTCCAATTTTGGTGTCCTTATTACAGAATGGACATAGGAGAGAGTACAGCGTAGAATGACAAAAATGATCCATAATATTAGAAATCTTTCGTATGAAGAAAGGTTGAAGAAATTAGGTTTACATTCGTTAGAGAGACGCAGAGTTAGAGGGGATATGATAGAGGTGTTCAAGTGGGTTAGTGGGATTAACAAAGGGGACATGGCAAATGTACTAAAGCTCAGTGATAGCGAAAGAACTCGTACCAATGGTTTCAAATTAGATAAATTTCGTTTCAGAAAAGATATAGGCAAGTATTGGTTTGGTAACAGAGTTGTAGACGGGTGGAATGGACTACCAAGTGCTATAGTGGGATCTAAAACTGTAGGGAGCTTTAAGATAATATTGGATAAGCATATGGACGAGAAGGGTTGGGTGTGAAGGGGGATCAGCCGGGTTGGGCCAATCAGCGCTCTGCAGACCTCCATAATCCTGCGTTAATCTCTAACCGTTTTGGTAAGATGATCCTCAGGGTATTAGAGTGTGAAGCCTATAATTGGGCTTTGTAATGAATTGGGGTTGTGTGGGATAGGGATCTGCCTTGCTTAGGCCAATCGGCTTTCTGCAGACTCCCATTTTCTTATGTTCTTATGTTCTTATGTAAGTGTAACCCATAAACAGGGAACGTGAGCTGGGTTTAGACCGTCGTGCACCCATAAACAGGGAACGTGAGCTGGGTTTAGACCGTCGGTTAGGTTAGGCTAATGTTGAAAATACTAAAATGCGACCGTGCTCGGTATTAAACAACACTGTAGATATCAAAGAAAAAAAGAAAAACAAAAATAGAATTAACTAGTAAAAAGGCTGTCCGGGGTCTCTTAAATTTTTACCTATTTTTCTCATTAGCCTAGTCTGCATGGCGGAATTTCGTTATCGACAACCTGAAAAAACCCGATTTCACTGAAAAATAACCGTCGACTTTACCTACTTCTCCGTTTTGTTTTGTAAGGTGCGGCAAAAGCCTGATTCACCCAATAAATGGCGAGAGCGTGGCAACCTGTTTTTTCCCCCTTACAGATCAACATATATTATGAGGATGACGAGTCAAGAGGGGGTGAGGGCCAGCGGCCTCAACCCATCATGTATCCAATTTACCCCACAATTTCTCTCGCCTACTGTAAAAGCGCGATTCACCCAATAGATCAGTGAAAAGGACCTGGGCGTGGTTATCAACAAAACACTAGGCTAAACCCAAATGAACATATATCTGGTATTGTTAAAAAGGCCAACCAAATAGTGGGAAGCATAAGGCGGACTATGGACGACAAAAGCATGTCTAATATTATAAGCCTCTATAAATCCTTAGTGCGTCCCCACCTCGAATAGTGTGTCCAAACCTGGAGGCCATACAACCAGAGAGATGTAGACCTCCTGGAGGGTGTCCAGAGGAGAACGACTAAAATGATTCCAGCCATAGCGCGAGACCCTTACGAGGTCCGTCTCAGGAAGACTGGGTTGCTGTCCTTGGAGATGAGAAGACTGAGATGCGACCTAATCGAAGTCCATAAGATAATGCATGGATTGGAGGGACTGAGTTTGGAGGACTTCTTCATATTGAACAGAGGACGTACCAAGGGGCATCATTTCAAGATATTTAAGCAGAGATCCAGACTCAATATCAGGAAATACTTCTCCCAAAGAGTGGTGGATGAGTGGAACAACTTGCCGGAGGAGGCAGTTTGGGCTACAACAACGAATAGTTTTGAGGAAAAAATTGGGGTAAATTGATCAGAAGCAGGTGGGGTCATCAGCAGAGTACCACAAGGATCAGTACTGGGACCTCTCCTATTCCTCATCATGATAGGAGACATCGACAGGGACCTGGAACACTCAACAGCCACATCGTTTGCAGACGACACCAGACTCATGAAGAAAATCACCTCACAACATGATGCTCAGCTACTACAACAAGACTTGGACAAAATCCTGAAGTGGGCAGAAGAAAACAACATGGCCCTAAACGGAGACAAGTTCGAGCTTCTAAGGTACGGGAACAAGAGAGCACTACAAAA
This sequence comes from Paralithodes platypus, assembly GCA_032716605.1. Lineage (NCBI taxonomy): Eukaryota > Metazoa > Arthropoda > Malacostraca > Decapoda > Lithodidae > Paralithodes > Paralithodes platypus. The sequence goes on from CM064520.1 coordinate 4,593,205, forward strand.
CGACAAACTACAAAAGTGGACAGCAAGAAATTACCGCCAAGGACACAGTGAAGGACTTGGGAGTAAATATGAGCAGTGACGCCACTTTTTCCCAGCATATTACCAAAGCCACAACAACAGCAAAACAAATAGCAGGCTGGATCCTGAGAACCTTCCACACAAGAAATGAGAGGTGTATGCTAACATTGTGGAAGTCACTGGTCCTACCACGACTGGAGTACTGCTCCCAGCTCTGGTCTCCCCAAAAGTAGGAGAAATAACAGAAATTGAAGCCACCCAGAGGACATTCACCAGTAAAATCCATGGGTTTCAACACTTTAACTACTGGGAGAGACTTAAGGAGCTGCAGCTGTACTCACTTCAAAGACGTAGGGAGAGATACATCATCATCTACGTCTGGAAGATTTTGGAAAAAAGGTACCAAACCCAAACATCCAAGAGACTCGGCACCAAAGGCGAGGGAGGCTGTGCTATGTGAGGACTACGCCGGGATCAACACAAAAAATCAAATCCCTGATCCATCACAGCTTTACATACAATGGAACCAGACTGTTCAACTGTATACCAGCCCCTCTCAGGAACATGACCGGGGTGTCTCCAGACACCTTCAAGAAACACTTGGACATGTGGCTGGCCAAAATACCGGACCGGCCACCAACACCAGGATACCCCAGCACCAACTCCAACCGACTTCTGGAATGGAGAGTGGAAGAAAGGGAGCTGCCTGGTCGCAGTGGAGCCCCAGCTCAACTGTGTCACTAACGGACGGAATACAACTAAGTGTAACTAAGTGTAAGTGTAAGTGGGTGTGACAGTCACGAGTTTTAGCATGTGTGTTTTTTTTTTTTTTTTTTTTTTTTTTTTGTTTTTTTTTTTTTTTGATATACAGTGTTGTTTTATACCAAGGACTGCAGCAAATGAGTATTTACCCATTATCCAACAATCTAAAAACACAGCCCCCACTAGTGGGGAGGGCTATGAAGATCAGGGAAATTGCGGGGTAATATGGGAAGAACTCTGAAAATAAAATATAGAAAAGTAAGCAAACATTTGCCAAAACTTGGCTCGGGTTTAGCGATTTTTTGAAATAAAAAAACACAGTAACCTAACCTAGAACGTTGGATACAAGAATAACCCTTACCTACCAGCTAGTATGTGTCCCTAGTTTATCCCATACCTACCAGCTGATCCCTTGTCATGAACCTAACCTAACCTTTGGGGAGCAGTCAAAAGTGGTGTCCCCCTGGGATCGGTATTAGGTCCCCTGTGGTTTCTTATGTACATAAATGACCTAGATTTAGGTATAACTCGTAGGATAAGTAAATTCGCAGACGATACTAAAATGGGGAGATCAATTGATTCAGATAGCGATATAGAGTGCCTCCAAAGGGATCTAGATACCTTACATGAATGGTCAGTAAATTGGCAGATGAAGTTTAACATTGACAAATGCAAGGTATTAAAGATAGGGAAGATGCAAACAAATGTTAAATATAAACTAGCTAATTTAGAATTAGAAAATTCAGACTGCGAGAAAGATCTAGGTGTGTTTGTTAGCAATGATTTGAAGCCTAGAAAACAGTGTACAGTATAAGCGTTCGTAATAAGGCAAACAGGATTCTCGGGTTCATCTCTAGGAGTGTGAGTAACAGAACTGCTGATGTTATCTTAAAACTTTACTTGTCATTAGTGAGACCCCATATGGATTTTGGTGTCCTTATTACAGAATGGACATAGATTCATTGGAGAGAGTACAGCGTAGAATGACAAAAATTATCCATAATATTAGAAATCTTCCGTATGAAGAAAGGTTGAAGAAATTAGGTTTACATTCGTTAGAGGGGACATGATAGAGGTGTTCAAGTGGGTTAGTGGGATTAACAAAGGGGACATGACAAATGTACTAAAGCTCAGTGATAGCGAAAGAACTCGTACCAATGGTTTCAAATTAGATAAATTTTGTTTCAGAAAAGATATAGGCAAATATTGGTTTGGTAACAGAGTTGTAGATGGGTGGAATGGACTACCAAGTGCTATAGTGGGATCAAAAACGGTAGGGAGCTTTAGGATAAAATTGGATAAGCATATGGACGAGAAGGGTTGGGTGTGAAGGGGGATCAGCCGGGTTGGGCCAATCAGCGCTCTGCAGACCCCCGTAATCCTGCGTAAATCTCTAACCGTTTTGGTAAGATGATCCTCAGGGTATTAGTGTTGAGCCTATAATTTGGCTTTGTAATTGGGGTTGTGTGGGACAGGGATCTGCCTTGCTTAGGCCAATCGGCTTTCTGCAGACTCCCATGTTCTTATGTTCTTATCTGTGAGATGGGCTCACATGTCCTTCGATTTTTTGTGTGTGTACGTGATGTTCGTTCATATCCAGTGGATATATATATTGAGGACTATCGGAAATTAGTATTTATCCAAGGACTGTCAGAAGTGAGTACAGTATTTACCTAATATCCAAAGCCCTCCCTCAACCTATTATTGTATCCTACGGCCGTTATGGGTAAGCTAATGCAAATCCTCCATTCACTGAATGATAAACACGATACTGTACTGTACTGTATTCCTCAAAAACAAAATAATAAAATAATGGTAAATAGACCTAAGCGGGCACAACTGATCTTAAGTGGTACCAAAAGGATGCTGATGAGGTGAGTGCAATCCATTCTAATTATTCATTCCATGGATAAATACTCATATCCTGCAGTCCTTGCTATAAAACAAGACTATATATCAAAGGAATACAAATTATGAATAAATGCTAAAACTAAAGACTGGCACACTGTTGTAATTAACCGGGAGCAGCGTTAGGTATATATAAGCACAAGCTTCCTGCAGAATCCCAAGAAATGAAATCTGTAAAATAGAAACTCCGTAATTGAAGAAGCGATAATATAATGATATTCCATTATGGTAGAAAATTTATACGGTGCTGGTAGCGAGTTTTTGCACTAGCCATTCATTAGGCCTACGGTATATAACTTATTCTTAATAGAAGACATATTCTAATATAATCTTCTAATCCTTATTATTATTCTAGGAACAACCCACTTCCCCTTCGGCGATGATCAGCTCCCCGGAGCCCACGACGCCGGCTGGGTCCAGTGTGTCTGGGCGAAGACGACGACGGTCCTCTCGAGGATCACACCCAGACCCAGTCACCTCCTCCCCTGGCAGAGATCTCCCAGCTTTCGAGGATGAAAGTGATATGGTGGGACAGGAAGCACCGGTTGAGGAGGAGGATGGAGAGGAACTCTTCGGAGATAACATGGAAAAGTTAGTCACTAGTATGGGTTGAGATTAATTGAGAAGTGTACAATACCTATACAGCCGAATTAGGCTAAATTGAACATATATTGGAGAGCCTTTAGCTTATTTATAGCTACCACTGAATCCAACAAATATTTTGTGCACATTTTCCAAAAATCCTGCACATCATATTATCCAAAATCAACCCATTGCGGGTCGCACAAGGAACTGAATTAATCTAATACTATTTGTTTTCTTTTAGTGACTATCGCCACATCCCAGAGCTAGATGTGTACGATGCAGACAACCTGGACGACTCAGAATTTTCCATGCTGAGTGAAGGGGACCGTCAGTCTGCCGAAGCTCAGATGAGGCGGCGTGACAGGGATGAGGGGCGCTCTGCAGGACGTATGAGGCGTGGTCTGCTCTATGGTAAGGGCACCCTCAGCATGTCTATACAGAAAAATCTTGCACACAGTGACACATGTCCCGTTCTGCCTTTCCAGTCTGGGTACTGTAGATTGATTTGAGCGCATGCAGGATTAAATAATAATAATAATAATTAAAAAAAAAAAAAAAAAAAAAAAAATGGGACAACACGGTATAAAGGCATTTTTGCAGGTCTTCAAAGCCTGTCAGATGTTTCAAACATATTGCATACCGTTATTTCCCATACATTTTCTTTATAACGGTTCTTGAATACTTCATTTGAGTTTACAGAATGATACATAATGCTTTATGGTTTCGGCATTAGTATGTGATGTTACTAGTGAAGTAAACCGATATCTTGTCAATTATGATGACTGTACTTAACTTTTTCAATTGTTCAAATAATTGGCTGGTGAGTATTTTATAGTGTATATACTTTATATATAGTGTTAATGCCAGTATTGTGTTTAAAATTGTATAATGTAGAGTGTTTCAAATATCTAGGAGGAATGATAAGCAAGAATGGAGGTAAAACAGAGAGTGTGAAGGAAGGAAAGTTTTCGGAGCAATGGGAAGTACAGTACAGTATGTGGAAGGTGAGAAATCTCTGAATGAAAGTTAAAAGTGCAATGTATCAAGGGGTCGTTGTACCAACAGTGATGTACATTTCTTCGGAGAGAGAGCCAGGATGTGGTGGAGAGAGAGGGGGGAGGAGAATAGAATTAGCGGGGGAGGTGGAACTGGGTCAGGGAAGGGATGGAGGAGGAGGTGAACCTGGTAGGAGGCAGAGAGGGAAGAGAAACAAGGAGGTGGATTCAAATATACTGTGCTACTACACTAATATAGATGGAATAAACAGTAAAAAGGTAGAGTTAGATAATATATTAAGAAAAGATCAACCACAGATAGTCTGTTTGACAGAGACAAAGCTGAACCAGGACTTTGACAGCAACATAGTGTTTAGTGAAGGATATAATATATGGAGAAATGATAGAAAGGGTAAAAGGGGAGGTGGAGTGGCAGTATTAGTTAAGAACCCTATGACAGCAAAGCATGTGGAGTTAAATAATGACAAGGCAGAAATAGTGGCAGTTGAACTCAATGATATTGAAGGAAAAAAGCTAGACATAGCAGTAGCTTACATGCCACCAAAGACCAGAGCATGGAGGGAGTTGGAGTTTGAGGAGATGGTAGAGGATATGATTCAGTCGTTGAGAAGATTGCTTTTAAGGGAGAATCGATTGATCTTGGTAGGAGATTTCAACTGTAGTGAGGTTGATTGGGAATCGGGAGATGCAGGGCCAAATCAGAGATCTTGGGGAAGTCGGCTAGTGGAGTTGGTTACGGAAAATGTACTTGCACAACATGTGAAGGAAAATACAAGAATGAAGGGTAATAACGAACCTTCTAAACTCGATCTGATTTTTACAAAAGATCCTCACGAAATTAGTGATATAAACTATCTGTCCTGTAGGTAAAAGTGATCACCTATTACTAAAATGGGAGTTGACCTCGAGTAATGCCAATAGATTAGACAATAGCTTCATAAATGACAGATTAAATTATAGTAAAGCTGATTATGTATCCTTGAAAAGATATTTAGAGGGAGTAGATTGGGATCTTATTTTGAAGGAACGGGACGTACAAGGTAAATATAGTAGATTCCTCAAAATTTATAGAGTAGGAACCAATCTGTTTGTCCCAAGATATAAAACTGGAAATTTTACTAAGCAGAAAGATTGGTTTAATTTGAAATGCAAAAGAGCTTTGGGTAGGCGTGATGCAGCTTGGGCTAGATTAAGAAGAAGGAACACTGAGAGTAATCGGAATAAATATAAGCAGGAGAGGAATAGATATGTTAACATAATTAGGCAAGTTAAAATGAACTATGAGAAGAACATAGTAAATAAATGTGAAAGTGACCCTAGATTATTTTATAAATATATAAACAGTAAGTTGAAGGTAAAGAAACAAATTACTAAATTAAGAGTTGATGCTAGGACATATGAAAATGTATCGGACATGTGTGAGGTAATGAATAACAAATTGGGGTCAGTTTTTACTAGAGAGGAAGGTTTTGACGAACCACAGGCGGGAGTACTGGAGAGTGGTCTTAGTAAGATTGAAATAACTAGAGATGAGCTGTTATCTGCGATGAGAGGACTTGAAGTAAGGAAAGCTATGGGACCGGATGAAGTGTCTGCCTGGGTTTTAAAGGAGTGTGCAGAGCAATTAGTGGAGCCAGTGAGGGACATAATTCAAGCTTCCTTAGATAAAGGACAGGTTCCTGTTGAATGGAAAAGAGCTAATATCATTCCGATATACAAGAATGGAAACCCTGAGGACCCTCTAAACTATGGACCAGTTTCACTTACTAGTATTGTTTGCAAGATTTGTGAAAAGCTAATTAGGAAGAGATGGATGAAAATGTTGGAGAGAAAGAAGATAATAACCCCAAAGCAATTTGGATTCAGAGAAGGGCCATCTTGTGTTACCAGTTTGCTATGTTATTACAGTAGGGTGATAGATGTACTCCAAGAAAGAGGCGGATGGGTGGACTGCGTCTACTTAGACCTTTCCAAAGCATTCGATAAGGTACCACATAAGAGATTGTTATCTAAGCTTGAGACGCTAGGATGTGTCAGGGGGAGTTTGCTGAAATGGATGGAGAGCTATTTAACAGATAGGGAAATGAGGACCAACATTAGAGGAACTTACTCATCGTGGCGGAAAGTTGAGAGTGGTGTGCCGCAGGGATCTGTGTTGGCACCTCTCATGTTCCTTATATACGTGAATGACCTGCCGATAGGCATAAACTCTTACATGTCAATGTTTGCAGATGACGTAAAAATTATGAGACAAATAACAAATAAAAGTAGTTGTGAGGAGCTGCAAGGGGATTTAGATAAAATATACGAATGGAGCAAAGTGGAAAATGAAATTTAATATAAGTAAATGCCATGTGTTAAATATGGGAAGAAGTGTGAATAGACCAAATTGGGAGTACAGGATGGGAGATAATATAATTAGCAAGGCCAAAAAAGAAAAAGATTTAGGGTTAATTATACAAGATAATTTGTCGCCAGAGAAACATATTAACAAGCTCTTTAGCGGAATGTATGCAATGGCCGGGAATATGAAAGTTGCTCTGAACTACTTGGATGAGACCATGGTAGCAAAAATTATGAAGAGTATGATTAGACCAAGATTGGAGTATGCAGCAGTGGTGTGGTCCCCGCATCTAAAGAAGCATATTCACAAGTTAGAAAGAATCCAGAGAGCAGTCACTAGATTGGTTCCAAGTCTCAGAGAACTGCCATATGAAGGGAGGCTAGACAAATTAAATCTACCGAGTCTAAAAGAGAGGAGAGAGAGGGGAGACATGATAATGATGTACAAATGTACCCGGGGGCTGGAGAGGCTGGATAGGGAGGATATATTAATTATGGATACAGGAATAACTAGAGGCCACAGCTACAAAGTAAAAAGACCTACCTGCAAGAACGATATCAGGAAGTTTAGCTTCCCCTATAGATGTATTGACAAATGGAATGGGCTGGAGGAGGAGGTGGTAGGGGCAAGGAACATCCATATTTTCAAGAAAAAATTGGATAAAAAGTAGACTGAGAGACGGGACAACACGAGCTTAGCTCAACTCCTGTAAACTACAATTAGGTAAATACAATTATGGGGCTGAGACATGGGCTCCGAAGGCAAAGGAGAGAAGAAAGCTGGATGTGATGGAGATGAGCTGCTTGAGGAGTATATATGGAGTGACCCGTAGAGACTAGAAACAGATTGATGAATGAAGAGAAATGTAGAAGAGGGGCAGCAGGAACATTTGTCTGCCAGAGTGGACAGAAGGGTGTTGAGCTGGTATGGTCATATTCAGCGAATGGGAGATAAAAGGCCTACAAAGAGAATATGTGAGTCAGATACAAGGGGAGGTAGAGGGGTGGGAAGACCTCCATTAAGATGGAGAGACTGTAGGGCAAACATTGGAAGATAGAGGAATGACTATGGATCAGGCAAGAGAAGTGGTAATAAATAGGAATGAATGGAGAATGCTAGTGAATAGATAAGTGTAAACATGATCGTTTGGGAGAGAGGTCAAGCTCCAGTTGGACTAGATAATAGTCCATCAGGCACCTGGCCCTGGGAGCCGGTGGTAGTGAAGGGTACGTCTGGAAGCATGGTGGGTGGGCTTGTGGTGGTACAGCTTCGCTGCGGGTCTGCCTGCGGAAATCGGAGCTTCTCCGGGAGATCTGGGACCTGGGAATCTTTTGCTGGGGACCCCAAATGGGCCTAGGTATCTGGGTATTTCTCCTGGATGACCCAAATGTGTTTTATTTTGTTTTTTTTATATGTTGTGATGTCCATGTTCGGGCTCTGTCTCAAATCGCCGCCGCCCCCCCCCCAAAAAGGAAAACTGGGGTAACTATACTCAGGCCCGATTCCCACTTTTCCTTTTTGGAGGGGGGGGGGGGGGCTCGAGATGGAGCCAGAATAGGGACAACACAACAGAAAACAATGAACACAAAAACAAAATACAAATTCACACACATCTAGGTCATCCATGCGGGCCAGAGTATATACATACATAATAATAAATTTACTTATTCCTCCAGATGATAGTGATGAGGATGAGGACCGCCCTGCCAGGAAGCGTCGCATGGCAGAGAGGGCTGTTGAGGGTCAGGCTCCCGAAGATGAAGAGGTTTGTACAGTTTTATCAACTTTATTTGCTTAACTAATATTGGCACTGTCTGTCTTATAATATAATCCAATAGCATTTTTTCATAGTGCAAATCCTATGCTTATAAACAATAATGTAATAGTGTGTTATTGCAGCAAAAATATCTTGAAACAATTCTGTCACTACCTAAGAGATCCACATGTTTATCAAAGTGACCGCACCTGATTTGTTTCCAGATGATCGAGTCCATAGAGAACCTAGAAGACATGAAGGGACATAGTGTAAAGGAGTGGGTTTCCATGTTAGGGCCACGCACAGAGATCTACAACCGCTTCAAAAACTTCCTGCGGACCTACGTCAGCGATAAGGGCAACAATCTCTACAAGGACAAGATCAGGCAGATGTGTGAGGAGAATAAGTCTTCTTTCGAGGTGGATTATAATATCATTGCATCCGAGGAGCAGGTCAGTGCCAGTTTACATAGGTCAAAGTTATGTTGGTTAACTTGGCTTTAAATACTGTTAATACAACTAGCAATTTTAACAACTATGCTCTATGCAACTATGATGGGCTGGTCTATCAGAGTGAGATTTGAGCATTCTCTGCCATACCCATAGCTTACTCTGACTGTTCTTTTTACTTAAATAATTTTTAGATCTAAAGTGGCGGCGTCTCTTCCGTGGATTGACCTCTATACTGTCAACCTAGGTTGGCAGACTGGGATCCAAAGCGTCACATTTTTCCCGTTGCCTCTTAACATTCTCTTCATAAACGTTAAGGGGTATAGGGCACTGGGAGGGGCTTAGGTGTCCCGGGTGTTTCCGCACCTTCCTCAGCCCCTCATCTGGGCATTCTTAGTGGTAAAGCTGGGAAGGTTTTGTGGGGGTGCTTGGTTATGATCTTGGCCTTACTTGGGACCTTCGGGCTGCTTGCTCAGACAACCTGAGGAACAACAACTATGCACCCGATCTTTTTAAAAAAACATAACAAATCGAGATACAACATACAATAAATACCTGCCGTCCTTTTGTCGAAGACTGTAAATATATATTCAGCATGAATGAATTCGATTTTAATCATAAATATTTTAAAAGTTATAGTGTATGTACAGTATACTGTATATACTGTATACTCTGGCACTTACCCCTCCTCCCCCCTTTTTTTTATACAAATCCAACCATTTTGTTCTTAAATTCTTCAGATAATGTAACATCTCCATGTAAAGTCTTATCTATTTACTCTAGCCCAATCCTTTTTTGTTTTTGTTTTTTTTCCTGGGGGTGGCTGATTCGAGACGGAGCCCGAAAGGGGCAACACAACAGAAAAACAAAAAACAAATTCACATACATCTAGGTCACCCGAAGACCATGGATCACCAAGGTCTCTCCAGCACTCCCCCGGTCCCCGACCACCTGGATAAGTTCCGGTCTCAACGAGCTGAAATCACAAGCCCGCCCACCACACTTTCAGGCGCACCCTTCATATTTACCGGCTCCCCGGGCCAGGCGCCTGACTGATAGGACTCGTTAGCCTTGGTCGGCAACCCGTCTAGGGGAGACAACTCTACACAATCCGGGTAGACGGGACTCGTCAGCCGTGGCCGGCAACCTGTCTAGGGGAGCACACCCCACTTAAACCGCCTGCTGCCTTGCAGGTTAAGCCCATCTTGGCAAAGGCTAGGCCCACTGCCAACAACTGTGGTTGGGGGCTAGTCAGAGCAGGCACCCCATGTAAAACTTGCTTCAAACTCGTCAAATGGCGGCTCGCTGACGCGGAGGGATCTACCTCAGGTCCAGCTCTGGCCCCCTGGGGATGCATCCTGGCCAGGAGGACATACATACATACATAACATTTTAAGACTGAGTGTTCCACACATAAGTGCAGTTTCAGTCTCTTGTCCTAATGGCGGCATTCCAGGCAACCCTGTTAAGGGCTGCTTCACTTGTCAAGTTCTTGGATTTGAGATCGGCGCGTATAGTCCGATCCCAGGTCTTCCTCGGTCCACCCCTTGGTGCAGCTCCCTCCACAATCACAGACCTGCATTTTTTCACCCAATTTTGTTCATCCATTCTCTCCACATGTCCATACCATCCCAGTCTACTTGTACGCATCACCTCGCTAATACTCTTTATACCTAAACGTCTCCTCAGCTCAACATTTGTTATTCTATCCGAATAGACCGAGAGGGTACAGGGCATAGTGTTTTTTCACCATCCACAGACTGGCACTTTCCGCCTAGAAGTACAGGGGCCCGAACCCGGAGGTAGCGCACCGGGAGCCTGCCCTATCACTAGGCGCATAATACCGGGCCAGCCATAGTGCCGTGTGCGCGCACGGATTGCGTCCTCTGCGGTTGGTTCTGGTGGGGTGCCCCGAGGCCACTAGCTTCCACCCCATTTAAGTTCTTGGGATGGCCTTTGGGTGACAACTGCCCGGGGTTGCCTGGAGCTGGATACCTGCGGATAGTGACCTCCAACGTTGGCAAAAAAATACCAATCATGACTAAAAACAACTACCAAAGAAAACGTAAGTCTGTTGATATAAAATCGCAAAAGGACACTGCCGCAGATTCTTCCCCCAAGTTTAGGTTCGGAAGTGTGAATGTGGGTACTATGAAAGGAAGGACAGGTGAGATTGCGGAGATGCTAGAGAGACGACGAGTTGATGTATGTTGTGCCCAGGAAACCCGGTGGAAAGGGGGGAGTGCGAGGTGGATTACGGGTAAAAACTAACGCTTTAAGTTTATATGGAAGGGAAATGAACATGGTACGGGAGGGGTGGGTTTCCTGGTGGCAGAGAGGTGGGCAGATTGTGTTATAGAAGTAAAAAGGTTTAATGAAAGACTGATTTTACTAAGAATCAAAGTTGGGGCGAGAGTCATAGATGTTATATCAGCATATGCCCCCCAAGCAGGCTTAGCTAGAGATGTCAAAGAACGGTTCTGGAATGAATTACTAGGGGTGGTTGTCGGATGCAAGGAAGGGGAGGCAGTATTTGTGGGAGGGGACTTGAATGGACATGTCGGGGCAGGTGCCGATGGATATGAGGGCGTGCACGGAGGACAGGGTTATGGCCGTAGGAACCTGGGAGGCGAATACATACTGGAGCACTGTACTGCCACAAGGATGGTGGTGTGTAATACTATGTTTAGGAAGAGGATGAGCCATCTGATAACATATGAATCAGGTGGCTCCAGTAGCCAGATAGACTACTTCCTTATCAGCAAATCTGACAGGAAGTGGGTTAGAGACGTTAAGATCATACCAGGTGAAGAATGCATCCCCCAACACAAGCTTCTAGTATGTGATATGTGCCTAGGTAGAGTTCCTGTCAGAAAGAAAGTTCATTTGCCAAAAAGGAAAGTATGGTTGTTGGAAAAAGAGGAGTACAGAGACAGATTCCACAACAAAATGATGGAACTCGAAAGGAGAATGGGCGTTAGGCCAGATGTTGATAGCAAATGGAACTTTATAGAGTGCAGCCTCCTCGATACCACAGACAAAGTCTGTGGCAAAACAAAGGGGCCACATAGACATAAGTTCTCCTGGTGGTGGAACAATGATGTCGAAGCGGCAGTCAGAGAGAAGAAGAGATGTTTCAAAGTATGGAAGGAAGGTGGCAGCAAGGAAGAATACCTGTCCGCCAAACGAAATGCTAGAAGAGAGGTCTACAGGGCAAAGAAAACCATACAGGATAGCGTAATAGAACAAGTTTGCAGCACTAATAATACCAATGGAGTTTATAAATTAGCTAAGAATGTAAGGGACAGTAGCCAGGACGTCGTGGGTGTAAGATGCATAAATAATGACAGTGGCACGACTGTTTACACAGAAAAAGAAATCAGAGAGGCGTGGAAGGAGCATTATGAAAGACTGCTTAATGTGGAGTTTGAATGGAACAGGGAACAGCTCAGCACTGTAGTCCCAGTACAAGGCCCTCCACCTTTGATAGGGTACGACGCTGTTAAAAGTGCTATAGATAAAATGAAGTCAGGAAAAGCCGCTGGGAGTTCCGGCATTGTCGCTGAGATGCTAAAAGCAGCTGGAGATACTGGGGTAAAATTGGTCACAGTTGATTAATGCTATCATAAAGGAAGAAAAAGTTCCCTATGCTTGGCAGGAAAGTGTTATAGTAAATATATATAAAGGCAAGGGTGACTCCTTAGACGGGAAATTATCGGGGTTTGAAAATGCTCGATCAAGTCATGAAAGTCAGCGAAAGGGTCTTTGAATGCATGATCAGGGAAAGTGTTGCTATCAGCGACATGCAGTTTGGATTTATGCCGGGACGTGGCACAACTGATGCTATCTTCACTCTTAGGCAAATGCAAGAGAGGTACCTAGAGAAAAACAGGGAGTTATACCTAGTTTTTGTAGATCTGGAGAAGGCCTTCGACCGGGTGCCCAGGGAGGTAGTGCAGTGGGCTATGAGAAAACTTGGAGTAGAAGAGTGGTTGGTGCGTGTGATAATAAGAATGTATGAGGGTTTCACGGGCAGCAGTTAGAGTAAACGGGGGCCTGAGTGAAGAGTTCTCAGTGAAAGTTAGAGTTCACCAAGGCTCCGTTCTGAGCCCATTACTGTTTGTTTTAGTCTTGGAGGCTCTGTCAAGGGAATTTAGGACAGGACTCCCATGGGAGATGTTATATGCAGATGATCTAGTTCTTATCGCAGATAGTGCGCAGGAAGCAGAGGCGAAGTTCAAAAGATGGAGGGAAGGTATGGCAAGTATGGGTCTGAGAATTAACATAGATAAAACAAAGGTCATGAGTAGTGGAGTAGGGCGTGGAGCTATGGAAAGAAGCGGCGACTATCCATGCGCAGTATGTGGGAAGGGGGTGGGATGTAATTCAATTCAATGTTGTGTCTGTAGTGACTGGGTACACAAGAGATGTAGTGGAGCTAGAGGACCTTTGACAAGAATCATAGACTTTGAATGTGCAGTGTGCAAGGGAGATCTTGTATTAAATGACCCGCCTGTCAGTGTTGATTTCGACAGTGTAACGCTGGAGTGTGTGAAAAAGTTCTGTTACCTGGGCGATACAGTTTCCGCTGGAGGTGGCGCTAAAGCTAGCTCCATTGCTAGAGTCAGAAGTGGCTGGGGAAAGTTTAGAGAGCTGTTGCCACTCCTGACCATGAGAGGGCTCCCACCCCACCTTAAAGGGAAGGTGTATACCTCGTGTGTTAGGAGCGCGATGACCTATGCCTCTGAGACGTGGCCGGTTAAAGCGGAGGATGTCAATAGAATGGAACGAAATGAGAAGAGAATGGTGAGATGGATGTGTGGGGTTAATCTTTGGGACAGGGTATCGAGCGAGGAATTGAGAAGGCGTCTGGGCATTAGGAGTATCAGTGAAGTGATGCGCACGAGCCGACTTGGTTGGTTTGGACATGTGGAGAGAATGGATGATCAGAACTGGGTGAAGAAACGCCGGACAGTGAACTTGGGGAGGGCTGCGCGTAGGGGTGGACCTAGAATGACATGGGCTCGGGTACTCCGGTCCGATCTCAAAATAAAGAACTTGACAACACAGGCGGCCCTTGACAGGACCGCCTGGAAAGCTGCCATTTAGGACGTGAGACTGTAACCACAGCTTCTGTGGACAAACGGTCTTTAAACTTGTATGTATGTATGACTATTTTCTAGTCCAACTGGCGCCCGACCCCCTCTCCCAAATGACCACGTTTTCACTCATCTATTCACAAGCATTCTCCATTCATTCCTGTTTATTACTATATCCCTGGCCTGATATATAGTAATTCCTCTATCATCCAAAGATTGTCCTACACACAGTCTCTCCATCTCAATGGGGGTCTTCCTAACCCTCTATCTCCCTTTGTATCTGACATACATATTCTCTTTGTAAGCCTTTTATTTTCCATTCATTCAACATGACCATACCAGCTCAGCACCTTTCTGTCCACTCTGGCCGACAAATGTTCCTGCTGCCCCATTCTCCTATGTATCTCTTCACATCCAGCTTTCTTCTCTCCTTTGCCTTCAGAGCCCATGTCTCAGCCTCATACTTCACTGTTAGCACAACAATTCCTTGATACATTGCACTTTTAACTTTCATTCCGAGATTTCTCACCTTTCACATACTTTCCATTGCTCTGAAAACTTTCCTTCCTTTACATGCTCTCTGTTTTACCTCCATTCTTGTTTATCGTTCCACTTAGATATTTAAAGCACTCAACTTGTTCCAATATTTCCCCATCCAGCCTTGCATCTAGATTCACCCTACAATCACCCCTATTACTTTGTTTGCAAGTTTTTAATTTAAATTTTTATTGACGTTTACCTTCAGCTTCCTCCTCCCACAAACCACACCAAACTCTTTGACTACCCGCTGCAGTTTCTCCTCAGAATCCACCACCAACGCTGTGTCATCACCGAACAGCAACTGATTCAACTCCTAATCTCTACCATTCTTTCCTACTAAACTCAATTCTCTACCCATAGTTCTCATTTGCACCTCCCTCACCACACCATCCATAAATATATTATAACAGCCACGGTGACTTTACACAACCCTGTCGCAAACCTACATTTACCTCTAACCATTCATTAATTTTTTTCTGTTACCTCTTGGAATGTGTTTCTTGTCAGCATTTTGGATAGTTTTATTGAGCATGTGTACAGCATGTTGTTGTTGTTGTTGTTGTTGTTCCCCAAGCTGCCTGGCCGAACAGCCCCAAGGCCCCGAGCAAGGCCAAGGCCATAACCGAGCGCCCCCACAGAACCCTCCCCGCCGACCACAATAAAGCCTGGGTGACCGAAGCCACTCCATGGCGGGGAGCTTGAGGAGGGTGCGGAAACGCCAGGGAAACCAAAGCCCCACCCAGGGCCCTGTGCCCCTCAGCAATTATGAAGAGAAAGTTGAGGGGCAAGGGAAAAATGTGACGCTTTGGCTTCCAATCTTGGTAGATTGGGAGGTCAATCCACGTTAGAGACGCCGTCACTTGAGATCTAGAAAATATATAAGTAAAAGGAACAGTCAGAGTAAGCTATGGGTATGGCAGAGATTGCTCAGTTCTCACTCTGATAGACCAGCCCATCACCACATGACTAGAACCCAATTGTGTACAGCATTGTTGATGTTAGTGATGGGTGTACTGTTTAGAGTTGTGAAGTGTTGTTCTGTCTCATTTGTGAATGCTTCCCAGTTAGCTCTTTTATAATTGGTGTATGTGTGTTTGTGGCTAGCTGGGGTGAGTCTGGTTTTGGTGGTGATAATAATCGGGAGGTGGTCAGAGCCTAAGGTTCTGACCACCCTCCAGGATGTTGTGGGGGCGAGTTCTGGGGAGCAAAAGGTGATGTCTGGAGATGATGGGTTATAGAGGGCTTGGTGAGGAATATGGGTATGTTGATGGATGTCGTTAAGGATGATGAGGTTATCGGTTTGGCATCCTATGCAGATGACAACACTCACATGCACACACCATGACCCAAAAAGAGCAACAGATCTCCTTCAACCCTATCTCAACACACTACATGGCTGGTGCACTACAAACAGACTTAATCTAGCCCCAGCCAAATCCACCGCAACCCTGCTCACAAGTTGGACAGGAGAACATGAATACATCCCTCAACTCACCATAAACAACACACCCCTAACACATACACACACACCCAAAATCCTAGGAGTAACATATGATACTCATATGACATTCAAACAGCACACCACAAACATTAAAAAGAAACTGACACCCAGACTTAATGCCCTCAGGTCACTTGCTCACACAAAATTTGGACACATCAAAGAAACTACCTCCACAGTATATAAACAATACATAAGATCAGTGATAGAATACACAAGCCCAGCCTGGTCTTCTAACCTAGCTGAAACACATCATAAGACCTTACATACTATTCAAAACAAAGCCCTGAAGATCATTACAGGCTGCACAGCTACTGCACCCACAGATCACCTACATCAAGAAACCAAAATCCTCAAAGTCAAAGACCATCTGGACATGAGAGGCACTCAATTCCTGGCAGCAGCCTCCACGAACCAAGACCACCCACTAAACTACATGGCAACACACCCACAGACACCAAGAAATATCAAAACAACACCCAGCACACGGTATCACACACAATTATTGTCCTCTCTCCCTCCCTGCCCACCCCGAACCAACTTCCAGAAGCACATCCATACTCATATCTCTCACCGATCCATCCACTCACTCACAGACAACACGCAGCTGCATGCACGACCTCCCGAAATCAATCCTTCCGAATCCTCCCTTCCTCGCAAGGACAGAGTCCACCTGGCCAGGCTGAGATGCGGACACCATCCAGCTCTCCTGAGCTATCAGAAGAGACTGGATGACTCCGTTGTCGACGCCTGCCCGGGATGTAACACAGCACCCCATACCATTAAACACATCATAGAAGACTGCATTTCACACAACCACTTATGCCAACAACACAATCTACACTCAATGAGAGCTCTGTGGGAAAGCCCGATCGTGGCCATGGCCTTTCTCAGGGACTCGGGGCTGTTCGGCCAGGCAGCTTAGGGAACAACAACAACAACAGCAACCATTCATTAATTGTTTCCTACTCTAACACACGTGTGAAAAGGAACAACTTTAGATGGTTCGGCCATATGGAACGTATGGAAAGCGAGAAAATGAAAGAGGGTGTACGAGAGCGAGGTGGAGGGACAGAGAGGGAGATGTAGACCGAATGAGAGGTGGAAGGATGGAGTGAGGAAGTACATGAACGAAGGCGGTGCTGGTTGTGGGGTCGACTGACTGGGGACAGAGGTGCATGGGGCGGTTCGTTCGTGGCCACCCCTTCGGGGATCACGGCGTCAGGCAATAGATAGATAGGTAGAAAAAATTTCCTCCAATTTCATAAATCCTTAACACTTTCCACATTGCTTCTTGATCCACACGATCACACGCTTTTTCCAAATCCATAAAAACCCAAAATATCTCCTTATGCTTCTCTAAATACTTCTCGCATAGCTGTCTTACTGCAAACATTTGATCCACACACCCTCTTCCCCTCCTAAAACCACACTGCTCTTCTCCTTTTTGCCAATTTACCTTTAGATTTAGTATATTCAGAACTTTGCTTTATTATAGATTTGTACTTTGACAGATTTGTTAAGAATGGTAATTATTTCATAAATGTTTATTCATATTTTAATAATGCATCACTTGGTTCTACTCCCACTAGTTCAGTATATTTTGATAGAACTAAACTTAAAGATACCCTTAACCCTTAAAGAGCGGCGCTCGACTTAAGTCGTGCACCAATTTGCATCAAGTTAGGAGCATTATTAAGGCTTTTAAAGGGTTAAAATCGAGTGCAAATGGCCGGGAGAGCAGCGGGCCAGACAGCCGACTCCCAGGGCTTACCGCCGCCCATTAACTCATGTTCCCTGTGTTCTCGAGAGGCCGGCAGTGTAGCCAGTAGTGAGCATAGCTGGGAAAAATATACCGATATATGCGAAACTTCCATGTTCGTGGCACCACTGCAAGAGAACCACGAGTGCTACGTAGCTCGTTCTGGTCTCATTTTGAAGCTTTTAGTGCCTAGGTTTTTGCTAAATATTTCTTTTTTCATGCAGATGCTTGATTTATCATGCAGGAGGGCCTGAATATGCCCAAATGAGCCCAAAACACCCAGCTAGACAAGGGTTAAATTCCTCCTTTTCAATACTTATGTTAGATTCGGGCCTTACATTTTCAAACAAATATTAGGAATTCCTATGGGTGGAAATGCTAGCCCTTTAAAGGTGAATTACACAAAGATGAAAAAAAAAGTGAGACAAGTAATTCAGCAGAACATTAGGGTACGAGTACCAATGGAGACGCATTGCCCAAAGGAGACGCACTTGAAACAAAAAACTTGCACAGGCATAGGATGAGTAGATAGATGCATGAATGGTGGGCCAAAATATTCTTTGACTATCACCTAATATGCTCACATAGTACCAGCTTATTATTTTCATATGTTATTGTGTGAGATGAGATGAACTTAAAAAATGTCATGTTTTCGCAAATTCCTTACGAAAACCTAAGGATTTCTTTTTTTTTAAAAGCTAAATTTCTTACAGTTCCCTAATTTGAATCTCGTTTCTATTACTGCAGGTTGATAGTGCATGAGGTGAAGTATAACACTGCATGATCAAAAGGCTTTTACTTGCACGGCTGAAGGGGGGTGAGGGTGCGTCCCCATATGACCAGCAAAAAACCCAAAGTCCAATGGAGACGCATTTTTTCAAATTGATGCTAGAAGGTCGTACACCACACTGGTAACATAGCATACTCTCCTCTATGTCTGGTATAAATAAGGTTGAGTTTCCTTCACCATTGACGAAGCTGCCTTAAGTAGAACTCTGCCCTATAGAGACGCATTTATAGAGACGCACGCGTCTGCTTAGGGCAGCCGCGTTGCGTCTCCTTAGGTCCTTGTAAATGTGTGTTTATTTTGTTAACATGATTAAACGTAATAACCTTTTATTTTATCCTGGGTGAAGGAAACTCGACCCTAATTACACCATACATATTGGGGAGAATGGCTTTCTACCAGTGAGGTATGGCAACAGTTTGAAAAATGCGTCTCTATAGGACCTCCAGATTTTTTTGCTGGCCCTAAGGAGACGTACCCCTTTTACCCCCTCAGCAATTCAAAATCACATTAAGCATGTTCTTGCCACACAGTTAAATGTTTGTGTGGGCCCTGTCAGCCTAGTGATGAAAAAATAGACTATATTTCCAGGCCCTCCACCCATTTCCTATCCCTATTTTCCCCAAATATGCCCGGGTTGGCGACTGGTGCTTGATTTAAACCTCGTATTAGCATGCATGTTACATATATACCTTCCCTGCATCCTCTAAACTGTTTTGTTATTGGCCTACAATGAGCAATTAGTATGTTTAGTAATATTTTATGTCTCTCTAATAATATATATTATAAGGCCTATGTCAGTCCGTTTTATTGCTTTAGCATTGTCAACTTACGACCAAAAGTACCATGCTTTGTTTCTGGTACCCATGAGGTAAGTACTTATTAAAATGTAAAACTTGCAAACTAAACAAACCAAAATTGGGACAAGGACAATATAAAGTCAAATTAAATTATCAAAATCGCTATATCATTTTATGTGTGTTTTTGTGTTTTAAACATACCTGCGTCTCCTTAGGACCAGGGGCGTCCCCTTAGGATTTTGCTGCCCTAAGGGGACGCATCTCTTATTTATCTTCTCTCTCCTACACAATATGATATAAAGTAAAAATGTTAGTGCCTGGTGAAAATATAAGCTTTTTGCTATTTATCCCCCTTACCCTCAATTTCCTATCTCTTATAGGCAAGCGGAAGCAACTCGTAAAAAAAAAAAAAAGTATGTAAAAATGCGTACCCTAAATGCTCTAGTAATACACCATTATTGGGAATTTCCTTAAATTTGCCCCTAACATAAACAATAAATTGGGTCAAGTTAAAGGTAAATTTCTGTTACCTGACAACTATCGGAATCTATGACATCATCACAATACTGGAAGGCGCGAAATTTGCAAGACGGTCAACTACCAGACGCCGCCAGATATAAAAATTTATATAATATTTTCGGTTGTCTGTGTGTGCCTGTTCTTAACCCGGGAACTGCGGGGAGAGACTTAAGAGTCAGAGAAAAAAAAATCAACTTTTGACATCGAAAAAAAAAAAAAAAAAAAAAAATATATATATTTTTGTTTGGCCCCTGGGCCATGCAAAATCTCAGTCCTCTACCTCCCCTCCTTCCCCACTTTCCTCCTCTCCTTCAGTTATCACCTATTTTCCCTGTTATTCCCTTATTCTGAGGTATATTTTCGTGCTAACATTAGAAATCCGGTTGCAGGGTGTGGTCATCACTGATAGCAAGCGAATGCAAGAGAGAGAGAGAGAGTATCGATCGACTGTGTCTCAGTGGCCTTGGGGGAAATTGGCGGGAAAGCAGCTTGCCTCACCCATACATTATACAACTCGCGGGCTATATCTCCGATTTTGACCATCCAAACGCTGTTTTCACTCGTTTTATTGTTGTTTCAGGTTAATACCTTTATAATCAACCCATAATAGGTGCATATGGATAAGTATTAATGCTATTAATGGTACAATCAATATTTTAGTGACGGAAACACCTCAAATACATGCGCACAGGGAGAGGTGTCTAATTACCCCCATGCGCACTTCAGAGGTTAATAGGCGGCCGCAGTTTTGGACCTGGGGAGCTGAAACTGCATGTGGGTGTCAATTGACCTGGGTCAGGTCATAGAGGGGGCGAGGCCACGATCGGAGGTCGTTTCGAGGCCGAAATTGAAAAAAAAAAAAAAAATTGAAAAAATGGCCGTTTGGGGCAGAAGGAGGCCTCCGATCGAAAAGGTGTATGGAACGAAAGTTGTTCGCAGCACCCCAAAATGGGGGTACGGATGTAAAGTCAGTGAAAGTAGGCTAGCCTAAACAGACCTCGGATGCGGAAATACCCTGAGCCGAACAGGCAAAGTGGGATATCTCTATTGATCTAACTGGTATGGTTTCTGCCTCACACCCAAGGGTCGAGAGTTCGTGCCCCCACCAGGGCATGATATTTTCGTGAGGCTATTTCCGCATTTAACAAAGTTTAGGTGTGTTGGTTAAATTGTTCAGATGGTTGAGAGTAAGATCGGAGCTCCATAAATCCTCTTTCGGGTATGGTGTAAAAACCGATCCCCACATGTAAAGTCAGGGAAAATAGGCTAGCCTAAACAGACCTCGGATGCGGAAATACCCTGAGCCGAACAGGCCAAGTGGGATATCTCTATTGGTCTAACTGGTAAGGTGCCTGCCTCACACCCAAGGGTCGAGAGTTCGTGCCCCCCTCCAGGGCATGATATTTTCGTGAGGCTATTTCCGCATTTAACGAAGTTTAGGTGTGCTGGTTAAATTGTTCAGATGGTTGAGAGTAAGATCGGAGCTCCATTAATCCTCTTTCGGGTATGGTGTAAAAACCGATCCCCACAGGCTGTTCGGATGCGGAAATACCCTGAGCCGAACAGGCCAAGTGGGATATCTCTATTGGTCTAACTGGTAAGGTGCCTGCCTCACACCCAAGGGTCGAGAGTTCGTGCCCCCACCAGGGCATGATATTTTCGTGAGGCTATTTCCGCATTTAACGAAGTTTAGGTGTGCTGGTTAAATTGTTCAGATGGTTGAGAGTAAGATCGGAGCTCCATAAATCCTCTTTCGGGTATGGTGTAAAAACCGATCCCCACACACAGGACAAGGAAGGGGAGAGGAGAGACCAGGGAGTGTATGTGAGACGCGCTTGGGTTGGGTTGTGGAGTTGCCAGCCGCCCAAGCGAGCAGTTAGTAGGTGTGTGTATGCATCGCTCAGTGAAGTTGACTCACCATTCCCGTTCATCTCTCTGACGGACTCTCGGTCGATTCGGCTCAAGCTTGTTCCTCTCTGTTCGGAGCTTTCGCTTCCCGGAAGGTGAAGTAGTGTAAAGTCAGTGAAAGTAGGCTAGCCTAAACAGACCTCGGATGCGCAAATACCCTGAGCCGAACAGGCCAAGTGGGATATCTCTATTGGTCTAACTGGTAAGGTGTCTGCCTCACACCCAAGGGTCGAGAGTTCGTGCCCCCACCAGGGCATGATATTTTCGTGAGGCTATTTCCGCATTTAACAAAGTTTAGGTGTGTTGGTAAAATTGTTCAGATGGTTGAGAGTAAGATCGGAGATCCATAAATCCTCTTTCGGGTATGGTGTAAAAACCGATCCCCACACGGATGAGGTCAGATCCAAAATCGGAGGTAATTTAGTGGCCGAAATCGAGGTTGCCGTTTAATGAGGCACAGGGAGGTCGAGGCCGGTGATTATGGTAGTAGTAGTATTGTGATGATTGTGGTAGTAGTGATTGATGATGGTGATTATGGTAGTAGAATTTAAACCCGGGCAACGCCGGGTACCCCTGCTAGTGTTGAATATTTGTTTTCTTTACTGACGTAAATATACGTTATTATACACAAACCTGAGCATCCTTAATATGTTTTGATGCATACAAAATATACATCTTACATGGTATGCAGCTTATGTAATTCACCTTTAATTACAGATTTATTCTTGCTTGCTTTAGAATTTAAATATATAAAAGACTTAGTTGACAGTAGCAAGAAAAATAACATTCCAGAAAAATTAGCACTTGCTAAATTGTTAAGTAATAATAGTAGATATATTGATGATATTCTCCTTTGCAATTTGTTAAATGTTAATCAAGCTACCAGCCTTATGAGGTTTGCAGCCCAGTAGGCTGTTGAAAAATAGCTCCTCTCTCTCTCTCTCTCTCTCTCTAATCAAGTTGCTAAACTTATATATCCTAATTCCATCCCCCTCTCACAAGGTAACATAAATTATGAAGTTGAACATTTTCTTGATTATAACTATACAGATTGTTAATGAACAGTGCATACTTAAAGTATATCACCGACACAAAGTTGATGATTTTAATTTTAACGTAATAAACTTTCCTTTCCCTAGCAGTAATATCGATAGTAAAATAACTTATAATTGTTTTTATTCCCAGTCAATAAGATTTTGTAAAATTTGCACAAAAGTAGATGACTTTTGGGCTAAAGCTAGGTTACTATACAGACTCTTAGTAGACAGAGGTTTTGAGGCAAGTAAATTGTTACACAAATTTAATATCTTTTAAGGTCAATTATTGTGACTATTCTAAAATTTGACATAAATAATTTTAATCAAGCATTTTTAACTTGAAGTTTCTTGTATAACCTCTGCTTACTTTTTGTCTGTATATATTAATTGGTTATTTTTTCCTATTAATATTATTGATTTTTTTAAATTAATTGTTCTTGTTATAAGAGTACTCTTTGTTTAAATATGTTGTTGCTTTTTCATATTTTGCTATTATTTGTGTTCTTTTGTTCATAAATTTTATTTTAGTAAGCGTTGTTTCCACATAGCGATTTTGATAAGTTGTTTTGACTTTGTATTGTCTTTGTCCCAGTTTTGGTTTGCTTGGTTTGCAAGTTTTACATTTTAATTTATTATATCTATTCATTGTCGATAGTATCAATTGCTTGCTTTTGCGATTTCCTTAGTTTATTTGTACGATAAATGTAGGTTATTTGTAGGGTAGTAATTGTTAGGTGTCACTTGAGGCATGCAATGCTTACAGGTACCTACCCGATAGCACTATCGTTAGTGAGTGTTATTTGTATTTTTTACTATTGTTAATGTCTTGTCAGGTTGCAAATTTGATTTTAATAGAAAATTTTAACACTAATTGTAGTTTGTTTAGTCATGCAGAGTTTACTAAAAAAAATTGACAGAACGTCCCGGACTTCCCAAATTGAGTAATTCCTTGAATGTGACGATATTGCGTTGTTATGTGTGCGATTAGTTTGCTTGGGAAACAGATTAACTTACTTGTGTAGTAATGTACACCCTATGTGGTGGATTGTGTTTTTATTTCATAAATTTTATTATAGTAAGCGTTGTTTCCACATAGCGATTTTGATTAGTTATTTTGCCTTTATATTGTCTTTGTCCAAATTTTTGGGTTGTTTAGTTTGAAAGTTTTACATTTTAATTGCAACTTCCATGCCCTTTATTATCCTCTCTATCAACACCTTGCCAACCACTGATAATAAACTAATACCTCTATAACTTGAACACTCCTGCCATCTCTCTTCCCCTTGTACAACAGCACAATACATGCACTCTTCCAGTCTATTGGTACTATTGACACAACAAAGCACATATTGAATAGTCTTACCAACCAATCTATTATCATATCACTACCCTTCTTTATACACTCCACAGCAATAACATCCAAACCTTCTGCTTTTCCCGCTCTCATTTGTCTCACTGCTTCTTTCACCTCATTTTTCTTAAGATGTTAGAGGGATACAATGATGAAGGTGGAGATAATTTTTCTAAAGATGTTAGAGGGATACGAAGACGATGATGAAGGTGGAGATAGATAAATAGACATATAGAGACATAAACAAATAGGTAGGTATATAGACAGACATACAGAGGGGGTTGGAGAGGGAGGAGTACAAAGGAAATCGAGCAACAACAGGTCTAGTGACCCCTCTAGGCTGCTTGTCCTCCAAAACACTGAGGATCAAGTGTCCAAACAGTGGTTTAGAGTGGGTAAGGGAAAATTGATGGAAAGGGAACTACTGCTCTGGAACTAATGTCCGTGGAAGGATTTGGAAGTTAGTAGGGGACAGATGGATAAGTAACATAACACAGTTATAAGTGATCTTTCGTATATCTGGGAAAAGAGAGTAATGTCTTAGTAATATCTATCTATCTATTGCCTGACGCTGTGATCCCCGAAGGGGTGGCCACGAACGAACCGCCCCATGCACCTCTGTCCCCAGTCTGTCGACGCCCCTCCTCCCAACCAGCACCGCCTTCATTCATATACAGTAAACCCTCGCTATCTCGAACTAATTGGGGGAAGACCCAGTCCGAAATGTCCGAAAATCCGAGATGTCCGGAGTCCGACTTGTGTCCGACCTAACAGAGGATAAAATCCGACCTAACCAATGTATGTCCGAGGCAACAATGAAATCGGAGACTACGGAAAAAATCCGACCTCAAGAGAGAAGTCCGCATCAACCTAGAAAACGAAGACAATCCTATTCGAACCCTATAATCTGTAATAGAAAACACAGTACAGTACATGTACAGTATATTTTAGTTTTACAATATGTATTGTACAGTAGTCTACATTACACTTACCCCTTCATTGCTCTTGTCTGTAGTCTTGATGTCCCCCCTCCCCTCTACCTCCTCCCCAACACTGCATTAATTACTGCAGCATCCCCTATTCACCCCCACCTCCACCTCACTGTCTTTCTCCACCTCTCTGTCCTTCTCCACCTTAATGTCCTTCTCCACCTCACTGTCCTCACTGTCCAGGTCCTTCAACATCTGAAGCTTAGTTTCGAGTGATATAGAGGTCACCTTACGCTTAGGCTTATCCTTGGGAGGCATGGTGAACTTGATAAATGCACGCATCCATGTGTAACACAACAGAGCTTGGTGCGGACTGACGCTCCTAGCTCCGACGCTTGGGCCCCGGATGTAGATGGCGTCGGACGTCCCTTCTGTTTGTCGGATATTCACCCTTATTATCCGGTGACGTGAGCGCGTCATCCGCCTGTCGGACACTCGGAACGATGACGGAAATGTCCGAAATACAAAAGTACGTGTCCGGGAGGCCGTCACCGATCCGGCTTGTACGGGTTTCCGACAATTAGAGGTCCGAGATAGCGAGGGTTTGCTGTACTTCCTAACTCCATCCTTCCACCTCTCTTTCGGTGCACCTCTCCCTCTCTGTCCTTCCGCCTCACTCTCGTACACGGCTTAGTCATGCTCTCGCTTTCCATACGTTCCATATGGCCGAACCATCTCAAGTTGTTCCTTTTCACACTTTCCAGCACATCTACCTCCACACCACACCTCCTTACTTCCTCATTCGTCTGTCTATCCCTCCATGTAACTCCGCACGCACTTCTCATGTAACTCATTTCCACCGCTCTCACTCTTGGTCTGATCCTCTTCCCGAACGTCCATGGGTGGGTGCGCTTATGTATCAGTGAACACTTGCCACAGATTGCTAGACTGCACCGTCCACCACAGCACTGGCGTCTGCCAAATAGTATACTGGCTGGCCCGAGACTCGAACCCTCGATCTCACAGTTTGTAGGCGAGTGCTCTACCAACCGCGCTACGCTCTGTGGCCGTGGATAGCCCTATAGGTCGTAGTGACCATGCCTGTATAAGCTTTAGTTGTAATATTAAAACAGAGAGGGATAATAGAAGCAATAAAAAAATATACATGTATGATAGAGCAGATTATGAGCTGCTGAGACGGTGTTTGGACATTGACTGGGGGGGAATACTTGAACGGTGCAGACGCTGAAGGAATGTGGAGGAAAATTAGAGTCAAACTGGAGAATGCTGTATCCAACAGTGTACCAGTAAGGGAATATAAGGATAAAACAAAATTGAGGAAAAGAACGAACCTAGAATTGCCAATGAAAAGAAAGCTTTGGACATTGATTAGAAGAAAGAAACGATTGTGGGAAAGACTAAAATTGTTAAAAAAGAAGAGGGGGTCTAGTATAGAAGCTAAAGAAGTGGATCTGGAATGCAGACAAATAAACAATAAAATAAGGTGGGAGACAAGGAGGGGGGTGAAGGAGAGGGAGAGAGAGATTGCTAGAGATGTGAAGGATAATCCAAAATATTCTGGAAGTACATTCAGGAAAAGTTGACAAGAAGAGTAGGGATGCCAGATCTGGTAGGGGGTTTGGATGATGGGAGTAGAGCGGAGACTGATAAGGAGAAAGCAGAGGTGCTGGGGAAATTCTTTGGGGGGGGGGTACTAACAGTGGAGTCGGATGATGCAGTGCCTACTATTAGAGGGGAGGTGAGATGTCCAAATCATAGAGGAGGTAATTGTTTATTGGATTTTAGGTATCGTTAATACAGGACAAATCCCGATGGACTGGAGAGAGGCGAACATAACGGCTATATTTAAGAAGGGAAAGAGAAATGACCCAGGAAATTATAACCAGTCAGTTTGACAAGTTGTGTGTAAACTAATGGAAACGGTAATTAGAGAAGGAAATGGAGCATATGAAGTCAAACCAACTTTTCAGTGGGAGACAGTTCGGATTCTTGCGGGGAGGTCGACAGTACTAATTAAGGTGGTAGATGATTGGATGCAAATTCTAGAGGATGGTGATGTAATAGACGTGGTATATTGCGATTTTATGAAGGCCTTCGATAAGGTCCCACATAAAAGGTTAATAGAGAAAGTTAGAAGCTATAATATAGGGGAGAAATGTGTGAAATGGATAGAAGCCTTCCTGAAAGATCGGAGACAGAGGGTACTGGTGAATGGAATAGGCTCGGGGTGGAGGGAAATTACAAGTGGGGTACCTCAGGGATCTGTGTTGGGACCACTACTGTTCGTTATATTTATCAACGACTTATCTGAAGTTATAACTAATGGAAGTGAGGTATACCTGTATGCGGATGACACTAAGCTGTGTAGAAGAGTGAGGAGTAAGGAAGATGTGGGTTTGCTTCAAGGAGATGTGGAGGGCATGAAGGGATGGTCTGAGCATTGGTTAATGCCTTTTCATCCAAAAAAATGCAAGTACATGCGGATTGGGACAAGCAAGATAGACAAGGTAGGATACAGTATGTATGAAGCGATGGAGGAAGTGAATGCAGAAAAGGATATAGGAGTAGTGATAGACAATAAGTTAAATTTCTCAGAACATTTAGCGGAAAAGATAAACAAAGCCAATAGAATTGTAGGGCTGATAAGGAGGACATTTGTGTCACTTGACGAAGAAATCTTCAGGAATCTCTATACAGCGCTGGTTAGGCCGCACCTGGAATATGCGAACCAGGTGTGGGCTCCATATATGGTAAAGGATATAGAAGCAGTGGAGAAAGTGCAGAGGAGAGCTAGCAAGCTAGTACCAACGTTGAAGAACGCGGGCTATGAGCAGAGGTTGAGGACACTGGCATATAGGAGAAAGAGAGGGGATATGATAGAGACTTTTAAGATAGTGTCAGGAAAGTATGATGAGGATGTGTGTGAAGGTATCTTCTTGATGTGGGAGGGAACAAGAACGAGAGGACACTCTAAGAAAATTTACAAAGAAAGAAATAGGCTTGAGAAGGCAAAGAACTCATTTTGTGATAGTGGTAAACGAGTGGAACACACTGCCCCAGTATGTAGTCGATTCCGAATCAATAAGGGAGTTTGCAAGTAATCTTGATAAAGCATGGGGAAGACAAGATTTGAAGTTTGATTATAAAGCAAAAATACAGAATAGTAAAAATGTTGCGTCTGCTACCGCCGCCGCCAACACCCGTGAACGACCGCAGCAGTGCAAGTACTGTACTAGTACTGAGCTGGATACACAGGCCTAGTTTGCCTTTTTTCCAGAGGATCTACTGTAAGAAAATTAATTTTGTTTAACCCAGGAACCACGACAGTCCTTCCGTAAGCCACAGTATTTATACATGTGTAAAAATAACCTTTCAAATACCAGCCCAGTGCCGGAAAATGTCTGATATTTGGGTGAAACATAGAAAGTAGTGGTATCTCTCCATACCACATCCTCCATTCCTTCCCCCATTTTTACCCCAACCACCCTCTCTCCCTCAACTTTACTTTTATTTTGCACAGGTTCTAGCAGTTCATGGGTTCATCATCATCAATCATCATCAAATCTGAAGCCCCGCTTCTAGAGGAAGCGCCCCAAAAGGGATGGCCATGGCAGAAACTGCCTCCAGGCTCCCAGACATGGTCCGACTTACCCACTCCACAGTGCCATTTCCACTAAGTGGATCATGACCATGAACACTGAAGGAGCAGACCCAGAGCAGTCCCTCACCCGGATGGCAGTTCCACCACTGTTTTGCTATTTTAGTTACCCTAGTGGGGCTCTGGCTGGAAGCATACCAAACACAGGAATTTTTTGAAGATAGGAACCAGTGGTCCACTGCTCCAGAAACTGATTGCACCACCAAAGTGGCGGGCGGTGGGGTCGCCGCATCCCTACGCCAGAGAGAGAAGGGCCAACTTGTGCCAGTGGGCTGTGAGAGTAAGACACTAGGGAACCATGGGGCACACTATTATGGCCCCACTGCCTTCACCACTCTCAAGAAAAAAGTTAGAAATAAGAATGATAAATGTACAGTCAGAACCGGCTATGGGAAGTAGAGGACACCACCCTCACTCTGATAGATCCACCCCACCACTAAGGGTTAAGGGTTGAAAGTTGCTATAGGCTGCTCTATACTATATCTTCTCTTCTTTTTTTACAGGTTTTGGCATACTTCCTGCCAGAAGCCCCGACAGAGATGCTGGAGGTGATGGACTCAGCAGCAAAGGATGTGACTCTATCCATGTTCCCCCAGTATGAACGTATCACTAAGGAGATTCACGTCAGGATTACAGACCTCCCACTTATTGAAGATTTGCGGTCTCTCAGGTCATTGCATTATATTTGTATTTATAGCTATGGTATTGATATAGTGTATGGAAAATTGTAGGTATAACACTAGTTACTTAAAGAAAGAGGTATAGAAGTCAAGCAACAAAATTCAAGAAAGTTTATATTGAATAGGCCTGATTGGTAACAAAGGAATCATGTAGAGAATACATGGGAATTATTATTTTGTCTTAATTTCAAGACCCAGTATCAATATACTGTATGTGTGAATAAAACCTATGCCTAAGTAATTATACATTGCTGAATATGTAATTTTCCCACAGACAATTGCATCTGAACCAGCTGATCCGTACCTCCGGTGTGGTGACGTCAACAACAGGCATCCTCCCCCAGCTGTCCGTAGTGAAGTACGACTGTAACCGCTGTTCCTACGTGCTGGGGCCGTTTGTACAGTCCCAGGCCTCTGAGGTCAGGCCGGGGTCCTGTCCTGAATGTCAGAGTCGGGGGCCCTTCACCATTAATATGGAACAAACCGTGTACCAGAATTACCAGAGAATTACCATTCAGGAGTCTCCAGGATCGGTCAGTTGAAGCTTTTATTACTATTTACCATATTGACTGATTAAAGAAAGTAGTTTTAGTAGTTATATATTTCTGTTATAAATTGAATTTTAGTTAATTATCATTTCCTTTTTTCCAGATATTTGTAGATTATAAGTATTGAATAGATGTCTGTTTTCTGTGTACAGTACTCTGAAGGGCAGAATAAACTGGAGTGCCTATAAGGCGTGAGAAAGGTGTTGTTTGGTTGCCTATCCCGTCGATGGACTGGCCAGCATGCAGACATTTTATGCAAGAGTATTACTTAAAGTTAACCTTCCTTTTTATATGAAAGTATGTGTGTAATGAATATAAATAAGTTAATCCAGCTCTGCTATTACTTCAGGTTGCTGCTGGTCGTCTACCACGCTCCAAAGATGTGATCCTGCTGAGTGACCTGTGTGACTCTTGTAAACCTGGTGATGATGTGGAAGTGACGGGGGTGTACACCAACAACTATGACGGCTCTCTCAACACCTCTCAGGGATTCCCAGTCTTTGCTACTGTCATCATGGCCAATCACATCAACAGGAAGGATAACGCCAATGCTGTCAAGGGTGTGTGGGAATTGGATTGGTTTATTATTAGGATCTGTATTAAAATTGTCCATGAGTATACAGGATTTATTATTATTTTTGGTACATTGATGAACACCGTACAGAATATTTAATGTTAAATTAATCTATGCAACCTATGGTGGACTTCCTATATTTAAAGTATGTACTATACTAACGTAAATGCTATGGCCTTTCAGGCAAATATTATTTTGAAATAATAATAAGCATGTTACTTATTTCTCATAAGCGTCAATTTTTCCGAAGAATTCACTAGCGCTCGGAAAGAGAAAGAAAAAAGAACAAAATCAATGCATCAAAAGAAGGCTTATATACAACACACATTTAACAATCACTAGCAGTGGCAAAATAGCCTAAACTCTATTATATAGCCATCTGTCATGACACCTCTCTCAAGATCATAGCTTTTCTCAAAGAGAAAAGTCTTAAGTTTTCTCTTGAAGCATTCAACAGAACTCAGTTGTCTCATGGACAGCGGAAACCTGTTATACAACCTCAGTACATGTGAGATCTAGCCATTAACCCTTACGCTGCGGGCATATTTCCGCTATAATGGGCTCATTCAGGCACTCCTTATTGCTTAAGCAAGTGTCTGAATTAAATTAAAAGCTTGCAGCAAAAACAAAAATAGAAGAAAATAGCTTCAAAATAACACCAGAACGAGCTTCGTAGCGCGCAGGATTCACTCGCAGCACTATCACAGACATTGGCAATACAGTATTTACTAATTATTAGCAATGTCGCCCTATATTTGCCTTTAGCAGCGCTGCATATATCTTGCGAGAGATAGGGTAAGACTCAGTGCCCCGGCAGACGTGCTGGAGAGCGGACGGGAGCCTGCCGCTCACTCGCGCTCGTCTCCACAGGGTTTAACCCGCGGGACGCGAAAATGCCCTAGGGGCTAGGGTAGTAAATTGTAAATTTCTAGTTTTCGAGTCCGACAGAATTTGTTATATTTACGATATAAAGCATTATTTCTTCTCCATGTGCAGTTATTTTACTTAAATGATGAATATCATATGCCACTGCTTTGCGCAGTGGCAGTATCGTAACCAATGAGGTTATACTGAGTTGTGTGGATTTACAGTCACTGACAAAGAAGCTCGAAACATTAAATTGGTTAAAGTTAGTAGACATACACCATCCTTCCTCGCACCTCGGTTTGGGCTACCTCCAAAGGGTAGCCAAGTCGCACCCCACCTGCCCGCGGTATCCTCGCAGACACCCAGTATTCATTTCTTTTTCCATACCTTAATTTTCTTCTTCTTGGTTGACACAAACGGGGGCGGTGCTACCTGGGTTTTACCCAGGTAGTTATTTTATTTTATCAGCTTTTTAAATGATTGGTTTAATTTATTTTTAGCCAAGGGAGTTTGGTTGTTTTTTTAATTTAGATTAGTGCCTGGGCTTTTGCCCCAGGGAGTTCTTTTATATACTGTATATTTCTCTCTGTGCAGTGACGTAATTTCATCCAAAGCTGTGGCAATGGCTTGTAGGCCAAGTTGTGTTTGCGGAAGGGTGGTTGGCAAGGCCAAATCGCTGGGCTGCTATTCTTGTGGCACTTTTTTCCACGTCAGCTGTATTGACGTGGATGACGAAGACCTCAGTCTTGTCCAAGAAAAAACCCGGCTTTAAATGGCATTGCACTGTTTGTGATACCAGCCCCCTGGCTGCTAAGGACGCAACAATTAGTCAGCAGACCTTAGACGACCTGAAGGCTGCCTTAATTGGTGAAGTGTCTGGGACCCTTGCTGTGGTTGCCGACAACATTTCCAAAATAAATACATACATACATACATACATAACATTTTATGACCGAGTGTTCCACACATCAGTGCAGTTTCAGTCTCTTGTCCTAATGGCGGCGTTCCAGGCAACCCTGTTAAGGGCTGCTTCACTTGTCAAGTTCTTGGATTTGAGATCGGCGCGTATAGTCCGATCCCAGGTCTTCCTCGGTCCACCCCTTGGTGCAGCTCCCTCCACAATCACAGACCTGCATTTTTTCACCCAATTTTGTTCATCCATTCTCTCCACATGTCCATACCATCCCAGTCTACTTGTACGCATCACCTCGCTAATACTCTTTATACCTAAACGTCTCCTCAGCTCAACATTTGTTATTCTATCCTGTAGCTTGGCCCCACACATCCATCTCACCATTCTCATCTCATTACGCTCCATTCTGTTGAAATCCTCTACTTTAACGGCCCATGTTTCTGAGGCATACGTCATTGCACTTCTAACACATGAGGCATACACCTTTCCCTTCAGGGGGAGAGGCATTCTTTTCATGGTCAGGATTGGCATCAATTCTCTGAACTTCCCCCAGCCACACCTAATTCTAGCAACAGTGGCAGCCTCGGCCCCACCACCGGCAGAGATGGTATCTCTTAGGTAACAAAACTTGTTCACCAGCTCCAAAGACTCATTTCCAAAATTCACAGCCACAGGATCATCACTTAACACAAGCTCGCCTTTGCACACTACGCACTCAAATTTCTCTATTTCTGACTTATCCTTCGGCAGGGGCCCCTTTATTCTACTACAGCGGTTACTCCCATGGTGTACCCAACATCGACAGATGCTACATTGAATTGAGTTAATGCCCACTCCCTTTCCACACACTGCACATGGGTATGCACCGC
Source organism: Paralithodes platypus (assembly GCA_032716605.1). Taxonomy (NCBI): domain Eukaryota; kingdom Metazoa; phylum Arthropoda; class Malacostraca; order Decapoda; family Lithodidae; genus Paralithodes; species Paralithodes platypus. Next base: position 4,626,403 of record CM064520.1, read on the forward strand.
TCTTTTCCACATTGCCTCGTCTCAATCTACAATGCATAACCTTGGTTTTGTTAATATTGACTCTTAAACCCTTGCTCGCCATGCCCTCTCTCCACTCTGAATTTGGCCTCAGCATCCTGCATACTGTCAGCTATTAGGACTAAATCGTCTGCATAAAACAGTTCCAACGGGAGTCCGCCTCTAAAAACTCTAGACAGCGCCTCCAAGACCATAATAAAGAGGAGGGGGCTTAACACTGAACCCTGATGGACTCCAACACGGACTGCAAACTCATCACTCAGTACACCCTTCACCCTCACCGAACTTCGCGAATCCTCATACATCTTCATTATCACACGCACCAGCCACTCTTCCACACCAAGTTTCCTCATAGCCCACTGCACAACATCTCTAGGTACCTATCAAAGGCCTTCTCCAGGTCCACAAACACAAAGTAAAGATCCCTGCCTTTTAGTAAGTATCTTTCCTGTATCTGCCTGACTATGAAGATAGCATCGGTTGTACCACGTCCTGGCATAAAACCAAACTGCATATCATCAATAGAGATGCTTTGCCTGATCAAACCCTCAAGGACTCTCTCACAGACCTTCATGATTTGGTCAACATTTTCAGGCCCCTATAATTTCCTCTATCTAGCGCATCCCCTTTTCCTTTATATATATTTACTATTACACTTTTTGAGCCAATCCTCTGGGATTTTCTCATCTTTAATAATGGTGTTTATCAACTCAGTGACTAAGTTTACACCAATCTCCCCTGAGGCTTTTATCATCTCAGCGACAATGTCGGAGCAACCTGGAGCTTTACCGTCCTTCATTTTATTGATTGCGTCGCTCACTACAGCTGGTGCTATCAAAGGAGGGGGCCCAGATATTGGTTTTTCGATAATAAGCTGTTCCTTATCCCATTCAAACTCTACATTTAGCAATCGTTCATAGTGTACCTTCCATGCTTCTCTGATTTCATTTTCTGCATACACAATCTTCCCATTATCATCTCTAACACACTGTTCACCTATAATATCCCTACTGTCATTTTTAACTCGCCTAGCTAGGTTGAAGATCCCATTGGGATTGTCAGTGTTACACACTTGTTCGAGGACCATGTCCTTAATGCGATTTTTAGCATTGTAAATAACTCTTTTGGCAGTTTGTTTAGCTGCCTGGTATTCCTCCCTGCTGCCTCCTTTCTTCCATGCTTTGAAGCATCTCCTTTTCTCTTTCACAGCATGTTCTACCTCATCGTTCCACCACCAAGAGGTCTTATTCCTGGGGTGACCCTTTGTTTTCCCACAGACTTTGTCAGTGGCAGCGATAAGGCTGTGCTTAAGAAAGTTCCATTGGCTATTTACATCGTTAGGCCTAGCTTCCTTATTTCTATTAATTTCCTCCAGTTCATTATGAAACCTATCCCTAACTTCCTTGTCCTTCAGCAGCCACACTTTCCTTTTGGGTATGTAAACCTTCTTGCGCTTAGGATCTCTGTATAAGCTCATGTCGCACACAAGTAGCTTATGCTGGGGGATACATTCTTCGCTCGGGATGACCTTTACATCTCGAACTAGTTTCCAGTCTTTCCTGTTAACCAAGAAGTAATCTATCTGGCTACTGGAGACCCCAGAGTTATATGTGATCAGGTGGCTCTGTCTTTTCTTGAACTTTGTGTTACACACAACCATGTTGAGTGCAACACAGGACTCCAATATATATTCGCCTTCTAGATTTCTCTTTCCGTAACCATTTCCTCCATTTACCCCCTCGTATCCATCTGCAGATGCTCCCACGTGACCATTGAGGTCCCCTCCCACGATTGTTATTGCGTTCTCCGAGAGGCCTGAAATGACACTGACGGTGTTATTCCAGAAGTCCTCTTTTATCTCTCTGTAAACCAGCCTGTGGGGCATATGCAGATATCACATTCAGAATTCTTTCAGCAACTTTCAACTTCAAAACAATCAGCCTTTCACTAACTCTCGTAATCTGAAGCACACTTTCCGCCAGCTCTTCAGCCACCAGAACACCCACTCCTCCTTTCGCTTTATCAATCTCCACACCCATCCAGTATATCCTATATCTTTTCCTCCTTCCGACAATCCACTGTACCCCATGCCTCTTCCTGGGTACAGCAGACGTCCACTCGCCTCCTCTCACACATCTCAGCCACTTCATTCGCACGCAGATTCAAACTACCAACATTCACACTAGCAAGTCTGAGTTTGTGGGGGGCATTTGTCATTGTCCTGTGCAGTTTTGTTTCATCGGACTTACGTTTATTTTCTTTGATTTTAGTCATAGTTAGGTAGGTTTGGCTGGCAGATGGGCATCACCCCCCCCCCCCCAGAACTCCGGCTCCAGTCTACCCCGGGACCATTCCCAGCACCATCCCCCAAGTGATTACAAGGGGGTAGGATCCAGTGGCCTCGGTACGCCCCACCAGAACCAGTCGCAGGGACGCACCCCGTGCGCGTACACGGCACTACGACTGGCCTGGTATATTTCGCCAAATGACAGGGCAGCCTCCTGGAGCGCTACCACCAGGTTCAGGCCCCTATACTATTGGGCGGAAAGTGCCAGTCCGGGGAGGGGAAACACTACGTACTGTACCCTCTGGATCCATTTCGTCCAGGTTGGGCCCAGGGCGCCAGGGCTGGGTCCAGAGGGAGCGACACCCACTGCCAGTGTGCCGCCATTAGGCAACTTGGAGCAAGTACAATGAAGCCCTGTCACAGCACTGTCATATAGAGACAATGCCAGCGCCAATAACAAGGCTTCATTGTATAGTGATGGCTACTTGGTCCGCAAGTCTATCACCATCCCCCCTATTAGTCGCCTTGTACGACATGCAGTAGGATGCGTGAGGCATATTCTTTTTTTCCTCCACCATTAGATGAAGGCCCCCTTACCCCCTGGGGGGAATGACCGACTGAACATTCTTGAAAGGCCAGCTACTACTCCTGATATTTCTTCATTTGCTAACATTGTTAAGCAATCAGTTTCGAAGCTACTAGGGAATTGACCGATAAATCAACAAGAGGGTTGTCGAAGTCATGGACAATGGCAAACTGAAAAAAGTTCACAACCAACAAGTCCTGATAGTGAAGACTAAACCTGATGCCCAGCCCGGTATTGTCCCTCCTAATTTCGACCTTATTAATGAAGCTCTTGCCTCCATACCAGTGGATAGCTGCGCCACTAGGGACTCTGGTACCCTAGTGGTAAAGCTCCCATCTGAGGAAGCAAAGGCTCAAGCAAGCAATGCGCTCAATTCCCGTCTTGGCACTGACAGTGACTATTGTGTCACAGAGCCTAAGAAAATGCTTCCTAAGATAACCTTGACTGGTATCCCTGTTACGTTTGATGATGAGGACATTATCTCAAGCATTCTGAGTAAAAAAAAACCCAAATCAGATCTCTGTCGGAGAAGAACCATACCCTTCAATTAATATTCACGAGGAACAAAGGAAGCAACAAGATAGCTGTATTAAAAATCTCCCCGGAGATACGTTCTGTCATTGTCCATGAACATAATTGTGTCTATGTTGGGCTCATGAGATGTCGTGCATACGACATATTCTGGGTCACCCAGTGTCATCACTGCCAAGGCTTTGGGCACTACAAAGACAATTGCAAAAAGAAACTTGCTGAACCAAAGTGCCTTTTTTGTGCCGGTGGCCATAGTTCTAAGGACTGTACAAACAAAGACTCACCTAAGTGCGTAAATTGTTCTTCCTCAAAACCTGGAGAGGCTGGTTCCGGTCCTCCACTCTTGGCCGAGTCACTTGCTCACTTTGCATCTAACAGGCACTGCCCGATTATGATTTCTCAGCGTAAGAAATTAATTGAAAATACGAACTTCACCGATTCAAAAAAATCCTAACACCTCCTCGGAATCAGTTAAGAGTGGGTTTGCTAAACATTCGTTCCCTTTGTAACAAGATGGATCATATAATTGAGACTAAGTGAATTTGAGCTCGATGTCTTGTGCCTGACAGAGACTTGGTTGTGTGAATCCGACATCCAGATTATTCGCAGTGCTTTGCCCAAATCATACTCCATAATTAGCGCACTTAGACCTTCTGCAGACCACCCTGGTGGAGGCGTAGCGCTTATTTATTCTCTCGCGATCACAAGTATTTCTCGCTCAGACTATGTTCCTGTCCCATCTTCTTTTGAACTCCTGGAAGTGGTAATGAACCATCGTCAGCAAACCTTTAGAATTGCAACTATCTATCGACCAGGTCATCGAGGCACGGATAGAAACTTCATGGATGAGTTTGGTCAGTTTTTAGAGGCATTTTCTAGTAAGACTGGTGGGTTGCTGATCTGTGGTGACTTTAATTATTGGATTGATAATCCATGTTTGAAGCCCTTTTCTGCTGAATTTCTTGAGTTGATCGGTCAAGATAATTTTGTCAACCATGTGTCCCACTCGAATCATATTTGTGGGCACATTCTTGATTTGGTTTTATCTCCAGTTGGTTGCAATCGTGTTTCGGGCATTGAAGTTGATCCGATAGATCCTACGGTCTCTGACCATGCTTTAATTACTTTTTATATCAGTGTATCCAAAGTATCTTCCTATAAAAAATAAATTAGGTTCAGAAATGACAAAAATATTGATCAAGAGCAAATTTGCCATGAAATTGACCAGTCTCTAAATGCCATCAGCTGCTCTGTTCTTTCATCTGATGAACTAACTGAGATTCATAACAGGGTACTTCAATCTGTCTTTGATCATCATTGCCCGGAGATTGTGAAGACAATTATTGTGCGTGATGATTCACCTTGATACGGCCCACCAGTTAACTCTCCGCAGACAACGTAGGAGAGCAGAACGAAAGTGGCGCTTGCAGCGAATGGAGGAAACTCGACTGGAATATATATCGGCAAGAAAAGATGTAGTCTGTGCAGTGAAAGCTGAAAAGTCTAAGTATTATCAAAACAGAGTTGATTCCTGTGGCAATGATCAAAAGAAGCTTGCTGAGGTTGTAAATGGTTTGTTGGGTCGGAAGAACATAACTCCCTCTCCTGCCTCCGTGCCAAGCGCTCGACTGGCCTCTGATTTTTCTTCATTTTTCGGTTCTGGGACCGATCCTCTTTATAAAGGAGTACAAAGTACAAAGGAAATCAAGCAACAACAGATCTAGTGACCCTTCTAGGTTGCTTGTCCTCCAAAACACTGAGGATCAAGTGTCCAAACAGTGGTTTAGAGTGGATAATAGTTTACACTAGCAGCTTGGCATCCTTGCTAGATGCTCATGGCGTTGCCTATCACTTTTACGCTGATGACACTCAGTTGTATGTGAAGATAGAAAACATTAATGATACAAAGACCAAAATGGAATCTTTATTGTCTGACATTAAGATCTGGATGGCAAAGCGGAAACTCAAACTGAATGAGAACAAAACGGAGATCATTATCATTCATGGAAATAGAAGGGGAAATGATGCTGAAAATGTAGTGACTCTGGATATGGGAGGTTCTCAACTTCGCCCAGTAAGCTCAGTGCGAAACCTTGGAGTATACTTTAACTCTAAATTGAACTATGAGAATCACATCAATCAGGTCATCAAAATTTGTAATCTCCAAATCAGAAACTTGTATTCAGTTAGACGGTTTCTTAACAAGCGCTGTCTTCTAACATTGGTTCACTCAATTGTCCTATCACGTGTGGACTATTGTAATGCCTTATTGGTTGGCCTTCCTAATTACTTGCTACAAAAAGTTCAGTCAATACTAAATAGAACAGCGAGGCTCATATTTGATCTGCCTCCAAGAACCCCCACTTCTTTATATTTGATAGAGCTGCACTGGTTGCCAGTTAAAGCTAGGATAGAGTTTAAGTTGTGTCTTTTGACTTTTAAGGCACTTATGTTTGGCGAACCTAAGTATCTTGCTGACCTCTTGAGACGCCCTTTAGCACGTTCTGGTGCGATCCTGAGAAGCGATGATGATGTGCTGCGTCTTGATGAACCGGTAGCTATCCAGCAGTCCTCTTTCTCTGATCGGTCCTTTTCTTTCGTGGCTCCTAGGTTATATAATGAATTTCCTTTATCAATTAGACAGCTGAACTCCATAGACTCTTTAAAAAAACAGTTGAAAACCTTTCTCTTCTGTAGGAGTTATGATCTTGCAAGTGGCACAGTGACAGGTCGTTACAGACTAACTGCTGCCATGTTAAATAATTGTTGTTGCTTGAACTACAGGTGAACTGCACCACACTTCTCTTGATTGTGGTGCACTGAGTTACGAGCGCTAGTGAATTCCTCTGGGAGAACTGGCGCTTGCGAGAAATAAAAGACCAGATTATTATTATTATTATATATGAACTTTGAAGAGCGATAAAACCAGTGGGAAAAACATTTGGGTGGTGAAAAAGGTATGTTTTAGCCACCCGGTCGTATGTTGGTGCGGCAGGCTGAGAGAGACGCATCCTCCCCTCGCAACGTCTCTCAACACACTGAGTGGTCCGTCAGTGATCTCACAGGTCTAAAGGGTCTCTAAATGGTGTAACACACACTCTTGGCTAGCTTGACAATAATTTGTGCGGAAAATAACCAATAAATTATGAAAATAAGAGGAAAAATATGTGATAATTGAGGAGGAGGAAAAAGATTGGGGTTGAGACACATGAGGATCAATGTTAGCCGTTAAGAGGTACTAGAGGGGAATTATCTCATTTAATCACATATTCCTGTAAGAGGTAAAAGCTGTAAGAGGTGTGCTGACGGGATCAGACCACTATACAGTGCTGAAAAAAGTGGGGATAAGGATAAGGGATAAGAGTGGAAATATGAGAGGAAAGAGAGAAAACTGACAGTAGAGAGAATAAATGTGAGAAAATTAAATGAAGAATGTAATGCAACAAAATACAAGGACATCCTGAACGAGACTATAAAGGACATGGATGTTATGATAGATCTGGGAAATACTGTAGACGAAGTATGGAAAGGTACAAGAGACTCCATGATTAAAGCAGCTGAGAAAATTTGTGGGAAGAAAACCTTTAAAATGTGGAAGAAGATAGGTAACGCATGGTTTAGCAAAGAGATAGAAGAAATAGTGAAAAAGAAGAAAGAGTTCAGAAAGAGTATGCTGCAAAAGAATATACCTAGAGAAACTAGAGATGCGAGGAAAGAAGAATATACAAATTTGAAACAGAGTGAAGAGGACGATACAAGACGCTAAAAGGAAGACAGATGAGAAATATGGGAGAAAGATTAGTGAACAGTTTCTGAATGACAGGAAAGCATACTACAGAGCTGTAAAAGAAGCCAGAGGGAAGAAGACTGAGAGTGTCTCAGGTGGTAGGATGAGGGACATGAATGGGGAAGTGCTAGAGGGTGATGGTGTGGTGAAAGTATGGAAAGATCATTTTAGTAGCTTAGCTGTAAAGAGTAGGGGGAAGGCAAAGATCTCATCCATAGGAATGGAGAGAGGTAGAATAAACAGGGTAGTTGAAAGCCAGATAAGCAGAGAAGAAGTAAAAGAAGCAATCAATAGACTTAAAATGGGCAAAGCTGCTGGAGTAGATAACATCTCAGGTGAAATGCTGAGATATGGAGGAGAAGAAGCTGTTGACATAATGCATAGGTTATGTAAATTAGCATGGGAAAAGGAAAGTGTACCAGAGGACTGGAGGGAAGCAGTGATAGTACCCTTGTACAAAGGGAAGGGTAGTAAAGAAGAGTGTAAGAATTATAGGGGAATTAGCTTGCTTAGCATACCTGGAAAGGTACATGCAAGAGTAGTAACAGAGAGGCTACAGAAGATAACGGATGACAAAATAGGCGAGGAACAGGGAGGTTTCAGAAAGGGCAGGGGCTGCATTGACCAGATAGCCTCAATGCGATTGTTGGTAGAGAAGTATCTGGCCAAGAACAGAAAACTCTATGCAGCATTCATGGATTTGGAAAAAGCCTACGACAAAGTAGACTGGGAGGGCCTGTGGGATGTGTTAATAGTATATGGTGTGGGAGGAAAGTTGCTAATGGCAGTAAAATCTTTTTATAGGAATGCAATGGCAAATGTGAAGGTAGGGGATAAGTTAAGTGAAAGTTTTGAGGTCAATGTAGGTGTAAGACAGGGATGTGTCATGTCAGCTTGGTTGTTCAATATATACATGGATGGAGTGATTAGAGAATGTAGGGCTGTATCAATGGGTGTGGGAGCTAGACTGGAATCAGAGGGAAGAACATGCCTATATGCGGACGATGCAGTCCTGTTGGCGGAAAATGCTGAAGAATTTCAGAGAGTGGTCTCTGACTTTGACAGGGTATGTGAAAAGAGAAAGTTAAAGATCAATGTAGGGAAATGTAAGGTAATGGTGTTTGAGAGAAGAATGCATGAAACCATAGATTTTAAGGAAAAATATAGAATCAAGAAAGAACACAAGAAAAGTTGTAAAATAAAAATGAAGTACTAGAAGAGGTTGAAAGTTTCAAGTATTTGGGAGCTGTACTATGCAAATATGGTAAAATGGAGAGTGAGATAAAAGAGAGAAAAATGCAAGGGAAAAAGGTGTTTGGAGAACTTGATAGTATTCTCAAAGGAAGAATGGTTAGCCAGGAAGTCAAAAAGTCACAGAAACAGTGTGCTGCTCCCAACACTCTCGTGTGGAAGCGAGACATGGACGGCAAGTGACGAGGCCCTCTTCAAACTGAGAGCTGTGGAGATGAGCTTTTTCAGAATGGCAGCTGGCATGAATAGGCTAGACGGGCCACGTAATAGGGAAGTGTACGAGTCCTTTGGAATGGAAGAGCAGGCTTTGGGCATTGATTGTGGTGTGGTTGAGTGGATAAAGAGAAGTACTTTAAGGTGGTATGGTCATGTTCAGAGAATGGATGAAGACAGAATGCCAAGAAAGATATATGGGAGTCAGGTGAGTGGAACTGCTAGTAGTGGAAGACCACATATGGTATGGGAAAAGAAAGTGGAAAAATATATTGAAGAAAAACTTCCACGTAGTGGAAGGGGCATGTCTTGACAAAGTAGCTTGGAGACGTTTCTGTCATGGCCATCCTCTAGCGGGGGTTTCCCAGGGGGAAACAAGGCGTCGGAGATGATGATGATGATGATGATCACATATTCCTTTGTTTTTAGAGCCCCTGGGGTGTTTTGGAAGTTTTTTTTTATGGTCTTCCTTTCGTGAGACCCATCCCGTTCGCTATGGTGACCATTCTGTTATCGCGTTTCTTGGTTGATGGGCTTTAAATTGCAGTAAATTGCCATGGCGTTCCTGAACGGGTACCGCAATGAAAGGGTTAATTTATTTGAATAGCACGATTGCTCACTGACCAAAGTGTCATATTCATTTGACAGTTTTCCTTAAAACTTTCTTCTCCCCTATGCAGCCCTAACTGATGAAGACATCAAGAACCTTGTAAGACTAAGCAAAGACCAGCGCATCGCTGAGCGTATTGTGGCATCAATCGCTCCTTCTATCTATGGTCATGAGGACATCAAACGTGCCCTGGCTCTTTCGCTGTTTGGTGGAGAATCCAAGAACCCAGGTGAGTGTTTCGAGATTCTATTCAGTTGCATTTCAAAGTTGTATTTGGCTTTCATAAGTCATTGAGGATATTAGATACACCATAGTTCTAGTGAGAGACCAATAATCTCGGTTAGTATAGTCGGCTTTACATTGGTATTATTTCTGACAATTTAACATTTTTGTCAGGTGAGAACATTTCTCATCTGTGCTTTTCTTGATATCTATGATACTTCTTTTACTATTAGTAATGAATTATGTTATATATCGTGAAAACAAACTACAATACTACTGTAAGTGTGTCGGTGGAGGACTGGTTTGTTGTAATTAATTATGTTACATATATTCAGGTCAGAAGCACAAGGTTCGTGGAGACATCAACGTACTGGCATGTGGTGACCCTGGAACAGCCAAGTCACAGTTCCTTAAGTATGTGGAGAAGATTGCACCACGGGCTGTCTTCACCACTGGTACGTTAACATTCGTATATACACATATTTTCCACCCTTAACAATAGAACGCCCAGCTTTTCCACATTTCACCTTCTATCACACACACACACACACACACGAACACACACACACACACACACACACACACACACACACACACACACACACACACACACACACACACACACACACACACACACACACACACACACACACACACACACACACACACACACACCAACCCCCCCCCCCCCCCCCCACCCCTACACTAAAGAATGTCCTATATACTACAATTCCCCCAAGCTGTCTCTACTGTTTATATCCTTGTTTTGTTCTCTACCGAGGATTAACCTCCCATTGTAGTAGGCTTTACCTGACCCTACCTGTACAGACTTGTATGCCGCTCCCTCTTTACCCTTTTCAACTCATCACCTGACCCTACCAAAACAGTTTTTGTATGTATGTATGTTTGTGTGCATACGTGAGCGTTTGTGTATACGGACATGTGCCCACTTACTGCATGTTCTTATATTCTTATATAGGTATGTATATGTATGCGTATGTATGTGCGTACGTACGTGTATATATGTATGTTCTGTATATGAGTAAGTAAAATAAATGTGTATATGTACTGTATATCACTTACTCTCATGGTTATTTTATGATAATTTGTATTCTGCACCTGCATCATTATTGTATTTATTTTTATTTTTTTTGTAAACTGAGCTTACCATCTTCATATCTGTACATCTCATGTTCATCCACTAAATTGTAAAATGTGTATTTTCAGCTCATGAGGCTGCCATTCTTTAATAAACTGTTTATTATTATTATTATTATTATTATTATTATAGTCTTAGTTTTATAGTGGGTAGAGAAGGTTGCACTACAGGTCAGTTCTCATACACTTTCAGTAATGAGTATGCTCAATAACGTACTGAAAATACCTCTCGGTATGTAACAAAAATATTTGGTAAAAATTATTTATGGGCAAGGTTACTATTCTCCAATTAAGGCACCTCGATAATTGTGTCATATCCTTTACTATAGGTTACTATACAGACTCTTAGTAGACAGAGGTTTTGTTGCAAGTAAATTGTTGCATACATTTAATCTTTTTAACCCATTGACTGCGGCTATGTTTGGGCTATTTAGGGCATATTCAGGCACTCCTCAATGATAAATCAAGCATCTTCATTAAATGAAGTGTATTCTGCCAAAAACTAGGCGAAAATAGCTTCAAAATGAGACCAGAACGGGCCTCGTACGTGGTCTGGTTCACCCGCAGTGGTGCCAGTGAAATGCGGGAAACCCGCTATTTGGTAGCACTCGCTCGCTTGGCTACACTGTTATGAGACAGAGAGAGAGACCTGCGTGAGACACAGTCAACCTCAGTGAGCTGCTCGCTGCTCTGAGGGTCGGAGGTGGGCCCCTCACACTCCCGCCCACTGACACTCGATTTTTAAGTTTTTTACAGGCTTTTAAAGCCTGGAAATTGCTGTAACTTGCCAGGACGTTCCAGAACGTCACCCGCAACGAAAGGGTTAAGGTTAATTATTGTGACTGTATTTTAAAATTTGATATCAATAATTTTAATCAAGCATTATTAACTTGAAGTTTCTCGTATAACCTCTGCTTACTTTTTGTCTGTATGTATTAATTGTTTATCTTTTTCTATTGTTATTATTCATTTTTAAAATTTATTGTTCTTGTTAACCCTTCCTGCCCGGGGGTCATTTTAAAATGACACCCCTTGCGAAGGGCAGGAGCCCGGGTGTCCTTTTAAAATCTGTTAGCTTGAAAGCCTATTAAGCGTGGTTTGAAACGTTTGTAAGCAAAGCCGGTCGGAGCGACGCGCAGCTTCAAGAAGAAGTCCAATCTTTGTTGATGTCTGCTTGAACGAAAATTAGTGTCTGTAAATGTCCGATATTGCTAAAACCGCATCAAAACTCTTTCCACGGAAATCGTCATCACAACTGAACCAGTTGACCTAGAGAGCTCTACTCAATGCCAGTCTACAGATACAAGTAAGGGCTACATATTGAGATGTGTGTGAATTCTCTAGCAGTTAAAATAACAAAAATAGGCCTAGGCCTAGGCCTATTACTACGTTTTTTGGCCAGATTGCCCGGATCGTACTGCTGTCATTTAGAAGGCCAGCCCGGGGAGGAAGGGTTAAAAGAGTACTCTTTGTTTGTACGTTGTACTATTGTTGACGTCTTGTTAAATATTAAATTTAAATATTAACTAGTTTCTTTATTCATACAGAATTTAGTAAAATTTACCTGAACGTCCCGGACTTCCCAAACTGACTAATTCCTTGAACGTGACGATAGTGCGATTAGTTTGCTTGGGAATGAGATTAACTTGCTCATGTAGTAATGTACAGTGTACACCCTATGTGGTGTCCACTCCCCGCACTCCGCCCCTACCTGCTCCTCCTGTCATTCCCCTCTAACTGTTCGCCACGTCTTTGACTGCCCAGATACTGCCCGTCTGCGTACGGTTTGTTTTGGTACTAAATCATTCACTGACCTTTTATCCGATTCTCCGTCATTTTCCTTCCCCCCTATCGTCCGTTTTTTGCGTCGCCTTAAGCTCCTTTCAGTAATCTGATCCAATCCTTCGGGCCAGACCTATGAGAGTTCCGTATGGAGCTCGGTGGTCTGGTTAATCTGCTCTACATAACTAACTAACACCCTATGTGGTGGATTGTGTTCTTTTATTTATAAAGAATTGTTGTTTTGCTTAAGTGTTGTTTCCACATATCGATTTTGATTAGTTTTGTCTTTTTACTGCGTTTGTCTCAAAGTTTTGGTTTGTTTATTTTGCAAGTTTTACATTATAATTTAGGGCCTATACAGTATTTTGCTGCCATATAAATTATTATGTCCATAGCGTCGCAAATGCTAAATAAATATTTAAAGAAAGATAACCTTGATAATGATGTCCAAGCGGCCACTGTGATGTTTCCGCCATTATTTGTTGCTTTATGCACCTGCTCCTCAGAGTACAGTGCTACGCTCACTCGTTCACTTTTGTCTTTACGTCATAAAATAATTAAAAACCAATCACACTCCACTAATAAATTACGCGACTTCAAGGAGCCATCATGGACGGAAACATAAGCGCATAAGTGGTATGTAAAGGTTAGTCTTGTATCCCACATACTAGCTACTAATGCCATGTACTAGCTGGTATGTAAGGGTTAGTCTTCAAAAAATAAGAAAACCCAAGCCAACTTATGATATTCAGATTAGGGTTTTTAGACTGAAAAATCTGAAAATTCAAGCCAACTTTTGCAAAACTTGGCTCAGGTTTCTCTATTTTGAGGTTTTATGCACTTCAAAAACACAAAAACCAGAGCCAAGTTTTATTACCATAGCCCTTTTATCGTCTTTTTACGTCTTTAGCCCCATATTTTCCCTGATCTTCATAGCCCTCTCCACTTGTGGGGGCCGTTTTTTTAGATTGTTGGATAATGGGTAAACACTAATTTTTTTACAGTGATTACTATTAAACAACGCATATTGAAGACTGTCAAAATAGATAATCCCAAAAATATAAGGGGTTTGGAGGTAAATAGTCACCTTGACCTAATTTATTTAGCAAACAAGTTGTCCTTGCTGAGCGTATTCAAAATTTGCTTGCTTAATTAATGAAAGGCTTTCTTTACTATTAATTTAATTCAGAGATTATACTGTCTTTGATTTTCAATGTGGTTTCAGAATGTATGTAACTCCTAACCCAGCCTAGAGTGCTGTAATATTGAACTTACAGGTAACTTATTCCCCAGGTCAGGGTGCCAGTGCTGTGGGTTTGACAGCGTATGTGCAGCGCTCCCCCGTCACCCGAGAATGGACACTGGAAGCCGGAGCTCTTGTGTTGGCTGACAAAGGCGTCTGTCTTATTGATGAGTTTGATAAGGTGAGTCACGGTAAATAACTTAGTTAACCCTTTCACACAGTTCACTTTGTACTTGTTAAACAATTTTGTGGAGTTTATGAAGAATTTTGCAAGTGTCAAGGAGTAAAAAAAAAAAAAAAAAAAAAAAAAAATTAACCCATCGATCGTGAAAAGTAAAATCATCTAGAAGCAACTGGAATAAAACATATTAGCTCAATTTAATGAGTGGATCAATACAGTCTATTCTGGCTATGGTTCTTGACTAATTTGCAATGGCAGTAACTGTTTATGGTTATGTTTCTCGACTAATTTGCAATTGTCGTGACTGTTGTGAGTGTACCGGTGTGCAATATAAAAATACATATTCATTATATCTCTGTGACTGATAATGATGGTTGTTTACAGATGAACGACGCTGACCGAACCAGTATTCACGAAGCCATGGAACAGCAGACCATCTCCATCTCCAAGGCTGGTATTGTGACGTCCCTGCAGGCCCGCTGTGCTGTCATTGCCGCTGCTAACCCTATTGGTGGACGCTATGACGCTTCAATGACATTCTCGGAAAATGTGAGTTGTCTGTTATGTTGTTGTCGTTCCCTAGGCTGCCTGGCCGAACTGCCCCGAGCCCCTAAGAAAGGCCATGGTCGAGATCGGGCTTTCCCACAGGGCTCTCAAGGAGTGTAGAATATGTTGTTGACGTTTATATTGCCTATATATTGTGTCGTCCCTGTTTTGGTTTGTTTATTTTGTAAGTTTCACATTATAATAAGTGATTGTGTGGAATGTAGTCTTCTATGATGTGTTTAATAGTATGGGGTGCTGTGTTACATCCTAGACAGGCGTCGCCGACGGAGTCATCCATTCTCTTCTGATAGCTCAGAAGAGCTGGATGGTGCCCACATCTCAGTCTGGCCAGGTCGCCTCTATCCTCGCGAGGAAGGGAGGACTCATAAGGATGGATTTCGGGAGGTCGTGCATGCAGCTGCATGTTGTCTTTGAGTGACTGGATGAAATGGCGAGTGATATAAGTATGGATGTGCATATAGTGGTGGAACTGCCATCCGGGTGAGGGACTGCTCTGGGTCTGCTCCTTCAGTGTTCATGGTCATAATCCACTTGGTGGAAATGGCACTGTGGAGAGGGTCAGTCGGGGCATGTCTGGGAGCCTGGAGGCAGTTTCTGCCATGACCATCCCGTTTGGGGCACTTCCTCTGGAATCGGGGCGTCAGATTTGATGAATGAATGAATGAATGAATGTGCTTCTAGAAGCTGGTTTTGGCTTTTGGGTGGGCAGGGAGGGAGAGATCATAGAATATGTGTGTGATACTGTGTGCTGGGTGTTGTTTTGATGTTCCTTGGTATCTGTGGGTGGGTTCCCGGACATCTCAACCAGTGACAAATCAACCAAGACCAACCAAACCTGTGCCAAAATATAGTACTAACCTAACCATATTGTTTGATTTGGTACTGGTTGAAATGGTCTACTGGTTGAGTTGTCACCATATATTGCTGCCATGTAGTGTAGTGAATGGATTTTTTTTTTTTTTTTATGTAGTAGTCGTTCCCTAGGCTGCCTGGACTAACAGCCCCTTGTAGAATAAGGTTATCTTCAAAGGTATAAGGGCAATGCAGATGAGATGCCACCCGCTTCCACCCTGAATGAGTATATATATCCCTGTACAGTCAAAATCAATAGCTTTTCAACAACTTGGCTCGTAAACCAAGTTACTAGTACAGTACTGTACTGTACTTGCACATCAGATGCTTGATCCAGTATATACTTCATCTTGTCATTCGCCATGGCATTGGTGCCTTCAAGTCGTCTAGGACAGGCAGTCTATGTGTGGAAGCTGGGGGCTTGGCATTGAAGTTCCGCAGGCAGTACCTCCTAATGAAATACTATCTAAAGTGCAAGCAACATCCTCACCATCCTATCTGCCGCAAACTCTTCTCAGCTGAGGGTCTTTTTCACGACCGCTCAGCATGGAAACCCTTTGGTTTGGTTGCAGCTAACTTCATTGGTGAAGTTCTGCCTGAGGGGATCGATGTCTGGGACTTTCCGGAGAGTCCAGCTCCTTGGAGCAATCCCCCGCGTGAATCATGCAGGGAACTCAACAATATTGTGAAGGGCGAAACACCAGCGCCTGTCTTCAGGTCTTTGTTTTTTCAGCATGCAAGCAAGCATGCAGAGGAAATGAAGGTGTACACAAATGGATCTAAGAGTGTAGATTTTACGGTGTATGCAGTGGTGACTGAAGGCCGAAGGGGATACTTTTAGCCGACGCCTCTCTCCAATTGCCTCTATTATTTCGGCGGAATTATCCGCTATTCTACGGGCACTCAAGATGGTTGGGAACCTTGAGGGGAGCTCCTTCGTGATTTGCTCAGTTTCTAGAAGGGGAATTCCGTGGGAGCCCAATCCTTACAGAGATAATAAAATGGCTGGTCACACTTGCATCTCGACATAAACTGGTCTCTTTCTGTTGGACACCAGCGCATGTGGGAATCCATGGAAATTAAGCTACAGATTCTGCAGCTAAGCATGCTGATATCTTTGATGATGACCTCCAGTTGCCCTACAATGATAATTTGCCTCATTAAGTCTGCTGTGTTGTCTAAATGGCAGGCTGAGTGGTCTGACAATGTCCTTGATTAGCTAAAAGAGATCATACCATCTGTAGAACCTTGGCACGAAGCTTGTTTCAAAGTTCGTAGGGAGGAAACTGCACTTGCTCGCTTCCGCATTGGCCACACTAGACTCACATATGGTTATCTCATGGAAAGGACAAACCAGCCGGAGTGTACAGATTGTGCTGTTCTCCTGATAGAATGTCCATCTTTTCAACGTCAAAAGGTTAGGTACTTTGGATATATCCGCAGATCGTTCAGCCTGAGAGCAATCTTGGCTGAGGGCTGTTCCTTTTCTACAGATTTTTTTTGTTTGCATTCTGCAATGATGTTGGTATATTGGGCAAGAATTAGCAGTTTTAATTACAAGTCCATCGTCTCCCTTTTTATATTTTTAGTTTTTGTTGTTGTTGTTGTTGTTCCCCAGGCTGTCTGGCCGAACAGCTCCAAGGTCTCGAGCAAGGCCAAGGCCATAAACGAGCGCCCCCACAAAATCCTCCCTGCTTACCACTAACAAAGCCCGGGTGACCGAAGCCACTCCAAGGCAGGGAGCTGAGGAGGGTGCGGAAACGCCCGGGAAACCAAAGCCCCACCCAAGGCCCTGTGCCACTCAGCAATTATGAAGGGAAAGTTGAGGGGCAAGGGAAAAAATTTGATGCTTTGGCTCCCTATCTTGGTCAATCCACGGAAAAGACGCCGTCACTTGAGATCTAGAAGATATGTAAGTAAAAGGAACAGTCAGAGTAAGCATGTGTATGGCAGAGATCGCTCAGCTCTCACTCTGATAGACTAGCCCATCACCACATGACTAGAACCCAATCCTCTCAGCATCAGCTAGGAAAGGCCCTAGAAATCCGCCATTGGCGGGGGGATAGCTCCCCTATTTCAACTCCTTTAGGGGTTGGGCACCCGCCCAGTAAACATGTATTGTTTCAGGCACCATAATGAACAAAACAAAAATTTACAAGATTTTTTTGTATCATTCAATTGCAAACTAACTCCTGTATTCTAACTTCTTTGTGTTCCACGAATGTTCATGCGAGTTTGTCTATGTTAAAACTTCACCATTTTTCTGCCTTATAGTATATGAATTTGTTTATTATTATAATAATATATCAATAACTTGGTGCCTCTCTTCCAGACTTTTGTATCAACTAAGTATGGTAAGCTGCTCTAAATATCTACTTTCTGCACCAACACAGGTTTTCACACATGTCTTAAGTACAGTAATAACATATTTTCTAAATGAAAATTGTAAATTTTTTCTAAAAATGTGAACAAAATAATATCTTTCAATGGTGGAGATCACGACTCTCACACGAGTTTCAAGTTCTAGTCAGAAATAATATGGAAGATGAAGAATATGTCTGGTAGCACATTTTAGTTTTTGTAATCCTATTCAGTGTTTATGTTTACAGTACAACACTTTTAACGTTTTTTATTGACACGGTACCGCTGACGCCTCCCTCAGTGGGTTACCCCTTCCCAAAAATGTCTCCATTTTTATGTCAACTCCTTACCTGTTAATAATATCTACCTTTCTTGAAAGTTTTATGACTCTTTCAGCTGCTTGGTATAGAGCCATGGTATTTTTGTCTAAAAATAAAAAATGTACTTGCATATGTAAGTCTGATCCCTTGCTTCAAGAGGAAGCTCTCCAAAAGGGATGGCCATGGCAGAAATTACTTTCTGGCTCCTAGACATGCTCCCACTGCTTCATTCCATAGTGCCATTTCTATTTTGTGGATTAAGACCATTTGCACTAAAGCAGCAGTCCCTCTTATGGATGGCAGATTCACCTCTATTTTATTTGCCCCCTCCCCCCCCCCCTTTGTGGGTCCTGGCTGGAAGCATACTGTACCAAGCACTGGAGTGTTCTGATGAGAGGAACCACTGGTCCACTGCTACAGCGGCTGACTGCAACACTAAAGTGACAGGCAGTTGGGTCGACACATCCCCTGTTCTTAATAATTATAATGTAAAATTTGGAAAATAAGTAGGCCCTAACTCTTGAACATTAACCTATAACTCCCGCAACAATCTCGCTTTCTCTCCCGTTCCCAACTTTTGACTCTTCTGAATTCTCAACTCTCTGGCTAAAGCTTTCTTGTCACTCAAACAAAATATTTTTGTGCTGTTTATCTCTCCCCTAATTCTACTGATTATCCAAAATTCTTTGACTATCTAACTTCTAAAGTGGAACACATTCTATCTATCTCTCCTTTCGCAGAAATCTCCATCCTAGGAGATTTCAACGTTCACCACCGCCAATGGCTCTCCTCTCTTTCCACTAATCAACCTGGTGAACAAGCCTACGTCTTTTCTATTCAAAATGACTTAGAGAAGTTAGTCCAGCAACCCACCCGTATCCCAGATCGCTTCGGAGATCGGCCCAACATTCTTGACTTATTTCTAACTTCTAACCCTTTTCCCTCCTTTGGGCTCCTCCGACCATAAACTTATCTCTGTCACCTGTCCTATCTCTCCGGTACGGCCACCCGATCCTCCCAGCCGGCGGCGCTTGTGGCACTTTGGCGCTGCCGACTGGGAGGCTCTCCGGCAGTACTTCTTTGCTTTCCCATGGAATGACTATTGCTTCTATGGCCGGGGACCCTCGGAGAGTGCTGAATGCATTACCGAGATAATCCTCTCGGGCATGGAAGCATACATTCCATTTTCTTTCTCTCAGTCTAATACTAAAAAATCTTGGTTTTCTCGCGTTTGTTCTACTGCTGTCCGCAATAAGGAGGAAGCATTCAAACGGTACCGACGCCTTAAAACTCGAGAATCTCATTCTTCCTATGTTTCTGCCCGGAATCAAGCCAAATCTGTTCTTCGACTTGCCAAACACTTTCATCAATAGATAGCACTGAACTATCCAACTATATCTCTTCCCAAGCTTTCTGGTATATAGCCAAAAACCTCTCCAACAATTTTTCTTCCTCGTCTTTCCCTCTCCTTTTCCACTCAGATGGCACGACCATCACTTCTTCCTCTGACTCTTCTCTCAAACTTATGCTAGAAACTTCACCTTGGATGATTCCGGTGCTATTCCTCCCTTTCCATCCCCCTCTCTCCTACTTATGCCTAATATCCTAATCTCTTCTAAAAATGTATTTTCTGCCCTCTCTGGGCTTAATACTAAGAAGGCGTACAGTCCGGATGGTGTTCCTCCTGTTGCATTAAAAAACTGTGCTTCCGTGCTGACTCCCTTCCTAGGCAAACTCTTTCGTCTCTGTCTCTCCTCTAACGTCTTCCCTTCTTGCTGGAAGTTTGCTCTCATTCAACTTGTCCCAAAGAAGGGTGATCGCTCTCAACCCTCCAACTATCGTCCATTTGCTCTCATCTCTTGTATCTCTAAAGTTTTTGAAACTATTCTTGCTTCCAAAATTCTTAAGCATTTCTCTTCTCATAATCTACTCTCAGATCGCCAGTATGGCTTCCTTAACCCTCCAGCCCCGGCTATGTAATATATATATATTCCTCGAAACCCGGGGGTTTTGGCCGAAAAACTTCTACGCCTAGGCTACCGTATCTTTGTTATTCTGACTACTTCCGCATTCCCGCGCATCCCCAAGCGTAGATGTGTTTATTACCTGTGGAATGGCGTTAAGTAGAGCTCTCTAAGTTAACTGGTTGAGTTGTGATGATGATTTCAGTGGAGATAACTTTATGGCAAAAACAGCCACTTTACACTACTTTTCGATACTTAACAACAACATACAGGCACACACGAACAAGCGACGCACTCCTTCTTGTGGCCGGAGATGCGGGGCGTCGGTCCAGCCGGCTGTTGTTTACATGCGTCGGACTGACGCCTCACACACCAAGCTCACAGGCTTTCAACCACTGGGCGTTAAAGAGCCCTTCCGGGCAGCTCGTGTATGCTTTTTTATGGGCGTTCAAGAGCCCTTCCGGGAACGAAGGGTTAAGGGTCATTCTAATGGTGATCTTCTTTCATATCTCACTAACTCTTGGTCATCCTCCTTTCGGGACTTCGGTGAGACCTTTTCTATTGCAATAGACATATCGAAGGCCTTCGATAGAGTCTGGCACAAATCTTTGATTTCTATACTACTCTCCTTTGGTTTCTATCCCTCCATCTGTGTCTTTGTCTCTAATTTCCTTTCCGGCCGTTCCATAGCTGCGGTTGTGGACGGCCATCGCTCACTTCCTCATCCTATCAAGTATCAACTCCGGTGTTCCTCAGGGCTTTGTCCTATCTCCCATGCTCTTTCTAATTTTAATAAATGATCTTCTCAACTGTACCCCCAGTCCCATCCATTCATACGCAGATGAGTCTACCTTACACTACTCAATTAGTTTTCCTGAAGGCCCCAGCCATCAATCCCTCAAAAACAAACTTAATGAATCCATGCAACTCTTATCTTCTGATCCAACTACAATATCCAATTGGGGCAGAGAAAACCTTGTTGCCTTTAATTCTTCCAAAACCCATTTTCTTCATCTTACTATCTGTCCAGAACTCCCAGAGGACTATCCCTTATACTTCAACAATACAATAACCAATCCTTCATCTTCTCTCAATATATTTGGTGTCTCTTTTTCTTCTGCTCTCTCTTGGAAAGACCATATTACCAGTCTTGCTAAGGCAGCCTCCCAGAAGCTGGGTGTGCTCAACCGCCTTAAGGGGTTCTTTACCCCTGCACAGCTTCTTGCTCTGTACAGGGGCACAGTGCATCCTTGTATTGAGTATTGTTCACATGTGTGGGGAGGATCTTCTCACACCGCACTCCTAGACAAAGTAGAAAGGAAAGCCTTTCGTATCATTAACTCCCGTCCACTCACCAACTCTCTGCAATCTCTCTCTCTCCGCCACAATGTTGCATCTCTATCGCTACTACAATAATCAGTGTTCCTCAGAGCTTTCCCAGTGTAGACCACCTCCTCTACGTACGGGAATTAGTACCCATCTTGCAACACAATCCCACCCCTACTCTGTGCAACTCTCCGACCCAAGAGTGAAACGTTATTCTCAGTCTTTCTTCTATTCAACTGCTGAGCTCTGGAACTCTCAGAATCAGTCTTTCCCTCTTCCTATGTTTTAAATTGCTTCAAACTCTGTGTGTCCAGGCATTTTGGCTCAAATGTCCCCTGATTTTGGCCATGTCACTCCTTCAACTCTGGGGGAGGCATTTGCTCCAAGCAGTTCTGTCTTTTGTCTCCCTCACTCACATAGAAAAAACAATTACCAGAGTGATCAAGCTAATATTTCTACCATTTGGGAAGAGTCAGTGAGGGAATAAGTGTGGAAATTCATAGCCCATTTTGAGTTACAGAGGTTAGTGGCCATGATTTCTGGCCTACCTATTTGGAACAGGGTATAGTAAGTTTTGTTCACGTTATAGAAGTGATAAGTTAATTTCCCTTTTTACTTTAGTTTTAACATACATTATCTTTAGTTTTTTTGGGTGAACTATTGATTTAGATTACACTCTAGAACTAGATAGACTGAGCAAGTTCAGAAAGTGTACACATTATTTGTAATTGTATTCACTTTAGAATAATTACAAAATATACTAATAGCAAATTTTCTCTCCAGGTTGACTTGTCAGAGCCCATTCTATCTCGTTTTGATATCCTGTGTGTGGTGCGCGACACCGTAGACCCGGTACAGGATGAACATCTGGCCAGGTTTGTGGTGGGATCCCACATCAGACATCACCCTGGGGCCACACCTGCTGATGCCGCTGCCTTCCCTGCTGTATGTATTTATGAGCTTTATAGCTCATCATCTCAATTTGTGCATGTATCATAATATGATTCTAGATGTTTTAATTTCTGTAACAGGAGGGAACTGTTGTGTATACTTGATAAATTCTAATTTCTACATAAAGACCAAAATATACAGATCAGATATTATAATGTAAAACTTGCAAAATAAACAAACCAAAACTTATACAACTCAAAATCTCTATGTGGAAACGACGCTTAAGTAAAATAATAATTTATAAATAAAAGAACACAATCAACCACATGAGAATGGTAGTGCACTTGTGAACGTATGTGTGGGGAGGAGGCTGTGGATAGCCAACACCTTTTTCCAACACAGAATGATCCATAGGTACACGTGGAAACGGATGTTGACGATGAAGGATAAGACAGTGGTGGAACGAAAGTAATTGATTGATTATGTATGTGTGGATGAACGAATGAAGAAATCTGTGATGGATGCTAGGGTGTATAGGGGTATTGGAGGGGGTCTGTCTGATCATTATGTACTAGTAGCTAAGGTTAGGATACAAAAAAAGTGGGTGAGGAGAGCTGGAGGGAGGCGAGAGGAAGGTGGAATGGTGAGGAGGGTGGAGAGGTTACAGGAGGAGGAAATCAGGGAAGAGTACAGGAGAGCAGTAGAAAGACGACTAGGTGGGTTTGACCTGGAAGTTATGGAGGAAGTGGAGGAGATGAGCAAGGTGTTTAAGGAAGAGATCTGTGCAGCATGTGAGGAGGTGTGTGGAGTGAGGAGAAGAGGGAGGGGAGTGAAAGGTACAGCATGGTGGACAGAAGAGGTAAAAAATAGCTGTGGAAGAAAAGAAGAAAGCATATAGAGACTGGTTGGGTAATAGAGGGAATGAAGATTTCGAGAGACAGAAACGAGCGAGGTACGTGGAGAGTAAGAGGGTGGTGAAGAGAGTAGTGAAGGAAAGTAAGAGAAGAGTAGATAAGGAATCTGAGTGTAAAATGGAGGGAGAGTAAGAAACTGTTCTGGAAAGAAGTCAAGAAAGTTAGGGAAGGTAGCAAGGGAAACAGTAAGGGTGTGAAAGATAAGAATGGGAGAATGCTAGCCGAGAAGCAAGAGAGAGTCGAAAGATGGAGGGAGTACTTCAATGAGTTGCTAAATGTAAGGAATGAAGAGCCAGCAAACATAGTTGGATATGGTATGGGAGGGAGAAGAAGAGAAGTAGTGGAAGAGGAGGTGGGGATCAGGAGGTCAGAAGTGTGGGAAGCCATGAAAAGAGTGAAGTTGGGGAAAGCACCAGGAACAGATGGAGTGTGTGGGGAAATATTGAGGTATGGTGATGAGATAGTGATCGAATGGGTATGGAAAATGTGCAAACTAGCATGGGAGAAGGGGAGTACACCCGATGACTGGAAGACTGGCATAATAGTCCCCCTATATAAGGGCAAAGGGGAAAGAGGAGTGTGTGATAACCACCGAGGAATATGTCTTCTAAGCGTAGTAGGGAAGGTGTACAGTAGGGTAGTGATTGAGAGAGTGAGAGTGAGAACGGAGGAATGGATAGGCGACGAGCAGGGAGGTTTTAGGAAGGGAAGAGGATGTGTAGATCAGATTTTTACCCTGAATTGTGTTGTGGAGAAATATCTGGAGAAGAAACAAAAGGTGTATGTTGCCTTTAGGGACTTGGAGAAGGCCTATGACAGAGTGGATAGAGAAGGTTTGTGGAAAGTACTTAGAATATATGGAGTAGATGGCAAGTTGCTGAAAGCAGTGAAGAGTATGTATGATCTGGAACGCAGACAAATAAACAATAAAATAAGGTGGGAGACAAGGAGGGGGGTGAAGGAGAGGGAGAGAGAGATTGCTAGAATTGGTGCCGCTAGAGGAGCGGCGAACACATCCAAAGGTAAAGGTAAGGTGAAGGATAATCCAAAAATATTCTGGAAGTACATTCAGGAAAAGTTAACAAGAAGAGTAGGGATCCCAGAGCTGGTAGGGGGTTGGATGATGGGAGTAGAGCGGAGACTGATAAGGAGAAAGCAGAGGTGCTGGGGAAATACTTTGGGGGGGGGTACTAACAGTGGAGTCGGATGATGCAGTGCCTACTATTCCCATCAAACAGGCACCGGCACTAGAGCTAATAGAGTTTTCCCATGCTAGAATAAGAAGGGCTATAGAAAAAATGAACAGAAGTCCCCGGGACTGGATGGGATACACCCAAGAATCATAAAGGAAGGAGGTGAGATGTTAGTAGAGCCTTTGAAAATGTTACTTGAGGTATCGTTTAATACAGGACAAATCCCGATGGACTGGAGAGAGGCGAACATAACAGCTATATTTAAGAAGGGAAAGAGAATTGACCCAGGGAATTATAGACCAGTCAGTTTGACAAATGTTGTGTGTAAACTAATGGAAATGGTAATTAGAGAAGGAATAATGGAGCATATGAAGTCAAACCAACTTTTCAGTGGGTGACAGTTCGGATTCTTGCCGGGGAGGTCGACGGTACTACAGCTAATTAGGGTGGTAGATGATTGGATACAAATTCTAGAAGATGGTGATGTAATAGACGTGGTATATTGCGATTTTATGAAGGCCTTCGATAAGGTCCCACATAAAAGGTTAATAGAGAAAGTTAGAAGCTATAATATAGGGGAGAAATGTGTGAAATGGATAGAAGCCTTCCTGAAAGATCGGAGACAGAGGGTACTGGTGAATGGAATAGGCTCGGGGTGGAGGGAAATTACAAGTGGGGTACCTCAGGGATCTGTGTTGGGACCACTGCTGTTCGTTATATTTATCAACGACTTACCTGAAGTTATAACTAATGGAAGTGAGGTATACCTGTATGCAGATGACACTAAGCTGTATAGAAGAGTGAGGAGTAAGGAAGATGTGGGTTTGCTTCAAGGAGATGTGGAGGGCATGAAGGGATGGTCTGAGCATTGGTTAATGCCTTTTCATCCAAAAAAATGCAAGTACATGCGGATTGGGACAAGCAAGATAGACAAGGTAGGATACAGTATGTATGAAGCGATGGAGGAAGTGAATGCAGAAAAGGATATAGGAGTAGTGATAGACAATAAGTTAAATTTCTCAGAACATTTAGCGGAAAAGATAAACAAAGCCAATAGAATTGTAGGGCTGATAAGGACATTTGTGTCACTTGACGAAGAAATCTTCAGGAATCTATACAGCGCTGGTTAGGCCGCACCTGGAATATGCGAACCAGGTGTGGGCTCCATATATGGTAAAGGATATAGAAGCAGTGGAGAAAGTGCAGAGGAGAGCTAGCAAGCTGGTACCAACGTTGAAGAACGCGGGCTATGAGCAGAGGTTGAGGACACTGGGGCTTCCGACACTGGCATATAGGAGAAAGAGAGGGGATATGATAGAGACTTTAAAGATAGTGTCAGGAAAGTACGAGGAGGATGTGTGTGAAGGTATCTTCTTGATGCGGGAGGGAACAAGAACGAGAGGACACTCTAAGAAAATTTACAAAGAAAGAAATAGGCTTGAGAAGGCAAAGAACTCATTTTGTGATAGTGGTAAATGAGTGGAACGCACTGCCCCAGTATGTAGTCGATTCCGAATCAATAAGGGAGTTTGAAAGTAATCTTGATAAAGCATGGGGAAGACAAGATTTGAAGTTTGATTATAAAGCAAAAATACAGAATAGTAAAAATGTTGCGTCTGCTACCGCCGCCGCCAACACCGTGAAAGACCGCAGCAGTGCAAGTACTGGTACTGAGCTGGATACAGCGGCAATATTGTGAATTCGCGTAATACCTTACCTTTAGATACCTTTAGATGTGTTCGCCGCTCTTCTAGCGGCACCAAGGAGCGCGACGCCCCTCGTTATGGGTGGTGATTTGGTGCAGTAGACTGTTTGAAGCGACAGCTCGCTCCCTTGCGAGGATGGGCTCGTCTGGCACTTTTTGCAGTTCGACATCTAGGGCTCTCTTGAAGTTGTCTAACGAGATGTCCCTCATGTCTCTTACTCGCCGTGGGAGTTTGTTGAAGAGACGTGGGCCTCTGTGTGATAACCAGCACTCTCGCAGAGAGCCCATAGCACCCCTGTTATTCATCCGGGGGATTTCGCATTCCCATCCTCTCCTATCACTGAATTTCATGACTATCGGAGTATGTAGGTTTGGTACTAAACCCTCTGCGATTTTCCACGTGTATATTATTAGGTAACGTTCTCTTCTACGTTCCAGTGAGTACAGATTCAGTGCTCTTAAACGCTCCCAATAGTGTAGATGTTTTATCGAACTTATATGCGAAGTGAAATTTCTTTGTACACTCTCTACGTCATTTATTTCACCTGCTTTGTATGGGGATGTTAATACGCTACAGTATTCAAGCCGCGGTAGCACTAGAGATTTGAAGAGCGTTATCATAGGTACTTCACCGCGTGTTTTAAAAGTACGCAGAATCCAACCCGTTAGATGTTTCGCAGCCGCCACTTTGACCTGGTTATGTACTTTGAAACCCATATTTTCAGACATTAATACCCCCAGGTCTTTCACACTGTCTTTCCGTTCTATTATGTGGTTAGATTCTGTTAAGTAATTTGTAATTTCTTTAACACCATTATTATCTCCGTACCGTATTAATTGGAATTTTTCCTCATTGAATTGCATGTTGTTTGCATAGGAATAACATACCTTATGGAGAAAAATACATGGGCGGCAGCCCGCCTGAGACCCTCACATTTTCGTCAATAAACATGAACAAAGACTAGGCCGGCGCTGCTCAACTGTTGTTGTTGTTGTTGTTGTTATTGGCGCACTCTCGTATTCAGTAGTTCGTTCTTTGAACGATGGCAGTTTAATTTATTTAACTTTCTTCATATTACTTGCTTGCGAGATGTTGCAGGGGGAAGATGTTTGTTTCTCGATTGGCCTACCCAGAATACGACTGGGCGCCGAAAATATAAGTTTTCCAACACCCAATTGCTGTCCCAACTTCTATTATCGATTTTCAATATTCATATAAGCTCAAATAAATGCACATGGAAAAGAAATATGCCTAATGCCTAAATATTACGAATTTTGTTAAAATCGAAGGGTTGTACATAAAGGCTATAATAGGTCTACAGTAATAGAAACAAACAATAGCCATTGCTTACCTTAAAATTAAATGCTTAGCAAGTGTCCAGGATACGCAATTAATAGGCCTACTGCGTATCCTTTACACTTGGATTAAGCATTTAATTTTAAGGTAAGCAATGGCTATTGTTTGTTTCTATTACTTTAGACCTACTGTAGCCTTTATGTACAACCCTTCACTTACTAATAGCCTCGTATCTGGCGACAAGGGTAGCGCACTTTCCAGCTAACTCACAGGATGTTTGTCACTCTCATTGTCACTATTTTCACTTTCCCTGGCACTACACTTTCAAGCTCTTCAATATCGGACAAATCTTTATGATCTAATTCACTTAACACTCTCAAAACATCACCAGGACTTAGAATGTCATTCGTTTTCACTTTCTTCTCATTATTCTTAGGCCTACGTGTTGGTTGGGCCGCGGCAGAGTTAGGTTATTATTTATTACAGTAGAACTATTTATGTGAGACATTTATGGGTGTACGATACACAATTTTAGGTGTCACTTCCACTTATAATTATTATGTCACTTTTAGGCATTATTGTGATATATATTTGAGTGTCACTTTCACTACGGTGATTCATAGCCCCTTATCTTCCTCACTATCTCTCTGCTGCCTCCTCTCTTGCTCTATTCAGCGCACTTTCCAGGATAGACTTTCTATAAAAATAACTAGCTACCTTGGCAGGGGAAGGGGTTATGGGAGCACTAGGGGTGCGAGAATCTAGTGTCGTATCTGGCGACAAGGATAGCGCACTTCCCAGCTGACTCACAGGACGTTTTTCACTCTCATCGTTACTATTTTCACTTTCCCTGGCACTACACTTTCAAGCTCTTCAATATCGGACAAATCTTTATGATCTAATGCACTTAGCAGTCTCAAAACATCACCAGGACTTAGAATGTCATTCGTTTTCACTTTCTTCTCATTATTCTTAGGCATACGTGTTTGTTTGGCCACGGCAGAGTTAGGCACAGAATCGGACACAGGCTTTTCATTGTTTTCCAATGTATCGATGGTGGCGGATCGTTAAGAACTGACGTTGCGTCATAGTGCGAGCGTGGGTGCGCTGCAGGCTCCCTCGTAACAAAATAAATAGCCCGCGATCTTCAAGATCTCATATTTTATGCGCGGGAGTATAAGAGGCCTACCGAGGTCCGCGGTGGAAGTTGTGTGAGGAGTATAAGAGGCCAACCGAGGTGGAAGGGTTAACAATAGTACAAAATACAAATAGCACTCACTAACGATAGTGCTATCGGGTAGGTACCTGTAAGCATAGCATGCCTCAAGTGACCCCTAACAATTGCTAATTACGGGTATTGATACTAGATCGCAAAATCTAATTTATTTCTATTTTGCAATTCTATTTA
Source organism: Paralithodes platypus (assembly GCA_032716605.1). Taxonomy (NCBI): domain Eukaryota; kingdom Metazoa; phylum Arthropoda; class Malacostraca; order Decapoda; family Lithodidae; genus Paralithodes; species Paralithodes platypus. The sequence continues at coordinate 4,655,070 of CM064520.1, forward strand.
ATTTATCTCTGTTTACGGTGGCTGGCTTCTTTGATATCCAGAAGGCGTACGATACGACCTGGCGTTACTCGGTCCTCCGTACTATTCATGATCATGGGATATAGAGTTGCCTACCGATATTCTTATCCAACTTTCTCGCCGAACTTTCACTGTCAGAATTAAAATGTAAAACTTGCAAACTAAACAAATCAAAACTTGGACAAAGACAATATAAAGGCAACATAACTTATCAGACACTTTTCAGCTTGAACGAGGCATTCCGCAAGGGATTGTGCTGAGTGGTGCCCTTTTCACGATTGCGAACCTACCGCAGAGTGTTTGACACAATCTCTATGACGATGATCTAGCGATCTATTATTCCTCACGCTCCCTCCGGCATTCCTAATGGATACTCAATACAGTACTGCTATACATAACAACAGCTTGTGCTTCGTCTGTTGGTTTCCAGTTTTCCGCAGAGAAGACATAGGTGATAATGTTTTACAAAGATAAACGGTGGTTAAAAGATCAGGTCATCCAGTCGCAGATTTTGAATACCCCCATTTTGTTTTAGCCAGAGGTAAAATTCTTAGGTCTTATCTACGATTATAATCTTAACTAGAATGCGCATATTGCGTTGGTTCGGGTGAAATGATATTCGGCACTTAACCCTTTCCCTGCGAGAGACGTTCCCGAATGCCATGGCAATTTACAGGCTTTTAAAGCCTCTTAAAGCCTGTAAAATCGAGTGTGAGGGAGCGGGAGCGTGGCAGGCCACACGTCCTTCTCTCAGCCAGGCGGTCGCGGCACTGAAGGCTCCGAGTCAGAGTCTTGCGAGATATACAATGATGCCAAAGGCAAATGTAGCGCGACATTAGCGATAATTGCTCATTTTAGCGAATGTTTATGGTAGCGCTGCGGGTGAATCCCGCGAGCTATGAAACTCGTTTTGGTGTAATTTTGAAGCTATTTTCTTCTAGTTTTCGGCTGAATACATATAATTTCATTCAGACACTTGCCTAATCAATCAGGAGTGCCTGAATGAGCCCTAATATGGTGGAAATATGCCCGCAGTGTAAGTGTTAATGTTCTCAAGAAATTGTCTCATACATCCTGAGGTGCTACGCGTTCCTCGTTGTCCTTACTTATAAGCCACTGTTCTTTCTATCCTGGACTATGGCTGCTCCGTCTATCGGGCTGCGTCGGAGATGAGACTGAGACTACTTAATCCACTACACCATCCTCTCCAACTCTGGCTGTGTTGGCTGAATGCGGGAAGGAAACCCCGACTGCACTACCATGGTGATTTAGTTCCTATGCGCCGAGCATTACGGCTTCAAGATATTGACTGCCCTGTTCGTGACCTCTTCCAAATACCTTCTGCTTCTGACCTCACATTCCCTGGCAGGGTTGCACGCCTTCTTGCCTCTTCTTCCCTCAATATCCGCCTCCTCCCTCCCATTCATATGTGTCCATCTTGGGCACTCTGTCTACCCCAGGTATGCACGTATTTATCCTTTTTATCTTAAACGTAATATCACTGCTTCTGATGTATGCCAACATGCACTCTAGCATATCCGTCGCAAGTCACCCCATGTAGCGATTTACACTGACGGTTCCAAGGTTTCCTCATGTGTCGGTTGTGCTGCGGTGTCCCCCACTACACTATACAGATCTCGCTCCCACCCCAGGCAACAGTTTTTACAGCGAAGTTGTATGCTGTACGTGCTGCCCTTGATATAATTCACGACTCTCCTCCGTCGAGGTATGTTATATATAGTGACTCATGGAGTGCCCTAGCTGCCCTCCAGATGTTCGAACCACAAAATAAAGTACAGTAGTACAACAACTCCAGTGGTCCTTCCATTCCCTGTATAACCGTGGTTTCACAATTCAAGTTTGCTGGGTGCCTGCCCATGTCGGCATCCAGGGGAACGAAGTTGCCGATCGGATTGCAAAGGAGTCCGCAGACTTAAGCGGGCATCACACTGGGCCAAATTCTCGTCATCCTCCAATCTCCAGTCTCCGTTTCCAGTCAGTAGCGCCGGCAAATCTATCACACACGCCAAGCGTCCTGGCTGCGTGAGTCTCCGACACAACAACAACTACGTCCGACCTTTGCCTATATTGGTCCGTTTCACCTATACTGTAATGTATAGTAATATGAATTTACATCTACAATTATAATGCAATATGACTCAATCTACACGTTAGTGTAATTTTTTTTTTAAATGAAGCTTATATGAGGAAATTTATATTTTGAACTTTTTTTATTCATACCAATCGCCGTGGCGTAGGCTACAGAACAGTGGTTTCACTTAAACTGTAGAATAATATGGATTGATATTGACAAACTTTGTGTAATAGGACCCAATCTATACGTTAATGTTGCTATGTTTTGCGTGTGAAGCTTATATAAGTAGCTATGAGGAAGTTTTTCGCAAAATATAGGCTATAGCCTGACGGAGCCCCTGTCGTTACCTCGGCACTAAACGATTGTTTATATTGTGCTGTTTCACCAATAATTTAGAGTAATATGGATTTATATCGACAATTATATTTCAATATGACTCAATCTGCAAGTTTGCATGATTATGTTTTATATTTGGAGCATATAATTATGAGGAAATATTTTGAACTTTTCGGAGGTTGTAGAATGCTTGGTAGGCTATAATCCTGTGTATGCGGGTAGACCTGTATTTATCTCAATAATTTGGTAATGTTACAATATATTTTTACATTTTACATTCATAAATAGTCCTCTAATGTACTAGGTTAGGTTAGGCTAGATTAAATATATTGTTCAATGATTCTTAGTAAATAGGCATCTGAAAAACAGTTCCTCCTGCTACACAACCGAATGTTTTCGTTTCATACCAATCCCCGTGGTGTAGGTATAGGAAGTGGTTATTTAGCTGCAAGTGGTGTAGCTATTTTAGCATTAATTCACTTAGTTTATGTCTATCCGCAGCCCTTCTCACAATCAAAACACACAATTATGTAGCAAAATATATATTTCGACGGAATATACTTGAGATATCAATGAGATTAAATGCGAGCTGTAAAGAGGCTGACAATCTACCTCCATCAAAAAATGGAGCTTCCCACCCAGTGCGGGAAGCATCCTAGCTCCATCAAATGGTGAGATTTGTGCTGGAGACTAGCGGTAGCTCCATTTTTTGCTGAAGAATTACGAGAATTGGCCCAGTGTGATACTCCCTATACCAGTCGCCCATGCTGCTTTGCCCGTCGGCAACTGGATTGCAGCATTGCGACCAGTTATTACTCAGCGATGGCAAATATTTTGGTCCTCTCAATCCTCTGCCACCAACCTCCTTTGCCTTGTCAAACCTACAGTTGGCCCTTGGTAATCATCATTTCAATCAACCCTTCATTGCGAAGTTCTTCTGACCCGTCTCCGGATTGATCACACGTTTAACCCATGGCTAATTAATGTCGTCCCCACACGGTATTCAACCTCAGTGCTCCACATGCGGCACGCCTGCCACATTTTTACAGACTCAAAAATATTCCCGTCTACGCTTTCTTTATTTTGGCAATAATGACCGTTGTGCCATACTAGCAGAATCTCCGTCCTCCTCCCCCTACCGTCTTTTCCGCTTCCTTAAAGACTCCTCTCTCTTTAGTTTCATTTAATCCCTTCGTAATCTTTCCATTCCTGCATTGATTGATCTCCCATCATGATCTAATCCTTCCGGCCTGCCCTATGGAAGTTCTATTGGGAACTCAATGGTCTGGTTATAATAATAATAATAATCTGGTCTTTTATTTCTCGCAAGCGCCAGTTCTTCCAGAGGAATTCACTAGCGCTTGTAACACAGCGCACCACAATCAAGAGAAGTGTGGTGCAGTTCACCTGTAGTTCAAGCAACAACAATTATTTAACATGGCAGCAGTTAGTCTGTAACGACCTGTCACTGTGCCACTTGCAAGATCATAACTCCTACAGAAGAGAAAGGTTTTCAACTGTTTTTTGAAAGAGTATGGAGTTCAGCTGTCTAATTGATAAAGGCAATTCATTATATAACCTAGGAGCCACGAAAGAAAAGGACCGATCAGAGAAAGAGGACTGCTGGATAGCTACCGGTTCATCAAGACGCAGCACATCATCACTGCTTCTCAGGATCGTTCTGCACAGGGCGTCTCAAGAGGTCAGCAAGATACTTAGGTTCGCCAAACATAAGTGCCTTAAAAGTCAAAAGACACAACTTAAACTCTATCCCAGCTTTAACTGGCAACCAGTGCAGCTTTTATCAAATATAAAGAAGTGGGGGTTCTTGGAGGTAGATCAAATATGAGCCTCGCTGTTCTATTTAGTATGGACTGAACTTTTTGTAGCAAGTAATTAGGAAGGCCAACCAATAAGGCATTACAATAGTCCACACGTGATAGGACAATTGAGTGAACCCATGTTAGAAGACAGCGCTTGTTAAGAAACCGTCTCACTGAATACAAGTTTCTGATTTGGAGATTAAACATTTTGATGACCTGATTGATGTGATTCTCATAGTTCAATTTAGAGTTAAAGTATACTCCAAGGTTTCGCACTGAGCTTACTGGGCGAAGTTGAGAACCTCCTATATCCAGAGTCACTACATTTTCAGCATCATTTCCCCTTCTATTTCCATGAATGATAATTATCTCTGTTTTGTTCTCATTCAGTTTGAGTTTCCGCTTTGCCATCCAGATCTTAATGTCCGACAATAAAGATTCCATTTTGGTCTTGGTATCATTAATGTTTTCTATCTTCACATACAACTGAGTGTCATCAGCGTAAAAGTGATAGGCAACACCATGAGCATCTAGCAAGGATGCCAAGCTGCTAGTGTAAACTATAAAGAGGATCGGTCCCAGAACCGTTGCTTGAGGAACTCCAAACAACAGGGGGGCTTGGTCAGAGATGGTATGGCCAATCACCACATGCTGAAATCTATCTGATAAATATGATTTGAGGAGCAAGAGTGCTCTTTCACGAACACCGTAAGAATGCAGATCTTTTAACAGTAGGTCATGGTCCACTGTATCAAAGGCCGCAGAAAGATCCAACAAAACCAAGAGAGACGCCTTCCCGTTGCATGTGTTCTCCACCAAGCCATTCTGAATCTTCCATAAAGAGGTCTCAGTTGAATGGTATTTCCTATATGCAGACTGAGCAAGAGGAACAGCTTTGTTCTGTTCAAGCTACGATGAGAGTAAAGCTGTAGATATTATATACCTTGATTTTCAAAAGGCCTTTGACAAAGTTCCCCATAAACGTTTACTGCTAAAACTAAAAGCGCATGGAATACAAGACGGTGTGTTGAAATGGATAGAAAATTGGCTCCGCAACAGAAAGCAAAGGGTAGTCATAAACGGTAAGGCATCTAAATGGACCAATGTAAGTAGCGGGGTACCCCAGGGATCGGTACTAGGACCAATTCTCTTTCTAATTTACATCAACGACATAGATGAGGGTCTCACCTGCACAATCTCAAAATTTGCTGACGATACAAAAATTGCAAATAGCGTACTCTCAAAAGAACAAGTTGACGATATGCAACACAATCTAGATAAATTGTCATGTTGGGCCCAAATTTGGCAAATGAGTTTCAATGCGGATAAATGTAAAGTACTACATGTCGGATACCTAAATGAGAAAGCAAACTATTCGATGAATGGCACTCAGCTTAAGAATGTAAACAGAGAAACTGATCTGGGAGTAACAATATCGAGTAACCTAAAACCGAGTCAACAATGTTCAGAAGTTGTTAAGAAGGCAAACAAAATAATTGGCTTTATAGGCAGGTCATTTGAGCATAAATCCAAAGAAGTTATCCTAACCCTTTACAATTCCTTAGTCCGCCCTCTTCTGGAATACTGCGTTCAATCCTGGTGCCCTTATTACCAAAAAGATATAAACAAGCTAGAACGAGTTCAACGTAGAGTTACCAAAATGATACCTAGCCTAAAGAACAAACCATACGAAGAGCGTCTTAGAGAATTAAATCTATTTCCTTTAACCCAGCGCAGATTAAGAGGCGACTTAATTCAAGTGTTCAAAATCATCAAAGGCATCGACAATATGAACTGTAGTAAGTACTTCACTATCGACCAATCTAATTACACGCGGGGAAACGGTTGCAAAATTATTGGTAAATCTTTTAACTCGCACGAATCTAAGAATTTCTTCTTCAATCGAGTTGTCAACTTGTGGAATGGGCTTCCCCGAGACGTTATAGACTGCAGCACCGTTGATTCATTTAAATTCCGCCTAGACAAATATCTCGCATCAAACCCGCGACTGACTGCGTTTGTAAATGAATAACTTTATCCTCCCCTCAGTTACTAACCCATATGTCCCCTACTAACTTCCTAGTCCTGCCACGTTAGTGGCAGGGCAGTAGTTCCCTTTCCAATGTTCCCTTACCCACTCTAAACCACTGTTTGGACACTTGATCCTCAGTGTTTTGGAGGACAAGCAACCTAGAAGGGTCACTAGACCTGTTGTTGCTTGATTTCCTTTGTATTCCTTTGTAAGCAATGGTAACAATTGATCAAGTATGGCCCGCTCAATTATTTTTGAAAGAAATTACAAGTTTGAAACAGGTCGGTAATTTGACATATCCCCAGCATCAAGTCCAGGTTTCTTTAGAAGAGGCACCAATAGAGCTTGTTTCTCAGATTGAACAAAGTTACCCTCCATGAAAGCATCTGTTTACAATTTTACAGATGAAGTCTGTGACATGCAGATAGACAAATGACATCTTGGATACATTAATAGGATCAAGCTTGCAGAAAGTTTTATTATGTCTCTGACATAACTAATAATTTTGCTTATGTCCACTGGATGGAATGATGAAAGGATATGATTAATTTCATGTGGAGGTTGGAAATCCACCGAAAACTCGTCATTGATCAATGTATTATCTAACTCATTTCTAATGCGTGTTATCTCAGTCGTGAAAAATGAAGAAAAATCAGAGGCCAGTCGAGCGCTTGGCACGGAGGCAGGACAGGGAGCCATGTTCTTCCGACCTAACGAACCATTTACAACCTCAGCAAGCTTCTTTTGATCATTGCCACAGGAATCAACTCTGTTTTGATAATACTTAGACTTTTCAGCTTTCACTGCACTGACTACATCTTTTCTTGCCGATATATATTCCAGTCGAGTTTCCTCCGTTCGTTGCAAGCGCCACTTTCGTTCTGCTCTCCTACGTTGTCTGCGGAGAGAGTTAACTGGTGGGCCGCACCAAGGTGAATCATCACGCACAATAATTGTTTTCACAATCTCCGGGCAATGATGATCAAAGACAGATTGAAGTACCCTGTTATGAATCTCAGTTCATCGGATGAAAGAACAGAGCAGCTAATGGCATTTAGAGACTGGTCAATTTCATGGCAAATTTGCTCTTGATCAATATTTTTGTAATTTCTGAACCTAATTTCCTTTTTATAGGAAGATACTTTGGATACGCTGATATAAAAAGTAATTAAAACATGGTCAGAGACTGTAGGTGCTATCGGATCAACTTCAATGCCCGAAACACTATTGCAACCAACTGGAGATAAAACCAAATCAAGAATGTGCCCACAAATATGAGTCGAGTGGGACACATGGTTGACAAAATTAGTTTGACCGATCAATTCAAGAAATTCAGAAGAAAAGGGCTTCAAAGATGGATTATAATCCTTGGATTGATAATTATCAATCCAATAATTAAAGTCACCACAGATCAGCAACCCACCAGTCTTACTAGCAATTGCCTCCAAAAACTGACCAAACTCATCCATGAAGTTTCTATCCGTGCCTCGATGACCTGGTCGATAGATAGTTGCAATTCTAAAGGTTTGCTGACGATGGTTCATTACTACTTCCAGGAGTTCAAAAGAAGATGGGACAGGAACATAGTCTGAGCGAGAAATACTTGTGATCGCGAGAGAATAAATAAGCGCTACGCCTCTACCAGGGTGGTCTGCAGAAGGTCTAGGTGCGCTAATTATGGAGTATGATTTGGGCAAAGCACTGCGAATAATCTGGATGTCGGATTCACACAACCAAGCCTCTGTCAGGCACAAGACATCGAGCTCAAATTCACTTAAAGTCTCAATTATATGATCCATCTTGTTACGAAGGGAACGAATGTTTAGCAAACCCACTCTTAATTGTATTGTATTGTTTAATTGTACAATATATACAAAAATATATATATAGCTAATATTTACGCTGCGATTATTTTTTCTGAGTTTGGGAGGCATTTCAGTGAAGGTAAAGTTTTAAAATAATTGTACGGTATATTACAGTTAGGAACTGGAGGGAGGTAAATAGAGTAAGGAAAGAGTTGGTGAAAGATGCAAATGGAGAGTTACTAGTGGAAGGAGCTCAAGTGAGGAAAAGATATGCTGAGTATTTTTAATCTTTGCTATATGTAAGAGATGGAAGGGAGGCAGTGGTTGATGGAGATAGGTTACCCATGCCCACCCAGATGGCAGGAAATGAATGAAAGGATTGGGAAAAATTAGGTGAAATAAGGGTGGGAAAAGCAGAACGTATGGATGGTATTGCTGTGGAGTGTATTAAGAAGGGTGGAGATGTGATAATAGATTTCTGGTGAGACTATTCAATGTGTGCTTTGTTGTGTCAATGGTACCACTAGACTGGGGGAGTGCGTGTATTGTGCCTTTGTACAAGGGGAAGGTAGACCGGCAAGATTGTTTAAGTTATAGAGGTATTAGTTTATTATCAGTGGTTGTTGTGGTTGTTGTTCCCTAAGCTGTCTGGCCGAACAGCCCCGAGTCCCTGAGGAAGGCCATGGCCACGATCGGGCTTTCCCACAGAGCTCTCATTGAGTGTAATTGTGTTGTTGGCGTAAGTGGTTGTGTGAAATGCAGTCTTCTATGATGTGTTTAATGGTATGGGGTGCTGTGTTACATCCCGGGCAGACGTCGACGACGGAGTCATCCAGTCTCTTCTGATAGCTCAGGAGAGCTGGATGGTGTCCGCATCTCAGCCTGGCCAGGTGGACTCTGTTCTTGCGAGGAAGGGAGGATTCGGAAGGATGGATTTCGGGAGGTCGTGCTTGCAGCTGCGTGTTGTCTGTGAGTGAGTGGATGGATCGGCTAGAGATATGAGTATGGATGTGCTTCTGGAAGTTGGTTCGGGGTGGACAGGGAGGGAGAGAGGATAGTAATTGTGTGTGATACCGTGTGCTGGGTGTTGTTTTGATATTTCTTGGTGTCTGTGGGTGTGTTGCCATGTAGTTTAGTGGGTGGTCCTGGTTCATGGAGGCTGCTGCCAGGAATTGAGTGCCTCTCATGACCAGATGGTCTTTGACTTTGAGGATTTTGGTTTCTTGATGTAGGTGATCTGTGGGTGCAGTAGCTGTGCAGCCTGTAATGATCTTTAGGGCTTTGTTTTGAATAGTCTGTATGGTCTTATGATGTGTTTCAGCTAGGTTAGAAGCCCAGACTGGGTTTGTGTATTCCATCACTGATCTTATGTATTGTTTATATACTGTGGAGGTGGTTTCTTTGTTGTGTCCAAATTTTGTGTGAGCAAGTGACCTGAGGGCGTTAAGTCTGGGTGTCAGTTTCTTTTTAATATTTGTGGTGTGCTGTTTGAATGTCATATGAGTATCATATGTTACTCCTAGGATTTTGGGTGTGTGTGTATGTGTTAGGGGTGTGTTGTTTATGGTGAGTTGAGGGATGTATTCGTGTTCTGTCCAGCTTGTGAGCAGGGTTGCGGTGGATTTGGCTGGAGCTAGATTAAGTCTGTTTGTAGTGTGTTGAGATAGGGTTGAAGTAGATCTGTTGCACTGTTTGGGTCATGGTGTGTGCATGTGAGTGTTATGTCATCTGCATAGGAGGCTAAGTTTATTTGGGGCGTATTGGGTGTAGTTATATCGTGCATGTACAGATTGAAGAGTGCGGGCGATAGGACGGATCCTTGTGGGACTCCGTTTGGAAAGTTTCTGATTCTAGATGACTGACCGGCAAAAGATACGTGTGCACATCTGCCTGCTAGGAAGTTGGCCAGCCACCTTTTTGTGTTGTGCATGTTTGTGGTTGGAAAGCTGTATGGCAGGGTGTTGATAGAGAGGATAATAAAGGGTACAGAAGGTGCAATAGAAGAGCATGCGGTTTTATGAGGGGAAGAGGGTGTGTGGATCAGATTTTTGCAGTAAGACAGCTATGCGAGAAGTATTTAGAGAAGCATAAGGAGCTATTTTGGGCTTCAATGGATTTGGAAAAAGCGTATGATCATGTGGATCGAGAAGCAATGTGGAAGGTGCTAAGGATTTATGATATTGGAGGAAATTTGTTAAGAACAGTCAAGAGTTTTTTAATGAAAAGAGCAGAGTGTGTGTTAGAGTAGTAAATAATGAGTGTGGTTTAAGGTAAATGTAGGTCTGCGACAGGGTTGTGTAATGTCACCGTGGTTGTATAATGAATATATGGATGGTGTGGTGAGGGAGGTGAAAATGAGAACTAGGGGCACAGGATTGGGTGTAGTAGGAAAAAATGGTAGAGATTGGGAGTTGAACCCGTTGCTGTTTCCTGATGACACATCATTGGTGGCGGATTCTGAGGAGAAACTGCAGCGAGTAGTCAAAGAATTTGGTGTGGTTTGAGGGAGGAGGAAGCTTAGGGTGAACGTCAATAAAAGTAAAGTGATAAATAGGGTGAATCTAGATGTACGGATTGATAGGGAAATACTGGAACAAGTTGAGTGTTTTAAATATCTAGGAGGAATGATAAGCAGGAACGAAGGTATTGAAATGGAGGTAAAACTGAGTATGTGAAGGAAGGAAAGTTTTTGGAGCAGTGAGAAGTATGTATAAGGTGGGAAATCTCGGAATGAAAGCTAAAAGTGCAATGTATCAAGGGATAGTTGTACCAATAGTGATGTATGGGGCTGAGACATGGGCTCTGAAGGCAAATGAGAGAAGAAAGATGGATGGAATGGAGATGAGCTGCTTGAGGAGTATGTGTGGAGTGACTCGTAGAGACAGATTGAGGAATGAAGAGATACTGTACATACTTTCCATTCATGATTTCTGAGGGGCACAGGGCCTTGGGTGAGGCTTTGGTTTCCCGGGCGTTTCCGCACCCTCGTCAGCTCCCCTCCTTGGAGTGGCTTCAGTCACTTGGGCTTTATAAGTGGTAAGCAGGGAGGGTTCTGTGGGGACGCTCGGTTATAGGCTTGGCCTTGCTCGGGACCTTGGGGTTGCTCGGTCAGACAGCCTGGGGAACAGCAACAACAACAACAACATAGGAGAGTGTGGCAGCAGGAACATTTGTTGGCCAGAGTGGACAGAAGGATGCTGTGCTGGTATGGACATGTTGAGTGAATGGAAGATGAAAGGCTTACAAAGAGATGTGAGTCAGATACAAGGGGAGGTAGAGGGGCAGGAAGACATCCATTGAGATGAAGAGATTGTGTAGTACAAGTGTTGGGAGATGAGAAATGATTATAGAATAGGCAAGAGAAGTGGTAATAAATAGGAATGAATGGAGAATGCTTGTGAATAGATGAGGGAAAACGCGGTCGTTTGGGAGAGGGGGTCGTGCGCCAGTTGGACTAGATAATTGTCAGTCAGGCGCCTGGCCCTGGGAGCCGGTATATTATGAAGGGTACACCTGGATAGGTGGTAGGCGGGCACTGTGGTGTGCTTCGCTGCATGTCTGCCTGCTGAGACTGGAACTTCCCCGGGAGGTCGGGGGCCGGGAGAGTGCTGGAGTACCCTCCTGGGTGAATTTGTGTGTGTGTGTGGGGTTTTTTTTTTGGGGGGGGGGAGATTATGTCTTACTCCAGCTAAATAGAAGAAAAAAAAATGGTATGTACCTGAGTATATACAGTAGATAGATAGAAATATAGTGGGTAGAAGAGGTAACATATTTTAATTGTATTCTAATTTCTATCTTAGGATGGCACTGTGGTGGGTGGGTCTAACTTGGCTGGTGTAGAGAGAATCCCACAGGACCTACTGAGGAAATACATCATCTACGGTCGAGAGAAGGTTCGCCCTAAGCTGCACCAGATGGACCAGGACAAGATTGCAAAGATGTACTCTGAGCTCAGGAGGGAATCTATGTCAACAGGTTTGTTTCTCTCTTCTATTGAGGGGGTGACCTGCTTTTTTTTCTATCTCTGGGTTGTATTCATTCAACCTACTGTTTTAAGACGTTTATCCTCATCCAGGTGTCGATATATACATGGCGAGAGATACCATCACATTTTGGATAATGTGTTAGACAGCTGGCTAAATTTGTACATTTTCAATGGAAAAATGTCTCCGGCAAAGCCGGATTTCTCGATAAAATGCTGGCTCGTTATTGCTTCCAGGAAAAAATTGTACCAGTATTTGTTAGTGACCTGATGAAGCTATCTGTGAAACATTGTCAATAAAGTGCTCTTCCTCAGATGGTGTTTTTTTTATCCATTCTGTCTACTTTTCAAGTTATCACTCAACAAAAAATTGACACCTGGATGGGGATAAATGTCTTAAAACAGTAGGCTGAATGGGACTGAATGGATACAACCAAGAAAGAGAAAAGAAGCAGGTCACCCCCCTTAATGTCCTTTGCTTTGTATGTATTGTACTACAGTATTGTTATATCTTGTCAAATTTGTTTGTATGGTGTATTAAATAATATTCAATATGCAGTATTATCATCTTATATTACTAGTTTGAAAACAATAGTCTGACTTAAATTGTAGTTTCTTTATTCATACAGAACGTCCTGAACTTCCCAACTTGACTAATTTCTTGAATATGACGAGAGTACGTTAATATATGTGCGACTAATTTGCTTGAGATACAAATTCACTTATATAGTGATTTACATTCCATGTAGTGGTTTTGTGTTTTTTTATTTAAAAATGTTAGTTTGCTAAATCGTTATTACCACATAGTATTTTTGACAAGTTATTTTGTCTTTATATTGTGCCATTCCTGTTTTGGTTAGTTTGTTTTACAAGTTTTACATTTTAATTGCTATCATTTCCTAGGTGTGAGTGTTACGACTAAGGCTTGAATTCTTTGTTATATTTCTTCTCACTGCAAGCTAAATATATGAAAACATAAATTTGATAAACAAACAAACATTGTTTTAGATGTTCCATAGCAAAGCCATTCTAATATATATATACTGTACACCAACCCACCAATTTGCTTACAATTAACCCTAATTTTATATTATTACTTGCAGGCAGCATCCCTATCACAGTGCGTCATATTGAGAGCATGATCCGTATGGCTGAAGCTCATGCACGTATGCACCTGAGGGAGTATGTGCATGAGGACGATGTCAATATGGCTATCAGGGTCATGCTGGAGTCCTTCATCGACACTCAGAAGTTCTCTGTTATGAGGGCTATGAAGAAGGTACTGTACATTGCTTTAGAGCACACACAAAATACATACATACATAACACACTCAGGAGAATACACATACTGTACATATACTGTACATACATAAATTTTAAGATAAAGTGTGGTTCCGGTCTTGTGTTGTAATTGCGCCTCTCCAGGCAGCCCTCACTAATTTTTGTATTTTTGTATTCAAGATCAGACCGTAAGGTTTGATCCCACGTCTTTTTTTGTCTTCCCTTTGGTGCACCTCCCCCCATGTTCACAGACTTGCATCTTTTCACCCAGCTTAGTTCATCTGTCCTCTCCACATGCCTGAACCACCCAAGCCTACTAGTACACATATCATCACTGATACTCTTTATGCCTAATCATCTCCTTAACTCCTCACTAGATATCCTATCTTCCAGTTTGGCCCTACACATCCGTCTCACCATTCTCATCTTGTTGCGTTCCATTCTGTTGATATCATCCACTTTGACAGGCCACGTGTGTATATACATATACATTAGGTATATACAGTACTGTGCAAAAGAAATTCATACTGACAATCTGGTATTTAGATATAGTATTATTCAAATATTCAACAGAATTTTTGTCTCTAGTTACACAGTACTGTATACAGTTGGTCCTCCGGTAACACGTGTTTTGGAAACGCGGATTTGGTGGCACGCGGTACACCCCAAATATCCAACATTTTGCTAGCACGGTCAATACTTACACTGACGCGGGGTCCAGCTGGGCAGTTTTCTCTCTCCTGGGCCGGGCGAGGCTGTTCCGTCTCCCTCCCTGGTCCAGTGACGTCACTTGCGGCTCATCCGGGTATGTCATTCCCTCCCCAGCGTCCTTGTCCAGTTCCACCATTGTTCGCCTCACGTACCGACAACAACCCCCTCCCCCCCGTTTGTGTTGTAACACAGACCGTGGTTCTCAAAGTGCCTTTTTTTTTCTGTGACCTAACCTCGCCGCCATGCAGCCCAAGAAGCGCCGTATCTTTACGTACGCACAGAAATATGACATCGTGAAGGAGTTAGAGAAGGGGAAGAGACAAGCTGAGTTGGCAAGACGACACGATGTTAACGAGAGTACAATTCGCACCATTTGGAAGGACAGGGAGAAGATTGCCAACATTATGAAGGGAAACCCTGCAGAGGGTACTCAGGCATTGTTTAAAGTTGGAAATGTCATCCTAAAGAAGACAGAGAAGCTAATGGTGCGTTATTTGGCGAGGCAAAATAAGAATCGTGTGCCGACAGACGGACGGATGATCAGAGAAAAAGTCAAGAAATATTATGCAGAAGTGGCTCGAATGAACAATGTGCAGAACCCCAAACCCTTTAAGGCATCTGCTGGGTGGTTGGTGTCCTTCAATAAACGAAACAAAATGAAAAGTGTTCGTATAACAGGAGAGACAGCAAGCGCCGACCATGCTGCAGCCAACGAATTCCCTGCTTTCTTACGTGAGGTTATTGTGGCCGATAGTTACACCTTGGATCAGATTTTCAACTGCGATGAGTCTGGAGTCAACTGGAAGAAAATGCCTAAAAGGTCTTACATTTCTCGCAAGGAGAAGGCAGCAAGGGGCTACAAAATGGCCAAAGAACGTGTAACCATCTTCTTGACCTGCAATGCTTCCGGCACCTGCAAGATGAAGCCTAATCATCCATAAGGCAAAGCGGCCAAGGCCTTATCGCAATATGGACATGGCCAAGTTGAATGTTCATTGGATGAGCAACAAGAAGGCCTGGATGTCGTCAGCGTTGAGCCTCAAATGGTTCGATAATCATTTTGTGCCCGCCAAAATATTGCTTTTAACCCTCTGTTCCCGGAAGGGCTCTTAAACACCCATGAGGTCAAAGCCTGTGAGCTTGGTGTGCGAGGCGTCGGTCCGACGCATGTAAACAACAGCCGGCTGGACTGACGCCCCGCATCTCCGGCCACAAGAAGGAGAGCGTCGCTTGCTCGTGTGTGCCTGTATGTTGTTGTTAAGTATCGAAAAGTAGTGTAAAGTGGCTGTTTTTGCCATAAAGTTATCTCCAATGAAATCATCATTACAACTCAACCAGTTGACTTAGAGAGCTCTACTTAACGCCATTCTACAGGTAAATAACACAGCTACGCTTGGGAATGCGGGAAGTAGTCAGAATAACAAATATACGGTAGCCTAGCCTAGACGTTTTTCGGCCAAAACACCCGGGTTTCGGGGAATATTTATGTAATGCGTAGCCGGGGCTGGAGGGTTAAAGCACTGTTATTGCTTGACAACGCACCAGGAAATTCCAGATTGTTGGTTGATCGGCACCCTAACGTAAAAGTGATGTTCATGCCCCCGAATACTACGTCTCTCCCACAGCCCCTGGACCAGGAGGTGATAGCGTGCTTTAAGGGGACCGACCGGTTAATTTAGGCTTAAAAAAAATCGAAATCCTGAAAATACCAATAGGTGTTTACTCAACAAGAGTCAACATCCCTTCATAAGCCAGTGAAATGTTATTAGTGAAAACCCATTGGAAATAGTATTTTTTTTGTTTTCCAAACATTTCCTGTAATTCTACAAACGTTATATAGCGAACTTTGAAATTAACATGCTCAGTAACTAGTGGTCGTACGAGGAGCATACCTATATAAATCGAAAGAGCGTAAGCTACTCTACAACCTCCCATATGCTTTATCTTCTACTTTGCCATGTTCCTGCGTAAAATATTGTAAATCTAAAAAACAAAAGTAAAAATGTTCACCAAATTACCTTAGACTTTCACATGTTTTTCTCAGAACCTATATTGTCGCACTTTCGGATGTTACTCCAAAATTTGTATTGGGCCTATAGGAATGGTGTATGGAAAGGTAATTAAAAACACTACAAGTCCTATAAAGCCAATTTACTCTAACCAAATTTGTTTGGTTGCAGCATGTTGTCACAGTCGTAAAATTCTACAAAATAATTTCACCTTAATTCATAATCACCTAAATCCAAAAGTACACAAAATATATAAAATGTTCTTTATAGCAACTACAGACACACCTATTGGGAGTTGTTTGATCACATACAGCACGTGATATAGGGATTTCCTTAGAAGTAGAATGGGTCGTAGTAGTGCTATAGTTTGCAACTTTTTTTTACCTAAATTGTAAAAGTCTTTGAAATTATATTAAATAATCACATAATTAAGCATCTTGAGAATAATAAATTAATCAGTGATAGGCAATATGGTTTTAGACGATGTCGATCAACTGCAGACATTCTTTGCCTTCTTATGCATCAAATCAACCAAGCTACAGACCAACATGGTGAAACACATACAATAGCACTGAATATATCAAAGGCATTTGATAGAGTCTGGCATCAATCCTTATTGTCGAAGATGTCACACTACGGCCTTGCATCATTAGTTCCACTAATTTCTTCTTATCTTCATAACAGAAAAATATGTGTAATGGTTGTTGTTGTTGTTCCCTAAGCTGCCTGGCTGAACAGCCCCTAGTCCCTGAGAAAGGCCATGGTAGATGGCCTTTATTCTTAATTTCACTCAATAAATGCTGGTGTTCCCCATGGATCAGTTTTGGCCCCAACTCTGTTCCTCATTCATATCAATGATCTCATATCTACCACTCATAATCCAATACATTCCTATGCAGATGACTCAACACTCCACAGTTCCTTCACATTTACCAATTCTTTCACCCAACCCGATCTTATAAATTCAAAAATAAACACTGCAATTTCTCTGAACCAGGACCTTTCAAGAATTAATGAATGGGAACAAAAGAATCTAGTTTCCTTTAATGCACAGAAAACCAAGTACATTCAATTTTCTAATCGACAGAATCTCACTGACTCCCATATATTTTTTAATGATGTAAATATTCCCACTTCCCCTAGTATTGACATTCTCGGTGTAACATTAACTACTAACTTGAGCTGGACACATTATGTTAGAAGCATTGCTAAGAATGCCTCTAAAAAACTGGGACTCTTGTACAGAGTTCGAGAATTCTTCACTGACGAGCAGTTGGCCGTAATATATAAAAGTCATGTGCGTTCTCAGATGGATTACTGTTCACCTCTGTGGAGTGGTTGCATTGAGGCAGTTGGACAAAATTCAAAATAAAGCTATTAGATTAATCAATAACCCTGCAATCACACAGGACCTTCCTACATTATCCATACGAAGAAACGTTGCATCCCTTGCATTATTCTACAGATATTTTCACAGCAATTGTTCCGAGGAACTTGCTTCAATTGTGCCGCCTCTCCACATCTTTCCCCGTAGAACTAGGGCAGCTGAGAGCGCCCATGAATTTACACTTTCTCCTCCACAATGCAGAACTTCTGCTTATCAAAATTCATTTATCCCTAGAACTACTACTCTTTGGAATTCACTTCCCTCGAGTTGCTTTCCACAAACTTACAATCTACAAAAGTTTAAATCCAGTTGTTACAAACATTTTATGAATGGAGGATGCCTTTAGGCACATGGACCTTTTTGTTTTGTGTTTTTCCTTCCTCCATTCATTGTCTCTTTAAAAAAAAAAAAAAATTGCAACCTTTTTTTTACCTAAATTGTAAGAAAAGCAAAAAAAAAAAAAATTAACCTAGTTATATGGTCACATACACCTGTGACAAATTGCATTTACATTGGAAGTAAGGCCTGGAAGTTAGTAAATAACCGGTCGGTCCCCTTAAGGGTGCGTATGCCACTAAGACTTTCCTGATGCTCGACACTGCCACTGACACCCAAGAAGAACTGCTACAGATATCGGACGATGAATTAGTCCCTGACTCTCTCCCACCACTCGAAGAACTGTCTGCCCCTGACTCTCCCCCACCACTCAATGAGCCTGCACCAAACTCGCCTCCACGACAACAACAGCAACAGGAACCCGCCGACAGAGCAGCTATGACAGTTCATGCCTTTTGGAAAAGGTTTCATATTAAGAACGCAGTGGATACGATGGTGGAAGCGTGGGCTGATGTGACAAGAGCTACAATCCACCATGCCTGGAGGAATGTTCTAGAGGGGTTACCTGGGCATAAGCTGGATTTACTTGATCAGCCAGTCAGGCTTGAGGCAGTGGTGGAGAGAGCAGTCGAGGTTGCCAGACATGTGCCTGGGATGGGTGAAGTGGGGCCAGAAGATATTCAAGGTTGATTCAGTCACCACAGGAGCCTGATGCCGAGGACCTAATGCAGGATTTGGAAGAGGATGAGCAGGCAGAGGAAGAACATCGAGAAGAAGACGAACCCCAGGAAGAGCCGAACACTCCTGGTCTACGGGAATTTGTAGAATTGTCACAACGCCCCAGCCATCACATGAACAACTTTGATCCCAAACATGATCGTTCAGCACAGATAATAGCAAGCTTCACTGCTTCCATCCAGCCGTACTTCGACATGTTTCACGACAGGATAAATGCACGCCAGCAGACACGAATAACAGATTTCTTTCGCCAACGAGCACAGCAACAGGAACAAGTGGTGTCGAGTGACTCAGACTCCGACTCCGACCCTCAGCCACCAGACGATTTACTGTCGGTTGTATCAGATGCCGACTACAGTGGCTTCGAGGAATCTGAAGCTGGGGAGGGCCCTCGCCTTATCAACGAATGGCTGGCGGCGAGAGCTAACAGACCATCAACTTCATCGCAGTGACGGCGATGGATCCAGGGGGGAGGGGACGGGGGGGATGCAACACTTCATTTATTCAGAGGTAAGAGTTGCAATGGGCAAATCAACCCAATGCACATGTAAAATAACCTTTATAATTGAATGTATTATTATAACATAGGCTTCTATGGAGAAAAAGTGGACTTTGTGGAAATCCCCAGAACGCCAAGGTACCTTTAACATGTAAACATGGGTTCGGTAACGCAGATTTTGCTAACACGGGCGGTAACCAGAACACATTGGCCGCGTTACTGGAGGACCAACTGTACATTTAAGAAGTCAGGGCTGTTCGGCCAGGCATCGTAGGGAGAAGTAATTTCTATTATTTAAAAAAAGGGGGGGATCAAAAGCCTTGTTTGAATGAAATAACGTATGTAATTGGGTGGATGGGACTCGTTATAAATGGGCTTTAAATTTCCACATCTATTCCTTGACTGACTCTTCCCAAATGGTAGAAATATTAGCTCGATTACTCTAGTCGTTTTTGAGTTACAGAGGTTAGAGGTCATGATTTATCGCCTACTTACAGCGAATAGACTATAGTTTAATTGAATTGAAAGTGTATTTTCTTATGCAATAGTTAAATGGTATGATCAACCTTATAAAAATCTGGGTGGATGGGACTCGTCAGCCGTGGTCGGCAACCTGTCTAGGGGAGTAAACCTGATACAAATCCGTACTGCTTATCTAAGTGTCAGGCAGGTTAGTGGATGAAATAGCCTAACACCACTGTAGAAAAGTATTGCCAACAAGATACATAGAGGGCCTCTGAGTCGGACGGATCCTAAATTGAGTGGTCAATCCTCTAAAGTCTTTCGGTAAACTGGCTCGGATTGTCCCTCTTACGGGGAATAGGTCCGCTTCTGTGTATGGCCACCCTCATTAAGGGGAGTAAGGCGTCTGGCAATAGATAGATGCATCCTTCATAGTTAACACTACCTGGTTCGATGTCTTTGTTTTGTTAAGCGTTATTTCCACATAGCAATTTTGATAAGTTCTTTTGCCTTTATCTTGTGTCGTCCCAGTTTTGGTTTGTTTACTTTGCAAGTTTTACATTATAATTTCATCATACAGTGGTCCCTCGCGTTTGGCGATTTAATTAGTCAAGCCAAACCAGCGCCAAAAGTGAATTTCTCCAAACGCGAATAGTACTTTAAATGGGAAAATTATACATTAGTCTTTGACGAGGCCCGAGTTCACCCTTTTGACCTCCATTTTCGTACTTTAACTGCTTAAAAGCAAAGACATTATACATGAAACATTAACAGCAATAAAAAAGACAATAGATAACAGATTTTATTTATCATGAATTATTTAGAGTTAGGCCTGGTGAGACGAGTGAGTGTGGTGGTTGTGGACGCTTGCGGGCGGTGCATTCTGGGCCAACGTCATTCCGTGATGTCAGCATTCTCGCCAAAAGTGAATTTGAAGCGCCAAATTTGGATTCTAGTACTATATCCAACCTATTGCCAATACTGTGTTTCGCCAAGCTGAAACTCGCCAAACGCAAGGGACCACTGTATACTCATCCCTCTGCCATCACAGGTTTTGCTATAGCGTTTATGTGCTATCAGGGCTACCTTAAAATCCCTAAAATTTCCTGATCGCGTCCCAAAAGGGTCCTATCGCGGTTCCGTACCAACGGGAATTTGCAAACACGGCGCCCGACGACGTCACAGAACATCGGCGGCCGTGATTGGTGGACAGGCTGGCAACCATTGTGTTGAAAAACTACATGTTTACAAGCTTTTTTCTGGCCGAACCTCGTATCTTGCGCGTTTAATATGGCCTTTGGTGCATTCAGTGATAGGGATAGTGGGTCTGGTGGTAATGATGAAGGAATTAAATTCCCAGGGCTATCAATTAAAATGTAAAACTTGCAAACTAAACAAACCAAAATTGGGACAAGGACAATATAAAGTCAAATTAAATTATCAAAATCGCTATGTGGAAACAACGCTTACTAAAATGAAAATTATTAAATAAAAGAACACAATCCAAAACAGAGAGCAAACGCCGGTCTAGCGTTCCAACGCCGATTCCGAGTCAGATGAAAGCGGCGAAATTATGTCAATGAGTTATTCTAGCCTATACAGTATATGACTGATTTCAAATATAGTATGTGTGGTAAGTAATCTCCTCATAATATGTATTTATAAATACTGTATATATATGGTAAACAAATTGTGAAAATAGCAAGAAATAGGGTAAAAATAGGTCAAAATTATGGACCTCTGCACCAATTATAATTATTCCCATAAGGTCTTCAGTTCTGCTATGGCGAATCTCGCTATAGCGGTAGAATTAGGGCACCAATTAACCGCGATAGCAGAGGGATGAGTGTACTGTACTGTAAATATATTTGCTAAATCTTCAATGCGTTATTTTATGTCCAAATAGTGATTTTGATAAGTTCTTTTGTCTTTGTATTTTGCTGTTGTTTGTTTTGCATGTTTTACTTTTTAATTAACTGATGCTATCTTCATTCTTAGGCAAATGTAAAAGAGGTACTTAGAGAAAAACAGGGAATTATACCTAGTTTTTGTAGATCTGGAGAAGGCCTTTGATCGGGTGCCCAGGGAAGTAATGCAGTGGGCTATGAGAAAACTTGGAGTAGAAGAGTGGCTGGTGCGAGTGATAAGAAGAATGTATGAGGGATCACGGGCAGCAGTTAGAGTAAACGGGGGCCTGAGCGAAGAGTTCCCAGTGAAGGTTGGAGTTCACCAAGGTTCAGTGCTGAGCCCATTACTGTTTGTTTTAGTCCTGGAGGCTCTGTCAAGGGAATTTAGGACAGGACTCCCACGTGAGCTGTTATATGTAGTAGTGTGGTGGATTGTGTTCTTTTATTTCAAATTTTATTTTATTAAGCGTTGTTTCCACATACAGTAGTTATTTTGCGTTTATCTTGTGTCGTCCCAGTTTTGGTTTGTTTATTTTGCAAGTTTTACATTATAATATGCAGATGATCTAGTGCTTATCGCAGATAGTGCGCAGGAAGCAGAGGCGAAGTTCAAAAGATGAGGGAAGGTATGGCAAAAAGGGTCTAAGAGTTAACATAGATAAAACAAAGGTCATAATTAGTAGAGTAGGGCGTTGAACTATGGAAAGAAACGGCGACTATCCATGCGCAGTATATGGTAAGGGGGTGGGAAGTAACTCGATTCAATGTTGCGTCTGTAGTGACTGGGTACACAAGAGATGTAGTGGAGCTAGAGAACCTTTGACCTTTGACAAGTAATCATATATTTTGAATGTGCAGTGTGCAAGGGAGATCTTGTATTAAATGACCCGCCTGTCAGTGTTGATTTTGACAGTGTAACGCTGGAGTGTGTGCATAAGTTTGCTACCTGGGCGATACGGTTTCCGCCGGAGGTGGTGCTGAAGCTAGCTCCATTGCTAATGTCAGAAGTGGCTGGGGAAAGTTAAGAGAGCTGTTGCCACTCCTGACCATGAGAGGGCTCCCACCCCACCTTAAAGGGAAGGTGTATACATCGTGTGTTAGGAGCGCGATGACCTATGCCTCGTAGACGTGGCCGGTTAAAGCGGAGGATATCAATAGAATAGAATGGAACGGAATGAGAAGAGAATGGTGAGATGGATGTGTGGGGTTAATCTTAGGGACAGGGTATCGAGCAAGGAATTGAGAAGGCGTCTGGGCATTAGGAGTGTCAGTGAAGTGATGCGCACGAGCCGACCTGTTTGGTTTGGACATGTGGAGAGCATGGATGATCAGAACTGGGTGAAGAAATGCCGGACTGTGAACATGCGGGGAGCTGCGCATAGGGGTGGACCTAGAATGACGTGGGCTCGGGTACTCCGGCCCGATCTCAAAATAAGGAACTTGACAGCAGAGGCAGCCCTTAACCCGATTATATCCAGGGCGGTACAATATTGTACCGCCCTGACTATGCAATCAAGTCTTGCTATTGGCACTGCCGAGGCGGGTGGGGCGCGGATAGGTGCCACAGGGGACTTTACGTGTCTTAGCTGGGTGCTGTTTGGCATCACACCAGAGTCAGCCACGGGATTTACATGGTGGGGCAGTATTTTGGCAGGATTTTGTTGTTCTAAAGTCCAAGTTGCCTAATGTATAGTAAGGTCTTGGTATGGTACAGTAAAACCTCGCCCATTCGGACCCCGCCAATCCGGAAACCCGCGACTTCCAGACTAGCAATTCAATTCAGACTTCCGGACTTTTCCGGAAGTCTGAGAAATATACAGTAGTCCGGATACGATCACATGCGGACTATATTGCTCAGACTTCCAGGCTTTTCTAGAAGTCTGAGTTATATAGTCCAGAAATGTGGGATCTTGTCGGGACTATATTATTCAGACTTCCGGAAAAGTCTGGAAGTGTGAGTAATATAGTCCAGATGTAAGATCTTGTCTGGACTATATTTCTCACACTTTCGGACTTTTCCGGAAGTCTGAGGTCGGAGTGCGGAGTTTCAGACTTTCAGAAAAATCAGTCTTTTTGGGCAGGCTCTCCCCCTAATTAGCCCAAAAGTGCAAGGTTTTACTGTACTGTCTTGTAGCACTGTTGAAGTGTGGTTTGCAGATACTGCAGGTGCTGCAGTTGGACTTGGTTGAGTCTTGGTGCGGCACGGTTAGCACTAAGCCAACATCAGCCAAAGTGCTGACATGATGGGGCAGTGTTGTGATAGGTAATTTATTGTATTATATTCCAACTGCAGAAAGGCAACCACGTCTGAGCAGTTAGAATGTATATAATGGAAATCAACGTTAAACCATTGTATGTATGTACGTATATAAAGGCAACCACGTCTGAGCAGTTAGAAAGTATGTGATGGAAATCGACGTTAAACCATTGTATATATGTACGTATATACTCAGACACATTCCCCATTGCTGGGGGTGGCCGACTTGAGACAGAGCCTGAACAGAAACCACAAAATAATAAAAATAGAAAATTCACAAACATCTAGGTTGCCCAGAAAACCCAGAGACCAAGGACCAAAAGGGGTCCCCAGCAAAAGATTCCCAGGTCCCAGATCTCCCGGAGAAATTCCGGTCACAGCAGGCAGACACGCAGCAGAACTACACCACAATGCCCGCCCACATATAGTACTTCCAGGCAGGGCCCTTCCTATATAACCAGCTCCCCGGGCTGAGCGCCTGTCTGGCTATTATCTAGTCTAACTGGCACCTGACCCCCATTATAAATTACTTATTTAGCTGTCGCTGGTGGAAACAGTTTAATAATTAGAATTTAGAATTGAATGTTACTTTTTCGAAAGTTCTTAATGTTCTTTCAAGTGATTTATATTTTGTCAGTACTTAAAAATCTCTTATTTTACGTTGCAGATAAATCATCAAATATTTTATGGGTGGATGAAAATATAATGATATACTTTCAGAACTTCTCGAGATACCTGTCCTTCAAGCGCGACAACAATGAGTTGCTGTTCTTCATGCTGCGACAACTGATGCACGACCAGCTGACCTACCTGCGCGCTCGCTATGGCCCCGACCAACAGGAGGTGCAGATCTCCGAGCAGGAACTAATTGAGCAGGTCAGTCCACTATATTACTTTACTGGATTAATTTAAACTATCTTATGAGCGATGGAATGGAATTGGAGGATGTTCGATTCTATTTGCCAAACTACGCATGCATGGTAATTGTTTTTAGTTATGCATTTTGGTCATAATTTGGAGAAGGGGGAATGTATTACTAGTGGGATACACTATTGTATTTAATAATAGCTACTATAATAGCTACTAGCAGTGCCAGAGCTGACTAATAAGGGATATTGTAGATAATTAAAACCTTCACAATTTGTGAGTATATATATATATATATACATATATACACTCTGGCACTTGGGAAACTCCATACTTAACTTTGCTATAAGCATTCAAAAGAACACCAGTCCTTAACCCTTAAAGATCGGGGTCGGACTTAAGTCCGGTTCCAATTTGCAGCAAGTTAGGAGCATTATTAAGGCTTTTAAAGGGTTAAAATCGAGTGCAAATGGCCGGGAGCGCAGCGGGCCAGACAGCCGACTCCCAGGGCTTACCGCCGCCCATTAACTCATGTTCCCTGTGTTCTCGAGAGGCCGGCAGTGTAGCCAGTAGTGAGCATAGCTGGGAAAAATATGCCGCTATATGCTAAACTCCCATGTTACTGGTATCACTGTATGAGAACCACGAGTGCTACGTAGCTCGTTCTGGTCTCATTTTGAAGCTTTTAGCACCTAGTTTTTTGCTATTTTTTTTTTTTTTTTTTTTTTTTTTCATGCAGGAGGGCCTGAATATGCCCAAATAAGCCCAACCCCCCCCCCCCCCCCCCCGCTAGACAAGGGTTAAAGGTAGTTTTTTAGATTTCTATCAAGCTTTAAAAGGCCCCCCCCCCTCGAGATTTAACCCTTCCAGCCCGGGTGTCCTTTTAAAAGGACACTGCGGCAGATGGGCCGGTACCCGGGGTCCTTTTAACAGACAGTAAGCTTGAAAGCCTATTCAGCTTGGTCTGAACGCCGTGCGTCCGACGCATATAAACAAAGCCGTTTATTGTGTCACCGCATCTCCGAAAACAAGGAGACGTCGGATCAATGTTGTTGTATGATATGACGAAATTAGTGTCTGAAAAGCTCCGATATTGTCAACATCGCGGTAAAATTCGCTCTACGGAAATCGTCATCACAACTGAACCAGTTGACTTAGAGAGCTCTACTCAACGCCAGTCTACAGATTGGAAACCGCACTACGTTTAGGGATGCGTGGGAAATTTCTAACAGTTAAAATAACAAAGATACGGTAGCCTAGGCCTAGAAGTTTTTTGGCCAGATCGCCCGGATACGAGCTCAGTCATTTAGAAAGGCAGCCCGGGCCACGAGGGTTAATGTGTAAATTTGTCAGTAGAAAAATGTCCAAGCCTAAGGCCGATTCCTCCTAAATTACTGACTTGCTATCGCTTGCCAGGAAAATGTTAACACCTAATTGGCACGTCTTAAAATAACAGAAATGGAGTGAAAAATCTTTAAATCGGCATGCTAATAGGGCGAACGTCATAAATCTCAAAAACTAATGAGGTCAAAGATGAGAGAGAAGGGGGTCCAGAAAAAAACTGAAGTGGAAATCTTCCCTTAATGTTACATGTTAAGGCAATATTACAAGCGTGTTTTCCCACAACTCTGATCTAGCACATTTTGAAATTTACTTTAACTCTTCCTACCCGGTCTGCATTAGGTAAGGACAGCACGAAAGAAGGGCCACTACCCGGTATCCCTTATCTAAGGCATGAGCTTAATAGCCTAATTAAGCTTGGTCCGAACGCCGTGCGTACGACGTATGTCAACAAACCCAAGCGTTCGTCACCGCACCTCCGAAAACAAGAAGGAGAAGACTCCTCAATGTTATTGTTCTGACGTCATGACGAAATTAGTGTCTAAAAAGCCCCCATATTGGCAACATCTCTGCAATATTGGCTCCACTGAAATCGTCATCACAACTGAACCAGTTGACTTACAGAGCTCTACTCAATGCCAAAATACAGATTGAAACCCGCACTACGATTATAGATGAGTGGGAAAGTTCTAGCAGTGAAAATAAACATAAATACGGTAGCCTAGGCCTAGAAGTTTTTCGGCCATATCGCCCGGGTAGGGGCGACCGTCATTGGGTAAGACAGCCCGGGGAGGAAGGGTTAATAAGAATTGTTACCGGTACCTTTATTAATCTACCTGCTGCCTAATTGCTGATAAGAGGGAAATAGTTGAATAGTGATACCAGCATAAAGTAGCAGATCAAGAGTTGTCAGGAAAAAACCTTTGTATAAATACACCTTTATAGTAGTATATAAATGGGTGGCATCCTTCTACTTATCCCAAAAGCTTAGTAGAATTTTACGACTGAAACCCAATACAGTATTATGCGAGCCATATTATGCTGGTTTGCCCCAGTAGTACATTAGACCATGGGACATACAGTAGTATCTTTATATGAAATCTGTTTATGCCGGACAACTAGAAAATATATAGGTGGCTGCTATAATATACTTTTATACTCAGAATTATTGATGTGCCTACATGTTTTTTTTTTCTTTTCATTATTCATATTTAACTACTATCCCTTTCACTTGACGTAAGTATTAATCTAGGCAATCTGTCTTCATACATTCTCTAAACGGCTGTACGTCTGTAATACTCTGATCACTCTAAATGACTAGTCGTCTGGTCTATTTAAATTGGTTACATCAGATGACATTACTCTCATAAATCAAAATTCTATGTTTATACTGTACTTGCATAATAAAGAACATAAAGAGGTCCATAAACTCATCTGAGATAATATAATATTATACACCCACCAACAGAGATAACTACTCTTGAGCTAATTTTATTTATGCTATTTTGAATTTGAACTATAAATGGTGTTTCGGTTCGGGCTCTGTCGAGTCGGCCACCCCTAGCTATGGGATATTGTGCCTGAGTATATACATAATATATACTGTACATACATAGGTATTTTAAGATAATATAATGGCAAGCAAACTATTTAGCTTTAAACTATCCTTTTGGTGGTTAAATTGTTTTTATTCCATATAAAGTAGCATAATTAGAAGTAGCTCTTTAACAGTTATCTCTGTTGTTCGTTAGACATAGACTGCATTGTAGATTTTGGGGTAACATATTTTTTATTATTTCCTTTCAGGCACGACAAATCAACATCATGAACCTCCAGCCATTCTATGATAGCGAGATTTTCAAAGCCAATAATTTCTCACACAATGCCAAGAAAAGACAGATCGTCATGGCTTTGTAGTGATCTAGGACAGTACTGTACACCAAGATTCAAAAGTTTCGCAACAACTTTAATGAAAAATTATGTGAAGTTCGGATTGACGTAAATTTGACTATGAGCAAAATTTAACGGTCAAAACTGAAACATTTCTTCCTTTTATTCTGGTTATCATTACACACTTTCATTAAACCTTTAGGAATCAATGGCGCATAAACTACAATCCATTGACTTGCACAGATCCTTCCTAAACCGAATAAAATCATCTAATAATTGCCAGAATTAAAAAGGATAAAATATTAAACAGAAAACAAAAATACTGAAATGGCAATAGGACTCAAGGAGAGGTCATCTTCACATTACATAGATTCTTATCTAGGTTGTCAGCAAACTATTAAATTTACCTGCACATTCGTACTCAAGAATCATGTCTTAACTTCACAATTTCAGATTTAAATAGAAAAAAATATTCGTCCAACCTGGGCTAAGGCCTTGTCCGTGCTCCTATATATTAGAGAAATAACTAATGCTGATATCATATAAGAGCTTTTTTCCCTCAACCTTATGTCGACCTTTGAAATTTGATGATAAAAGCTCTTGTGTGATACCCCATTTAAGCTGAATTGTGGAAGCTGGCATGACTTAAGAGTGCGTGTACATACTTCCCTGGTATATTAGCACCGATTGCTAGTTCAACAATATTCAGGTCATCATCGTTGCTTAATAGTTTTTAAGTTTTTTTATGGAAGTTATGAAAGTTAAAAAAATAAAGATATATATTAATAGTATATTTATTTTACTATCATTTTGACGTAACTGCTGTACAGTATAATAAGAAGTCTAATACCTGTAGATGAACATAATTGCATATTTCTATAGTTTTAGGATAAAGAGGCAATGCCTACACACTTTTCAAGTTCAGAATACAAAGTATAAGCTGACCCACCAGACAAATTAGACTAATAGAAATGACAGGTGTTATATTTCACAATAAAGCTAGACAAGATTTAGCATGACTGACAAATAGTTAAGAATATGGTTGCAAATATCTATTCATAAAAGTACTAATAGTAACATACTATAAAAAGGCCCTAAAATAAGATGGACTATACATTTTCAACAGCGAAGGTGATTAATGGCCCTAAAAAGGGAATTCGGATTGTTTGATCGACGAGTTGATTTTTTTGTGACTGCCAAAAAGTTTACTCCATTAGCAGTTGATTTCTCAATAATTACACGACAAATAAGAAACGGCTGCCTCTGCAGCCGCATCATATTAAGGACACTTCACAGTTAACATCACATTTGGCTATATAAAAATTGTAATAGCCTAGTAATTAAGATGAGGATAAGTAGATTTCCAGCCCGCTTAGAAAATTAATAACTATAGGAAGATAGTATTTGACTGATAGGTCACATCATACTTTTAGGAGAGGGTAAACAATACAAATAACATAAGAGTATGCAATTAGCAGAAGAACAACAACAACTTGCCTAGCTTGGTCCACATTATTAATAGGTAAAAGTATAAAAGAAATAAACATCTGAATTTACAATAATTAAGTACACTAAGATACTGTATTGTGCTGCCTTAACATGCTTAAACGTACACAAACATTTACACTGGAAGCAAAATACTGTGTGTAATCTATCACAGTCTAAGAAGATTGAGTGAATTTAGCTCACTCCATGTGGAGACAGATCTGGAAACTTTCTATATACCATACTATAGACAATGATATTCAGCCTTCCACCCTTTTACTCTTGCAGTATACCATGGTGCATTCCTTGTTTTTATTCAGGCAATTTTAGATACTTTTATCAAGTTTGAAAAAGAGTGCAAATCAAAAGGTTGAGTTTTTAACCATTTGATTTTTAGAGGTCCTTCAAAAACCGAGTAAAACTGATAATGTTAATAATATGCTGATGGTAAGAAGGGTAAGTATATTAGGTCTACTATTTCTTATCAAAAAGTAATACTGTACAACATCATTGCTAGTTTAATTCGGTAATTTTTATTCTTCGAGCCATTAACTATTTATATACTGTACTCAAATTAGTTTTATTTTATTTATTGACATAACTCACTTATTAATTTTTACCAAAGAAAATATGAGACCTGGCAGCAAATACTTTCATACTGTGCCACCTTAATCCCTTCTTAGGGAGCTTAGAAATACTGACACGGTGTATGGAGGAGATTAATTTGTGACCATCCCTTCGGGGATTAGGGCGTCTGTGAATAGATAAAAATACTCTGGTTATCAAAGGGGTAAACATGAACTCCACTAACCCTTTGACACAAATAGGTCCTTCCAAAACTGAACAAAATAGTCATAATTCCCCCCCCCCCCCCCAATGAACGAGTGTATCATGGTAAGCTATACTGAGGTTTAAGTATCTGAACATAAACACAGACACCTGCAAGTGACTGTGTTATTTTATATTCTCAACTTGTATATATTAAGATCAAAACTAAATTTAATAATAAGTATGGATGGCTCGGCATTCCAAGACTCTATCTATCTATCTATCTATCTATCTATTGCCTGACGCCGTGATCCCCGAAGGGGTGGCCACGAACGAACCGCCCCCATGCACCTCTGTCCCCAGTCAGTCGACGCCCCTCCCCCCAACCAGCACCGCCTTCGTTCATGTAGTTCCTCACTCCATCCTTCCACCTCATATTCGGTCTACCTCTCCCCCTCGCTCTCGTACGCCCTCTTAGTCATTCTCTCGCTTTCCATACGTTCCATATGGCCGAACCATCTCAAGTTGTTCCTTTTCACACTTTCCAGCACATCTACCTCCACACCACACCTCCTTCTTACTTCCTCATTAGTCTGTCTATCCCTCCATGTAACTCCGCACGCACTCCTTAAGTAATTCATTTCCACTGCTCTCACTCTTGGTCTGAGTCTCTCAACCAACATCCATGCTTCGCTTCCGTAAGTCAGTGTCGGGATTACCACACTGTCATGCAAGGACTTCTTCACTTCCATACTGACCACCCTATTTCTTGTTACTGCTTTTAGCGTTCCTACAACCCTCTTCCCCTGTTGTACCCTCTCCCGCACCTCTTCATCCATAGTCCCATCTTTACTCAACAGACTGCCCAGATACTTAAGAGTTGACGATCTCCATAGCCTGACCGTTCAGCTTCACCTCACACTCTGTGACTTCACCCCTTTCAAAGACCATAACCTTGCTCTTCCCCGTATTTACCTTCAAATTCCGTTTTTCGCACACTGTTCCAAACTCATTTACCAGACCCTGCAACTCCCATTCATTTCACTCATCAGAACTGTATCATCCGCAAACAGCAGTATAGGTAGCTTCCACTCAATTCCCTCCCTTTTCAGCGATACACCAACATCCACTGCTCTTGATAGTATTTCTTTCATGACTCCATCCATATATACAGTAAACAACCACAGGGACATCACACACCCCTGTTTCAAACCAACATTCAGGTCAAAGAACTCGCTCTGCTCACTCTTCACACTTACTGCCGCCTTTGCACCCTCATACATGCTCTTCACTGCTTTCAGCAACTTGCCCTCTACTCCGTATATTCTAAGTACTTTCCACAAACCTTCTCTATCCACTCTGTCATAGGCCTTCTCCAAGTCCATAAAGGCAACATACACCTTTTGTTTCTTCTCCAGATACTTCTCCACAACACAATTCAGGGTAAACATCTGATCTACACATCCTCTTCCCTTCCTAAAAACCTCCCTGCTCATCGCCTATCCATTTCTCCGTTCTCACTCTCACTCTCAATCACTACCCTACTGTATACCTTCCCTACTACGCTTAGAAGACATATTCCTCGGTGGTTACCACACACTCCTCTTTCCCCTTTGCCCTTATATAGGGGGACTATTATGCCAGTCTTCCAGTCATTGGGTGCACTCCCCTTCTCCCATGCTAGTTTGCACATTTTCCATACCCATTCTATCACTATCTCACCACCATACCTCAACATTTCCCCACACACTCCATCTGTTCCTGGTGCTTTCCCCAACTTCACTCTTTTCATGGCTTCCCACACTTCTGACCTCCTGATCCCCACCTCCTCCTCCACTACTTCTCTTCTTCTCCCTCCCATACCATATCCAGCTATGTTTGCTGGCTCTTCATTCCTTACATTTAGACTCAAGGTCTAATAATCAAGTATGCCAAATACATGAAGAAAAAAAAGTATAATACAAAAATCCTAATTAAATAAATATTTGTTCTTACCATGTTAATGTTCATTTGTATATATTGTCCAGTTTCTGGTTTTGGTTTGCATGTTTTACATTTTAATTCTCAGATTCAATATTAACTATCTAATCTATCTGCATAACAAGTTATTGCCATTTGTTTATATGTAGCTAAAGGGACATAATTAAATATACTTGACAAGAGTTTGGCTTAGAATTAAATATGTCAAAAACAAATCCGATGGTGCCTTTACAAATGAGCGATACTAATCACCCACAGAACCCAAAGAAAAATTATACAACGGCCCACTGGAGCAAATCCCTCCTAAGACTGGGTAGAGAAGTCGAGCCAGTCCATTTGCAATGGTCCAATTAGTAAGCAGAATCACTAAAAAAAAAAAACATAAAAATGTAGTCCCAGTACTGTAGTTGTAACTGTACTTCAAAGAGGGAGTGATCCATAGGAGGTACAGTTTTAGTCTATGTCGTAAAGGTGGCAAATTAATCTTAAAATATACAATAGTTAGGGTACCTTTTGACACTAAATTTGTGTATCTATTTTTTAAATGTGTTGCAATTTATTATTTTATTGATATCATCTACTACATTACATTATATTTTAGTAAGCGTTATTTCCACATAGCGATTTTGATCAGTTATTTTGCCTTTATATTGTTTTTGTCCAAGTTTGATTTTAGTTTGCAAGTTTTACATTTTAATTTGGATTTCAACGTACAAATTGGCTGGTTTACGCCGATCACATTATCACCCACTATGTAACATAGTTCCTTAACACCCGCACTTCGGCAGGCCTCTTATACACCACACAGAACCTTCCCCACAGTCCTCGGTAGGCCTCTTATACTCCCGCGAGCATATTATTCATGGCCACGTAACTCAACAACCAGGATCAAGATAGTCTTTCTGCCTATTACTATTGCTTAGCTATTAAGAAAATAAGGCCATAACGCCCAACCCGCGCCGATTCCGCTGGTACAGAGCGTAAGAAGATCGCCGAGGCAGAAGGGTTAAGGCGAATTTACACCCGCAATATTTCCGCAACTTAATTCTGGCAACATGTTTAGACTATTTTGCATTGGAATTGACAGCTAGACTGAAGGTAGATTATTATAGGCGACAAAAGTATTATGGAAGTGTATTTCAAACACTGCCAAAATATAAGAATCATTTGTGTAAATCCACCTTCTATCTGGGAGAGTAAATACTGGCACTACTATAAACTAAATAAGTATTATATAGGATGATGTGGTTTCCACAAACTGGTACAGTACCAGGTAGTTAAATATAAGTACTGTACAGTATCTATATAAGTCAAATTAACTTATGATGCTATTAACCCTTTCAATCAGGTAAGCTTATATTAATTTTTGTTAATGCCAGGCAATTATATCATCCTCTCCAATGCCTTGTTTCCTCCTGGGAAAACCCACGAAAGTAATGACAATGAAAGCTATGCATACAGGCTATATTTGTCCAGACATGGCGTAGGGATGCAGCGACCCCACCGCCCGCCACTTCGATGGTGCAGTCAGCCTCTGTAATAGTTACGGTGATTTTTTGTTACTGCCTTATTGTAGCATGGTTAACCCTCGGAGCCCGGGCAGGTTTTCCTAAGGACAGAGGTCATATCCGGGCGATCTGGCCGAAAAACGTTTAGGCCTAGGCTACCGTATTTTTTTTTATTTTAACTGCTAGAAATTTCCCACGCATCTATAAATGTAGTGCGGTTTTCAATCTGTAGACTGGCGTTGAATAGAGCTCTGTAAGTCAACTGGTTCAGTTGTGATGACTATTTCAGTGGAGCGAATTTTGCTGTGATGTTGACAATATCAGAGCTTTTCAGACACTAATTTCGTCTGACGTCACAACAATAACATTGATCCGACGTCTCCTTATTGTTTTCGGAGGTGCGGTGACGCAACGATCGGCTTTGTTTACATGCGTCGGATGCACGGCGTTCAGACCAAGCTGAATAGGCTTTCAAGCTTACAGATTTTAACAGGACACCCGGGCTCCTGCCCATCTGCCGCGGTGTCCTTTTAACATGCTGCCCGGGCTGGAAGGGTTAAGGCTGGTGTGGTGCGATTTTGCCAGGTGCAAGTGCTTCAGGGGGACTTAGTCGAGTCTTACCGAGACACTGTTAGCGTTATGCCAACATCGGCCACTGTGATGTGTTGTGTACTACAGTAGACTAAAACCACGCTCTCTGTGGATGAATCGGTCTTTATATGTATATGCTCTCTTTGACCGACGCACAATGCTCTTTCGATTACGTAAGTTTTCTTCAATATATTTTTCCACTTTCTTCTCTCTGACCATAAGTGGCCTTCCACTACAAACTGTTCTTCTCACGTGACTTTCATGCACCTTTCTTGGTATCTACTACTCAGCCATTCCACTTATGATTCCCAGAGCTTGTTCTTCTATTCCAACAGACTTGCACATTTCCCAATTACTTAATACATTTAGCCTGTTCTCACCAGCTGCCATTCTAAACTCCCCTCCACAGGCAATTACCTTCAGCTCAATATGAATCAATGATTTAAGTTTGTAACACTTTGTTTCAGATCCTTTAGAGGCTTACTAAAATAACCTGGGGACATAATTTAAAGTAATGTTATCTGACTATAAATACAGCACAGACATTCGTCAAATGGTGAAGAAAATAACATGACTATGAATAATATCTGATTATAAATACACCACCCAACCAACAGCACAGCACCCCATAGTCCATACCATTAAACTCATCGTAGAAGACTGCATTTCACACAATCACTTACGCCAACAACATAATCTACACTCCTGGAGAGCCCTGTGGGAAAGCCCGACAGTAGCCATAGCCTTCCTTAGGGACGCGGGGCTGTTTGGCCAGGCAGCTTAGGGAACGACAACAGCAACACCTCCACCCAACCATATACTGTACTGTACTCTTGTTCTGGATATATTTGTCTTGGTATAATCTAGGGTCCACACCTCTCGCACATCTCCTTTACTGCCGCCTCTACGGCTTTCTGAAATTCCAGAAACATGTCATTTATGTATATTGTAAATATGATTTAGAACAAAAGGAAATGCAACTGAAATTCAAGAAAATTAAAGGATTATGATGATATGACAGGAAATGTCCTCTCTCCCTCCCTGCCCACCCCGAACCAACTTCCAGAAGCACATCCATACTCATATCTCTCACCGATCCATCCACTCACTCACAGACAACACACAGCTGCATGCACGACCTCCCGAAATCCATCCTTCCGAATCCTCCCTTCCTCGCGAGGACAGAGTCCACCTGGCCAGGCTGAGATGCGGACACCATCCAGCTCTCCTGAGCTATCAGAAGAGACTGGATGACTCCGTTGTCGACGCCTGCCCGGGATGTAACACAGCACCCCATACCATTAAACACATCATAGAAGACTGCATTTCACACAACCACTTACGCCAACAACACAATCTACACTCAATGAGAGCTCTGTGGGAAAGCCCAATCGTGGCCATGGCCTTTCTCAGGGACTCGGGGCTGTTCGGCCAGGCAGCTTAGGGAATAACAACAACAACATAGGTTACACTGCTTAGACATAAGGTTATAAGGTTAACCTGTGCCACCGCCATAGGCGCCATTTGCAAATGTAAATGTTTTGGGTTCAAGCGGCGCCATGATGCCATCTAGTGGCCTTAACTGAAACTGATGTCTTGGTTCAAATTATAGGCGCATTTTTGCTTGAGTTTTGGCTCGAGCCAAAATGCGCCTCATAGTATCATATACGGTTGGAGCATCAGTATCGTACCGTAACGCTAAGTTCGCTAACTGAACTCTACCAAAACATTGCATAGGCCTATGGCGGTGGTTCAGAAGAAGTATAAGAACTGTAATTCATTATTATGCCTTGCTAATCAGCACTATAGACTCATTAAAATATTGAGTACCTGTAAGTAAGTGTACCAATTCCAGTTTTCGTTGGTGTATAGCAATTCTTTGTCATTGGTTGCCTAGGTTTGTTCAACTTGGGAGTGAGTTTTCGTACATGCCCGGTCCCTATTAAATTAATTCCCATTACCTCAATGCCCCAACTTTCGCTAATCGCACTTTCGCGCCACTTTCGGCGGTCCCTATTGGCCGCGAAAGTTGGTGCACCACTGTACATTAAATAGGGTGGTTCACTGCAGCCAAATACAACACAGTTATGTATATACTCAGGCATGAGTCAGGTCAGGTATCGGTATGAAAATAAAACAAAATATGTACCGGTAATCTAAAAGGATCAGTATGGATGGCTCTTTTCCTGTGATTCTCCTACAACTAGACATAAATGCCAAGGTAAGTAACTCTGGTAAGTTAATTAATGTATGGCTACTTAAAACATAATTAAGGTTAACTAATCCTTCAAAACTAATCACTCTTTACACAAAACTGTCTCACCAAAATACTTTTTTTATTGTAATTATCACTGAAAATTCTTGGTAGATTGTGTAGTATTGTAGCCTAATTTTGTAATCGTTAATCAAAACCATTCTGATTTTTAAACCGGTTGGTTATTGGGTATATCGGTAGCTATAATTATAAGACAAAAAGTACATTTAGCTGACAAGAATGTCATAATTGACATGCTTGAGGTGAGATATTCAATACTATGACCATAATCAATACAGAAATAACCATTAGGTTGTTGTTAGGTAGATATTTTGAAATAAAAGTTGGAAATTCCCATGCCACACCAACTTGGGTATTTCCCATAGGGTCAATGTCCTGATTTTGTCAATGTTGGTTTTTCCTGTAGTATGAAAGGATTTTATCAATGTTGGTTTTTCCTGTAGTATGAAAGGTCTAGCAATAAAACAGGATAAGTCCTGTGAGCAGACACAAACGCTTTGGTGTACAGTATTGTAGTACGGTACTGTAGATCTTTCGTTTTTTAACAAACTCAAAAGATAGAAGCACTTACGTTGAGTATTTATGAACTGACTCAACAAATGTTTCAAGGCTTTTAGGGTCCATATCCGGATACATCCCATGGCCCAGGTTGGCAATGTAGCGGTCCCGACCAAACTTTTCTACCATGTCCTTGACAGAGTTATCAATGGAGTTCTGAAAGGGAAAGTCTGACATTAAAAAAAAGTAAAGGTATGGTACCGGTATCACATCAAGAATATATAATAAAATGCATACGATTATATGAGAAGCATAGAAGAAGAAGACCGCATAATTGATATTAAAAATATTGAGATGTGAAGTACTTCTTAAGGGGAAAAATAAAAGAGGGAACGGCGAGTCTGTAAGTAACCCACGTCAAATTTGACAATCACCACTTTTGACCCTGTAACTCGTACTTACAATCGCCAACCCCCTTTTTGCTCAATCTGGATCTACATTTGTGTATTTTATGACTCCCTAACCTTTAACCCTCCAGCTACGCATTACATAAATATTCCCCGAAATCCGGGGGTTTTGGCCAAAAAATGTCTACGCCTAGGCTACCGTATCTTTGTTATTCTGACTGCTTCCGCATTCCCACGCATCCCCAAGCGTAGATGTGTTTCGTACCTGTAGAATGGCGTTAAGTAGAGCTCTCTAAGTCAACTGGTTCAGTTGTGATGATGATTTAATTGGAGATAACTTTATGGCAAAAACAGTCACTTTACACTACTTTTCGATACTTAACAATAACATACAGGCACACACGAACAAGCGACGCACTCCTTCTTGTGGCCGGAGATGCGGGGCGTCGGTCCAGCTGGCTGTTGTTTACATGCGTCGGACCGACGCCTCGCACACCAAGCTTACAGGCTTTGAGCTCATGGGTCTTTAAGAGCCCTTCCGGGTGCCTCGGGGTGTGTTTTTTATGGGCGTTCAAGAGCCCTTCCGAGTCTGGAGGGTTAATCTGTAACTACATCTACGATATAACGTGCAAATGATCAACAAAACGATGTATCTTTACTTTAACAAAAACAAGAGTAGACTGCTCATTCACAAGTGTCGTGAGGCGACGAGTTGCTAAGGCGGCCTCCAATCTATCAACTTCAATAACATTTCCACGGTTCCACAGCTCTCCTGAGCTATCAGAAGAGACTGGATGACTCCATTGTCGACGCCTGCCCGGGATGTAACACAGCACCCCATACCATTAAACACATCATAGAAGACTGCATTTCACACAACCACTTACGCCAACAACACAATCTACACTCAATGAGAGCTCTGTGGGAAAGCCCGATCGTGGCCATGGCCTTCCTCAGGGACTCGGGGCTGTTCGGCCAGGCAGCTTAGGGAACAACAACAACATTTCCACGGTTTACAGTTGGATTGATTTGCTTGGGAAACAAATTAACTTACTCATGTAGTAGGCCTAATGTACATCCTATGTGGTGGTTTTGTGTTCTTTTATTTCAAAAATTTGATTTTACTAAAGCGTTTTTTCCACATAGCAATTTTGACAAGTTCTTTTGTCTTTAGATTGTGTCGCCCCTTTTTTGGTTTGTTTACTCTGCAAGTTTTACATTATAATAGACTTTTGTTATGAATACAAAACAACTGAGTGTAAAGGTGATTTTTCGTAGACTAAAAAGATCAGTGGGCTTGAGACTATCTTTATGTATTGCTATTCTTACGTATTCACATGAGTTGTTATTGTTGTTGTTATAGTTCCCCAGACTGTCTGGCCGAGCAGTCCCGAGTCTGGTAGACTGAAGCCATTCAGATGCTTGGGCCCCTGAAGGGGCCAAGGTGAAATGAGATCCGTTTCTGAGAGGGCAGCGGGGGAGGGGTTCATCAGCCCATGGACTTGCACCCCGGGCCAATGCCCCCACCGTTCGCAGCCCATCTTGCAGTGCCACTCAATCGGGCGATCTCACCAGCACCTTGAAGGAAAAGAGACATACAGAAATGGCTATGGCTGGGTAAAGGATGGCAAACCTCACTCTGGATAGGACCAGCCCTCATTAGTGTTAATTAGATTGACCACTTGCAGATGAATCTAGTTAATCAGTTTCATTTTTTCATAAATGGTACCTACCAAGTCAGCATAGAGGTTACATGGATCAAGGTTGCCCTGTAGTGTCTTATTCGGTCCCACCAGCTTTCTGGCCAGGGTTGGTTCTACTGTCCAGTCCACGCCCACCACCTCGTACCTCAACTTCCCCAGCTGGCTCAGGGCAAAATGACCACCCTTGGGGAACACGGTCTGTAATATGACACAGGAAAAAATATATACATGTGCAGTTGTGCACATATCAACAAGAGAAAAATAAAATAAATAGATGATCAGGAGACTGCAAAAGATGCTTGTGCAGTACAGTACAGCTATTGACAAATGCTTGTGATCACTTGCATATTTTTGTGCAAATATCTATATATCTATTGCCAGACACCATGATCCCCGAAGGGGTGGCCACAAATTAATTGCCCCCATGCACTTCTGTCCCGCATCAGCAGACGCCCCTCCTCCCATCCAACACTGCTTTCAAGCATATAATTCTTAACTCCATCCTTCCACCTCTCTCTCGGTCTACCTATCCCTCTGTCCTTCCACTTCACTCTCTTAGTCAATCTCTCACTCTCGCTTCCCATACGTTCCACAAGGCCGAACCATCTCAAGGTGTTCCTTTCACACTTTCTAGCACATCTACATCCATGTCCCTTGATTGTGACCCTGTCACTCTTTCAACTATGGGGGAGAAACTCGCTACAGGCAGTTCTGCCTTTTGCCTCCCTCACTCACGTAGAAAAAAAAAAAAAAAAAACAAAAACACAGCTCTCATACTTCCTCATTCGTCTGTCTATCCCTCCAAGTAACTCCGCACGCACTTCTCAAGTAACTCATTTCCACCCGTCTCGCTCTTAGATTGTGTCTCTCCAACAACGTCCATGCTTCACTCCCGTAAGTCAATGTCGGGATAACCACACTATCAGACAAGGACTTCTAGGTGGGTGCCCAACCCCGAAAGGAGTTGAAATAGGGGAGCTACTTTCTAGGGCCTTTCCTAGCTGATGCTGAGAGGATTGTGTTCTAGTCATGCGGTGATGGACTGGTCTATCAGAGTGAGAGCTGAGTGATCTCGGCCATACCCATACCTTACTCTGACTTACTTTTACTTAAGAACATAAGAAAATGGGAGTCTGCAAAAAGCCGATCGGCCCATACAAGGCAGATCCCTGTCACACCCAACCCCAATTACAAGGCCCAACTCACTAATACCTTGAGTACTGCCCCCACCAAAATGGTCAGGGATTAACACAAGATTACGGGGGTCTGCTGAGCGCCGATTGGCCCACACCTGGTAGATCCCCCTCACACCCAACCCATCTCGTCCATATGCCTATCTAATTTTATCTTAAAGCTCCCTATCGTTCTTGATCCCACTATATTACTTGGTAGCCTATTCCACCTATCTACAACTCTGTTACCAAACCAATATTTGCCTATATCTTTTCTGAAACTAAATTTATCTAATTTGAAACCAGGTGCATGGGGGCGGTTCGTTCGTGGCCACCCCTTCGGGGATCACGGCGTCAGGCAATAGATAGAAAGATAGAAACCATTTGTACAAGTTCTTTCGCTATCACTGAGCTTTAGTACATTTTTCATGTCCCCTTTATTAATCCCACTAACCCACTTGAATACCTCTATCATATCCCCTCTAACTCTGCGTCTCTCTAACGAATGTAAGCCTAATTTCTTCAACCTTTCTTCATACGGAAAATTTCTAATATTATGGATCATTTTTGTCATTCTACGTTGTACTCTCTCCAATGAATCAATGTCCATTCTGTAATAAGGACACCAAAGTTGAACAGCATAATCCATATGGGGTCTCACTAATGACAAGTAAAGTTTTAAGATAACATCAGCAGTTCTGTTACTCACACTCCTAGATATGAACCCGAGAATCCTGTTTGCCTTGTTACGAACGCTTATACATTGTTTTCTAGGCTTCAAATCATTGCTAACAAACACACCTAGATCTTTCTCACAGTCTGAGTTTTCTAGTTCCATATTAGCTAGTTTATATTTAACATTTGTATGCATCTTCCCT
Source organism: Paralithodes platypus (assembly GCA_032716605.1). Classification (NCBI taxonomy): domain Eukaryota; kingdom Metazoa; phylum Arthropoda; class Malacostraca; order Decapoda; family Lithodidae; genus Paralithodes; species Paralithodes platypus. The sequence goes on from CM064520.1 coordinate 4,696,111, forward strand.
ATCTTTAATACCTTGCATTTGTCAATGTTAAACTTCATCTGCCAATTTACTGACCATTCGTGTAAGGTATCTAGATCCCTTTGCAGACACTATATCTCTATCTGAATCAATTTTTCTCCCCATTTTGGTATCGTCTGCAAATTTACTTATCCGACTAGTTATACCTAAATCAAGGTCATTTATGTATATAATAAACAACAGAGGACCTAATACAGATCCCTGGGGGACACCACTTTTGACTGCTCCCCATTCTGACTTGGTACCATTTATGCTGACTCTCTGCTTCCTACCAATTAGCCATGACCTAATCCATCCTAACAATGCCCCACCTATTCCATGTGCCTCAACCTTTCTCATCAATCTCTCATGAGGGACTCTGTCGAAAGCTTTACTGAAATCTAAATATGAACCTGTGTATGACGAAAACATTGAGACATTAGGCCACCCAAATGACACAATGGTGCACACACATATCATATGTTCATGAAATCACTTCAAAAGTTTACCATTGTCATTGTAGCCTATTACCTACTTCAAAACATTCAGATTAATGGTCAAAGGAATCTGCTGCTATAAACGTCTTCTTCTTCTTCCGTCTACTAGCGAGTTTGTCTTGCTCTTGAAGATCAGATCAGATCAGATGTGGTTCGGGAAGTAATGCCTTAACAACGGCACTTCCCTGAGAGGTTCTTGTAATTTTCATTTTGTGATTTTCCTTTTGTGATGTGCTCTGTTATATTATATTGTATTGAAAGCACCCTTGTCTTGTTGTCTTGAAAGCACCCTTGGGACGCTCCGATCACTGAACTATAAATAGTAGCGTATCGGAACGTCCAAAGGTGCATTTTCAAGCTCAAGACTAATACTTCCAAAGGTGCGTTTTCAAGCTCAAGACTGAATGCGCTTGCAGAAAATGCGGTGCAAGTCAGTAGCGCATCGGAGCGTCCCAAGGATGCGTTCAAGAGCAAAACAAACTCTCTGATGTGAAGAAGAAGGTGTTTACGTTTATATCAGTAGCTTCCTTTGAACAAGTAGGTAATAGGCTACAATGACGATGGTAAACTTTTAAAGTGAATTCATGAACATATGATATGTGTGTGCTCCATTATGTGTCATTTGAGTGGCCTAATGCCTCAAAAAGGGGACTTTGGGACTTCTAGAAACCATCGGGTGAATTCGGATTTGGCCTCAAATTGAAAAATTCGGACTATTGGGAGATTCGAATCATCGGTCGTCGGATTAACGGACTTTTACTGTATATAATATCATATGACTTGTCATTATCTACTGCTTCATATACCTCTGAGAAAAAACTAAGCAAATTAGTAAGGCAAGACCGTCCCTGAGTGAATCCATGCTGAGAAGAATTGATTAAGTTAAATGTTTCTAAGTGGTTTCTCATTTTCCTAGCAATAATTGACTCTAGTAGCTTTCCTATGATTGAAGTGAGACTAATGGGACGGTAATTGGATGCTATTGATTTATCACCTTTTTTGAAGATCGGAACTACATTTGCAAGCTTCCAAGCTTCTGGAACTATACCTGTTTCTAATGACTTGTTAACCTCTGAAGTGCGCATGGGGGTAATTAGACACCTCTCCCTGTGCGCATGTATTTGAGGTGTTTCCGTCACTAAAATATTCATTGTACCATTAATAGCATTAATACTTATCCATATGCGCCTATTATGGGTTGATTATAAAGGTATTAACCTGAAACAACAATAAAACGAGTGAAAACAGCGTTTGGATGGTCAAAATCGGAGATATAGCCCGCGAGTTGTATAATGTATGGGTGAGGCAAGCTGATTTCCCGCCAATTTCCCCCAAGGCCACTGAGACACAGTCGATCGATACTCTCTCTCTCTCTCTTGCACTCGCTTGCCATCAGTGATGACAACACCCTGCTTGCAACTCGCTAATGTTAGCACGAAAATATACCTCAGAATAAGGAAATAACAGGGAAAATAGGTGATAACTGAAGGAGAGGAGGAAAGTGGGGAAGGAGGGGAGGTAGAGGACTGAGATTTTGCATGGCCCAGGGGCCAAAAACAAATAAAAAAATAAAAATATATATTTTGTTTCGATGTCAAAAGTTGATTTTTTTTTTTTTTTATTTTTTTTTTCACTCGCTCTTAAGAGTCTCCCCGCAGTCCGCCGGGGGAACTCTTAAGAGTCTCCCCGCAGTTCCCGGGTTAAATAGAAATGTTAATGGGTAACTTAACTCATCTCTGCATTCTTTTAATACTCTAGCATATACCTCATCAGGACCAGGCGATTTATGAGGTTTCAGTCTGTCAATTTCCATAAGCACATCATTTCTACTTATAGTAACCGTACTTAACCTATTTTCTATACTATCGCTATATACCTTACGGACTTCTGGAAACTGTGCCAAATTTTCATTAGTGAAAACGGAAATAAATTGACTATTTAATGTACTGCACATTTCTAAATAATTTTCTGTCATTTCTCCTATCGAAGTATTAAGGGGACCAATTACATCTCTAACCTTGGATTTATATAGTTGGTAAAAAGCTTTAGGATTATTTTTTGAGTCATTGGCAACCTTAATTTCATATTTTTTTTTGTATTTCCTAATATCCTTTTTTACCTGTTGTGATAGATTCTGATAGTAAGCAAGTAGGTGAATTTCATCTTTCTTAATTTTTCTATATATTCCTCTTATATATTTTCTAGATCTCAAGTGACGACGTCTCTTCCATGGATTGACCTCCCTACTGCCAACCTAGAGGTTGGCAGATTGGGAGCCAAAGCATCACATTTTTCCTTTGCCCCTCAACTTTCCCTTCATAATTGCTTAGGGGCACAGGGCCTTGGGTGGGGCTTTGGTTTCTTGGGCGTTTCCGCACCCTCTTCAGCTCCCCGCCTTGGAGTGGCTTTGGTCACCTGGGCTTTATTAGTGGTAAGCAGGGAGAGGGTTTTGTGGGGCACTCGGTTATGGCCATGGCCTTGCTCGGGACCTTGGGGCTGCTCGGTCAGACAGCCTGGAGAACAGCAACAACAAGGACTTCCATGCTGACCACCCTATTCCTTGTTACTGCTTTCAGCATTTCTACAACCCTCTTCCTCGGTTGCACCCTCTCCCGCGCTTCTTCCTCCATACTCAACACACTGCCCAAATACTTACATGAGCTGACATTCTCCATAACCTGACCGTTCAACGTCACCTCACACTCTGTGAGTCCACCCCTTTCAAAGATCATAACCTTACTCTTCCCCGCATTTACCTTCAGATTCCGTTTTTCACACACTGTTCCGAACGTCTTTACCAGACCCTGTAACTCGCACTCACTATCACTCATCAGAACTATATCATCACTAAACAGCAGTACATGCAACTTCCACTAATTTCCTTCCCTTATCAGCGGTATGCCAACATCACCTGCTCTTCCTTATATTTGTTTATGGCTATCCATTTATACATAATGAACAACCATGGGGACATGCACACCCTTGCTTATATATTGCAAATACAGTATAACCATTTTATTGATGTTCAGATCAAATCAGGTATATATTAATAAATACACATTATTTATTCATTAATATATAGCTGATTTGATCTGAACATCAATCTAAATGGATATATTTTCATGAAGAAAATCACAGTTCACGAACATTTGTCCGTAGCTGTACATGATATACAACTCCAAGGGTTCGTTTGTAGACGGTGAACAAAGGGCCCAAATTTTGGGTCTGTAACCAGCCTCTCTCAAACCCCAGGACCGTTCTGCAAATGGCTTGTAAACAGAGCTGTCTTGTTACCATGGTAACATATACTGTATATACTGTACTGTACATACAAACATTTAAAGACCGAGTGCTCCACACAAAACGCGGTTCTGGTCTCACGTCCTAATGGAGGCGTTCCAGGCAACCCTGTTAAGAGCTACCCCACATGTCAGGTTCTTTGCTTTAAGATCAGACCGCAAAGTCTGATCCCACGTCTTTCTTGGTCCGCCCCTAGGTGCAGCTCCCTCCACATTCATGGACTTGCATCTTTTCACTCAGCTTTGTTCATCCATCCTCTCCACATGTCCAAACCATCCAAGCCTGCTAGTATGCATCACATCACTGATACTCTTGATACCTAACCTTCTCCTTAGCTCTTCACTTGATATCCTATCTTGCAGTTTGGCACAACACATCCATCTCACCATTCTCATCTCATTGCGTTCCATTCTGTTGATAGGCCACGTTTCTGAAGCATATGTCATTGCGTTTCTAACGCATGAAGTGTATACCTTGCCCTTCAAGGGGAGAGGGAGTCTTCTCATGGTGAGTATTGGCAAAAGTTCTCCTTAACTTTCCCCAGCCGCATCATATTCTGGCTATAGTGGTGGCCTCCTCTCCACCACCGGCAGAGATAGTATCACCCAAGTAGCAAAACTTGTCCACCATCTCCTCGTTGCCAAAGTTGACACTCTCGAGCCGGTCATTGAATACAAGCTCGCCTTTGCATACATACCGTACTATGCATAAAAATGTCTCAATTTCGGACTTCTTCCTTGGTAGAGGTCCCTTTATTCTAGTGCAGCACTTCTTCCCGTGATGTACCCAGCTGTGGCAGACGCTACACTGTATTGAGTTCGCGCCCACCCCTTTTTTGCATACTGCGCATGGGTATGCACCACTTTTTTTCTACCTTTCCTAGCCCTAAACCACTGTGTAAAACCTTGGTTTTATTTATATTAAATCTTAACTTGGATAACAGGTAATGAGAGAAACTAATAATCAAAGAAAACATGCACAATTTTAAACTTACGGTGGACTAGCCTGTTTAAAGCCCATTAGGTCAATTTATATATACTGTATATGCTAAAGCATTTCCATGATGGTTTTATAGGATCACTTCCTAAACTTACCAATACATAAGAACATTTTATAAGTGTTCACTAAGCCACATCATAATAATTAAAGATGGGTAATACATCTTAATAAGTGTTCACTAAGCCACCTCATAATAATTTAAGATGTGATTGCATTCTGAGCTTGTTGTTGAGCGTTAATCTATTTTATACTGCGACGTCACATAAGACATGAGTGATCAAAGTGCCACACCTCCTGAGGTGGGGCGCTTTGGTCGCCCAACTTAGATGGACAAGTTTCTTGTCACTGTCGTTTGTGAGCAACCGGTCTCTTTGGTCCATCATTGTCGCTGTCTACAAACGTACCCCAAGAAACACAATGGGATTAAGTTAAAAAGGTCATTACTGAACATAATTATCCGTATTATTTTATCCAATATGTTAAAGCAGTTGAGGAAAAACAGATTCCATGCCTGTTTGACCTTGGCAACTCCAAATCTCCAAACAACAATGGCGTTAGTCGAGGTGATTTAGTTCCTGTACCACTCCTCTGACATTAATTTCATGATGATCTTGCATTTTCGGTGGGGTTTAAACATGTGCATCGACTTTTTAATATTTAGAAGTCTGGTTAATATTGAATTCATTGTTCATAGCCACCACAGTACAGGATAGGGAATATAAATGGTTGAAATACAGTAGCTATTAGTAATTAGCCTCCAATGTTGTAATACATTTCTTTTATGATTGTACTGCTATCAGAAGTGTGATATTATCTCTGTCTTTAGGACTGTTTGGCTATTACAAAATTAACTATTAGATTTACACTAACCATAGGAATGTCTGGCAGGCCGAGTGCTGCTACCCTATCCTTCACTTCATCACATATACGCTTCAGGCAAGGCAAGGCAAACTTCTGGAACAGCCCTGGACCAAGGTGTTCCGCGTGGGACTCAAACACTTGTAGTAGCTGTGAAATATAAAATGTATTACGTACACTTGGGGATATTAATAGCAAGTTAGAGATAATAATTTAAAACTTGCAAAACAAACAAACCAAAACAGGGACAACACAATATAAAGGCAAAAGAACTTATCAAAATCGCTATGTGGAAATAACACACAGAATAAGAAACCGCTATTTGAATAATTATCAAACCCAGATGAGAAACTATTCTATTATATTCTATATACAGTACTCAGGCCCAATCCCCACTTTTCCTTTTATTGTATTTTATATATTATTTTGTAATAGTATAGATATCTTATCAATATTTGTATTTTGTACTATTTTAATGTCTTGTCATGTTGCAAATTTGATTTTAAATAATATTTTGACATTTAACATATAGTTTCTTTATTCATGCAGAGTTTAGTAAAATTTGCCAGAACGTCCCGGACTTCCCAAACTTGACTACTTCCTTTAACGTGACGATAGTGCGTTGTTATATGTGCGATTAGTTTGCTTGGGAAACAGATTAACTTGCTCATGTAGTAATGTACACCCTATGTGGTGGATTGTGTTCTTTTATTTAATAATTTTCATTTTAGTAAACGTTGTTTCCACATAGCGATTTTGATAATTTAATTTGACTTTATATTGTCCTTGTCCCAATTTTGGTTTGTTTAGTTTGCAAGTTTTACATTTTAATTTTCCCTCTTTTTCCTTTTTATTTTTTTATTTTTTTGGGGGGGTGGCCGACTCAAGACAGAGCCAAAATAAGGTCCCTCCAGCACTTCCCCGGCCCCCCGATCACCCGGAGACACTAATCTCGTCATAGCATACAACAACAACATTGATCCGACGTCTCCTTCTTGTTTTCGGAGGTGCGGTGTCGCAAAGACAGGCTTTGTTTACATGCGTCGGACGCACGGCTTTCAAAACATGCTTAATAGACTTTCAAGCTTACGGATTTTAAAATGACACCCGGGCTCCTGCCCATCTGCTAAGGTGTCATTTTAAAATGACAACCGGGCAGGAAGGGTTAAATCATGACACCAAAGGATTGCTATACATCCTGTTTCACCACCAGGTCTTCTTTGCTGGTTTTTTCTGTGCCTCAGTTACTTGAGAAGTGCGTGCGGAGTTACATGGAGGGATAGACAGACGAATGAGGAAGTAAGGTGTGGTGTGGAGGTAGATGTGCTGGAAAGTGTGAAAAGGAACACCTTGAGATGGTTCGGCCATATGGAACGTATGGGAAGCGAGAGAATGACTAAGAAGGCGTACGAGAGCGAGGTAGAGGGAGAGGTAGACCGAAGGAGAGGTGGAAGGATGGAGTGAGGAAGTACAGTAGGGTCTCACATAAAACGAGTATATGGTCGATAAACGAGGGCGTTTTATGCGATTTCGTTTTATGTGAACACAGCATTTTGGTGGCCCAATATCGTCAATGTTCACTGGAAGCGTAAATTTCCGTCAGGAGCGTACGATATTTCGGCGTTCTATATGAAAGCGTACGATATTTCGGCACTCTATATGAAAACTCCTCGGATTTGCCCCACTTTGGCGGCGGACTCGTTTTATGTGATCACATTCGTTCTGATCGAAAATTAAATATTAATATTTTAGGTCGGTCGTTTTAATCGAGACTCGTTTTATGTGAACACGTTTTATGCGGGACCCTACTGTATATGGATGAAGGTGGTGCTGATTGGGAGGAGGGGCGTCGACTGACTGGGAACAGAGGTGCATGGGGGCGGTTCGTTCATGCCCACCCCTTCGGGGATCACGGCGTCAGGCAATAGATAGATAGACAGAGCAATTCTAGCTTGATCTTAAGATACACACTCTCTTGATTTATTAAAACCACAAGAGTTACACACACTACAGTAACTCAACTCTTCTCCGATTTTTTTTTTAAAGGTAATATACTATTACATAAAAATATTTGCAGTAATTCTGTTTATGAAATTCAAGAAAATTTAATTGTTGATAACTTAATTAATGAACATACTAATAAAAATATAACCTTTGATATTAAACTTTCTGATAAGAATAAATGCATTGCTAAATTATACAGATGGTCCTCCGGTAACGCGGTTTTGGTGGCACGCGGTACACCCCAAATATCCAAAATGCTGCTAACACGGTCAAAACTTACACTGGCGCGGGGTCCAGCTGGGCTCCGAACCCTTACTCCCGACTTTCGTAGCTCATATCTCTTCAAATATATGGCCTAACCAAGTGTTTATGCCTACCAGAGGTAGATATGATCGTTGTTGTGCGTTGCGTGAAGACTAGAGCACCCTACATTGTGTAGTTATTGTGTGAGGTGAGAAATATGATGGAGGGATTTCAGAGCTTCGATCGAAAAATGTCGGCTACTGCTGGGACTCTCTCTCCTTAGCCTAGCTGCCTAGCCTAAACGAAATATTTATTCAGAGGTAAGAGTTGTTGCAATGGGCAAATCAACTCATTGCACATGTCAAATAACCTTTATAATTGATTTAATTATTATAACATAGGCTTCTATGGAGAAAAAGTGGACTTTGTGGAAATCCCCAGAACACCAAGGTACCTTTAACATGTAAACATATGGGTTCGGTAACGCGGATTTTGCAACACGGGAGGTAACCAGAACACATTGGCCGTGTTACTGAAGGACCAACTGTACATGTTACCCAAATTTCATAAAAGACATTATAAATATCGCTTTATTGCCGGAGCAAAATTTGCTACCACTAAAACTTTGTCAAAACAAGTCGTACATAGTTTAAAATACATTAAAAGTACTCAAACGATATTGTGATACCATCAAGAATAGAACTGGCATTAACTATTATTGGAGTGTTGACAATTCAGTAGAAGTTATTCATAAACTTAATACCATGTGGAAAGTTACCTCAGTACATAGCTTCGACTTTTCAACTTTGTATACCAATTTGCCTTTAGATTTAGTATTTTCAGAAATTTGCTTTATTATAGACTTGCATTTTGACAGATTTGAAAGTAGTCATAATCGTTACATAAATGTTAATTCATAATTTAATAATGCGTCACTTAGCTTTGATCCCACTAGTTCAGTATATTTTGATAGAACTAAACTTAAAGATGCCCTTAAATTCCTCCTTTTCAATACTTATGTCAGATTCGGGCCCTACATTTTCAAACAAATATTAGGAATTCCTATGGGTGGAAATGCTAGCCCTTTAATTGCAGACTTATTCTTGCTTGCTTTAGAATTTAAATTTATGAAAAACTTAGTTGACAGTAGCAAGAAAAATAACATCCCAGAAAAATTAGCACTTGCTAAATTGTTAAGTAATAATAGTAGATATATTGATGATATTCTTGTTTGTAATATGTTAAATTTTAATCAAGTCGCTAAACAAATTTATCCAAATTCCATCCCCCTCACACAAGGTAACGTAAATGATGATGTTAAAAAAATTCTTGATATAAATATACAGATTGTTAATGAACACTGCACACTTAAATTATACCACAAAGTTGATAATTTAAATTTTAACGTAATAAACTTTCCTTTCCCTAATAGTAGTAATGATAGCAAAATAACTTATAATTGTAATTATTCCCAGCTAATAAGATTTTGTAAAATTTGTACCAGAGTAGAAGACTTTTTGGATAGAGCTAGGTTACTATACAGATTCTTAGTAGACAGAGGTTTTGTTGCAAGTAAATTGTTGCAAGTAAATTGTTGCATACATTTTATCTTTTTAAGGTCAATTATTGTGACTGTATTTTAAAATTTGATATCAATAATTTTAATCAAGCATTATTAACTTGAAGTTTCGCTTAAAGCCTCTGCTTACTTTTTGTCTGTATATATTAATTGTTTATCATTTTATATTGTTATTATTTTTTATAATTGATTGTAATTGTTAAAAGAGTACTCTTTTGTTTAAATCTATTGTGCCTTCTTCAAATTTTAAAATATTTATATTTATTATATATAATCATTGTCGATAGGATTAATTGCTTGCTTTTGCGATTTCCTTAGTTTATTTGTACAATAAATGTAGGTTATTTGTAGGGTAGTAATTGTTAGGGGTCACTTGAAGCATGCTATGCTTACAGGTACCTACCCGATAGCACTATCGTTAGTGAGTTATATTTGTATTTTGTACTATTGTTATTATCTTGTCAAGTTGCAAATTTGATTTTAATATAACATTTGACACTTAATGTAGTTTCTTTATTCATGCAGAGTTTAGTAAAATTTACCAGAACGTCCCTGACTTCCCAAATTGACTAATTCCTTGAACGTGACTACAGTGCGTTGTTATGTGTGCGATTAGTTTGCTTGGGAACCAGATTAACTTGCTCATGTAGTGATGTGGTGGATTGTGTTCTTTTATTTATAAATAATTATTTTACTTAAGCGTTGTTTCCACATAGCGATTTTGATTCGTTGTTTTGTCTTTTTACTGTGTTCGTATACGTTTTGGTTTGTTTATTTTGAAAGTTTTACATTATAATATGAAGAAATTAGGCTTACATTCGTTAGAAAGACGCAGAGTTAGAGGGGATATGATAGAAGTGTTAAAGTGGGATTAAGAAAGGGGACATGAAAAATGTACTGAAGCTCAGTGATAGCGAAAAAACTCATGGTTTCAAATTAGATCAATTTAGTTTCCGAAAAGATACAGGCAAATATTGGTTTGGTAACAGAGTTGTAGACATGTGGAATAGGCTACCGAGTGATATGGAAGGATCGAGAACGATAGGGAGCTTTAAGATTAAATTAGATAGGCATGTGGACGAGATGGGTTGGGTGTGAGGGGGATCTGCAGGGTGTGGGCCAATCGGCTGCAGACCCCCATTCTGGTGAGGTTGATCCTCATGGTATTATTGGGTTAGGCCTTGTACTTGGGGTTGGGTGTGACAGGGAACTGCCTTGTGTGGGCCAATCGGCTTTCTGCGGACTCCCATTTTCTTATGTTCTTATGTCACCATTTTCTAACAAATATACAGTATACTGTACATACACCTTAAAAACTGAGTGATCAATTAAATGCTATGGTTCTCAGGATGCTATAAGACAGGAATGGCGCTATTTTAGAGGGATGTATAGCCTTCCTGACCCCAACCACAGTTAGTGGATGTGGGCCTAGCCTTTGCTCAATTATGAACAGTTCCTACAAGGCAGTAGAGGTTTCCAATTTATAATTAGTCTCCTATAGCTTCTGCTCATAAGGAGCATTAATAGAATGCAGCATGGGTTTGTTCCACTTCCCCAAGGTAGGGTTAACAAGCGAGTACAGTACAGTACTGTAATAAGACTCATATTCTCATATTCTATTCCCCTCACACAATGTAACGTAAATTATAAAGTTGAAAATTTTCTTGATATAAATATAGAGATTGTTAATGAACAGTGCATACTTAAAGTATATCACAAAGTTGATGATTTTAATTTTAACGTAATAAACTTTCCTTTCCCTAGTAGTAATATCGATAGTAAAATAACTTAAATTGTTTTTATTCCCAATTAATAAGATTTTGTAAAATCTGCACTAAAGTAGATGACTTTTGGGCTAGAGCTAGGTTACTATACAGACTCTTAGTGGACAGAGGTTTTGAGGCAAGTAAATTGTTCCATAAATTTAATCTTTTTAGGGTCAATTATTGTGACTGTATTCTAAAATTTGACATCAATAATTTTAATCAAGCATTTTTAACTTGAAGTTTCTTGTATAACCTCTGCTTACTTTTTGTCTGTATTTATTGTTTTTTGTCTGTATTTATTGTTTATCTTTTTCTTTTTCTATTATTAATATTAATATTGATGATTTTTTAAATTTATTGTTCTTGTTAAAAGAGTACTCTTTGTTTAAATCTGTTGTTACTTCATATTTTGCAATTATTTGTCTTTATATTATATGTATTCATTGTCGATAGTATCAATTGCTTACTTTTGCGATTTCCTTTGTTTATTTGTGCTATAAATGTAGGTTATTTGTAGGGTAGTTATTGATAGGGGTCACTTGAGGCATGCTATGCTTACAGGTACCTACCCGATAGCACTATCGTTAGTGAGTGCTGTACTGTATTTTATATATAATTTTGTAATAGTATAGATATCTTATCAATATTTGTATTTTGTACTATTGTTAATGTCTTGTCATGTTGCAAATTTGATTTTAAATAATATTTTGACATTTAACATTTAGTTTCTTTATTCATGCAGAGTTTAGTCAAATTTGCCAGAACGTCCCGGACTTCCCAAACTTGACTACTTCCTTTAACGTGACGATAGTGCGTTGTTATATGTGCGATTAGTTTGCTTGGGAAACAGATTAACTTGCTCATGTAGTAATGTACACCCTATGTGGTGGATTGTGTTCTTTTATTTAATAGTTTTCATTTTAGTAAGCGTTGTTTCCACATAGCGATTTTGATAATTTAATTTGACTTTATATTGTCCTTGTCCCAATTTTGGTTTGTTTAGTTTGCAAGTTTTACATTTTAATGCCATGGAATACCGCTGAGGAAAAGAAACGTTCATCCGTTGTCAGCGACATTGCTGTCCTACATAGTAATTCACATCCCAAGGAATGGCTACTACTCCCTGATGTACTGTGACTCAGTGGTCTGGTTAAACTACTGTATTAAAAAAAAAAAAAAAAAAAAAAAAAAAAAAAAAAAAAAAAAAAAAAAAAACCTCCCGAGATATTTAAATAAGCACCCACTACCAGTGTGAAAAAAATCCATACTCTGAGCTGGGCATGATCTCGGGCCACGAAGGTGGGACTACAAAACGCTAACCACTACATTAACAAGAAACCTCTTGGTCCTTACCTGTGCTCCAGCCTTGACCTGTCCCACTAGGTAGTTAATGCTCGAGTCAGTGATGATTTTCAAGAGACGGTGACTCTCCTCCGGGTAGCGGTACAACCAACACTTAGCATTGCTCATTGTCTTGGAACCCTTGCCTTCAATCATATACGCCATTATCGTCCACTGCAAAAATAAAAGAATACTGTACTGTATATATACCGGTACAATAACTTCACACAGTATTACCACAGAAAAGTTCTTGGAATTGACACCCTATTCATTGTCATGGACTCTTTACTCTTGATCATGCATGCCACTATCATCCGCTTAAGTCAAAATGAAAAAGCATAATACAGTCCATCCTCGTACAACAGTTTTATGGGCGACACTACATGCAGTGTTGTACGAACCATAGAAATTCATGTTATGTACTTATGATGGACACATCAGAAATTTGGTTGTTTTTTCCCTATTTTCACATATTGTAACACTTACATAGCCTTCACAATACCGGTAATCATTAATAGTAAACATAAACTTATATAATGTATTTTGCCTTAGTTCTAATCGTGGGAGAGCTTGCTTGGGTTGATGAGAGGGGGTTTCCGAGGCTAGGGGCACCACTTACGGCGCCTGGGGATGGCATGGTGGGGGGCTGTTTTTTTTTTTTATATCACACAAAACACGAGAAATGCACAACACGGACACCAACTAGCAAAAAAATATCCACAATGGCCAAGCAGAGTATGTGAAGGAAGGAAAGTTTTCGGAGCAATGGGAAGTACAGTACCGTACTGTATGTGGAAGGTGAGAAATCTTGGAATGAAAGCTAAAAGTGCAATGTATCAAGGGATAGTTGTACCAAAAGTGATGTATGGGGCTAAGACATGGGCTCTGAAGGCAAAGCAGAGAAGAAAGCTGGATGTGATGGAGATGAGCTGCTTGAAGAGTATGTGTGAAGTGACTCGTAGAGACAGATTGAGGAATGAAGAGATACGTAGGAGAGTGGGGCAGCAGGAACATTTGTCGGGCAGAGTGGACAGAAGGGTGCTGTGGACATGTTGAGCGAATGGAAGATGAAAGGCTTACAAAGAGAAGAGAGGAGTGGTAAGTAATCTCCTCATAATATGTATTGGTTTATTCAAGTACATTGGGGTTTGTAATTGATGATTAATATTAAGAATGGGGTGTTACATATTTATAAGTATTCTCCTCAAGTAATATATATTTATTGGATGTATTTGTGGGGAAATGGGGGTCTAACTGGTGAGCCTGGTACGACCTATGTTAATTAGTGCCCAAGTATATGCGGAACCACATACTGTATATGCGGAAGGGGGCCGGTACGACCTAAGTGCGAATACTGGGTGTGCACTGTAATAATGGTTACAATACCTGTACTGTAGGTATAAAAATCAATAATCAATATGCAGTTTTTAATGCTGTACACTCCTTTGATTGACAGGGCTAGGGCGTGCCCTTGTTACAGGGACTTTACTTGACATTTGCCACAAATCGCTAGACCTGAGTGTCCAAATTCTTGATGTAAAAAAATGGCACGGGGTGGGATCGAACTGCCAACCCTTCGATCAGCAGTCAGACGTGCTATTGACCATGCCACGGCCCGGAGTAGGCCATACCATTACGTAGATATGAATTGGTAAAGTAGACGAAATTACGATAACCAGCCCGGACCCGGCTGTCACGAAAGTTCAAAGCTACCAGTGGGTCTAGGGTTAAATTTTAAATAATCATTCCTAAGCTGATTAGTAGCTACAGCACAAGAAGATAAAAAATAACATTTATCAATTTCAGAGAGTAGCCTACTATAGGCCTACTCGTAAACTTATTTAAAGTTTTATGCTTGTGCACTATAGTAAAATCTTGAATCCCGCATATTTGTCCCGCGGCACCTCCCAATATATACCGCAGCCAGATTCACCGATCCTGTGAATGTAGATAGGTGAAATCTTTACATTTTGGGTGAATCCACCTGTATTAATCCAAGTACTCTTGACCAAACCGATTCGTGAACCTCACATCCATTGTGATTTGCTTACCGGTATACTGTACTAATGTACTGTAATGTAGTCAGGTCTTGATATACACGCATTTCGTGTACACTGATTCGTTTGGACACGGTAACCCAAATAATGCCAAAGTCGGCCAGAACACGGAAAAAAAATGTATATACAGTACTGTACTGTATTGTACGCGGAAATTTGCGGGCGACGGAGGTCCTGCTGCAACTCCGGGTCGGACATTTCCACACCGCGCGGATCGTAGCAGATGACACAAAAAACATGGTGTGGTTTGTTTACGTTGTAGGATAATGCGTGCTTGATACTCAGTAGCAGGTCCAAAACAGTTCTTCTTGATGCTCTTATTGCCTGCCTGACACGCAAATATGTGTTTGTTGGTGGTATAATGTCGCTTAACCCTTCTTGCCCGGTCTCGCCATCCTAAGGACATTATTGAGAGCTGGGCGATCTGGCCGAAAAACGTCTTAATAGGCTACCCTATCTTTGTTATTTTAACTGCTAGAGAATTCCCACGCATCTCTAAACGTATGTGTGTTTCATATCTGTAGGCTGGCGTTGAGTAGAGCTCTCTAGGTCAACTGGTTCAGTTGTGATGACGATTTCCGTGGAGAGAGATTCGATGCGATGTAAGCAATATCGGACCTTTGCAGACACTAATCTCGTCATCGCATAGAACAACAACATTGATCCGACGTCTCCTTATTGTTTTCGGAGGTGCGGTGTCGCAAAGACAGGCTTTGTTTACATGCGTCGGACGCACGGCTTTCAAAACACGCTTAATAGGCTTTCAAGCTTACGGATTTTAAAATGACACCCGGGCTCCTGACCATCTGCCGCGGTGTCATTTTAAAATGACAACCGGGCAGGAAGGGTTAAGGTAGGCTAAAGGCTCAAATAGGGGACTTTGGGAAAGTGGCTGGAACAAATTTAATTAATTCCCTTAACCTCTTACTGTACCATAGGGTAATTAAAGGTCCCCCCCCCCCCCCCCAGTCCCAAGCAATGTGGCCAAAATGGCAAGATGTATCAACCTCCCACCTCAAAAGATGGAGGAATACTGGCTCTCCCAGTCTGTAGAGGCTTGCATATAAGCTGAGAAGTGTTGCCAACTCTAGAGCAGTGCTCAAACGGTTGTGGTACCAGGCACTACCTGATACTGGCAGTTACATGGAAAGTATATTACAGACGGCTCCCTGCCGTCGCTGGGACTGAACGGGTTAAGGCCTGTTATTTCTAATACACGGTTTTGATATAAACTGTATGTACAGTTGGTCAAAGTTCCAGCTGACCCACCCTTGCTCTGGGGCTCACAGAATTAGCTGGCAATACTGGTGTAGTTGCCAATCAGTGGCTATAACTTGAATATTTAAGCAAATCTACGAACTTTGGGTGAATGTTCGGGATCATACATAGTGATGTATGCATTTTTACTTGAGATAGGCTTAATTTCCCTTGTTTAGTATATCTTCTAACAATGATATAGCCGAAATCAGATCTACCAATCCCAATCTTTGTAAGACACACCTTCCTACACCAGTATTGCCAGATAATTCTGCGAGCCCCAGAGCGAGGGTGGGTCAGCTGGAACTTTGACCAACTGTACAATGTACAAATTAACCGTGTATATCGAGACCTGACTGTACTGGTAATTTTGATCGGTTTCAAGCGAGAGCCTAGACCCTGAGTCATATCCGCCACTTTCGTTTACATAATAAAATACCATTAAAGTAATAACTTTTCCATGTTTTCATATACATTAATATGTTTGTGAAGAAATTATATTATAATAACAAAAATAGTAAAGGCCAAAGAAAGCTTCATTAACCCTCCAGCCCCGGCTATGTATTATATATATATTCCTCGAAACCCGGGTGTTTTGGCCGAAAAACGTCTAGGCTAGGCTACCGTATATTCGTTAATCAGACTGCTTCCCGCATTCCCGCGGATCCCAAAGCGTAGCTGTGTTATTTACCTGTAGAATGGCATTAAGTAGAGCTCTCTAAGTCAACTGGTTGAGTTGTGATGATGATTTCATTGCAGATAACTTTATGGCCAAAACAGCCACTTTACACTACTTTTCGATACTTAACAACAACATACAGGCACACACGAACAAGCGACGCTCTCCTTCTTGTGGCCGGAGATGCGAGGCGTCGGTCCAGCCGGCTGTTGTTTACATGCGTCGGACCGACGCCTCGCACACGAAGCTCACAGGCTTTCAACCACTGGGCGTTCAAGAGCCCTTCCGGGTACCTGTTATATGCTTTTTTATGGGCGTTCAAGAGCCCTTCCGTGGTGAGAGGGTTAAACTGTTAACCATGGAAATGTTATAAAAGTCGGTATATTGGCGGCTTGTGTAGCAACACAAAAAACAACACACACAAAACATATGCATGTGAATCACCAGTATGGGTTTTTTTTTTGTCCAAGTAAAGATGCGCTACCGTATGTGTTTTATTGGCCAGTTGAATGTCACATAGTAGATGTAGTTGTAGATACAGGCAGTTTGAATCAATATTTGTGTTTTTAATGGCTCCCTAACTTAAGTTAGGGAGCCATAAAAAACACAAATATTGATTCAAACTGCCTTTGGTAATAAGTTAGTTGGTATGTATATATGTATGTACAGTATATACACTGGCACATACCCCATAGCTGGCGGTGGCCAACTCGAGACAGAGCCCGAACAGGGACAACACAACATAAAAAACAAAAATACAAATGCACACACGTCTAGGTCACTCAGAGACCCAGGATCACTAGGGGCCTCCAGCATTTCCCCAGCCCCAGACTTCCCAGAGAGGTTCCAGTCTCAGCGGGCAGACACGCAGCGGAGCACACCATAACCCACCCACCTCACACTGAGGCAAACCAAGACCCTTCATATGTACCAGCTCCCCAGACCAGGCGCCTGATGGGCTATTATCTAGTCCAAATTGTCGCCAGACAACCTCTCTCCAACGACTGCGTTATAACTTATCTATTCACAAGCATTCGCCATTCATTCCAATTTAGTATATACCGTTTCTCTTGCCTGTTCTACAGTCATCTCTCTATCTAGTTAGTTGGGAAAATTCAAAACTCCCGGACCCCATTAGTATTTTCCCCATTTGTTCAATTATTTATATCCCGCGATTTTTGTTATTCCGCGGCAACCCTATGGTACCAATTAACCGCGGGATTCAAGATCTTGCTGTATATATATTGTGTACTAACCGGTGCCCCACAGAAGCCTATGAGTGGTGCCCTGCCCTCTAGGCGGTGTCGTGTGAGAGTGATAGCATCAAACACATACTGTAGCTTGGAGCACGTCTCCTCAGGATCACACAGCTTTGACAGGTCCTCGGGCCCTTGGAGGGGTGAAGGGAATATGGGGCCCTGGCAACAGAAAGTAAGTTGTCATCTTCACACCAAGCAGTACTTGCAAATATAATTATTACCAGTATATACATTTTTCAACAGAAATTGTACACTACCAAGTGAAGGTACTGTACCAGTAAATACAATATTATTGCAATAATCTAGCATAATGAAAAAAAGATCATTGTAAAGTCTGAAAAGGTGCTACTAAGAGTTTCTTGTACATGAAATACTTGTTCCATCATTTGGGCATAGTGTATATATCTTTACTAGGGCATCTATGGTATGAGAATATCAGCACATAAAATAATATAAACTACCATAAATATTTTCCTTTTAACCCTTTCACGCATTTATGACGCAGAGGTTGCCAGATTAGCAACAAGAAATAGAGTTCTCTCACTCTTATAATTACCTCTCCAAAATTAGTTTTCTGCCCACAGCTAACTCAAAGACAACTGCAGAGGTTGAAGTAACTAAACTAAAGGTTTCTAAATACCCCTGATGGTAACAAAGGCTGTAAAGTATCCCCAATAGGCTCAAAATCGCGCCATACATCGGAGAGGGTTAAGCAGCAATACCTTACCTCACCGGGCTTCATTATGACCTCCATACCAAGCGCCTGAGGGACCACCAAAATATCTGAAAATATGATGGCTGCATCGAGAGGGAATCTTTCTAGAGGCTGTAGAGTCACTTGACAGGCCACCTCGGGGGAACGACACATGCTGAAGAAGTCGTGCTTTGCCCTCACTTCACGGAACTCTGAAATTACGATGGGGAAACATTCTAGGATACATATAAGATCTAGTAAGGTAGAATAGATAACTTGTGATAGGTATGAACACAATATCTCTCTCTCATACTCCGTTTTTTTCCTCTCTTTGAGTCTTCGAACAGCCCTCTTTATATGAGGGACTGCAGATAGCTGGAGCTGTTGTATTTTTACAATAAACAATATTTCAATTATGTGGGTTAAAGGTCTCAACATTTTCTCTCTCATTCTGCCTCTCTCTTTCACAGTCTGCGACGGCATAACATCTTACCTGGTAGGTATCGTCCAGCCTGCCTCATGGCCCACACTGGAACCTTGTCTACAGGCTGGCCCAGTGCAGCACGCAGCAGTCTGTCATTCTTCAACACAGGGAATCCACCCTTAGCACTCTGCAAGGTTCCAAGTACAGTAAGTTAATCTCATTCCTTTCAATGATTAATCAATTTACACTTTTAAACATATTCCATAGTATTATTTGAACTAATTTTTTTCTTGTCTTAGGAAAGGGCTTTTTGTCCTCAATGTTGCCCAAAATTTCTGTTTATAGTAATCTTGTGGTACCCAGGAAGCTTTCTATATACAGTGGGTTTATCTTAAAGTAAAGTTAAGTTGTTGTAGCCTTCAGCAAGTGTTGGGCAGTCAAGAACTAAGTGTTTTGCATTATCTATGGATAGTGAAGGTATGCAGGATCTATTCTGTGTATCTAATGTTGTACCTGTAGTTGTTGTTGTTGTTGTTGTTGTTCCCCAGACTGCCTGGCCGAACAGCCCCAAGGCCCCGAGCAAGGCCAAGGCCATAACCGAGCACCCCCACAGAACCCTCCCTGCCTACCACAATAAAGCCTGGGTGACCGAAGCCACTCCATGGCGGGGAGCCGAGGAGGGTGCGGAAACGCCCGAGAAACCAAAGCCCCACCCAGGGCCCTGTGCTCCTCAGCAATTATGAAGAGAAAGTTGAGGGGCAAAGGAAAAATGTGACTCTTTGGCTTCCAATCTTGGTAGATTGGGAGGTCAATCCACGGAAGAGACGCCGTCACTTGAGATCTATAAAATATATAAGTAAAAGGAACAGTCAGAGTAAGCTATGGGTATGGCAGAGATCGCTCAGTTCTCACTCTGATAGACTACCCCATCACCACATGACTAGAACCCAATCCTCTCAGCATCAGCTAGGAAAGGCCCTAGAAAGTAGAAAGCCACCTTTGGCGGGGGGATAGCTCCCCTATTTCAATCCCTTTTGGGGTTGGGTACCTGTAGTTGTAGTGATGGGTGGTGTCTAGATCTGAGGCATGCCAGTGTAGTCCTTTTGTCTCTGGGTAGTGTGCTTCCTGATGGATGTATCTCAGTAGGAGGAATCTCTTATGTATGTACAGTATGTATATACTCAGGTCGTATCCCCACTTTTCCTTTTTTTTCCAGGTGTTTAACCATGTTAAAAATAATATCAACAGGTTCAGGAACATTTTGTTGCAAGGTTGGTCCTTTGAGATCTGTACCCCATAAAATATTCTTTCCTCAAGTTCACTCAAGCTATGCACAGGGCAGTTGGGTCCAGTACATTATTAGATTGATATCCAGTACTCAAACTGTGCTTCCATGCTGACTCCCTGCCTAGGCAAACTCATCTGTCTCTGTCTCTCCTCTAACGTATCCCTTCTTGCTGGAAGTTTGCTCTCATTCAACCTGTCCCAAAGAAAGGTGACCGCTTTCAACCCTCCAACTATCGTCCAATTGCTCTCATTTCTTGCATTTCCAATGTTTTTGAAACTCTTCTTACTTCAAAATTTCTAAAGCATTTCTCTTCTCATAATTTACTCTCAGATCGCAAGTATGGCTTCCTTAGGGGTCGCTCTACTGGTGATCTTCTTTCTTATCTTACTAACTCTTGGTCATCCTCCTTTCGGAACTTCGGTGCGACTTTTTCTATTGCGCTAGACATACCGAAGGCCTTCGATAGAGTTTGGCACAAAGCTCTTATTTCTAAAATACCCTCCTTCGGTTTCTATCCTTCCATCTGTGCCTTTACAGTAAACCCCCTATATTTCGGACTCTTTTTACTCGGAAGCCAGTACTTCTCGGAATGGCATCGGCCTCTCGGAGATGTCCCTGTATATCTCGGCAATTTCTGAGTTGAACAGGATTTGTGTCTGGTTTACAGTGTTCCCTCACTCAGTTTTAAGTGATTTTAGGATGAATTGAAGCCTGTGCCTTTTAATTATTGTGCTAATATTAATTACTATGTACTGTACTGTCCCTGAAAACATAATTAATGTTCATATTTGTCATTAATATGATGAATTTCACATGCAATGATGAAATATAAAGTGTAGCAGTGGTAGGGTGATCTCAGTTTTCTATGGTGGCGCGGACTCCCCCTTCCTATTCGGACATTTTCCCTCTTTGTATTCGGACATAAGCCGGAATTCGGACATCTCGGAAAATTGGACATTTCGGAAGTGAGCATCCCCCAATTAGTCCGAGATAACGAGGGTTTACTGTATCTCTAATTTCCCTTTTGGCCGTTTCAAACTGCGGTTGTGGACGGCCATCGCTCGCTTCCTCAACCAATCAACTCCGGTGTTCCTCAGGGTCTGTTTTATCTCTAGTTCTCTTTCTAATATTCATTAATGATCTCCCCAACTGTACCTCTAGTCCAATCCACTCATATGCTGATGACTGTACCTTACACTATTCAACTAGTTTTTCACAACAACACAGTATGCAATCACTCCAAAACTCACATATCAGGGCCTTAGTACACCTATCTTCTGATTTTTCAATTATCTTTAATTGGGGCAGAGAGAACCTTGTTACTCTCAATGCTTCCAAAACTCAATTTCTCCATCTGTCTACTCGTCGCAACCTTCCACAAGACTACACTTACCCTTCAACAACATACATATTAACCCTTCATCTTCTCTTAACATTCTTGGTATCTCTTTTTCTTCTGATCTCTCTTGGAAAGACCATATTACCACTCTTGCTAAAACAGCTTTCCAGAAGCTGAGTGTGCTCAACCACCTCCGGGGGGTTCTTTACCTTTACACAGCTTCTTGCTATGTACAGGGGCACAGTGCATCCATGTACTGTATTAAGTATTGTTTGCATGTGTGGGGACATTCCTCTCACACAGCACTTCTAGACAAAGTAGAAAAGAAAGATTTTCATCTCATTAGCTTGCGTCCACTCACTTACTCTTTGCAAGCTCTCTCTCTTAGTTTCTTTGCCTCAATGTTGCATCTCTCTCGCTATTCTACCGCTATTACAATAATCAAGTGTTTCTCAGAGCTCTCTCAGTATAGGCTATACCACTTCCTCTACATAGAGCACGTAGCATTCCCTGGATGATGCCACACCCATTTAACCAATCACCTGGCACGCGCAGCTGCGCATATCCCATAATGCAATATATTGGGGAAAGAAGGCTTATTGTGAGGGTGGCTGACTAGTATGCCCACAATGGCATCTTCAGTTGGATTACTCTCATATGTCTTTAATGTTTTTTTTTAACGTGATTTTCGTTCATATCCAGTGGATTTATATATCGAGGACTATCGGAAGTGAGTATTTACCAATTATCTAAGGACCATCGGAAGTGAGTATTTACCCATTATCCAAAAATAGGGTCGGTTAGGGAAAGTGAGGTTTGTGCCCCATACTGTTAAAATATGTGAGGGTTTCAATAAGTCCTGGGGAGGGGTTCCCCCTCAACTTATTCTGTATCTCACGGCAAACAGTTATGGCCAAATACTGTACAGCTTATTTTTCGTTTTTTATTCTCTTTAACCCCTTATTTTCCCCGATATTTATAGCCCTGCCAACTAGTGGTGGGCGTGTTTTCAAATTGTTGGGTTATGGGTAAATACTCAAATGCGATGTTCCTTGGTATATAAAACAAGTATATATACAGTATATCAAGGAAAAAAAATAAAAAATAATTGAAAACAAAAATTTAAAAAAAATCATGGCTGGGTAAATGGTAACAATGACCGAAATAATACAGCATAATAGTGAACGAATACACTCTTGTCACAGGCAGTTTTGCCTTTTGTCTCCCTCATCCAGATAGAAAAGAAAAAAAATCAGGGCTGTCTATAGGAGAGTACAGACCCTATGATCCCATGACACTTGGGCTGCGTGATGCTTGGGCCGCTCCCATGTACAGTACTATAGTATTCGGGCGTATCGCCCGCTTTGTTTACATTACTTATACACTCACGATCACGTTCCCATCTATTTTGACTGCCGTGGGATACAGTGGCATGACTGTTTACACAGAAAACTAAATCAGAGAGGCGTGGAAGGAGTATTATGAAAGACTGCTTAATGTGGAGTTTGAATGGAACAGGGAACAGCTCAGCACTGTAGGCCCAAATGGTCTGCGGCCCGAGTGACTGTACACCGACCCATTGATCTTTAGAACATATAGACTCCATATTTGTCTTTATAGGGTAGGTGTGGCAGAGTGGTCTTGCCACTGGACTGTTAATCCAATGGACCCGGGTTCGAATCCCAATATGTCAATGGGAAGATATTATTGGGATGGAATTTGTGCTGTACTGCACCTAGTTTCAGTGCATTACCACAGCACACCGAAATGCCAAAAAAATACCCTCATTGTTTCCTGATTAAATAGCATTGTATGAATATTCCCATATTCAAAATATGTTACAGGGGGGCAATGCCTAGTGAGTTAATTGCTCAATAGGGGACGGCTCTTTCACAGGGGACAAAAAGGAAATGAGCGAACTCTTAAGCAGGCAGTATGAAATGGCATTCAGTGAGCCTGATGAAACAAGTCATCAGAGACCAAAATATATTTTTCATGGAAACCTCCCCCACGGAAACCCCTCAGATGCTGGATATTGATTTCGGTCCAAAAGACATAGAAGAGGCCATTTCCAACATGCCATCCCACTCGGCACCAGGCCCGGACTCATGGAATTCGATCCTAATGAAAAAATGTAAGGAAAACCTCTCAAAACCCCTGGCTATTATGTGGAGAAGGAGTCTAGACACTGGTAACATACCAGATAGCTTGAAAAACGCAATAATTGCCCCACTGCATAAAGGAGGGAGTAAAGCACTACCAAAAAACTACCACCCGGTAGCTCTAACCTCTCACATCATTAAAGTTTTCGAGCGAGTCCTGCGAAGCAAAATTTCAACATTCATGGAGACAAATGAACTACACAACACCGGTCAACATGGGTTCAGAGAGGGAAGATCATGTCTCTCACAACTTTTGGAACACTATGACAAAATTCTTAAAGCGCTAGAAGAAAAGAAAAACGTGGATGTCATTTACACCGATTTTGCTAAGGCATTTGATAAATGTGACCATGGTATAATAGCCCACAAACTGAAAGCAAAAGGTATAACTGGGAAAATCGGACGGTGGATATACAATTTCCTCGTAAACCGAAAACAATCGGTAGCAGTAAACCAAGTCACTTCTGAGCCTTCGGATGTCAAAAGCTCAGTGCCCCAAGGAACAGTGCTAGCGCCCCTTCTGTTCCTCATACTAATTTGCGACACAGATACCAACACCAGACACAGTACGGTGTCGTCTTTTGCTGATGACACAAAATTAAGCAAGAGAGTAAACACAAAAGAGGACACGGGCTGACTGCAGGAAGACATGAATGTAGTGTTCCAGTGGACCAGGGAAAACAACATGCAATTCAATGAGGAAAAATTCCAATTAATACAGTACGGAGATAATAATGGTGTTAAAGAAATTACAAATTACTTAACAGAATCTAACCACATAATAGAACGGAAAGACAGTGTGAAAGACCTTGGGGTATTAATGTCTGAAAATATGGGTTTCAAAGTACATAACCAGGTCAAAGTGGCGGCTGCGAAACGTCTAACGGGTTGGATTCTGCGTACTTTTAAAACACGCGGTGAATTGCCTATGATAACGCTCTTCAAATCTCTAGTGCTACCGCGGCTTGAATACTGTAGCGTATTAACATCCCCATACAAAGCAGGTGAAATAAATGACGTAGAGAGTGTACAAAGAAATTTCACTTCGCATATAAGTTCGATAAAACATCTACACTATTGGGAGCGTTTAAGAGCCATGAATCTGTACTCACTGGAACGTAGAAGAGAACGTTACCTAATAATATACACGTGGAAAATCGCAGAGGGTTTAGTACCAAACCTACATACTCCGATAGTCATGAAATTCAGTGATAGGAGAGGCTGGGAATGCGAAATCCCCCGGATGAATAACAGGGGTGCTATGGGCTCTCTGCGAGAGGGCTGGTTATCACACAGAGGCCCACGTCTCTTCAACAAACTCCCACGGCGAGTAAGAGACATGAGGGACATCTCGTTAGACAACTTCAAGAGAGCCCTAGATGTCGAACTGCAAAAAGTGCCAGACGAGCCCATCCTCGCAAGGGAGCGAGCTGTCGCTTCAAACAGTCTACTGCACCAATCACCACCCATAACGAGGGGCGTCGCGCTCCTTGGTGCCGCTAGAAGAGCGGCGAACACATCCAAAGGTAAGGTATCCAAAGGTAAGGTATCCTGAGAGTGAGGGTCCGAGTGTGGGGGTTGAGACGGTGAAGCGCAGAGGCGAAGCGGCTTCAGAGATGGAGTTGCTTCGAACCGGGGTGCTTCGCATGTCTCACTCCCTAGACTGGAACAAGACCTCACGGGCCTCACCGTGTTCAGCGGTGTAGTGTAAAGGCTCTCAGCCTATGCCCGAGAGGGAGTAGTTGGAATATATATAAAAAAAACAAAAAAAAACAAGGCCCTCCGCCTTTGATAGGGTACATCGCTGTTAATAGTGATATAGATAAAATGAAGTCTGGGAAAGCGGCTGAGATGCTAAAAGCATCACAGAGCTGATTAATGCTATCATAAAGGAGGAAAAAATTCCCGATGCATGGCAGAAAAGTGTTATAGTAAATATATACAAAGGCAAGGGTGACTCCTTAGACGGGAAATTATCGGGGTTTGAAAATGCATTCTATAATATATCCCCGAAACCCGGGGGTTTTGGCTGAAAAACGTCTACGCCTAGGCTACCGTATCTTTGTTATTTTGACTGCTTTCTCATTCCCGCGCATCCCCAAGTGTAGATGTGTTTCGTACCTGTAGAATGGCGTTGAGTAGAGCTCTCGAAGTCAACTGGTTCAGTTGTGATGACAATTTCCGTGGAGAGAACTTTGTGGCGATGTCAGCCATATTAGCCACTTTTCACTACTAAACGACAACATACAGCCACACAAGAACAAACGCCTCTCCTTCTTGTGTTTGGAGGTGCGCGGCGTCGGTCCAACCGGCTGTGTTTATATGCGTCGGACGGACGCCTTTCAAAACAAGCTTACAGGCTCTCAAGCTGCCGGAGCCTCAGAGCCCTACTGGGTTCCGCAGGCCGCGTTTGTTATGGGTGCCTCAGAGCCCAACCGGGGTCAGAGGGTTAAACTTGTATGTACAGTATGTATGTATACAATAATAGGTTGAGGGGGGGCATTGCCCATTTGCCCTCCTTACCCCCCCCCCCCATGACTTATTGTCATTATCATATAGCCTATATTGCCAGGAGAGTGGCAAATAACAAGTAAGCCACGCCCCTATCATACCACAGCTCAAGCATGCTGTGATCAGACTGGAGTACGGCCCAAATGGTATGCGGCCCGAGTGACTGTACACCGACCCATTGATCTTTAGAACATAATTATAGACTCCATATTTGTCTTCAAATATTTAAAAAAAAATTGTGACAAAAAAATCATGTTAGCTTAAACTAAGAATATGTTTTAGGTTTAGAAGCTTTCTATAAAAATTATTATTACTGGAAACGAGTATTTACCCATTATCCAACAATCTAAAAACACGGTCCCCGATAGTGGGAAGGGCTATGAAGAATAGGGAAATTTTGGGGTAATTTTTTTTAAAAGAAATAATAACATAAGAACATAAGAACATAAGAAAATGGGAGTCTGCAGAAAGCCGATTGGCCTAAGCAAGGCAGATCCCTGTCCCACACAACCCCAATTACAAAGCCCAATTATAGGCTCAACACTCTAATACCCTGAGGATCATCTTACCAAAACGGTTAGAGATTAACGCAGGATTACGGGGGTCTGCAGAGCGCTGATTGGCCCAACCCTGCTGATCCCCCTTCACACCCAACCCTTCTCGTCCATATGCTTATCCAATTTTATCTTAAAGCTCCCTATCGTTTTTAATCCCACTATAGCACTTGGTAGTCCATTCCACCCATCTACAACTCTGTTACCAAACCAATATTTGCCTATCTTTTCTGAAACTAAATTTATCTAATTTGAAACCATTGGTACGAGTTCTTTCGCTATCACTGAGCTTTAGTACATTTGTCATGTCCCCTTTGTTAATCCCACTAACCCACTTGAACACCTCTATCATATCCCCTCTAACTCTGCGTCTCTCTAACGAATGTAAGCCTAATTTCTTCAACCTTTCTTTATACGGAAGATTTCTAATATTATGGATCATTTTTGTCATTCTACGTTGTACTCTCTCCAATGAATCTATGTCCATTCTGTAATAAGGACACCAAAATTGAACAGCATAATCCATATGGGGTCTCACTAATGACAAGTAAAGTTTTAAGATAACATCAGCAGTTCTGTTACTCACACTCCTAGAGATGAACCCGAGAATCCTGTTTGCCTTGTTTCGAACGCTTATACACTGTTGTCTAGGCTTCAAATCATTGCTAACAAACACACCTAGATCTTTCTCTAGATCTTATTAGAAATAAGCTTTTCTAAGTAGGCTAGGTTAACTAAGTAAAACTTGGCTCGGGTTTGCGAAGTTTGGATACCCCTAAAAACCTGAGCCAAATTTTTTCAAAATGTCACAGTAACATAATTTTGGAATTTTGGCTTGGGTAACCTAATCTAACCTAGGCTACAGTACATTATTATTTGGCCATAATCGTTTGCCATGTGATACAGAATAAGTTGAGGGCCTCACTCCCCCAGGACTTATTGAAATTCTCAAATATTTCAACCCCTTGAGTTACGTACCGGTACCAGCGATGCACGTTATGTTTCGCCTATGTATGTAACGCTAAACCCCAGCAACGCAATGAACATAAGAAAGAAAATGGGAGTCTGCAAAAAGCCGATCGGCCCATACAAGGCAGATCCCTGTCACACCCAACCCCAATTACATGGCCCAATTATAGACCCATGGTTGCATTCGCGTTAATTACTTTTGTCCTATGGCACCTACAGGGTTCAGATTTGTATGGGAACTGCTTTAGTATCCCACGCAACAATACCGATGATTGGAAACCCTCCAAGTCTAGCCACGTGCATGGTTGGCGCGCGCTGGAGTGATTTTTCAGTATTTTGCCTACCCATTTCCCCATGTTAATTGCGACTTTCCGCCACCCCGCAGGAGCCCTAAATGACCTAGGTGAGCGTTTTTTTTTTTTTTCCTTTATTACCGGTACCTAGCCTAACCCATCCCATCCCATCATCCCATGTGTTTTCAGGAGAAAAAAAAATTACAACCTGCTGGTCCCACATTGTAGCCTACATTTATTATAAATCTGCTGGTGCTCAATGGGTTAAGGGGGTATCACACTGGGCCAATTCTCGTCATTCTTCAGCAAAAAATGGAGCTACCGCCAGTCTCCAGCACAAATCTCATCATTTAATGGAGCTAGGATGCTTCCCGCACTGGGTGGGAAGCTCCATTTTTTGATGGAGGTAGAGTGTCAGCCTCTTTACAGCTCGCATTTAGCCTAATCTCATTGATATCTCAAGTATATGACGTCGAAATATATATTTTGCTACATAATTGTGTTTTGATTGTGAGAAGGGCTGCGGATAGACATAAACTAAGTGAATTAATGCTAAAATAGCTACACCACTTGCAGCTAAATAACCACTTCCTATACCTACGCCACGGCGATTGGTATGAAACGAAAACATTCGGTTGTGTAGCAGGAGGAACTGTTTTTCAGATGCCTATTTACTAAGAATCATTGAACAATATATATTTAACCTAGCCTGACGGAGCCTGACGGCACTAAACGATCGTTTATATTGTGCTGTTTCACCAATAATTTAGAGTAACTTAATTTAGCCTAACCTAGTATATTAGTAGACTATTTATGAATGTAAAATGTAAAAATATATTGTAACATTACCAAATTATTGAGATAAATACAGGTCTACCCGCATACACAGGATTATAGCCTACCAAGCATTCTACAACCTCCGAAAAATTCAATATATTTCCTCATATTTGCTCCAAATATAAAACATAGGCCTAATCACGCAAACTTGTAGATTGAGTCATATTGAAATATAATTGTTGATATAAATCCATATTACTCTAAATTATTGGTGAAACAGCAGAATATAAACGATCGTTTAGTGCCGAGGTAACGACAGGGGCTCCGTCAGGCTATAGCCTATAGTTTGCGAAAAACTTCCTCATAGCTACTTATATAAGCTTCACACGCAAAACATAGCAACATTAACGTATAGATTGGGTCCTATTACACAAAGTTTGTCAATATCAATCCATATTATTCTACAGTTTAAGTGAAATCGCCACGGCGATTGGTATGAATCGAAAAAGTTCAAAATATAAATTTCCTCATATAGGCCTAAGCTTCAAATTTAAAAAAAATTACACTAACGTGTAAATTGAGTCATATTGCATTATAATTGTAGATGTAAATTCATATTACTATACATTACAGTATAGGTGAAACGGACCAATATAGGCTAAGGTCGGACGTTGTTATTGTTGTGTCGGAGACTCACACAGCCAGGACGCTTGGCGTGTGTGATAGAATTTGCCAGCGCTACTGACTGGAAACGGAGACTGGAGATTGGAGAATGACGAGAATTTGGCCCAGTGTGATGCCCGCTTTAGGAACAGTAAGGGGGCAAAAACCTCATTTGGGCAATATAAAGATCTTGTAATTAAATTCATACATCGATTTTATCATGGCCTATAGGTTTCTTATATCATGTATTTCATTCCTAGGCCTAGGCCCTATAGGCTATGTGTCTAAATGCCCGTAAAAATGTATTAGGCTAGCCTACTGATCCTGAAAAAGAAAAAAATCCTCTACTCCTATAGAATACAGGACGTTTCGACGGTGTGCCACTTCGACGGCGCTAATTGGACGGTTCGACGGTACCGTCGAACCTCCGTCGAAATGTCTTTTATTTGTATTATATAATTTTGTATAGTGTTTTTTCAATTGTATTTGTTGATTATATATAATATTCTTGTTTAATAGATATTAGCTAATAGTAATTATATATTTAGATATATTGAAAATGGGTTATATTTATCAGGCTTTTCATTTCGTAGATAGGACCTTCTGTTTTCATATACATTGTTTACAGTTCGTAGTTCATATTTGTATTAATTTAAGTTCTAAAACATGAGGCTATGAGTATGACTACATAATTCTTACAGTTTCTTACAGTAGATCCTCTGGAAAAAGGCAAACTATGCCTGTGTATCCAGCTCAGTACCAGTACTTGCACTGCTGCGGTCGTTCACGGTGTTGGCGGCGGCGGTAGCAGACGCAACATTTTTACTATTCTGTATTTTTGTTTTATAATCAAACTTCAAATCTTGTCTTCCCCATGCTTTATCAAGATTACTTTCAAACTCCCTTATTGATTCGGAATCGACTACATACTGGGGCAGTGCGTTCCACTCATTTACCACTCTATCACAAAATGAGTTCTTCGCCTTCTCAAGCCTATTTCTTTCTTTGTAAATTTTCTTAGAGTGTCCTCTCGTTCTTGTTCCCTCCCGCATCAAGAAGATACCTTCACACACATCCTCATCGTACTTTCCTGACACTATCTTAAAAGTCTCTATCATATCCCCTCTCTTTCTCCTATATGCCAGTGTCGGAAGTCCCAGTGTCCTCAACCTCTGCTCATAGCCCGCGTTCTTCAACGTTGGTACCAGCTTGCTAGCTCTTCTCTGCACTTTCTCCACTGCTTCTATATCCTTTACCATATATGGAGCCCACACCTGGTTTGCATATTCCAGGTGTGGCCTAACCAGCGCTGTATATAGATTCCTGAAGATTTCTTCATCAAGTGACACAAATGTCCTCCTTATCAGCCCTACAATTCTATTGGCTTTGTTTATCTTTTCCGCTAAATGTTCTGAGAAATTTAACTTATTATCTATCACTACTCCTATATCCTTTTCTGCACTCACTTCCTCCATCGCTTCATACATACTGTATCCTACCTTGTCTATCTTGCTGGTCCCAATCCGCATGTACTTGCATTTTTTTGGATGAAAAGGCATTAACCAATGCTCAGACCATCCCTTCATGCCCTCCACATCTCCTTGAAGCAAACCCATATCTTCCTTACTCCTCACTCTTCTATACAGTTTAGTGTCATCCGCATACAGGTATACCTCACTTCCATTAGTTATAACTTCAGGCAAGTCGTTGATAAATATAACGAACAGCAGTGGTCCCAACACAGATCCCTGAGGTACCCCACTTGTAATTTCCCTCCACCCCGAGCCTATTCCATTCACCAATACCCTCTGTCTCCGATCTTTCAGGAAGGCTTCTATCCATTTCACACATTTCTCCCCTATATTATAGCTTCTAACTTTCTCTATTAACCTTTTATGTGGGACCTTATCGAAGGCCTTCATAAAATCGCAATATACCACGTCTATTACATCACCATCTTCTAGAATTTGCATCCAATCATCTACCACCTTAATTAGCTGTAGTACCGTCGACCTCCCCGGCAAGAATCCGAACTGTCTCCCACTGAAAAGTTGGTTTGACTTCATATGATCCATTATTCCTTCTCTAATTACCGTTTCCATTAGTTTACACACAACACTTGTCAAACTGACTTGTCTATAATTCCCTGGGTCATTTCTCTTTCCCTTCTTAAATATAGCTGTTATGTTCGCCTCTCTCCAGTCCATCGGGATTTGTCCTGTATTAAACGATACCTCAAATAACATTTTCAATGGCTCTACTAACATCTCCCCTCCTTCCTTTATGATTCTTGGGTGTATCCCATCCGGTCCCGGTGACTTACTTCTGTTAATTTTTTCTATAGCCCTTCTTATTCTAGCATGGGAAAACTCTACTAGTTCTAGTGCCAGTGCCTGTTTGATGGGAATAGTAGGCACTGCATCCTCCGACTCCACTGTTAGTACCCCCCCAAAGTATTTCCCCAGCACCTCTGCTTTCTCCTTATCAGTCTCCGCTCTACTCCCATCATTCAACCCCCCCACCAGCTCTGGGATCCCTACTCTTCATGCATTTACATCTTTGTTAGTTATCACAACGTAAATATCTAGCCTATCCTAGCCTATTGTAGCCTCTTTTCATACGCTTGTTTACCTTACTAACCACTTCAAGTCACCTAGTCTATTTTCCGCCATCCTCCAATCACCAGCTGAGTTCATCTAACGGGTATTTATTCTATATGGTTAATGCTTCTTCAAAATTAATAATATACAGCCCACTTTATCTAAATTAGCCATACATATAGGCCCTACGTATAATTTCGAAACAGTTAAACCTTCAAATCAAGACATTTTATTGTTCTAATCACACACACACGTACAAACAATTTTGAAACAACTAAGTCTTCAAATTGAGATATTCAAATCTTCTAATCCAACACACACATACGTAGCCTATAATTTCGAAACAGTTAAGCCTTCAAATTAAGAAATTGTATTGTTTTAATCAAACAAACACACGTAGCCTACACACAATTTCGAGATTTTAAAACTTTCAAATGAACGCTTCGATGGTCTTACTTTTGTACACATAAAATCTAGTTTAGGCTATGAAGGTATTGTGGAAATTTCATAATTAATATAAACCATTATAAAAATTAACCCCAAGGGGTTGAAAAGTACAATTAGACGATGGCCAGTATTATTGGACGATTCGACGATCGCGAGCATAGACGTTTGGACGGCATCGTCGAACTGGCGCACCGTCGAATCGTCCTGCGACCCTCCTATAGGCCTATCGCCTACCTCGCAAGAGGCGGGTGGCTTTGTTTACATCCGCAGCGAGTGTAGCCTCGGCGTCTCGCGTTGGGGAAAATTTGTTTTTTGCCCCCTAGCCTACTGTTTAAATATATATGGATTTCAATAAATCCTGGGGGTGGTGAGGGGGGGCTTGCCCCCCTCAACATATTTTGTATCCCACGGCAAATGATTAGGGCCTATGGCCAAATAGTTATTTTTCGCGAGTGGAGGGGCGTGTTTTTAGATTGTTGTTTAGGCCTAATGGGTAAATAGGTATTTCCTAGTATTATCACACATCAAAACACCCTTACACAACTCTAAACTAGATAAAAACAATCAAATTTTGTTTTAGCAATTTAATTACTAGGCCTACAAGAGTAACAAGATCTTTAGGCTATATTGACCCCTCATTTTCCCATTCCATAGATGATAGACCTATATTGTCCCTAATAAATTATGAGTATAACTAAATAAGTTGGTCACCAATTATTTTGCAATATTTGAAAACAAATATGGATTTTATATGCTCTAAACATAATATGAAAATGTGTTTTAAGCCTCGGCAAAACCTAATAAAAATATATGGTACTAAAATGGAATTTTGTCGTAACATGGTTGTCAATACCTATAGACGGCACCGATTCGTACACACGCCATTTTCACCTGTCTCCCGAGGTCTGTCCACCAGCTTTTTAGTCCGCTCCACCTGCCCATCTCTGTCGATAGGTTGGGTTGTTTGGTTAGGTTTGGTTTACTAGGTCCCAGAAACAAGATTCGTAGTTGCGGTAGTAATTATATTCGAAAATTCATATTCGAGCGGAGGTTCGGTTCGGTTCGGTTCGGTTCGGTTCGGTTAGGTTAGGTTAGGTTAGGTTAGGTTAGGTTAGGTTAGGTTAGGTTAAGTTAAGTTAAGTTAAGTTAATTAGGTTAGATTGTGCATCCGCTCGATCAGGAATTCGCTGGAAGTGACTCGCATTCGTATTTACAGATACGGCCGAATACCGGTAGGCTACTAAATGGGTGCCGGCCCAACCGCCATGTTGTATCCCACGTAGGCCTACTAGCTAGCCTACTACGGACACATGATAGGCGTTAGGTGTGGATTAGGCTTGTATCCAATGTACTAGGTCTATGTTACTGGATATTTATGATTTAGGCCTAAATAAGTGCTACGTTTTCGATAAATCTGGTCATAATGGCTTTGCAATTAGGGAAATCATGAGCCGATTTCCGACATTTAGTTAGTCTTTTTCGATTCTCAAAATACGATCCAAGTTTTGCCAAAAATTGGCTCGGGTTTTCCAAAATTATGCTTTTTTGGGTTTGCAATTTAGGGAAACATGAGCCAAAATTCTAAATTAGGTTACTGTAATTTGTTTACTCTTAAAATTCGCAAAATCCGAGCCAAGTTTTGCCAAAACTTGGCTCGGGTTTTCCAATATTCGGGTTTTATGGCTTTGCAATTTCGGGAAACCTGAGCCAAATTTCTAAATGAGGTTACTGTCATTTTGTTGTCTACAAACTCTCCAAATCCGAGCCAGCTTTGGCCAAAACTTGGCTCGGATTTTCGAAATACCTTAAAACCCGAGCCAAGGTTTGCTAAAATACGTTTTAATCGCCGTTTTACGCATTTAACCCCTCATTTTCCCTGTACTTCATAGCCCTCCCCACTATCGGGCGGCGTGTCTTAAGATCGTTGTATAATGGGGAAACCGGTTTCGCCGAGGGTTGTAATTATTTCCAAACACTAGGCCTATATATTGATGAAAACTAACAGGGAAAAATAAAATAATCCATGGGAAAATTGGTGACCATCTTATTTAGTTTTTCCAAATTATGTATAATAAGGCTGCGAACCTATTCCCTGTAATTATCCTAGGCTATAACAAGAGATAGGCTAGGCCTATGCATGGTCACAGTTCATGCAGTTGAAAAACCATGAACATTGATCTCGTTTGGTTGCCAGTAGCAATAACGTAGGCTAATTATATCTTGTGAATATTATCAGTAACACTCTAATTCATCATATATACCTCTTCCGCCATGATTAATTAGCTGTCACTGTTGAAGAATAGCGTGGTAAAGTAGTACAGCTGGATATTCAGCATCCACCGGTGTTTCTCACTTTCTCTGGGAGTGGGGAGTCGGAGGCTCGGAGCGTCTGTCCGTGGTCCCAATCGGTCGCTAAGTACAAGAAAACCACTCAAAAGTGCATACAAATATTGACGTAATATTTTTTTTTTTAATAGCAAACTTGCTGCAACTAACCAAAACTGTCCAAAGTTACGCACATATTTATAAAAAGTGGGGAATTAGGCCTACGTACATTTCCCTGCAAAAGTCCCTAACACTCAGCCAATTAGGATACCCCTTAAATATTCCACACAAAAAGGGCATGGTTCACGGTTACTTTAAGACCATCCCCTTCGCCCACTAGGGTGCACGTGGCTGCCCTCGGAAGTTGTTGATATTGCATCCTTGTATGGTAGGCCTATATAGCAATCCTGCCATGGATGGAGGCTCGAATGTTGTTGTTGATGGGTGGACAGGTTGGTGATGATGCTTTGGTAGGCTAATTCTTTCTCCCCTCGCATCTCATGTTTGAATGTCTAGAGTATCATATGTTACTCCTAGGATTTTTTGTTTTGTGTGTGTAGGCCTATTATACTATGAGGGGGGTGGGGGTGGTATGTGTATTTGTGATTGGCTGTCCAGCTTGTGAGGAGAGTTAATTGCGGTGGATATGGCTGGGGCCAATTTGAGTGTTTTTATTGCACCAGTCATGTAGGGTGTTGAGATAGGGTTGAAGAAGTATTGCGCTGTCTGAGTCTTAATTGATGTGTGCCCTTGGGTTAGGATACTCGGTGCAGTGTTCATCCAGGATTGAAACAGCGTTGAGTTCTAAAATCCAGTTAAAAATACCCTGGTAGGTTGAACCGTGTCAAAAACTAGCATCTAATCACACAGTGAAGTACATATATAGGCTACTTGGTGAAGCAATCTGTAGGCTACAGCAGGCTCTACCTACACATGCTTAGTTGGAATTATGCAAGGCTGATACATGTCATATTTGTAACATATTATGTGGTACCAACACTAAAATGCTAACTGAATAAATATTATTATTATTATGCTCTCTGTATTCTAGTAGGCCTACTCTTTTCAAACATGTAAGCTACACACCATCAGGAGTAGGCTCCTGACCTTTGACCAGTGAGGACGTACCCAGTGACCGCTCGTGACATACCTGTTTATCCCCTAGTGAGGTGAACATTCTTAGTGATGGCTTGTGCTGATGAGATTGTCACCTCTTCCCATGTTCTCCAGCTTTGTCTTGCTTTGCAAGAGAGGCTGGAGAATGTTGAGCTCGAGGTCCAATCTCTCAAGGACGAGAACTTAGGATTGAAGATGGCATTTGAGGAAAACAAAAATGCCACTGGTGTAGGAAACCCGGACTCTTCCTGGAAGGTGGCATCTTCAAGAGGAATGAAATTAACCTTCCAGAAGCAGTATGTGACTGTTAAAAACAAGTATAGCACCCTGGATGACGAGTGTGATGGCAGTGAAGGGGGAAAGGAGGAAGGAGATGACCCGTCTTACAGCGGGGCAGTGAGAGGGGAGGGGAGGAAATCTGCAGCTACTTCTGCTGCTACTACTTCTGCTACAGGCCGGCAACAGAAAACAGCTAAGTCTATTTTAATTGTAGGGGATTCAATGGTTAAATACCTTGGTAGGGCTACTTACACACATGTTCGTAAAGTTGTCTGTCTGCCTGGTGCCGGAGTCGAGAAGGTGGCAGAAAAGCTAGATGGTGTCATGGAAGCGAGTGGAGAGGACCCCCATCATCTTCCTCAACGCAGGGAGCAACGACATTTGGAAATGCAGGACTGAGGAGTTGCTCACCACGTACCAGGAAATGTTGGAGAGGATCAAGGAGAAGGGTGGAGTTCCTGTGGTACACAGTATCCTACCAAGAAGAGGGGTAAGGAAGGAATGGTCCTCCAGGGCTATTGGTGTAAATAGCCGGCTGGAGAAGTATTGCAAGGCAAATACTATTCCATTCCTGGATAACTGGACCCTCTTCTACGGTAAGGATGAACTGTATGCCCAGGATGGAGTACATCTCTCTCGACTAGGAGTTTCGACCTTAGCCAGCTCACTCGACAAGTTTGTTGCGGGGTTTTGTTAATAAACCATAGGTATGTAAGTAAAATAGAATCCCAGCCACATGAAATTGATAGTAATAACGAACATTCTGATAGCGTAGCTTTTCCGTCTAGGTCCAGTAGTTCAACAGGTAAAAATAAATTAGTTAAAAACAATAGAAAAATAGTTGCAAATACAAGTAATAGTTTGAGGGTTTATTATACAAATTGCAGGAGTTTATGTGTTTTTTTTGTTTTTTTTAAAGAGACAATGAACGGAGGAAGGAAAAACACAGATAAAACAAAAAGGTCCATGTGCCTAAAGGCATCCTCCATTCATAAAATGTTTGTAACAACTGGATTTAAACATTTGTTGATTGTAAGTTTGTGGAAAGCAATTCGAGGGAAGTGAATTCCAAAGAGTAGTAGCTCTGGGGATAAATGAATTCTGATAAGCAGAAGTTCTGCATTGTGGAGGAGAAAGTGTAAATTCATGGGCGCTCTCAGCTGCCCTAGTTCTACGGGGAAAGATGTGGAGAGGCGGCACAATTGAAGCAAGTTCCTCGGAACAATTGCTGTGAAAATATCTGTAGAATAATGCAAGGGATGCAAAGTTTCTTCGTATGGATAATGTAGGAAGGTCCTGTGTGATTGCAGGGTTATTGATTAATCTAATAGCTTTATTTTGAATTTTGTCCAACTGCCTCAATGCAACCACTCCACTTCCACCCCACAGAGGTGAACAGTAATCCATCTGAGAGCGCACATGACTTTTATATATTACGGCCAACTGCTCGTCAGTGAAGAATTCTCGAACTCTGTATAGGAGTCCCAGTTTTTTAGAGGCATTCTTAGCAATGCTTCTAACATAATGTGTCCAGCTCAAGTTAGTAGTTAATGTTACACCGAGAATGTCAATACTAGGGGAAGTGGGAATATTTACATCATTAAAAAATATATGGGAGTCAGTGAGATTCTGTCGGTTAGAAAATTGAATGTACTTGGTTTTCTGTGCATTAAAGGAAACTAGATTCTCTTGTCCCCATTCATTAATTCTAGAAAGGTCCTGGTTCAGAGAAATTGCAGTGTTTATTTTTGAATTTATAAGATCGGGTTGGGTGAAAGAATTGGTAAATGTGAAGGAACTGTGGAGTGTTGAGTCATCTGCGTAGGAATGTATTGGATTATGAGTGGTAGATATGAGATCATTGATATGAATGAGGAACAGAGTTGGGGCCAAAACTGATCCCTGGGGAACACCAGCATTTATTGAGTGAAATTGAGAATAAAGGCCATCTACCATTACACATATTTTTCTGTTATGAAGATAAGAAGAAATTAGTGGAACTAATGATGCAAGGCCGTAGTGTGACATCTTCGACAATAAGGATTGATGCCAGACTCTATCAAATGCCTTTGATATATCCAGTGCTATTGTATGTGTTTCACCATGTTGGTCTGTAGCTTGGTTGATTTGATGCGTAAGAAGGCAAAGAATGTCTGCAGTTGATCGACATCGTCTAAAACCATATTGCCTATCACTGATTAATTTATTATTCTCCAGATGCTTAATTATGTGTTTTTATTTAATATAATTTCAAAAACTTTGCCAAGAGTGGAAGTTATAGCTATTGGTCTGTAGTTTGATGGATCTGAAGAGGCACCTTTTTTAGGAACTGGATGGATGTTTGCTTCTTTCCAGGGTACTGGGAAGCATGAGGTATGAGTACACAGACGGAAAAATTTTGCCAATACAGGAGCGAGCACCAAGGAGCAATTCTTAAGTACTATTGGAGGAATTTCATCTGGACCAGGAGCCTTATCTACTGAGAGATTCTGCAAAATAGTTTTGACATGTCTGGTGTGGATCTTAAGTGAGGGAATTTCAGGTGAATTAAAATTAAGTACAGGGACATCTTGATTTATTTCATCTAAGGTTGAGTTGGTGGAGAAAATATCTGCAAGAAGGTTAGCTTTACCTCGTGGGTCACTTACAAGATTGCCAGTCGGAGATTTTAATGGTGGAATGGATGAAGCAGTAGTGAAGTTGGATTTGAATGAGTTAAGAGTAGACCAAAATATTTTGTTATCATTTGGATTATTTAGAAGTTTATTTGCCTGCTTATGGAGAAAGT
The DNA here is from genome assembly GCA_032716605.1 of Paralithodes platypus. Classification (NCBI taxonomy): domain Eukaryota; kingdom Metazoa; phylum Arthropoda; class Malacostraca; order Decapoda; family Lithodidae; genus Paralithodes; species Paralithodes platypus. The sequence continues at coordinate 4,735,176 of CM064520.1, forward strand.
TTGATTTAGTTAGGTTTAATACAGTTAATGTAACAAAATGAACGAACTTAGAGCACTGGTTAGCAAAGAAAATATAGACATAATAGCGCTAACTGAAACATGGATTAATACAGAAACCAGGCAGTTTTTTAGCAGAGTTTGATATACCGGGATATAGTTTGTTTAAATATGACCGAACAAGTAGGAGGGGCGGCGATATAGCAGTGTTTGTCAGGAGTTCATTAAAAAGCTGTACTAAATCAGGTATTAGAGTAAATAATGAAAATGAAAGTGTTTGGGTAGAAGTTAACGAAGGTAGTGAGACTTTAGTTATTGGAGTTATGTATAGACCGCCAAATATGAGTAGAAATGACGGAACATCATTATGGGAGGAAATTAAAATAGCATCAAGGCTTAGCAACGTGTGCATTATGGGGGATTTTAATTTCCCTAATATAGATTGGCAGCAACAAATAGGCGACTCTGATTCAAAGGAGTTTATTGAGGTAGTACAAGATAGTTTTTTTATCTCAATTCATAGATACGCCGACTAGAGGTGATAATATTCTCGATTTAGTTTTCAGTAACAATGAACATATGATAAATAGTGTAGAAATCGGGGACCACCTAGGAAATAGTGATCACAATTCTGTGTATTTTAATATACAATGGAAAGGTAATATCAGAGAGAATACAACATTAATACCTGACTTCAGAAAAGCCAATTATGGGGGGTTAAGAGAAGCCCTGTTAGCTGACCCTATGGTCAAAAAATTAAGTCGATCCAGGTGTCCAAATGAGTATCCTTTCTCAGGCACCTGTCATCTTAAGTCAGGAAGAGACGTCAAACTTGGTAGATACATACGATAATTTTATCAAGTCAGTATTCAATGCGCAAAATAAATATATCCCCAAAAGAAAATTTAGATCAACACAGAACCAACCCAAATGGATGAATAATAGACTATTAGATCTTCTAGGAAAAAAGAGCGGAATATATAGAAAAATTTAAAAAGGCGAAATTCACCTACTTGCTTACTATCAGAATCTATCACGACAGGTAAAAAAGGATATTAGTAAAGAAAAAAGAAATTATGAAATTAAGGTTGCCAATGACTCAAAAAATAATCCTAAAGCTTTTTACCAACTATATAAATCCAAGGTTAGAGATGTAATTGGTCCCCTTAAAACTTCGATAGGAGAAATAACAGAAAATGATTTAGAAATGTGCAGTACATTAAATAGTCAATTTCTTTCCGTTTTCACTAATGAAAATTTGGCACAGTTTCCAGAAGTCCGTAAGGTATACAGCGATAGTATAGATAATAGGTTAAGTACGGTTACTATAAGTAGAAATGATGTGCTTAAGGAAATTGACAGACTGAAACCTCATAAATCGCCTGGTCCTGATGAGGTATATGCTAGAGTATTAAAAGAATGCAGAGATGAGTTAAGTTACCCATTAACATTTCTATTTAACCCTCTCACATCCTGACGCAATTTTTTAGCCTATTAGGGATACTTTAAAGCCTTTGTTACCGTCAGGGGTAGCTATAAACCTTTAGTTTGTTTACTTCAACCTCTGCAGTTGTCTTTGAGTTAGCTGTGGGCAGAAAACTAATTTTGGAGAGGTAATTATAACAGTGAGAGTAATCTGTTTCTTATTGCTAATCTGGCAACCTCTGCGTCCTATGGTCGTGAGAGGGTTAACAAGTCATTAGAAACAGGTATAGTTCCAGAAGCTTGGAAGCTTGCAAATGTAGTTCCGATCTTCAAAAAAGGTGATAAGTCAATAGCATCCAATTACCGTCCCATTAGTCTCACTTCAATCATAGGAAAGCTACTAGAGTTAATTATTGCTAGGAAAATGAGAAACCACTTAGAAACATTTAACTTAATCAATTCTTCTCAGCATGGATTCACTCAGGGACGGTCTTGCCTTACTAATTTGCTTAGTCTTTTCTCAGAGGTATATGAAGCAGTAGATAATGACAAGTCATATGATATTATATATTTAGATTTCAGTAAAGCTTTCGACAGAGTCCCTCATGAGAGATTGATGAGAAAGGTTGAGGCACATGGAATAGGTGGGGCGTTGTTAGGATGGATTAGGTCATGGCTAATTGGTAGGAAGCAGAGAGTCAGCATAAATGGTACCAAGTCAGAATGGGGAGCAGTCAAAAGTGGTGTCCCCTAGGGATCGGTATTAGGTCCCCTGTTGTTTCTTATATACATAAATGACCTAGATTTAGGTATAACTAGTAGGATAAGTAAATTCGCAGACGATACTAAAATAGGGAGATCAATTGATTCAGATAGCGATATAGAGTGCCTCCAAAGGGATCTAGATACCTTACATGAATGGTCAGTAAATTGGCAGATGAAGTTTAACATTGACAAATGCAAGGTATTAAAGATAGGGAAGATGCAAACAAATGTTAAATATAAACTAGCTAATTTAGAATTAGAAAATTCAGACTGCAAGAAAGATCTAGGTGTGTTTGTTAGCAATGATTTGAAGCCTAGAAAACAGTGTATAAGCGTTCGTAATAAGGCAAACAGGATTCTCGGGTTCATCTCTAGGAGTGTGAGTAACAGAACTGCTGATGTTATCTTAAAACTTTACTTGTCATTAGTGAGACCCCATATGGATTATGCTGTCCAATTTTGGTGTCCTTATTACAGAATGGACATAGATTCATTGGAGAGAGTACAGCGTAGAATGACAAAAATGATCCATAATATTAGAAATCTTTCATATGAAGAAAGGTTGAAGAAATTAGGTTTACATTCGTTAGAGAGACGCAGAGTTAGAGGGGATATGATAGAGGTGTTCAAGTGGGTTAGTGGGATTAACAAAGGGGACATGACAAATGTACTAAAGCTCAGTGATAGCAAAAGAACTCGTACCAATGGTTTCAAATTAGATAAATTTCGTTTCAGAAAAGATATAGGCAAATATTGGTTTGGTAACAGAGTTGTAGATGGGTGGAATGGACTACCAAGTGCTATAGTGGGATCTAAAAGTGTAGGGAGCTTTAAGATAAAATTGGATAAGCATATGGACGAGAAGGGTTGGGTGTGAAGGGGGATCAACCGGGTTGGGCCAATCAGCGCTCTGCAGACCCCCATAATCCTGCGTTAATCTGTAACCGTTTTGGTAAGATGATCCTCAGGGTATTAGAGTGTGAAGCCTATAATTGGGCTTTGTAATTGGATTGGGGTTGTGTGGGACAGGGATCTGCCTTGCTTGGGCCAATCGGATTTCTGCAGACTCTCATTTTCTTATGTTCTTATGTTCTTATATCCGTGTAGCCAAATGTCGGCCAAGAGCCAAGTGCTTAGCGAGAATGGCTGTACTTACAATCCCTTTTCATCCATGTGATCATACAGTACGTCTCATTTTAAACACATTCATAGGGGTGCTATTAAATACTCGAGCTGACGCCGATATACAGACAGGTCTCCAAAGGTTACCGGACGGACGCCATTTGTTTACATGTGTCAGCTGTGGTTAGTCCGCATGCTTTTTGGAAAATAGGCCTCGTTCTTGACTGTGTAGTTATATTGTCGTCATTATGGTATTTTATTTCACTAGCAAGGGTAAGTACCACACATTTCTATGATTATTAGCATGCTGTACTTGTGCTAGTGACGGTAACGCGGTGGCTATTGATTTGTTGGTTTAGGAAGCCCTTTGCCATTTAGGCTAGGCTAGCCTTATTTGGTAAACCTGACTTTTTGGACCGACAGCGATTTCAGTAAGTTTTATTTGGAATGAGTTGTGCTACCGGGCGAACGTCGTGTAAACACGTAACCTCTCTTGATAGATTCTGATAGTAAGCAAGTAGGTGAATTTCGCCTTTCTTAATTTTTCGATATAGGCCTATTCCTCTCTTTTTTCCTAGAAGGTCTAATAGTCTATTATTCATCCATTTGGGTTGGTTCTGTGTTGATCTAAATTTTCTTTTGGGGATAGGCCTATATTTATTTTGCGCATTGTGGAGTGAAGAAATAAAATGATTATATGTAGCAGTCAAATTATCCTGAGTTAACCCATTGAGACCCAGCGTCGCACGTGATGCGTCGACAGTTTGTTATCACCAACTCCCAGCGACGCAACACGTGCGTCCGGCATATTAAAATCATTTACGTGGCTCGTAAGGTAGGAAATGGCGGGAGAATAGGAGGGGGAGGTACCGTAGTGTGTGTGGGAGCCGGGCCGGTAGGTGTGAGCGGGCCAAGACAGCCGCGCGGCCGGTGGTGGTGGGCTTAGTGGGGATACTTTACACCCTTAGTTCATACACCGCCACTTTGAACCTTCATTACTCCGGTCGTATGGGAGCTAGAGGCTTGAGATTTATGTGTGACACTCCTTAGGATGTATGCCGTACAATGCCATACTCAGTTTTCACCCTAGTGCTCCCGGGCGGGTGGTCATGCGGGGGAGACGAACTTTCGACCCCCCCCCCCCCCCCGCCCCCCAAATGACCGAGGTGAGTTTTTTTTATTTTTTTCTTCATTTCTCACCATTCTCTTCCATTTTGGCTCAACAAATTTTTTTGAGGCTCCCCCCCCCCCCCCCCCAAAAAAAAATCCGAGGTGATTTTTTTATTTTATTTTTTTCATTTCTCATCCTTGTCTTCCATTTTAGCAAAAAAAAAAAAAGAAGAGAAAATGGCTTGGGACTGGGGTGAACAAAATATTATAACTAGCCGGGGCTCAACGGGTTAAGACAGGTATCTGAGAGAGAGTATGTTCATTAGCGCACCTGGGTCCACTTAATAGTTTAACCATAGGATCGACTCTTAAGGCTCTTCTTAATCCACCATAATTGGCTTTTCTGAAATCTGGGATAAGTGTCGTATTCTCTTTAGCCTTTCCTGTCCATTGTATGTTAAAATAAATTTATTTATGATCACTATTTCCTAGTTGGTCTCCTATCTCTACATTATTTATCATTTGTTCATTATTACTGAGAACTAAATCGAGGATATTATTACCTCTAGTAGGCGAGTCTATGAATTGAAATAAAAAACTATCCTGTACCGCCTCAATAAACTCTTTTGAATCTGAGTCGCCGATTTGATGCTGCCAATCAATATTTGGAAAATTAAAATCCCCCATAATACACACATTGCTAAACCTTGATGATATTTTCACTTCCTGCCATAAAGCTGTACCTTCGTTTCTACTCATATTTGGTGGTCTATAAATAACTCCAATAATTATGGTCTCACTTTTTTTTTTTTTTTTTTTTTTTTTTTTTTTTTTTTTTTTTCTTCTATATTCCAACTACTCCCTCTCGGGCATAGGCTGAGAGCCTGTACATTCCACCGCTCAACACAGTGAAGCCCGTGAGGTCTTGTTCCAGCCTGGGGAGTGAGACATGTGAAGCATCCATCATGGCTCAAAGCAGCTCCATCTCTGAAGCGGCTGGTTGCTTCGCTCAAGTGCTTCACCGTCTCACCCTCCAGACTCAGACCCTCACTCTCAGAACGCCACCTATTGAGCAGTGAACTCACTAGGCATTGTCCCCCTGTAACATATTTTGAATATGGGAATATTCATACAGTGTTATTTAATCAGGGAACAATGAGGGTATTTTTTTGGCATTTCGGTGGGCTTTGTGGTAATGCACTGATACTAGGTACAGCACAAATTCAATCCCAATAATATCTTCCCATTGACATATCGGGATTTGAACCCGGGTCCATTGGATTACCAATCCAGTGGCATGACCACTCCACCACACCTCCCCTATACCTTCACTACCCCACTACCTTCGCTAACCTCTACCCAAACACTTTCGTTATCAGTATTTAGTCTAATACCTGATTTAATACATCTTTTTAAAGAACTGACAAACACTGCTATTCCGCCGCCCCTCCTACTTGTTCGGTCGCGTATAAACAAACTATATCCTGGTATATGGAATTCTGCTAAAAAATTCTTGATTCTGTATTAATCCATGTTTCAGTCAGTGCTATAATGTCTATATTTTCGTTGCTAACAAGTGCTCTAAGTTCATCCATTTTGTTACATAAACTCCTACAGTTTGTATAATATAATCGCAATTAATTTATTTTACTGGTATCGGATTTACCTTTATTTCTAACTGAATTCCCATCTTCTGTTACACCTTCAATATTTCTACTAGCAGTACAATTCAAATCCTGTGACTGATATTTTCTATTCCTATCTGATGTACCAGTACGGCAATTTACCCTATCTAGACAATTATTCTTACTCATATTCTCAGGCTTTATTTTCAGCGAAACCCCGCGACAATCCTATCTATTGACCTAGCTAAATTTGCCACCCCTAGCCGAGAAAGATGAACCCCGTCCTGTGCGTACAACTGATTTTTACCATAGAAACGGGTCCAGTTATCAAGGAATGGTATTGCATTTGCATTGCAGTATTTTTCCAGCCGACAATTGATACCAATTGCCCTAGATGACCATTCCTTGCTGACCCCTCTCCGTGGCAAGATACTGTGTACTACAGGTATGCCTCCCTTCCTCCTAACTTTATCTAACACCTCCCTGTACTGAGGAAGCAGTACTTCTGTCCTACCTTTACCAACATCATTGCTCCCTGTACTGAGACAGATAATGGGGCTATCTCCAATATCTTTCATGATGTATTCAATTTCCTCTAACACCTTCCCAACCCCGGCACCAGGCAGACAGACAAGCTTCCTAATATCAGTACAGGTGGACCTAGCTATGTGTCTGACCATGGAGTCCCCAACAATTGAGAAGGACTTGCCTCTCCTTGTCGATGACTTGGTAGCAGCTGCGGCAGCGGCAGAAACTCCTGGGGCAGCAGTTGAAGGTACTCCAGGGGGGGCAGCAGTCACAGAATTCCCTGTGTTTGGAGGCAACTTACTTACCTTTCTCCTGGTTTCCTCGCCGAAGGAAGCACTCGCAGCCTCACCATCACATTCGTCATCCAAGGTGATGAACTTGTTGCTGAGGGCAACTGGCCGCTGTAGAAATTTGCAGGTTGTTGCACTTGTTGGAACAACTGTCCAGGGAGCATCACGATCCCTAAAAGCAGTTGCACTATCCTCACTTTTCTTGTCAGCCAAAGTCAGCTTTAAGGCCAAATTCTCGTCTTTGAGAGACTGCACCTCTCTCTCCACATTATCCAGTCTTTCTTGCAAAGCAAGACAAAGCTGGAGAATATGAGAGGAGGTAGCAATCTCGTCAACACCAGCCATTTTAAGAAAGCGTTAACACTATCACCACACTATGGGCAAAGATAATTCACTGGGAGTCACTAGGGACAGGTCCTCACTCAGCAAAGGTCAGGCAGGTACTCGAAGGCAAATATTGGTTTGGTAACAGAGTTGTAGATGGTGGAATAGGCTACCAAGTGATATAGTGGGATCAAGAACGATAGGGAGCTTTAAGATAAAATTAGATAGGCATATGGACGAGATGGGTTGGGTGTGAGGGGGATCTACCAGGTGTGGGCCAATCGGCGCTCAGCAGACCCCCGTAATCTTGTGTTAATCTCTGACCGTTTTGGTGGGGTCAGTACTCAGGTATTAGTGAGATGGGTCTATAATTGGGCCTTGTAATTGGGGTTGGGTGTGACAAGGATCTGCCTTGTATGGGCCGATCGGCTTTTTGCAGACTCCCATTTTCTTATGTTCTTATGTTCTTAAATTAGGCTTACATTCGTTAGAGAGACGCAGAGTTAGAGGTGACATGATAGAGGTATTCAAGTGGGTTAGTGGAATTAATAAAGGAGACATGACAAATGTACTAAAGCTCAGTGATAGCGAATAGTGATTTGAAAATGGTTTCAAATTAGATAAATTTTGTTTCAGAAAAGATATAGGCAAATATTGGTTTGGTAACAGAGTTGTAGATGGGTGGAATAGGCTACCAAGTGATATAGTGGGATCAAGAACGATAGGGAGCTTTAAGATAAAATTAGATAGGCATATGGATGAGATGGGTTTGGTGTTAGGGGGATCTAGAACATAAGAAAATGGGAGTCTGCAAAAAGCCGATCGGCCCACACAAGGCAGAACCCTGTCACACCCAACCCCAATTACATAACAACATAAGGTCATAAGATCGCGGGAAACTGCATATGGCCATGCGGCCCACATGAAGCAGCTCCCATTCACACCCAGCCCATATCACCCATATGGGAATCCAACTTATGCTTAAAGCTTTCAACTGTTTCTGAGCTAATTACTGTTCTGGGCAGTGCATTCCACATGTTAACAACTCTATTTCCAAACCAGTGCTTTCCTATATCTTTCCTAAATCTAAACTTATCTAACTTGAAACCATTTGAGCGGGTTATGTCGCCGTTCTTTAGCTTTAATACCTCATCTATATTGCCCTTATTTAAACCTTTTATCCATTTAAATACCTCTATCATGTCTCCCCTACATCTTCGTTTCTCTAGTGAGTGCAGGCCTAAGACTTTCAACCTCTCCTCATACGATAAATTTCTAATATTATGTATCTTTTTGGTCATTCTTCTTTGGACTGCCTCTAAAGGGTCGATATCCATTCTATAATAAGGGCATCTACCAGGTGTGGGCCAATCGGCGCTCAGCAGACCCCCGTAATCTTGTGTTAATCTCTGACCGTTTTGGTGGGGTCAGTACTCAAGGTATTAGTGAGATGGGTCTATAATTGGGCCTTGTAATTGGGGTTGGGTGTGACAGGGATCTGCCTTGTATGGGCGATCGGCTTTTTGCAGACTCCCATTTTCTTATGTTCTTATGAGTAGCGTCGCTTTGTTTACTTACTTTACGCTCGAAGTTACTTCCCGCCTTGGCGGTCGACTTAAAATAGCTAAGCTAACCAGTTGTTGGGTTACACATTTTCTGATAAAGACTTGCGTTATAGGCCGTGGGATATATAATTATAATCTTCATATATGTTGCCAGCAGGGGGCAAGTAAGTAGTAACAGCTGGCCATGGGATAATTAGACCCTCTACTGTCAACATATATGATGATTATTATAATTCAAGGGGGGATGAGTCCTGTATCTAATACCAACCCCCAAGTATAAATACTGTACTAGAGTAACCGAGGAAGACCTGGGATCGGACTACACGTGCCGATCTCAAATCCAAAAACTTGACAAGTGAGGCAACCTTTAACAGGGTTGCCTGGAATGCCGCCATTAGGACAAGAGACTGAAACTGCACGTATATGTGGAGCACTCAGTCTTGAAATTTTATGTATGTACAGTCGCGCTAATAAGTGATGTCTCGGCAACAAGTATGTTTTGATCAATAATTGGTATCAGCAATATCTAAGCTTTATTTCTTCATATCGAGTGAAATATACAAACATGTTCCTACAATTACCCACCCTATTCAACATCGGACAGACATTAATACAGCACTGAGCAAGCCAAACGGAATGACAGCTGGGACATGACTTATTAGCGCCACTGTGCAGTATGTAGGCTATGTACAGTATGTACAGTATAAAGGCAGCATACAACTTTTGTTGCTTCTCCAGATATTTCTCCACATCATATTTCAGGGCAAATATTACAAATATATTATCCCCTGTGGTGTTAATTCCTTCATATCTCCTCTCACTTGCGGTCACTTTTGTTCATATCGTGGTTAGTATTTTTTAGTAAATCTGGGTTCAGGCAATTATCATAGACTTTTTTTTCACAAAGCAAAGTTTAATGATATAGTACCGGTATACTGTATTACTGTAACAGTTCGGCCAGGCAGCCTAGGGAATGACAACAATAACTGTAACAATTTTGTTTTCTCTTTTCAGTGGTGGACCCACCGATTACCCTGTTCATGGGCTTAGACAAATATGAAAGTAAGTATCGGTACTGGTATGGTAACCATTAGTTGCTATTTCAGTTATATCTGTTATTACTTAAAAAAACAAGTGTCCTGTACAAGCATTGATGTGAGATGATATGACTACATACTGTATATTTCCCTCTTTGTATTTTTAATTACTTTTTATACTATGGTAGGACGGTACTTTATACATTATAAATTACCGGTATGTATAATGGTTACTTGTGTTGGTTTTACAGTGCACTGTATTCAGTGTGTACTCCATAGTACAGTACTGTACAGTATATAAATTCTAGATGTCTCTTTCATAAATAAGCACTTAATTAATTCATCTTTCTTAATCATAGTATAAACAACACCTTTCTAACATATTCATAAATTTGACCCTATATACTGTACTGTACTATGTTACCACCATTTTCTTGTTTTGTAGATGAAGACCTGATCAAGTGGGGCTGGCCGGAAGATGTTTGGTTTCATGTGGACAAGGTGTCGTCAGCACACGTCTATCTTAGACTGAACCCAGTAAGAACTCGTAATTTCAAAACTATCAGTACAGTATACTGTAATGCTATAGTGGGCTGACTTTCGACATTTTGGATAATATGTAATGACTCACAGTTATGAGAATATGGCTCAAACACTCGTTAGTGAGTGCTACAGTATATGTATTTTGTACTATTGTTAATACCTTGTCAAATCGCAATGCTTTAATTAACATAAATTGTAGTTTCTTTATTCATGCAGAATTTAGTAAAATTTACCAGAACGTCCTCAATTTCCCAAATTGACTAATTCCTTGAACGTGACGATAGTGTGTTGTTATATGTGCGATTAGTTTGCTTGGGAAGCAGATTAACTTGCACATGTAGTGATGTACTCTCTATGTGGTGGTTTTGTGTTAAAATGTAAAACTTGCAAACTAAACAAACCAAAACTTGGACAAAGACTATATCAAGGCAAAATAACTAATCAAAATCGCTATAGGCTATGGAAATAACGCTTAGCCTACTAAAATAAAATTTATGAAATTATTTTGCTTGAGCGTTATTTCCACTTCGCGATTTTGGGAAGGATGTAGTTACTGGGTGTACCACTACCGACATACAACATAAATCATCTATAAATACTTATAATAAAATAAATACTTATAAATCTATAATACTAGGTTAGGTTAGGTTAGGTTGTTTGGTTAGGGTAATGTATTTTTGTATCCAAAGGCAGTCAAAATAGACGGGAACAAGATGGTGAGCGTCCGTGTAGTGTAAACAAGACGGGCGGTACACCCGGTAACTACATTCTTGCCGCGATTTTGATCAGTTCTTTTGTCTTTATATTGTTTCGTCCCTGTTTTTTTTTTTTTTTTTTTTTGCAAGTTTTGCATCAATACAGTGATTTTTTGTATCTTATTTAACATTTTCCCTAAACTGTGGCTTATTACTTTTCATCCAGAAATTTCCTATATATACCTCTCTGTTCGAAGTTAGTACATTTTACAGTTACTGTACTTAATTTAACATCTTTTATTACATCAGTGTTCCATTCATGTGCAAAATTATTCCTTGATTTTATATATCTTGATGACTTATCCTACAGAAGGTGGTGTTGCTCTGTATGCTTTCAAAATACTGTACTACATTGGTATAAGGCTTATGTTTGTCACAGATAGGGAGTTCTCCTACATGTTGTCATATACAGTGCAAAGGGAATATCATGCAATCATTTATTGTCCATTCTCAATGTTTTTTTTTTTTTTTTTTTTCTGTAAGCATTTCTGAGGTCTTTTTCACTGGTATTGGAAACTAGACTGAAGATACAGTACCCGGTACCTGATTTTATGTGGTAGAATTATTTTTAGAGTTTACCTCATATGCTGCCAGACCAATGTTCAAGATAGAAGTTGAGGGAAAAAAATGATTGTAAGTTACCAGCTTAACCCAACAAGAACAACTTTTAATAAATCCCTTTCACTCCCAGGGCCAGACCATTGACGAAATACCCATGACGGTGATTGAAGATGCTGCCCAGCTGTGTAAGGCTAATAGCATCCAGGTCAGTTGATCCCATGGTTGCACCTCTTGCCTCATGATTTGCTGTACCACTTGCTTCACTGATTTTTATATCAACTGTCACGTTATCTGTTTCTCTGTCTGTCATATTTGATATAACTTTCTGTGTCTTAACTATTTATCATATTAACTAAAGTATCTCTACCTGTCACAATAACTGTACCGGTATCAGAATCTGTCATATTACGATCTGTCACAATAGCTTTCATGTTACATTAACGGTTTCATTATCTACGGTATAACATTAACTATCTCGATATTATATTTGCCTCCAGTAGCATTCATATTAGTGAACATCATTTATGTATGTAGGCTATATCAAGTCACTGGTATTTAATTGTGTTTGTAAAGTTATACTAATATAGAGGCTGGTCATCATCATAGTGCATATTTATCATGTTTGCTAACTGGTGCTATGGACGGTATTTTTAAATGAGGGTAGGGACCCAATGCTATTCAACGTTTCACTGTGTAGCCTTCTTGTTATTTCTGAAGCTTACACAGCGAAACGTTGCCTAAATTTGGGTCCCTACTCTGTATTTGTGTGTCTACCCACTCTGTCTCAGCCTATGCTGAATCTTCATTATTTTGTTGAATGTTATTATTAACCCATTCACGACTTGCTGCATTTTTCCATTGTATTCTGGCTATCATTATGCTATTGTATTCAGTTTAGGAAGAGTCAAAATGAATTAAAGGAGTAATACTGTAATGAAAAGGTTAACACTTAACTGTAGGAGATCTTTCCTGTGTAGGGTGTGTAGATCAGAAATTGCCTTGAAATGTGTTGTGGAGAAATATCTGGAGAAGGGACAAAAGTTGTATGCTGCTTTCATGGACTTGGAGAAGGCCTACATGTCCTTATGGTTGTTCAATATATATATATATGGATAGAGTCATGGAATAAATACAAGGAAGAGCAGTGGATGTTGGTATGCTGCTGATAAGGGAAGGAAATACAATGTAAGTGGAAGTTCCCTGTACTACTGTTTGTTTACGATACAGTTCTGATAAGTGATAGTGAGCGGGAGTTGCAGGGTCTGGTACATGTGTTTAGAACAGTGTGTGAAAAACGGAATCTGAAGGTAAATGCGGGAAGAGTAAGGTTATGGTCTTTGGAAGGGGTACAGTCACAGAGTGTGAGGTGAGGTTGAACGGTTAGGGTATGGAGAATGTTGGCTCATTTAATAATTTGGGCTGTGTGTTGAGTAAAGATGGGAGTATAGATGAAGGAGTGCAGGAGAGGGTGCAACCGGGGAAGAGGGTTTTAGGAACGCTGAAAGCAATAACAAGAAATAGGGTGGTCAGCAAGGAAGTAAAGCAGTCATTGCATGATCGTGTGGTAATCCCGACATTGACTTACGGGAGTGAAGCATGGACGTTGTTGGAAAGACACAAACCAAGAGTGAGAGGGGTGGAAATAAGTTACTTGAGAATTACGTGCGTAGTTACATGGAGGGATAGACAGGCGAATAGGAAGTACGAGAGTGGTGTGGTGTGGATGTAGATGTGCTGGAAAGTGTGAAAAGGAACACCTTGAGATGGTTCGGCCATGTGGAATGTATAGGAAGCGAAAGAATGTCTAAGAGAGTGTACAAGAGTGAAGTGAAAGGACAGAGAGGGAAAGGTAGACCGAGTGGATGGAGTTTTTGTTGTTGCTGTTCCCCAGGCTGTTTGGCCGAACAGCCCCAAGGCAGGCTGGAAAATTAGGTATAGCCCGGCAGCCCGGACTAGCCTGGATATGTAGCCGGGCTAGTGATTTTCAATGTTAGTCTGCCCGGCAGTTGCCCGGGGGACAAGTGTATTGTTTGTAATACTTCCTTACATAACGCTTCAATAAAATAAATAATAGTAATCATATAATATCAAATACCGGTATATAATTAATGTAAGAAAACATCGCTGCGGTAAACCTTCAGTAGACAGAGTCTGAGACCAACGCTACTCGGTGTACGGTGACCCTAAGTACACAGTAAACATTAAACAGCTGATCGGTTGTCGAATTCTATACTGTCAATATTGATGTATATCGGATACAATAACATAAACAAGTTCAATAAACAGATAAATATAACAAAATCAGGAAAATTGAAACAAGTTAGGCTAAATTATGTAAGGAGACCCCATATGGATTATGCTGTCCAATTTTGGTGTCCTTATTACAGAATGGACATAGATTCATTGGAGAGAGTACAGCGTAGAATGACAAAAATGATCCATAATATTAGAAATCTTCCGTATGAAGAAAGGTTGAAGAAATTAGGTTTACATTCGTTAGAGAGACGCAGAGTTAGAGGGGATATGATAGAGGTGTTCAAGTGGGATTAACAAAGGGGACATGACAAATGTACTAAAGCTCAGTGATAGCGAAAGAACTCATACCAATGGTTTCAAATTAGATAAATTTCGTTTCAGAAAAGATATAGGCAAATATTGGTTTGGTAACAGAGTTGTAGATGGGTGGAATGGACTACCAAGTGCTATAGTGGGATCAAAAACGGTAGGGAGCTTTAAGATAAAATTGGATAAGCATATGGACGAGAAGGGTTGGGTGTGAAGGGGGATCAGCCGGGTTGGGCCAATCAGCGCTCTGCAGACCCCCGTAATCCTGCGTTAATCTCTAACCATTTTGGTAAGATGATCCTCAGGGTATTAGAGTGTTGAGCCTGTAATTGGGGTTGTGTGGGACAGGGATCTGCCTTGCTTAGGCCAATCGGCTTTCTGCAGACTCCCATTTTCTTATGTTCGTATGTTCTTATGTAAATGTAACCGTGTAAATCCTATGATAACATGGCCTAAGATTTGATGTTATTACTTTGCCGTGAATTTCGTAATGTTACGAACTTGAACTGAATTGGGGATACTTGTTAAGCTTGTAGATGGTGTTGGTTGCATAGTTGTTGGTCTCTGGTCAATTTGTTATAAAATGTTCTAAAATGATCTGTGCCCCATGAATATTCCTTCCTCTCACTTAAACATTAGGCTACCATAGTGCGGTGGGAATATGAACATGATTAGATTAATATCCAGTATTCGAGAATGGATAATAAGTCGTAGGCGTGTGCATAAACCTTGGTGGTGTAATGGTTAAGGTGTCTAAAAATCTGTGTGTGATAACCCGGGTTCGAATCCTGGTGGATCACGTATATGCTTTCATTAATTTCATTGGAGGTGTTTGGTGTTGTGGTGAAATTAATACAAAATAGAATACGATAATTCATGTAAATCGATAGATGCTAGTTGCAGGGGTAGCAATTAGCATCGCCTGCACCTAAGCATGTCTCCACTTTGTAGATAGTGGCGTGCATTTTAATTATGTTATATATTTTTCCCCATCTTAATGTTATTAATTTCTATCTTAAAAAATCCGGGCTATTGGGATTTTGGATTGTCCGTGTTCGAATTATCAGAATTTTGCTGTAACAGACAATTTAACAGACAAACATATCTGTCTTAAGTCAGTGTTGTGGTTTCATATTCAGTATAGCCGTAAACACTGTCTCTCCTCGGTATACATCAATAATGAACTATGAATTTATAATGTGATTCAATAAAAATATGGCATAGACTAAGGCTGCCTGTTCCTAGAAATGTTGTTCGCTGTATTCCTGTTCCTCTTCCTAGAAATGTAGAGGAGGCCACATAGCCATATGATAATGAGGTACTGGAACGTGGTGAAAAAACAAAGCCTTACCAAAGGAACTGTAGAAGGATTATTCATAACAATTTATATTGGAGTGAGGGGATAAAGTGGTAGTACCGAGAAGAGGAGGGATAGTGGAGAACAAACGTTTATATTGAAGAGACCTGCGTATCCCGGAATGGGAGAGGTTTAATTAGGTTATTAAATAGAAACCTTTAATGTCCTCCTCATATATTCAATGTTTTACCATCAACGTCTATCTATCTATCTATCTATCTATTTATTTATTCATGCCGAATCCCCACTTTTCCTATTTTTTATTTTATTTTATTTTATTATGTTTTTGTTTTTCTTTTTTTGTGGGGGGGGGGGCTGACTCAAGACAGAGCAAGAACAGGGACAACACAAAACACAACAGAAAACAACAAACACACAAAACAAAACACAAATTCACACACATCTACTGTAGGTCATTTGCCATATAAAATACTATTGTTATTTCCAAAAAATTAGTAATGTGTGAGTTTTCCAAAACTCAATAAGTACTGTGGACATAAAATAGGCAATTTATAGAAGCTGGTGGCATGTTTGTGAATGTATGTGGTACTTAACGAGTGAAAAATAAATAAATGTATAAGGGCAAGTACAAAATATGTCAGGGCAAGTGAAAAAACTGTCAGGGCAAGTGAGTTTCAGACGTCACTAGCCCGGGGCAAGTAGATCCGTAACATTAATTTCTCAGCCTGCCCCAAGGTCCATAGCAAGGCCAAGGCCATAACCGAGCGGCCCCACAAAACGTTCCCTGCTTACCACTAATAAAGCCCAGGTGACCAAAGCCACTCCAAGGCGGGGAGCTGAGGAGGGTGCGGAAACGCCCGGGAAACCAAAGCCCCGCCCAAGGCCCTGTGCCCCTCAGCAATTATGAAGGGAAAGCTGAGGGGCAAGGGAAAATTTTTATGCTTTGGCTCCCAATCTGCCCCCCTCTAGGTTGGCAGTAGGGAGGTTAATCCACGGAAGAGATACCGTCACTTGAGATCTAGAAAATATATAAGTAAAAGGAACAGTCAGAGTAAGATATGGGTATGGCAGAGATCGCTCAGCTCTCACTCTGATAGACCAGCCCATCACCAGAGGATGGAGTTAAACCATGGACTGATAATAAATGGACAAAATATAAGGTCAAGTTGAGGGAGGGAGAGGGGTGGGGTATTTAGGGATAGGAGTCGAGAATGTGTTAGAGATTCTACTGTACTACTTTCTATGTGTCATTAATTTTTGAGACATTTCCCAGCCCTGGTACAGGTTTTGAAGGATTCTTTTTACACGTTTAAATACCGTACCTTCCGTGGGGCCTATCGCACTTTCAGGGTTAAGAAGTATATGCGTGAAAGCGGTGTTGGACGGGAGGAGGGGCGTCGACTGACGGGACATAGGTGCATGGGGGCGATTCATTCGTGGTCACTCCTTCGGGGATCATGCCATCTGTCAATAGATAGATAGATAGATCTTTCCTGAGCATAATTAAATTGTTTAGTGTTATCCAGAATACAAGGCATCAAGTCATAATTGTACTGAAGGAATGACAAGGTATGATTCTGTAGTTTGAAACATTTTGATGGAGATATTTTTTTTAAATCTTAACAAAATGATGTAATAGTAGCCAGAAAATATGAATAGAACATCACCTGAACTGAATGGGTAACTTGATATTAATTAAATTATACAAATTTACAGGGTAACAAGATGAACAACGTTGATGTAGTATACACCTTGTGGTCGAACCTCAAGAAGACCCCGGGCATGGATGTTGGCCAGGTTGGATTCCATAGTGATAAAGAGGTAATCTGTTCACCTTTGTTTATTTTGTATTGCATGATGGTGTACTGAATAGGCACACTCACAGAAGCCTCATGTCCAAAAAATTTTGTCCAAATTGTTTGATTGATGGTTTAGTATTGGCCATAATGACCATGCAATTTCTTGTCAGGGCCCATCACTATCATTACTTTTTCTATTTGTTGATCTTTGATGGCCTTATTTAGCTTTATGTAAGGTTTTTAACCCTCTCCGACATATGACGCTATTTTGAGCCTATTAGGGATACTTTAAAACCTTTGTTACCATCAGGGGTATTTAGAAACCTTTAGTTTAGTTACTTTAACCTCTGCAGTTGTCTTTGAGTTAGCTGTGGGCAGAAAACGAATTTTGGAGAGGTAATTATAAGAGTGAGAGAACTCTATTTCTTATTGCTAATCTGGCAACCTCTGCGTCATATGAGTCTGAAGGGGTTAATGGGCTCAATAAGCACCTGTAACTCTTTACTAGCCATTTATCACAAGACTGAACATAATATTAAAATCTGTTAACATGTATATTATGTCTAATATGCTTAAGAAAAAAATCTCTTATCTTATTATTAACTCTTAGGCTCCGGGCCTTTAAATCATGCGCCAGTCTCCCCACCTGGGCATATTAATTTAAGCAAAAATTGCTCTGTCTCGAGTCAGCCACCCCCAGCTATGGGGTATGTCCCTGAGTACATATAGATAGATAGACGCCTTTTTTTTATACCGGCTGTATATCTGAATAATGCACGTCTAATAATCAATCAAATATCATGATCATGTATCTTCATTCAGCTCGAGAATGGTGAAAACCGCAGCTTTGTGGGTTAGGCGAATCAATACTCACTCTGCGTGCATATATACAGTATGTATGTCCGTGTGTGTCGTCGTGGTACGTACTCATGGTCAGTCAGTCACACACTGACAAAGGAAGGCCGCACACTGGTGCATGTCGCATGATAATTAGGGGGATGAGGGAGATGGTTGGGGGGGGGGGGGGAGTAGGGAGAGGCTTGAGGGATGCAGGAGTGGCTGGGGATGAAGCCTATAGTCTATTCTTTTCCTGCTGATGGTAAACTGAATCCCTTAGTAGCAATTTTCCCGATAATTAATGGAAATATATGAAACTAATATGTCTACATCATATTCATGCAAAGTTTTCATAATCAACAACACTTTTCGCTACAAAATTGTTGTAATATCTGAGAAATGAAGATGGGGGCATGGCAATTTATCCTCAGCTGAAATAAAACCGACTATAGTTAATCACTAGGCTGATAAATCCTGCAAAAAAAATTATTGCATGGGGCAAAACATGTTGACGCTATATGGCGTCACCCTGAACTGTGGCATGGAGTAAATATGTCTCTTTAATTGCGTTGTGTGTGTGTAAGTGTGAGAGTCCGAGTGTAGGTGGTGAGACAGTGAAGCACGGGAACGAGGTGGCTTCAGAGATGGGGTCGTTTCGGGCCATGAGTGAGCACCGTGCCTCATGTGAAGGCAAGATGGCAGGTGCTCGTTGTACTCTACGTGCTTCACATGTCTCACTCCCTAGACTGGAACAAGACCTCACGGGCTTCACTGTTCATTGTAAAGCGGTGAATGTTAAGGCTCTCAGCCTATGCCCGAGAGGAAGTAAGTTGGAATATAGAAAAAAAAACAAAAACAACAAAAAATCAACCATTTTTTAAGGGTTACAATAAATTATTCACTCAATTTCAGTACAATCCTAGACATATAAGTAATCCTTTAGGGTTGATAGCTTAGTCAAAAATTTAACTCTAAAATTACACACATTAGCAGAGAATATGTTTACACGTATATCATCTATAATAATGATTGCAAATGGCTTAGAATCCTTAGATACATACTGTATATGAACTACATGACAGACATGCATAAGTGTGTATGAACCTTCTTTATTCAGAAGTGGCACTTTTGATGATGGTATCAGAGAAGAATCCTCAACAGCAACACATCAATAATGTTAGAGCCCTCTGCTCCATCACCCATGTATCACCTCTAGGAAGTTTTGAAACAAGGTTAACAGTGGCCCTCTGCAGTACCACTGCTAGGTATTGTGCACTTCCTTACACCTACAGTATATTATTATAATGTAAAGCTTGCAAAATAAACAAACCAAAACGTATAAGAACACAGTAAAAAGACAAAATAACTAATCAAAATCGCTATGTGGAAACAACGCCTAACCTCTGGACTGCGGATCTACTAATATGAGGTTTTACTGGTGCACTGCGGAACTCCTTATATAATCCCAGGCCTAAAAAAAAAACATTTAAACCAGCCCAGTATCAATTTTTTTTTTTTTTTTTTTTGCCCCTTGGCCATGGCAAATATCACTCCTCCACATCCCCTCCTTCCCCCCCCCCCCCCTTCAATTATCACCTATTCTCCCTGTTATTCCCTTATTTCGTCGGTATATTTTCGTGCTATAAATAGCGAGTCATAAGAGGGGTGTGCTTGTATGTGCTACACAGCGAATGAAAGAGAGAAAGAGAGACAATTACACGACAGTGTCTCTCCAGACGTCGTGACGGGTGGCAGGCTGGCTCAGCCTTTAGTTATGTAACTCCTGATCTAATTTGCCGATTTTGACCATCCAAACGCTGTTTCCACTTGTTTTATTGTTGTAACAGGTTAATATCTTTATAATCAACGTAAAATAGGCGCAAATGGATAACTATTAATGATATTTATGGTACGATGACGATTTGAGTGAAGGAAACAGTCGAAATACCTCCACACCACGGCACGGTGTTCACTACCCCACCTCAGCACTTCTTAGGTTAAGTAAAATAATAATTTATAAATAAAAGAACATAATCCACCACATAGGGTGTACATTACTACATGTGCAAGTTAATCTGGTTCCCAAGCAAACTAATCGCACACATAACAATGCACTGTCGTCACATTCAAGGAATTAGTCAATTTGGGAAGTCGGGGACGTTCTGGTAAATTTTTTACTAAACTCTGCATGAATAAAGAAACTACAATTAGTGTCAAAATGTTATTATTAAAATCAAATTTGCAACTTGACAAGACATCAACAATAGTACAAAATACAAATAACACTCACTAACGATAGTGCTATCGGGTAGGTACCTGTAAGCATAGCATGCCTCAAGTGACCCCTAACAATTACTACTCTACAAATAACATACATTTATTGTACAAATAAACTAAGGAAATCGCAAAAGCGAGCAATAGATACTATCAACTATGAATAGATACAATATAATAAAGAGAAATAATTGCAAAATATGAAGAAGCTATACCAGATTTTAACAAAGGGTACTCTTTTAACAAGAACAATTAATCTAAAATGTTTATAAAAAATTAATAATAACAATAGAAAAAGATAAACAATCAATACATACAGACAAAAAGTAAGCAGAGGTTATACAAGAAACTTCAAATTAATAATGCTTGATTAAAATGATTGATATCAAATTTTAAAACAGTCACAATAATTAACCTTAAAAAGATTACATTTATGCAACAATTTACTTGCAACAAAAACATTTTCAGTTACCAGAGTATATACTGGAAAGTATTTGCCACTTTATGCAGAGCTGTACTGGTTTACTGGGCTGTTCTGTATAGAAGTGAGTGGATTAAGATCACCCCCATTTACCACAAATACCTTTATCCATAGAACATTAATGTGGCATTTTTCTCTACATCTAATTATTTTGATTGTTTTTGTGAGAGTATTTGTATATCTAATTACTGTACATAGTAAATTAACATAGGTGAGATGCAGACTGATTTCATGCTTGGTCAAAGTATCAATTGCCATACTCATTGATAGTTACAGGATAAGTTAAGTATCTAGGGATTATTAGGGAGCTTTCTTTTGTTTTGTGTACCGATAACATTGGCTAACATTGGATATTTCTGGTTATAATGAAATGAGCCTCAGGTATGGGAAAATAGTTTGATATTATATTATTATTGAAAAACATATAGATACAGTGTTTGTTTATATTATCAAGCCATTTTCCCATGACTGTGGCTCATTATATTTTATTCAGATTTAACTGGAGTATAGGCCCATATCCAAAGTCAGTTAATGTTACAGCACATAAAAAAGCGAAATCATGAAGTAAGGAAATTTTGAGTAGAGAAGTGGCTGATCTGTACGATTATAAATTACAGGTATATGGGGGTGTACGAACAGCAGGGTTCTCGGACAATTCAACCAGTAGACCATTTTAACCATTAGAATTTAACCAGTGCCAATTAAATCCATCTCAACTTAAAGTACTTACATACTGTACCTGAATTTAACTTAACCTAGCCTAACAGTATGAAGAGTTGAGTGAAGAGTTCTCAGTGAAGGTGAAAGTACAAACAAATGCAGTTTGAACTCCTTTCTTAATCCCATTTTCTCTTTCAGGTCCGTAAAATCCGTCTGGAAAAAAGAATAAATGAAACCATTAATAGACTAAACAAAACTAAGTTAGAAAGCCACCCCGACTTTAGGCAAGAGAAAGAAGAGCGAGACCGGAAGGAGCGCAACGAAGCCAAGAAGGAACTAAAGGACAAGCAGCAGAAGGGTAAAGAAGAGCTAGAGAAGAGGAAAAAGGAACAAGAACTGAAGTAAGATCATGGTTACTGGTGGAGTGGAAAGAGTATATCTCCTAGTTTACCCCCTTTCAATATACGGTATGCATATGGAGTGGTTGAGTGTATAAATATTATAGAGAAGTACTGTAATTATAATGTAAGACTTGCAAAATATACAAACCAAAACTGGGACGACACATTATATATATAATTATATAAGCAAATAACTTATCAAAATAGCTATGTGGAAACAACGCTTTAGCAAAATAAAATTTTGAAATAAAAGAACACCATCCACCACATATGGTGTACATCACTACATGAGCAAGTTAATCTGTTTCCCAAGCAAACTAATCGCACTCGTAACAACGCACTATCGTCACATTAAAGGAATTAGTCAATTTGGGAAGTCCGAGACGTACTGGTAAATTTGACTAAATTTGAGATAGTTCAGTCATGTTCAAAGAATGGATGAGAACAGAATGTCAAGAAAGATGTGTGAAAGTCATTGGTAGTGGAACCCACCTATGGTATGGGAAAAGAAAAAAATATATATTAAAGACAATTTTCCACATAGGGGAAGAGGTATGATCTTTCCCACTTATTTTTATGATGTGGTTTTATTAGGAACTAATCAGGAACTAATGTCTAGCGAGGTCAGTCCTAGTGATCTTGACCCCATTCATTGTTCTTTCCTCTCACTAAAACATTAGGCTGTCCATAATGCAATTGGGTCTAAGTACATGATTAGATTGATATCCAGATTTGAAAATAGATATTAATCGTGATCGTGTACTTAGCCTTTAACTGTGTTGGTGGTGTAATGGTTTAGATGCTTATGTTCTGGGTGTGGTGTCTCGAGTTTGAATCCCGGGAGGATCATATGCTTTCATTAATTTATTCAAGTGCATTGGGGTTTGTAATGGAGGATCAATGTTAAGAATGGGGTATTCCTTAATTTATTGGTCTTTTCATATTACTCACCTTCAGCTACTATCCCAGCTTCTATTTTTCCCAAATGCTCACGTAACATACCGGCTCTTTTAAGTAAATCCTTATCTTTTCTGAAATTTTGATGATAATTTTCCATTTAAACCCTTTACTCTTTCCTCCATTTGCTCACTATGTTTCCTTACTTAATTTATTTATCTAAAGAGTATTAGTGAAGAGATGTGTAGGAGCAGGCTTAGATGGTATAGACATGTAGGAAGGATGGATGACAATAATTGAGTTAGGAAAAGCAAGTCTATGAACATAAAGGGAGTCGCAAGAAGAGGTAGACCAAGAAAGACGTGGGATCAGGCAGTACAAACTGATCTCGCAGCCAAAGGACTGACTAAGAGGGACGCCAAAGACCGAGCTGCCTGGAACGCCGCTATAAGGTGAACAAAAACACTGACCTACTCACATGTATATCATAGTCTTTAATGTAGGGAACGTTGTTTGATGTGTTTATGTGATTGTGCGCGTGTTTGTCTCTTCTCTTTAATTCTTCCCACTCTCATATTGCACATACATACACAAAAAATAAAAGACCGAGTACAGTATTCCACATAAATTCATATTAGTTTTCACGGTTCCGGTCTCACGTCCTAATGGCGGCGTTCCAGGCAACCCTGTTAAGAGCTGCCTCACTTGTCAGGTTCTTTGGAGAGAACATAATAATTCATTCAGGTTCAGTAGTAATTTATCGAGAGGTCTTCCCTAGGGTTAAGTGCCCCATTATACTATTTCCTTTCACCTATGCATAGCCTCCGATAGAGCAGTTGGGATATTGTACATGCTAAGATTGGTATGCAGGATTCGAAACTGCATAATAAATCGTAGGCTTGTGCAGTATTCTTTAACTGTCTTCGTGGTGCAGTGCATAGTGTGTTGATTTTCGGTGTGAGCATCCTGGGTTCGATTCCCCGGACTGCCACATGTGTCTGTTAATTTCATTAATCGATTTTAGGAGTAGAGTTGGTTGGTGGAGAGAACATAATAATTTAAGATCAGACTGCAAAGTCCGATCCCACGTCTTTCTTGGTCCGCCCCATGGTGCAGCTCCCTCCACATTCATGGACTTGCATCTTTTCACCCAACTTTGTTCATCAATCCTTTCCACATGTCCAAACCATCCAAGCCTGCTAGTACGCATCACATCACTGATACCCTTGATACCTAATCTTCTCCTTAGCTCTTTTTTTGATATCCTATCTTGCAATTTGGCACCACACATCCATCTCACCATTCTCATTTAATTGCATTCCATTCTGTTGATATCATGATCTTTGACAGGCCACGTTTCTGAAGCATATGTCATTGTGCCTCTAACACATACGAATTCGAAGGCTTTATCACCGAGGACAAGGATGATCAGTTGGCAAGTATGAAAAAACAATTGATGGGTCTTGTGAGATGGAGGGGAGTGATGGAAAATTGGAGGAAGGAGTTAGGGGCTAAAGTAGAAGTTTTGTCCGATATGTTAGTGGGGTGGATAGGCCTAGGCCAGTAAGTGACAGCCTAGAGGCAGTGATGGCCAGAGTAGACGAGTTAGCGGCGGAAAATGTGGCACTCAAGGCTCAGCTTAAGGAATATGAGGGCCACCTGAGTGAGGAAGTAAAAGGAATTAGTGAGGTAAAAAATTAGTGGACAAGGGTAGAGAGTGCCACGATGGTAGCCCTTGAAGAAATTGTGAAGGAGCAGAAGGAAGAGAGAGAAAAGGAAAAGAAAGAGTTTGAAAAAAATTTAGTTTAAGCTTTAAAGAAGAAAGAGAAGGTAGTGAGAGAGACAATAGATAGAGGTAAGTGTGTAGTAATCTTTGGAGATGTGGAAGAGCACCTGGCAGATATGAAGGTAAGAAAGGAAAGGGATGTTGTGAAAGTCTAGGGGATACTGGATTACTTAGACGAGGGTTATGGATGGGTAAAAGAACTGGAGGAGGTGAGAAGGTTAGGAAAATATAAGAAGGGCGAGATGAGACCACTAAGAGTGGAACTAAAGTTTAGATCAACAGCAGAAGCAGTAGCCAATGTGAGCTGGAAATTAAATTTGACAGAGCTGAATCATATAAGGGTAAAAAAGGACCTAAGTGTAGAAGAACGAGAACAGTTAAGGGAACTCCAAGCTAAGGCTGATGAAGAGAATGGAAAGTTGTCTGAAGAGCAAAAGAAGATTTTTTTTTGGAGAATAAGGGAAGGGCAATTAAGGAAGTGGTACATCAGGAGCCACCAAGAACCGAAAGTAAGAGGAGTAATAGGGAAAGAGACAGAGAGACAAGTACCAAGTCAAAGCAAGGAGACGGAGCGAGAGATAATGCAGGGAGCAGGGGACCGGAGAGAGAGCCAGGATATGGTGGAGAAGGTGGAACAGAGGGAGAGAGAGGGGGTATGGGAGGTTGTGGAGGGGGGGGGGAAGGAGAATAGAATTAGCAGGGGAGGTGGAACTAGGTCAGGGAAGGGATGGAGGAGGAGGTGAACCTGGTAGGAGGCAGAGAGGGAAGAGAAACAAGGAGGTGGATTCAAATATACTGTGCTACTACACTAATATAGATGGAATAAACAGTAAAAAGGTAGAGTTAGATGATATATTAAGAAAAGATCAACCACAGATAGTCTGTTTGACGGAGACCAAGCTGAACCAGGACTTTGACAGCAACATAGTGTTTAGTGAAGGATATAATATATGGAGATATGATAGAAAGGGTAAAAGGGGAGGTGGAGTGGCAGTATTAGTTAAGAACCCTATGACAGCAAAGCACGTGGAGTTAAATAATGACAAGGCAGAAATAATGGCAGTTGAACTCAATGATATAGAAGGGAAAAAGCTAGACATAGCAGTAGCTTACATGCCACCAAAGACCAGAGCATGGAGAGAGTTGGAGTTTGAGGAGATGGTCGAGGATATGATTCAGTCGTTGAGAAGATTGCTTTTAAGGAAGAATCGATTGATCTTGGTAGGAGATTTCAACTGTAGTGAGGTTGATTGGGAATCGGGAGATGCAGGGCCAAATCAGAGATCTTGGGGAAGTCGGATAGTGGAGTTGGTTACGGAAAATGTACTTGCACAACATGTGAAGGAAAATACTAGAATGAGGGGTAATAACGAACCTTCTAAACTCGATCTGATTTTTACAAAAGATCCTCACGAAATTAGTGATATAAACTATCTATGTCCTGTAGGTAAAAGTGATCACCTATTACTAAAATGGAAGTTGACCTCGAGTAATGCCAATAGATTAGACAATAGCTATATAAATGACAGATTAAATTATAGTAAAGCTGATTATGTATCCTTGAAAAGATATTTAGAGGGAGTAGATTGGGGATCTTATTTTGAAGGAACAAGACGTACAAGGTAAATATAGTAGATTCCTCGAAATTTATAGAGTAGGAACCAATCTGTTTGTCCCAAGATATAAAACTGGAAATTTTACTAAGCAGAAAGAATGGTTTAATTTGAAATGCAAAAGAGCTTTGGGTAGGCGTGATGCAGCTTGGGCTAGATTAAGAAGAAGGAACACTGAGAGTAATCGGAATAAATATAAACAGGAGAGGAATAGATATGTTAGCATAATTAGGCAAGTTAAAATGAACTATGAGAAGAACATAGTAAATAAATGTGAAAGTGACCCTAGATTATTTTATAAATATATAAACAGTAAGTTGAAGGTAAAGAAACAAATTACTAAATTAAGAGTTGATGCTAGGACGTATGAAAATGTATTGGACATGTGCGAGGTAATGAATAACAAATTGGGGTCAGTTTTTACTATAGAGGAAGGTTTTGACGAACCACAGGCGGGAGTACTGGAGAGTGGTCTTAGTAAGATTGAAATAACTAGAGATGAGCTGTTATCTGCGATGAGAGGACTTGAAGTAAGGAAAGCTATGGGACCGGATGAAGTGTCTGCCTGGGTTTTAAAGGAGTGTGCAGAGCAATTAGTGGAGCCAGTGAGGGACATAATTCAAGCTTCCTTAGATAAAGGACAGGTTCCTGTTGAATGGAAAAGAGCTAATATCATTCTGATATACAAGAATGGAAACCCTGTGGACCCTCTAAACTATAGACCAGTTTCACTTACTAATATTGTATGCAAGATTTGTGAAAAGCTAATTAGGAAGAGATGGATGAAAATGTTGGAGAGAAAGAAGATAATAACCCCAAAGCAATTTGGATTCAGAGAAGGGACATCTTGTGTTACCAGTTTGCTATGTTATTAAAGTAGGGTGATAGATGTACTCCAAGAAAGAGGCGGATGGGTGGACTGCGTCTACTTAGACCTTTCCAAAGCATTCGATAAGGTACCACATAAGAGATTGTTATCTAAGCTTGAGACGCTAGGATGTGTCAGGGGGAGTTTGCTGAAATGGATGGAGAGCTATTTAACAGATAGGGAAATGAGGACCATAGAGGAACTTAGTCATCGTGGCGGAAAGTTGAGAGTGGTGTGCCGCAGGGATCTGTGTTGGCACCTCTCATGTTCCTTATGTACGTGAATGACCTGCCGATAGACATAAACTCCTACATGTCAATGTTTGCAGATGACGTAAAAATTATGAGACCAATAACAAATAAAAGTAGTTGTGAGGAGCTGCAAGGGGATTTAGATAAAATATACGAATGGAGCACCAAGTGGAAAATGAAATTTAATATAAGTAAATGCCATGTGTTAAATATGGGAAGAAGTGTGAATAGACCAAATTGGGAGTACAGGATGGGAGATAATATAATTAGCAAGGCCGAAAAAGAAAAGGATTTAGGGTTGATTATACAAGATAACTTGTCGCCAGAGAAACATATTAACAAGCTCTTTAGCGGAATGTATGCAATGGCCGGGAATATGAAAGTTGCTCTGAACTACTTGGATGAGACCATGGTAGCGAAAATTATAAAAAGTATGATTAGACCAAGATTGGAGTATGCAGCAGTGGTGTGGTCCCCGCATCTAAAGAAGCATATTCACAAGTTAGAAAGAATCCAGAGAGCAGTTACTAGATTGGTTCCAAGTCTCAGAGAACTGCCATATGAAGGGAGGCTAGACAAATTAAATCTACCGAGTCTAAAAGAGAGGAGAGAGAGGGGAGACATGATAATGATGTACAAATGCACCCGGGGGCTGGAGAGGCTGGATAGGGAGGATATATTAATTATGGATACAGGAATAACTAGAGGCCACAGCTACAAAGTAAAAAGACCTACCTGCAAGAACGATATCAGGAAGTTTAGCTTCCCCTATAGATGTATTGACAAATGGAATGGGCTGGAGGAGGAGGTGGTAGGGGCAAGGAACATCCATATTTTCAAGAAAAAATTGGATAAAAGTAGACTGAGAGACGGGACAACACGAGCTTAGCTCAACTCCTGTAAACTACAATTAGGTAAGAGGTGTGGAAATTCCCGGCGCCCACTACACCCAATATGCCCCAAATAAACTTAGCCTCCTATGCAGATGACATAACACTCACATGCACACACCATGACCCAAAAAGAGCAACAGATCTCCTTCAACCCTATCTCAACACACTACATGGTTGGTGCACTACAAACAGACTTAATCTAGCCCCAGCCAAATCCACCGCAACCCTGCTCACAAGTTGGACAGGAGAACACGAATACATCCCTCAACTCACCATAAACAACACACCCCTAACACATACACACACACCCAAAATCCTAGGAGTAACATATGATACTCATATGACATTCAAACAGCACACCACAAACATTAAAAAGAAACTGACACCCAGACTTAACGCCCTCAGGTCACTTGCTCACACAAAATTTGGACACAACAAAGAAACTACCACCACAGTATATAAACAATACATAAGATCAGTGATGGAATACGCAATCCCAGCCTGGGCTTCTAACCTAGCTGAAACACATCATAAGACCTTACAGACTATTCAAAACAAAGCCCTGAAGATCATTACAGGCTGCACAGCTACTTCACCCACAGATCACCTACATCAAGAAACCAAAATCCTCAAAGTCAAAGACCATCTGGACATGAGAGGCACTCAATTCCTGGCAGCAGCCTCTACGAACCAAGACCACCCACTAAACTACATGGCAACACACCCACAGACACCAAGAAATATCAAAACAACACCCAGCACACGGTATCACACACAATTATTGTCCTCTCTCCCTCCCTGCCCACCCCGAACCAACTTCCAGAAGCACATCCATACTCATATCTCTCACCGATCCATCCACTCACTCACAGACAACACGCAGCTGCATGCACGACCTCCCGAAATCCATCCTTCCGAATCCTCCCTTCCTCGCGAGGACAGAGTCCACCTGGCCAGGCTGAGATGCGGACACCATCCAGCTCTCCTGAGCTATCAGAAGAGACTGGATGACTCCGTTGTCGACGCCTGCCCGGGATGTAACACAGCACCCCATACCATTAAACACATCATAGAAGACTGCATTTCACACAACCACTTACGCCAACAACACAATCTACACTCAATGAGAGCTCTGTGGGAAAGCCCGATCGTGGCCATGGCCTTTCTCAGGGACTCGGGGCTGTTCGGCCAGGCAGCTTAGGGAACAACAACAACAACAACAACAATTAGGTAAATACAATTAGGTAAATACATGAAGCGTAAACCTTTCCATTCAAGGGGAGAGGGAGTCTTCTCTTGGTGAGCAGTGGCAAAAGTTGTCTAAACTTTCCCCAGCCGCATCTTATTCTGGCGATAGTACTGTAGCAGCCTCAGCCCTACCACCGGCAGAGATGGTATCACCCAAGTAGCAAAACTTATCCACCATCTCCAGTGCCTCATTGCCAAAGTTAACACTCTCGAGCCGGTCATTGAATACAAACTCCCCTTTGCATACTATGCACACAAATTTCTCAATTTCGGACTTCTTCCTTGGTAGAGGTCCCTTTATTCTAGTGCAACACTTCTTCCTGTGATGTACCCAGCTGAGGCAGACACTACACTGTATTGAGTTCGTGCCCACCCCTTTTCTGCATACTGTACTGCGTATGGCTATGCACCACTTTTTTCTACCTTTCCTATCCCTAATCTATTGTGTAAAACCTTGGTTTTATTTATATTAAATCTCAACCCTTTACTTGCCATGCCCTCTCTCCATCTTCTAAACTTGGCCTCGGCATCCCGTGCACAATCCAATGCCAAAATATCTTCCCACCATTACTCAGAGTTAAGTCAATGATTAATGCCAGAACAACTGTATCTCTCCTACCATTCTTCCCTCTCTGTCTGTCTATTGCCAGATGCCTAAATCCCTTAGGTGGGGGAGTGGCTGCGCATGAATCGCCTTCATATCCTTCCAAGATGGGATATCAAGTGCAGAGCTAAGGAGAAGGTTAGATATCAAGAGTATCAGTTATGAGATGCGTACTAGCAGGCTTGGATGGTTTGGATATGTGGAGAGGATGGATGAACTAAGCTGGGTGAAAAGATGCAAGTCCATGAATGTGGAGGGAGCTGCACCAAAGGGCGGAACAAGAAGGACGTGGGATCGGACTTGCGGTCTGAGCTTAAATCAAAGAACCTAACAAGTGAGGCAGCTCTTAACAGGGTTGCCTGGAATGCCGCCATTAGGACGTGAGACCGGAACCGTGCTTCCTGTGGAGCACTTGGTCTTTAAATTTGTGTATATATGTACTGTATGTATGTATGTATGTATGTAGGCTATGTATGTATGTATATGACATGGCAATTAATTTGATTATCTAGCTTGTTCCTGTTCACATGGGAGGGTTGCTTTAGCCCAAGCATTTATTCTTCCCACCACCACTTTTTATGCAGTTTTTCAGGCATTCAGTAACTTTTGGTTGTAGCTTCTCCCAGTGTAAAGGTGACAAGGAACCTTGGGTTTAAAATTGCACTTCTCCCCTTTTCTCTCTATCTTTTTCCAAGGTAACTAACTGGCTCTCTACCTCTATTCATTCTTTATTGACCATTCAGTACAAGCCCCAACACTCAGGAATGTTGTTGTGTGTATGTGAATGTAACCGTGGATTTCAAAATGTTACTGTACTAAATCGTTATTTCCACATAGCGATTTTGATAAGTTCTTTTGTCTATATATTATGTCGTCCCTATTTTGGTTTGTAAGTTTTACATTATAATTGTTCCATTCTATTCTCCTGCATTACCATCTTTTCTCTTTACAGTTTTCCAGTTTACTTATATTGTACAAAATTAGTAAAATTACCTTCTTCTTTTTCCAGGAACTACACTTCTTTGTTCTCCGAGTCATCAACAATGAAGACCAATAAGGATGCAGCTGATGAGGATTCCGACGATTTTATGTGATATAATACACCTAATGATATGAGGAACACTTACTTCTTTTAATCAGACAATTCAAATTACCACTTGCAAGTTTCAGGGAGTGAGGAAATTCAACCTGTAGACATCGATATTAAGCAGAAATAAAAATTGAAATATAATGTAGTACACGCATAACCAAAATTAATAAATTTCCACTTAACCTGAGGAGAGAGAGAATGGGGGTGCTGACAAACTTCTTTGTATGCAAATTAATTACCTTCGATTCTGACATAATTTGTTATATTTACTATATAAAGCATTATTTCTTCTCCATGTGTGTTGTTGTTGTTCCCTAAGCTGCCTGGCCGAACAGCCCCGAGTCCCTAAGGAAGGCCATGGCCTCGGTTGGGCTTTCCCACAGAGCTCTCAAGGAGTGTAGATTGTTTTGTTAACGTAAGTGATTGTGAAATGCATTCTTCTATATGTGTTTAATGGTATGGGGTGCTGTGTTACATCCCGGGCAGGTGTCGACGACTGAGTCATCCAGTCTTCTGATAGCTCAGAAGAGCTGGATGGTGTCCGCATCTCAGCCTGGCCAGATGGACTCTGTCCTCGCGAGGAAGGGAGGATTAAGAAGGATGGATTTCGGGAGGTCGTGCCTGCAGCTGCGTGTTGTCCATGATGCAGTTTTTACCACCATACAGTCCCTGCTGAATAGCATGGCTAGGGTGGGTGCCCTGATGAATCAGGGACTTAATGAATAGTTGCCACAGATTGCTAGACCGCACCGTTCACCAACAGCACTGACATCTGCCAATAACTCACTGGCTGGCCCGAGGCTCGAACCGTCAACCTCACGGTTAGCAGGCGAACGCTCTACCAATCGAGCTACGGCCTGTGGTGGGTGTTTATTTTACTTATGTTATGAACATTGAAGAGTGATAAAAGAAGTCGGAATAGCAATTGGGTGGTGAAAAACGTATAATTTCGCTGCCCGGTCGTATTCTGGGTCGGCCGGCTGAGACACATATATCCTCTCTCTGCAATGTCTCGCAATATACTGAGCCGCCCGGGAGAGATCTCGCACCTCTTAAGGGTCTCTAGTTGACTCAACCCAGCCTCTGAGCCCGGCTAACGATAATTAGCGGGAAAATAACCGATAAATGAGGGAAATAGGAGGAAAACTACCTGATAATTGAGGAGGGGAGAAAAAGGTGGGGAATGGAGGGGTTGAGACACATGTAGACGAGTGTTAGGAAGTAATAGAGGGGAATTATCTCACCTAATGACATATTCTTTTGTTTTGAGAGCCCCTGGGGCATCTTGGAAGTTTTTTTTTCTTGGTCTTGTTTCCGTGAGGCCTATCACGTATGCTATACTGATACTGTACTTCCATGATGCTATCACACTTCTCGGGTAAATTTTCATTCATCACAAATGGAAATTATTTTGTATTTTTGCTAGATGTTGATGTCTACAGTTTAAACTTCATTATATAGCTCAAAGCTCGCCAGGTGGTCAATTATTTAATTTACTTTAGCTACTCTTAGATAATTTTCTAAAATTTAGGAAGGGACTGTCTGCCTTAGAGGGTAAGTGAGATACTTTTTATTTCCTTTATTACTAGAGTTCTCTTTCCAAGCACAGTACGATCATCTGCCAGTAGCATTAGCCCTTTCACTGCACACACATTACCTTTGGTTGTCTAACAAGACAAAAATTAACAAGTTATTTACCGTGAAAGATTGGTGTAAAATCTTTTTGCTTGTTGTGTCAAAATAGTGAGGAGTGAGTTGAAACATTAATTTGCATCCCTAAGACAACAATTATATCTTTTTAGTCCTATGTAGTGCTTACTGCCACAGTGAAATGGTTAGCCTCTAAACTGCTAGTATCCTTTCAAAAGTCTTATATGGTGGGCTGCGTGTTTCCTATCCATAGACACAAAATTATCAGGCTAATAAATACCGTGCCAGTATGATCACAGCCCCCATACTTTGGTGACACGTAGTGACACTAGGGCAACTCAATGTTTGACAAGACACGAATCTCCCAGACACACCAGTTACCCGGCAGCCATGGAGGAGAGATACAGTACAGTATGCTGCTCTGTCTGGCAATGGCCATGAGAGAAGCGAGGTGAGGGAATGAGGACGAACGCGGGTAGGGGAACACGAGGGGTATATCAGTTGGGGTTTGGAGGACGACACACTACTTGTGCAACACCACTGCCACGTTCCTGCCTAGGGTGCACATACATATGCACGACGTGCTCTTGTGCACAATGTGCACTCCCTTTCGCCCCCATGCCAGCCCCAGTCTCACACAACTGCCCAAGCACCCTTCAATAGCACAACGTGCGGGGGCGAGGGGAAGGTGGACGACATACACTACAGCCTCTCCTCTCCCCCCTCCCTCCTCCCTCCTCCTCGTTCCACCACAAATCCTCACACCACAAAATGATGCCCCTTCTCTTTCACATATTTCTGCTTTAGATCAGGTTGCAATCCCATTCCTATACCTTCCCCTGCATTATAATAGGTAGGTAGCATATGTGCCTCGTAAAAACGTTGTTATGACTAATGAGGTGCTATAAAGCAAATACTGTACTGTATTGTGTATAAGCGGAGCTTTAGGGATGTGCTTATGTGGGCCAATCACACAACGTATGGCCAATGCCACAGGAAAAGCAGATTGTCTAGGGCAGTAAAAGTTTTAGGGTAGATGCAGACTTCCATTTCAAAGACGTTGATGGCATTTTCATTCAATTCTGTAATCCCTATCAAACTTGTCAATCTCCCTCATAGGGGATATCTCTTTCCATACCAATAAATGTATTTTAGAGGTTTATAAAGTAAATGAATTGTCTGATTGAAAGAGTTGACATGTAATACTGTATCACAATGCATATGGGTATATTTTTTATATATTTATAATTTGTAATTTTTTTGAATGACAACAATTGAAACAAAATACAGTCAGCTCTCCTAATACGCGCCTATATGTGCGACACAGGACGGCGCGAATTAGGAATCCGCGCATCAGGAACAACATACCTTATGGTAAAAATAGCTTGTGGTGGAAACCTCAAAACAAATTGCCTAATTTTTACAATTTTTGCCCTAACTACCAACCAAAAGTGATGAACAATAAGACATACATAAGAAAATACACCGGACGAGAACAAAAATAATTGAAGACTCGACATCAAACTAAAAAACATAAACAAACAAAATTTTAGTGAATCCAGTGAATCCGACGATCTGTGTCACTTGCGCAAGTTACAGCTGCCATCTTTAATGTCATCAAGAAGCCAGACGCTCATAAGTCCACCTGCCTTTTACTTGCTTATTTGTGCCTGAACCTTGTATCTCTCACGTTTATTATGGCATTTAGTGCATTCAGTGATAGGGACAGTGGGCCTGGTGTTAATGATAAAGGAATTGAATGCCCGGGACCATCAAAACGGAGTCAAGTCAAGTGCCGTGTCTGACGAAAGCCACGAAAACATGGCGATGAGTTAGGCTATGCTAAATATGACTATGGTTTCAAATAAAGTCTAATCTTCAAACTTTGAGCCTGGTTTTCATTCATAAGAGCTAATAGAAATACTGACATTTCATGATTTGCTATGCAAAATCCACTGTAGAACAAAATATATGTTACCGAGAATAATACAATGTTTAACTATTCAGCATTTTTTATTTGGTTTTCTTGATACAAAAGAATTTCATGTAGTCCCATATAAAAACCTTCCAGGATATAACGTAGTTCTTTATTAATTACCATAATTTAATATAGGTAATTTGAATATTGAGTACAGGTAATAGTACAACTATTACTGAAAGGGTATAACAAAATAGGTAAATTATGTCCACTAAACAAAAGGTAACCATTGATAGTCGTCTGTAAGTCCCTAAATTATAATGTTCAGGCTAAAATAAAATTTAAATTTAATTCACAAAAGCGGAATGTAGTTGCATGTACGGTTGCCCACGAGTCAGGCTGTTACAAAACTACTTTTAATTATGCTATTTTATCTATGTATCTACATTGAAATTGAAAACTCAAAAGCGAACTTCGATAAACAAAAGAATAGGTAAAGGTTGTATATTTTGCTTATGATATAATTATCTTCATGAATACAAGTTAAACTTATCAGCACTATTTTCTGCTTTGCATTGAGGCTAGCTAAAGATTATTATATAGAATTCAGAAAGGATTTATTGGAATCAAGGGGGTAAATACCATCTAGATTAACCCCGAGTCCCACAGATCCTTTCTTAACTTTAATGAAAGTCTAATAATAGCCAAAATTAAATAAAAGAATGCATCATAATACACATAAATTATTTAAACGTAGCCGTGTACCAGTCGGACATGCAAGTATCTGTACAGTTTGCCACCGGGATTTGTATACACACATTTTGTGTGTAAGTAAAATTACTGTAGTATGATTGACTAACAGATATAATTTTCTGTAAAACTCAAGGGGACTGGTTATTTTTTAGTTTCCTCCCTAGACCTCCATCAATCTTTAAAACAAAAATCATTAATCCCCCTCAAGATAAATTTGTAATTTTGGGGTAGAAAAATGTCACGGCCGAAGGCCGGTTCGTCCACAAATTACAGGCTCGCTATTGCTCGCCAGGAAAAAAATCGACAACTAAAGGGCACAAAAGGTCTTAATAGTGACAAATAAATGGGGCGAAAGGTCTTAAAATCGACAAACTAATGGGCAAACTTCTTAAAATTTCAAAACTAATGGGGCTAAGCATGAGGAAGAAAGGGGACCAGAAAAACGGCCCATCTCCCCTTAAATGATCGTATGAATCAACTAATTAATAAGAAACTGCACACCTAATTCCATGACATTTATTTTTTCTTTCCATACATAAAATGTGGCAATGTATCCAAATTCATGTGGCCAACTTTATAAAATTTTGTTGAAAGAAATGACTAGCCGTGAATAAGAAGCTAGACTAGGTAAGTTGCACACTAAACACCGAAACATCCAGCAGAAGTAACTTATACTTTACACCTTAGCCCCTTCAATATGCAAGTTTAATATTAGTTTTATTCTGGCTAACAATATAAAATTTTATTCAGTTTAAGGAAGATCTGCGTGCAATGCGGCAAACCAGCAAAATTTGGCCTTACGACTGGAATAGACAAAAATTACAAAAGGATTTTTTTTTTTTATATATATTTTATACTTTCAAAGGCAAAGTTAGAATTGTAAAGCTTAATTTTAACTTTGTATGATAAATAATAGTGACTCAAAAGAAGGGACACCATTTTAGAACTGATTTTACTCTTGTTATCAATCTGCCTGTGGCTGGAAAAATGATAGTATAAATAATGTTTACTCTTAGATTTTTAGAGGTCATTCCTATGTTAAGTGAAGTCATCTTATGTTGGCCAGAATATGTTAAATTGGCATCACAGTATTGAGGGAGTTAAGAAAAACACCAAAACCATTTGCCTAATACAACCAAACTAAATTACAGCAGTTGTATACTGAATTTGGTGATATTAGATGTAATAGATTTTTTTTATTAAAGTATTAGACCCTTTCAAATAGATACCATTATTTCTGTTGTTACAGCTACCTCCAGATTATTTTATTCAGTTTAGGAAGGGCCTGACAGAATTAGGGGGTTAATTGGGATTGTTTATACCTCTTTCATTCTTAACCCCTACTGTACCAGAGGGTATTAACTATAAATGTAGCCTCCAGTACCAAGCATTGTGGCCAAAATGGCTTCAAAGTCGAGAGAGAGCATCCTCTCACCCCAAAAGCTGGACGGGTACTGAGCCAGCTCACCCGTGGGACGTTAGATACACTGTTGGAAGGAACATAATAAGTGTTGCCAAGTTTACAAGTCATGGTACCCGCTCAGTACAAGGACCGATTATTACTGACGTACAGTGTCCGTCACTGGGACTGGCGGGTGACTTTTTTTTTTTTACTGACGACCAACGTCCGTCGCTGGGGCAGTACGGGTTAAGAAATCTTAACGAAGTTTAATAAAATCGTCTGGAAGTAGCCAAGAGACAGAAGCCGCACCTAATCCAGAATACTCGGTCTTTAAAATAATGTATGGAAGTAGCCAGAATTCAACAAACATTGGTAGAATTCAACAAACATTGGTATATCTGATTTATACTTTAATATATTCTAAACAATCCAGTCTAACTAACATACCGGTATTGGAAGGGTTAATACATAAAAGTAAACTATAAAACAAAAAAATTATCTAATATGCACCAGGTACAGTCAACTTGTAGAATAACCAAAATAGAGTAACTATATCCCAATTTACAAAGCGTTTCCAGACACAAATACCAAAGTGCCAAAAACAATGTTCATCACTATACCATGTTGTCATTTAATATTATTCTAAAATATTTAACCAGATCACAGTTCTATTTCTGTTAGTTTAGTTGTTATTAAACCTTTATTATTATTATTATTATTACTAAAACTACTGGTTTGGTATTTTTTACTAATGCCACTACAGGCAAGTTCAAAAAGATAGACTTAATAATATTATGGACAACCCCATCAGGATTCCATTCACAGGGAGCATCTGATTGAAATCCTATAAATAATTACTATTAAGAATTAATATATTTTGAAAGTAACTCCACATTTTCAGTTTCCAAGGGTAATGGTTTGATTAACAATATAGATGTGTGCAAGTTAATTTACCATCACAAAGAGAAAGATTATTTTTGGGATATATTAAATTAGTATAAAATCAAGGAAATGACTGGATATGGATAACCATCATAACTATAATCAGTTTTGCACGGTATCGTGAATTTCATCTCATTCTAATTCAGATTTCAGCCATGGTAGATGCAATTTTATAATTTATCCCTCACTTACAAAGATGTCTGTTAATTTCACATCATTACTTATAAATTCATATCATTTACCAACATTGCTGTACAGTTTATTTCATATCATCAGTTTAAGTTATCAGACTCCTTGGCATTTGTGTATAGAAATTCCTTGTTTTCCAATTACTAAATCAATCCCACACAAGAACCAGTAAAACTAACACCAATAATCTGAAGCATAGGCACCCTAACATAAACATTCTGGCAAAGAAAGAAAAAAAACAAAAAAGTAAAATGCCACAAATCTAGCACATATACTTACTAGACACTGCCAGCATTATGGAAAGGATATTGCATTCTAAAATAACATAAAACTATCACATAGTTCAACAAAAGATTACTGCAAGGTGTAATCTATCAATTGTAGGCCTATGCCTAAGAGTCTTCTGCCTTTATATTGTGTCGTCCCTGTTTTGGTTTGTTTATTTTGCAAGTATTACATTACAGTATAATATTTAGGTCCCACCGTACTTTAACCCATTTAGTACAGGGGACGTCATACAATTATATTCTGGCTTTTGTTTGACCATTGTATTCAGCTTAGGAAGGACCTTTGGCAAATTAAATGCTACAAACTCTCACTTAAACCTTTTTTTAATACCATAGATTCTTCGTAAGTTACTGAAAACCATATAATTATATGTAGAACAAATTGAAGACTATGTCACTCATATTAAAGGGTTGAATAAAAAATAGAAAAAAAAATCCTGTCATTTGTTGTTCTGAAGGGTGGGGTGGGGTGGGGGATGCCTTAGTCAGGGTTACTGGAAGGTAGGTGGCCAGCTGTAAAATTAAATTATAAAACTTGCAAAATAAAACAAACCAAGACAGGGACGACACAATATAAAGGCAAAAGAACTCATCAAAATCGCTAGGTGGAAATATCGCTTTAATCAAATGAAATTACACAGGTAGATTTTTGGCATTTTATTTAGGCTGCTGCCAATTCCGGCTATCCCTTTTCACCAATTATGCATGGATTTAGGCTTTAAATACCCAATTTTAAACTTAATACTTGAATCAACACAAGACTGACTTTGGTCAGCTTTGGCTATTAGCTATGCCCAAAAATTATAACCATATGACACCAGCTTTAGTGTAGCACTGGGCCACCTCTCCAACTGGCTACGGGATACCCTATGCTTTAACCATCATTAAAAAGACAAAAAATATTTATGCCACAATCATTACTATTAAGACAATGATAGGAGTTAATAATTTTACATCAAATATAGCTTGAGCAAACAATAATAAGTACCTGTACCAAACTTTAAAGTAATAATTATATTAATGCAGTATACAGACCAGTGCATTAGGAACTTAAAAAATCTCAACAATGAATTACCAGTATGATCTGTAAACTTGCAAAAATAAAGTAATCTCAACAACAGCAATTAAGATTAACCGATAAATATAATGGGTAGGATCTATGTAGCCTACTATTGTCATTCACTCAAGGTGCCAACTTAATACTTGAACCAATAAATGACTTGCACTAAGTAGAAAATAAAGCCAGAATGGAACGTGAAAATATATTCTTCTATGTTCAATGCTTACCGGATGTACTCCATGTTTATACATTTGTGATGTGCAACTTAAAAAATATATTTCCCGGGACTTCAAATCCCACGAAAGGGGGACCCACACAAGATCTTTTTCAGACAACTTTATTTTGGCAACTTCTGAATTAAACTTGAGAATTATGTCACCTTAGATAACCAACTTCATCCAAAATAGCCCATAAATGTCAGAACAAATTATTTTTTGTTTTGTTTTTTATGTGAACAAAATATTAAAGGCAGAACGGTTTGTAATTACTGTCCTAGAGTGCAAATTTCAAAGTGCAAATAGAATCCTAATGTCTTGACACACAAAACTTAAATGGAGTATAAGTTACACGATGGGGGAAAGATAGGTGGGTAAAAGTTCCAGAGTTTACCAACACTGTAGTATAAAAGGACTGTGAAAAAGATTCCCAAATGGTTTAGAAAGCTATATAGAATAGAGGCAAGATATGAGTTGAAAGGTGCATACCACCTGCTCTCTGAAAGGGGGGGGGGGGTACTCAAATTAAGAATTCTGCTCCATTAATAGCCACAAGAAAGTTACCAATCAAAAGTTGCCGGAAAAAGGGCTGGAGTGACTTTGAGCCTTAACCCTGATGAGCAGTTTTTCTACAATGTTTTATGATAGAAGGCTGGTTAACTACGGTGGCACTACATATCCTGATATAACAGTATCACAGGTTTTTCCATAGGTGTTCATTACATTTTGCTTTATAGAAGTAATTTTTTTTTATTTGACTTGCAACACTTTCTAAAGTTTACATGTAGTTGGACCCCTGTATTTCCAATGGCTGACCAAGTTCTTTTAGCATCCGGTATGAACAAATTATTTACGGTAGTTTTGCATAATATGGAAGCTTACATTCATTGGGCCCTGTAATTCTAATGATCGACCAAGTTTTTTTAGTAACTGGTAGGGCTGCAATTGATTATTTGGAGTTTGTAATTGATGATTAATGTTAAGAACGGGGCATTACTTAATTTTAAGGAAATCTGTCAAGGATTTAATCCCTGGCAGGTTTTATAGTCCTACCGTCTTTATTCTCAGGTAAACAACCTTTCCAGTAAACCTAAGAAGGGTATTTTGTTAAGTTTTATATGATTATATATAACAAAATATTAAGGATGGTTACACAATCCAAAAATGTAAAGCTGTGTACCCCCAGCTAGATACCATAACACTTGGGGCAGTATTCATCGACATGCTTAATGAGCATTGTCTATAGCATTTGAACAAAAACAAAGGAACTAAGTGTTGATCAATATAAAAACAAAAATTATATCTGTCAGGAACTTTATTAAATTTACGGTAATATTGCCCAGCCTTTGGAAATATCGAGGTGACTGTATTTGTCAACCAACAGCTGTTCAGTACATCAGTTTATTGAACAGCCATAACTTTGTATTGATTGTTTTCTGTAATGAACATTCCATGACTCAAATATTCTACAATAACCAATAGTAATTTACGATCACAGTTCAATTTATTTTAATACCCACAATTTGAAAATACTCCAAATACAAAATATATTTAAGTTGAAATGTGGAACACAATTCATAAATCTACTCAAGTGTGTGTGCATCAGTCCCACTTTTCCATAACATCATAAATAATCTTAAAGGCATTTTGAATCTTACATACTGTACCGTATATTATGGCAGTGATGATTGCCTTGTTGATTTAGCTTTTTAGAGACTAACAGTCCTAGATATACAGTATTAAGATTGTTTCAGTTCAGCTATTGGATGAGCCACCAATAATTATTTTCATCTAATTTGAAATGGCATATAAATTGTTTACATAACTATACTTTAATAATTGAATTGTTTACAGTACTATGTTATGGACTGCAATATTTTATTGAAGCAGAACTGTATTTATACATAGTTTACATACAGTATATACTGTACAGTACTTAGGTTTTTGTTTGTATACTTAGTAATGTTGTTCACTGCAATACTTTACAAATAGCTTATTGTATTTGTACTGTTCTAAATTATTACAAATCACCAAGATATTAAGTACAATTTCACAACCTGCATTCACCTAGGTAAACGAAGAGCATTTATCCCAATGGTGTAACTAGAAGGTTAATTACATTTTGGGAAATATAGTATCTGGTGTTAAATACAAGATGAGATCCAGCAAAATTTGTCTTGCAATTATAACAATTCATTGACTCGCCTAAACGTTTTGATTTGGATACTAATTTCAACATTAGGTGTTAGAGTAAACTATTTTGATAAACAGCATGAGCTAGAAAGATTGAATTACTGGGATTCACTAATTACTGCTCACCATCTTGTTCTTATCATCAGGTGTTCAAATATTCCAGACCATGACTGTACCTATATCTCAGAACAGCTCTGGTTAAATTGTACTGGAATTAAGCTTACCTGTAGTCTGAACATTATTGTTGCTGCCCTGATCATTTGAGCATAAATGGAATTATCATATACAGTGAAAATACTGTGCAGGTACTGTACTTTACTTAGGATTGATGGCCATAATATGTTCAGTTATGTTTAAAGGCCTTATCCAGGCTGGTAGGAGTAGGCT
This sequence comes from Paralithodes platypus, assembly GCA_032716605.1. Lineage (NCBI taxonomy): Eukaryota > Metazoa > Arthropoda > Malacostraca > Decapoda > Lithodidae > Paralithodes > Paralithodes platypus. The sequence goes on from CM064520.1 coordinate 4,777,404, forward strand.
TGCTATAAAACAATATAATACAGCAATGATACACCCATTTTAATAAATCAAAGCTCTCCAAATATCGGAGCTGAAATGAAGCAGATAAGAGTATGATGTATCTTACTTTTCAGCAATCTAGACCATTCTAAATATCAACCATCCATGAATTGTTAATATAAATAAAAGTAAGTATAGTTGTTATAGCCTTCAGTATTCCTCAAGATCAATTAATAACCTCAAACTTTTAATTGTCTCATTATTGTTTTGCTATACTGTATATTGCAACAGGCCAATAGATATACTTATGTATAGCAGTTTACCATTTTAAGATACGAGCCAGATTTCCTTATTACAGTATTGCCACTTGTTTATTTTCAAGTACGATTTTCTGTGAAATAAGATTGGTGACTAGTTACCAAGATGCAGATGCAGGTGGTAATAATAATGAAAGCAACCTTCCTAAACCCTGTCAACCCAACAACAACAATCATGTATCTTATAGACACCACCAGATAATCATTTTCAACTAAGCGAGTTACTCTAAAAGACAATGGACTAGAATATGGTCTCCAAAGTTAGAACACTACAATTGCTCATGTAACACAATCTTGAAGCCATTGAATACAAGGCTGAATACACTCACATGGAGTTAGCTAGAGAGAAAAACAAAATCATGGTCATGGGATTGAGAGGGTAGTTGAGACAGTGTCTGATCCTTTGATTAAGAGGTTCTTCCTAATCTGAATCAAAGTGTCTGGTGGCAGGCTTGAATAATATGTATGTGATCACCGGGTTGAAATGTCTTGGAATGTTGACGGTAGGCATGGGTGTACAGTAATAGGAGTCTTCAATATATCAAATCAATGCCAGATGTTCGTATATGCTTTAAGTACTACAATATTCAAATTATTTTAAAATGTGAATGTTACTAAATATGTTAGCATACTTTACAGCATGAAAATAAAAAGGGTTATCTTCCGATTCAACTCCGCTTACCGAACATCATCTTATACAGTGGTATACACAGTAATATCTAACTTACGATAAACAAAGTTTTTAACAGATGGCCTCAATAGGCTCAAGTGGTCTTTTGTCATCTGTAAATTTTAGGTTGTTATATTTTTGTGGTTGTATAAAGAATTTATGAACTGTCAGCATTGAAATGATTGGTTGATGACTCCCCAGATGTTCGGCACCAACCCATAGATATCCAGCTTTCTACTTCCTGGGCTGCTGGATGACGGCAGGCTTTGAGGCGGTATTGGGGCGGGGGTCGTGGGTGGGGACTGGCTTATCATGGGTGTGTTTGACCGCTGCCGTAGGGAAGTCCTTCTCTACCTTCCCCACCACCCCGGACACCAGCACAGGGGGCTTCGGGGCACTGAAAACCAGATATGGTATTAACAATTTAAGTTTTTCCAAGTTCAATATCTGTAATAATAATCTACATTACATATGAAGCAATATTGGCAAAAAACAAATTAAGTCAAATACAATTAGTTCTAAAACACTTACACTTGATCAGCATTTACTGTACTGTATACAGAATAGCTCTCTCTCTCTCTCTCTCACACAATAAAACTGCCACTACACATTTATCTCCTACACCCCATTCTTCCTCTCCATTAATACTTTGAAGATTATGACGCATTTTGACAGTTTATTCTGGGTATCATTAGACGATTTTATAAGGAAGGATCTATCGGGTAAAGACTAAATTAACCTTCTGACTTCTATATACCCTTCCTAATATGAATAAAAACATCTAATAACCGCAAGAAAACAGATAAGAAATGAGTCATCGTATCTTCTAAGGGTTAATGTCCTTTGGCATTATTACCCAACTTTTGACCACCATGCAAGACAAAGGCTGGGGTCCTAGCAGTTATCACCCTATTTCATAACAAATTTAACCACCATTGGCTGTTCAGGGTTATTTCCATGTCTAGTCATAGTAGCTAAGAAAGCTGGCAAGGAAAAATATTCAATTCGAGGACATTGGCTCCAGTTTCCCTCTGAGCATCCAACCAGAACTAGCTGCAGGGATGCACCCTGTGCGTGTACACGGCACTACAGCTGGCCTGGTATTATACACCTAATGATAAGGCAGCCTCTTGGAGTGCTACCACCAGGTTTGGACCCCCTGAGGTGTACCAGTTTGGGAAGAAACTTCTATGCACTGTACCGCTTAGATCCCTTTGATCAGGTCAGCCTCAAAGCACCAGAACCAGATCTGTCGGGGGGGAACTGCAACTACTGTATAATCTATGTAGGCTACATTAGTTCAAGTCAGTTGCAAAGACATGAACATGAAACAAATGCAGTAAATGAATGGTAGGATTTAATGTAAAGCAAGGTATTGTATAGATTGATTATTATTTTTATTATTATTTGTAAGTGATGGTCCAATTAGTAAACAAAAAATGAGCAGAGTTAGATGACCGGAATTAATGTTATGTCAAATTGTATCATACCTGAACTATAGTACAATTTGATACATAAATCACTAATCTAACTATTTATTTGTGGATGGTATTTTTATTGACTTTGTGTAGTACAGTAGTACCGGCCAACTCTGTTAGAAATCTGGGTGTATATGTGAACTCCCGATTAGATTTCAAAGAGCATGTAAACCAGATAGTTAAAAGTTGTTACTTGCACATCAGAAATCTCTATTTGGTGAAGCCGTTTATAACCAGACGTTGGTTCACTCATTGGTTTTCTCTCGTGTTGATTATTGCAATGCCCTGTTGGTGGGTCTTCCAAATTATATTTTAAAGAAAGTTCAGTCTGTTCTTAACAGGGCCGCAAGACTAATTTTTGGTGTTCCACCTAGAACTCCTACTACATCTCTTCACATAGAACTGCACTGGCTGCCGGTAAGAGCAAGAATAGAATTTAAGTTGTGTTTGGTGACTTTTAAGGTTCTCAAATTTGGTGAGCCTAGGTACCTTGCGGAGCTGCTCAGGCGCCCACCGGCACACCATGGTGTAGTTGTGCGTCATGACAATGACCCTTTTCGTCTTGATGAACCAAGGGCTTTCCAGCAGTCTTCTTTCTTTGAGAGGTCATTCTCCTACATGGCTCTGAGGTTGTATAACAGGTTGCCGCTGTCCATGAGACAACTGAGTTCTGTTGAATGCTTCAAGAGACAACTTAAGACTTTTCTCTTTGAGAGAAGCTATGATCTTGGGAGAGGTGTCATGACAGATGGCTATAGAGTTTAGGCTATTTTGTCACTGCTAGTGATAGTTAAATGTGTGTTGTATATAAGCCTTCTTTTGATGCATTGATTTTGTTCTCTTTTCTTTCTGTTTCCGAGCGCTAGTAAATTCTTCGGAAAAATTGGCGCTTATGAGAAATAAGTAACATGCTTATTATTATTATTATTATTATTACCACTGAGTATAGATGAGATTGGTTAGTCTAACCTAGGATAACTTTCCTCCCATGTCACACATTCAACACCATCACACTTCACAAATGTTTTCAATCTTTCCTACCACCTCCTTCTCAGTCTACCTATCCTCCATCCATCCACCTCTCTCTTTTAAACAATAGACATATTAGAGATACAAAAAAAAGTCATACCGTACTGTACTTACAAATCACAACCTCTGAGAGCATTAGGAAAAAGTACAAATTGGTATCAGAAATTGAAACTATATCTTACAGTGTGAAATATACCGGTAACTATGTCTACTCATTATCACACCTGACTCTTCCCAAATGATAGAAATATTAGCTCGATTTCTCTATTGAATAGACCATAGTTTTTCTCTTCCCAAATGATAAAAATATTAGCTCGATTTCTCTATTGAATAGACCATATTTTTTTTGTTATGTAAAGCTATACTGTACTTGGGTGAGGGCTGGTCCTGTCCAGAATGAGGTTTGGCATCCTCTACCCAACCTTAGCCGTTTCTGTCCGTCCCTTTTCCAGTTCTACTTTTCCTATTTCGGGGACGGCAGGCTAGGAATCCTCCTACCCTTGTAAAATTAATTTACAAGACGAGACAAAAAGGGGCGAGCGAACGCGAAAGTGGTCCCGGACCTTAAGAATTGGAACAACAAAATTTAGTTTCTGTTCGGGCTCCGTCTCGAGTCGGCCACCCCCAGCTATGGGGTATGTGCTTGAGTACATACATACATATATACTGTACTGTACATGAGTACATTGGTCAATATAAAGGCTTGGTGTACATGAAACTTATGCAGGATTTGTGCCAATCCAATTGATACATCAGTTCAGGCAGTCTAGAGATTTGAGTCATTAATTATTGAGCAAGTTAATAAAGAAAGCATGGATAAATGAACTTGATATATTTTTTTTCAGAATGATAAGTCAAGATGGATCTCCAAGGGAAAAAAAAGAAAGAAATTATGATAGTTATGATTAATGTATTACTTTTATACCTGTATTAAAAGGTGACATATACTGTATATTGAATTACATCAATCTCTGTGAGAAAGCCTGACCATGGCCATGGCCTTCCTAAGGGACTCTGGGCTGTTTGGCCAGGCAGCTTAGGAAACAATAACAACAACAAAACAAAGTGTACACTACCAATCATGTATGTATGTATATACTCAGACACATGCCCCATAGCTGGGGGTGGCCGACTAGAGAGAGCTCGAACAGGGACAACACAACATAAACAAAAAAATATATAGGCCTATATACAGGTATATATACTGTATATTATATATATATATATATATTCGCACACATCTAGGTCGCCCAGAAGAACCAGAGACCCAGGATCACTAAGGGCATCCAGCACTTCCCTGGCCCCAAACCTCCCGGAGAGGTTCCGGTCTCAACAGACAGACACGCAGCGGAGCACACCACAATGCCCGCCCACCTCACATCCAGGCATGAACCTTCATATACACCGGCTCCCCGGGCCAGGCGCCTTATGGACTATTATCTAGTCCAACTGGCGCCTGACCCCCTCTCACTACCAATAATACGTAGCTAAATTATTTTTTAGATAATTTTTACATGTGCTCATCCAACTGCTTTTTCAAGATTAGGCCCTGCATTTTCCAAGCTCTACTTTGCTGAGGTGCTATCCTTGTGTTGTTTCCCAAACAATTTTGGATTATAATTCAATAACTCACTACCGGTACGAGTAACCCTCTTATCCAGTTTTCGTGGTTTGGTGCAATAGTATATACTGTATGCTCATTTACCGACCAAGGATAAATGCAAAGTTGGCGGACTCAACCCCTGGTACTAGCTGGTAGGACTGATCTTGTGCCAGAAGATTCACAATCAGTTACACACACTGCTTGGCCACTGAACCAAATGTGATGCTACTGCAAGCTAAAGTATAAAATACAGTATGACCTGCAGAATAGACAATCACACAATGGTGGAGAGGAGAATAGAGGAACAAGATAAATACAGTACAAAATACAATATATTGACTTGCATTGATATTAGAGCTCATGAATGAGCCAGAGGCAGAAGAGAGACTGGTACAAAAAATATAGAAAAACACAACAAAGACTACTGTGCAGTTTAAGTTTCAAATTCATACTTTATCTGCATATATTCTTCCACATTCGCTCTGAACCTTAGAATGGGTGTTACAAATAGAAAAATTAAGCAAATAATTTTACCTCTTGACCACAATTTCCTCTTCATCCTTGTCACTCTCACTGTCCCGGTGAGGCTTCTGTGGAATTTCTTCCTTATCATCCAGGCTCCTCCGCCGGTGATGGATCCTCACTCCCCCTACCTTCACTGGAAACAAAAGGATGTTGAAGTAAGTAATCCATAGCCCTTTTATTGTAGCTACTGCAATGTAGAGTCTGAACTAACACATAACCCCTGAACATTTCATATGATTTCTTCCTTGAGTGCCATCTGGAGCAGGAGAGACTCACCTACACAGCTTTAGTGTAGGTCTGTCTACAGTTGAGGATTTAAAATGAGGAAGGTTGCCCCTAACACTTTCCCGTGCCTTTCACCCTCACTAAGCATCGCTTGTAGTTCGTTGATAATTTTCATCTCCACAAAACCTACATTCATACATAATTCTATATTCAACTCGTTGCCATTGGCAGACGAAAATAGCTAGACAAGTTTTTGGTGTCTATTTGTAGTATGGGTATCACGCTTTATTAAAAGGTACTGTACAGTATATACTTGATTTTTTCCCTATCCCTTTTTCTTTAGAGAGAAAATGGGAGAGAGGAAGCTGCACAGAGGAGCATACTAAAAGACAAGGGTTAAAATAGGATACAAATTAACACAATTTGATCTTGAAACTAATACCCTGACACGTGAGGCTGCCTAGAACGACGCTACTACGACGTCTGACTGAAACAGTACCTCGCATGGACCACTCATTCTTTAAATACCAGTAGTCTAGCTGTCAATAAATAGGCTTACATTCCCTGACTACAGAAGTTGCACCAGAATAGGAATCAGAAACATCCCTATTTGGTCCAAGGGTTATTTTTGGAATTCCCCCATTTAGCTCCATTAATTTGGAGGTTTCAAAACGCTTCACTCCAATAGTTTGACAAAAATAAATATAAAATGCTTCACCCCATTCAGGTGTCTATTTTATTTTCTGGGAGAGTGATAGCGTGCCTGTAAATTAGAAGAAATCAGCCTTTGGCTGGAACATTCTTTGACCAAAAAATGTAAAAATTTAGGCCTAGCTTGAAGGAGGTCTGGCCCCGTCTGGGTTGGCATTTTATAGAAATTTTAGTATGAAGGACGTTTGGGGAAGACGTTTCTTTTGTTAGCCTAGGGGACAAGTTGAAATACATACGGTAGCTAGAAAATTGCAAAAGTAAGCAAAATACTCAATATATGTAGAGTGCTGTATGTATGAACTCAGGAACATACCCCATAGATGATAGATGGGGGTGGCTACCGTGGCTGACTCGAGACAGAGCCCGAACAGGGGGAACACAACAAACATAACATATAAAAAAAAATAAAAACATCCATATCGAAGTCACCCAGAAGACCCAGGTCCCAGAGATCTAGGCCCATTTGGGGTCTCCAGCAAGTTCAGCAACAGACTCCCAGGTCCCAGGTCCCAGACCTCCTGGAGAGGTTCCGGTCTTAGCAGGCAGACACGCAGCGAAGCCCCACCACCCATCCATGCATCATACCCATTACCCACTCTCCTAACGACCACATTATCACTCCTCTATTCACAAGCATTCTCCATTCATTCCTATTCATTACTACTTCTCTTGCCTGTTCTTCAGTAAGTTCAGTCATCTCTCTAGTCTCTACCTTCCAACGCTTGTACTACAGTAACTACATCATCTCTCAATTTCATCCGATGATCCGAGGTCTTCCTCTCCCTCTACCTCCCCTTGTTTCCAACTAATATACTGTACAGTAGGATACTCTCTTAGTAAGCCTTTCATCTCCCATTTGTTCAACATGTCCATACCAGCAGTGCAGCACAGCACCCTTCTGGCCGTCGTGGCCGATAACTGCGATAAGGGTTCCTGCCGTCTCACTCTCCTATGTACCCGTACCTCTTCATTCTTCAATCTCCTAAAGGCGTCACACCACACAGTACACATAAGACAAACCGACATGCTCATCATAATTTTGTACCGGCCTCCAAACACCACAGGGGAAATTTTCAAGGTCACAGAGAAGATACAATCACTCCTACAAGATCTGCCAACTCCCACTACCGATGTCATCATCACAGGAGATTTCAACCTACCCATCATCAATTGGGCAACCATGAAAATAGACGGAGGATCCAGGGATGAAAGACAGCAAGCCAAGGAGCTAATGACTATCATGGACACTGCATACATGAAGCAATACATCGAGGAACCTACAAGAGGCAACAACACACTGGACTTACTATTTGGCAACAACTTCGACCCGATACACTCGTACAAAACTGTTAAAACTATAATGTCCGACCACAGCCTCATCAAAGTTAGAACCCCCACACCAGCCACACCACCGAGAAGATGTCAACAGGAATCAAGCCAAATCCCCTGCACCTCTCTGAAAGATCTCAACTTCTACAGCAAAGAAATAGACTGGGACAGACTGAGAGCAGAACTGGCAGTAACTGACTGGAGGGCACTATTCGAAGATAAAAACGTCGACGAAACTCTCAGTATCCTCCAGAAACAATGTCTGGAGACCTGTAAAAACACCATACCACCCATACTCTCAGACCAAGAGTGAGAGCAGTGGAAATGAATTACTTAAGGAGTGCGTGCGGAGTTACATGGAGGGATAGACAGACTAATGAGGAAGTAAGAAGGAGGTGTGGTGTGGAGGTAGATGTGCTGGAAAGTGTGAAAAGGAACAACTTGAGATGGTTCGGCCATATGGAACGTATGGAAAGCGAGAGAATGACTAAGAGGGTGTATGAGAGCGAGGTGGAGGGACAGAGGGGGAGAGGTAGACCGAATATGAGGTGGAAGGATGGAGTGAGGAAGTACATGAACGAAGGTGGTGCTGGTTGGGGGGAGGGGCGTCGACTGACTGGGGACAGAGGTGCATGGGGGCGGTTCGTTCGTGGCCACCCCTTCGGGGATCACGGCGTCAGGCAATAGATAGATAGATAGACCACCCAAATCAAGCAGGAAGCAGATAAAACAGATTCCAAGAGATAGAAAAATACTAATGAAGAAAAGGACGAACTTGAAAGCCAAGCAAAGGAAGACCAGCCATGCCCACACTATCACTAAACTACAAGAAGAGCTCGATGAAGTTGAACGAAAACTCATCCAGTCACATCAAGAACAAAGAACACGTGAAGAACTCCAAGCAGTTGCAAACATACGAGTAAATAGCAAATTCTTCTATGCATACGCAAAAAGGAGACTCAGGAACACCTCAACAATAGGACCGCTTGCAAAACCCACGGGCAAACTTGAGAGTGACCCAACCGAAATGGCCAAGATACTCAAACAGCAATACGACAGTGTCTTCAGCCCACCAAATGAAGACAAGAAAATCGATAATCCAACGACCTTCTTTGACAACGCTCCTGGGACACCACATCAACTCTCCTCGGTAACAGTATCAACAGAGGACATAATAGCAGCCATCGACAAGATTGGACCAAACTCTGCAGCAGGACCAGACGGCTTTCATGCCCAACTGCTGAAAAACTGCAAACATCAGCTAGCCTTGCCACTAAAACTGCTGTGGAGCAAGTCCCTCCAAACTGGATATGTACCACAATCCCTAAAAGAAGGTACCGTCACACCAATCCACAAAGGGGGTAGTAAAGGCATAGCCAAAAATTACAGACCAGTGGTGCTGATGTCACATCTTATTAAAATCATAGAAAGAACAATACGAGTTAAGATGGTCAGCTACCTGGAAGATAACGAGGCATTCAACGAGGGTCAACATGGCTTTAGACAAAGCTGCTCCTGCCTTTCACAACTACTATCACACTACGACAAAATCCTACAGGATATTCAAGACGGAGAAAATGTTGTTGTTGTTGTTGTTCCCCAGGCTGCCTGGCCGAACAGCCCCAAGGTCCCGAGCAAGGCCAAGGCCATAGAACGCCCCCACAAAACCCTCCCTGCTTACCACTAACAAAGCCTGGGTGACCGAAGCCACTCTAAGGCAGGGAGCTGAGGAGGGCGCGGAAACGCCCGGGAAACCAAAGCCCCACCCAAGGCCCTGTGCCCCTCAGCAATTATGAAGGGAAAGTTGAGGGGCAAGGGAAAAATGTGACGCTTTGGCTCCCAATCTGCCAACTTTTAGGTTGGCAGTAGGGAGGTCGATCCACGGAAAAGACGCCGTCACTTGAGATCTAGAAGATATTTAAGTAAGAGGCACAGTCAGAGTAAGCTATGGGTATGGCAGAGATCGCTCAGCTCTCACTCTGATAGACCAGCCCATCACCACTGGAGAAAATGTAGACGTCATATACCTAGATTTCGCCAAAGCTTTTGACAAGGTGGACCATGGGATCCTTCTACATAAACTCAAATCACTGGGAATAGGGGGAGACCTTGGAAGATGGCTCCACAGTTTCATCACCAACAGAAAACAAAGTCACGGTTCAAGGAAGCCTATCAGAAGCAGGTGGGGTTATCAGCGGTGTGCCACAAGGATCAGTACTGGGACCTCTCCTATTCCTCATCATGATAGGAGACATCGACAGGGACCTGGAACACTCAACAGCCTCATCGTTTGCAGACGACACCAGACTCATGAAGAAAATCACCTCACAACACGATGCACAGTTACTACAACAAGACTTGGACAAAATCATGAAGTGGTCAGAAGAAAACAACATGGCCCTAAACGGAGACAAGTTCGAGCTTCTAAGGTACGGGAACAAGAGAGCACTACAAAACGCCACCAACTACTAAAGTGGACAGCAAGAAATTACCGCCAAGGACATGGTGAAGGACTTGGGAGTAAATATGAGCAGTGACGCCACTTTTTCCCAGCATATTACCATTAGCCACAACAGCAAAAAAAATAGCAGGCTGGATCCTGAGAACCTTCCACACAAGAAATGAGAGGTGTATGTTAACACTGTGGAAGTCACTGGTCCTACCATGACTGGAGTACTGCTCTCAGCTCTGGTCTCCCCAAAAAGTAGAAGAAATAACAGAAATTGAAGCCACCCAGAGGACATTCACCAGTAAAATCCATATGTTTCAACACTTTAACTACTGGGAGAGACTCAAGGAGCTGCAGCTGTACTCACTTCAAAGACGTAGGGAGAGATACATCATCATCTACGTCTGGAAGATTTTGGAAAAAAAGGTACCAAATCCAAACATCCAAGAGACTCCACACCAAAGGTGAGGGAGGCTGTGCTATGTGAGGACTACGCCGGGATCAATGCAAAAAATCAAATCCCGGTTTAATTCTAGTTTCGCTTTCACAGCATACTCATAAATTTCTATGGCTACTTTAGAGTTGTCATATACCATACTTAATTCCTATATATGTCCAAAGCGGCGGAAATGCATTATAAGGAATTATACCTAGCCTACTGTAAAAAAAAAAAAAATCTCCCCATATGCGGCACCATAGCTATTACATAATACTAGGTTAGGTTAGGTAAGTTGTTAGGTTAGGCTAATGTCGTTAATGTAGTAGTTTATTATCATTATATTACGTCTTTTACCCAGCAATTTCCCTGATCTTCATAGTTGGTGGGGAAGCTATGCCTTTACAACGGCGCCTCCCTTTTGACGCTGTGTACGTGAAACTAGAATTTTACCCAAATCCCTGATCCATCACAGCTTTGCATACAATGGAACCAGACTGGTCAACTGTATACCAGCCCCTCTCAGGAACATGACCGGGGTGTCTCCAGACACCTTCAAGAAACACTTGGACATGTGGCTGGCCAAAATACCGGACCGGCCACCAACACCAGGATACCCCAGCGCCAACTCCAACCGACTTCTGGAATGGAGAGTGGAAGAAAGGGAGCTGCCTGGTCGCAGCGGCAGTGGAGCCCCAGCTCAACTGTGTCACTAACGGACGGAATACAACAAAGTGTAACAAAGTGTAAAGTGTAACCACACATTGGCTGCTCCTCAATCACCTGATCTCCATCACATCCAACTTTCTTCTCTCTTGTGCCTTCAAAGCCCATGTCTTAGCCCCACATATCACTGTTGGTACAACTATCCCTAGATACATTGTACTTTTAGCTTTCATTCAGAGATTTCTCACCTTCCAAATAGCCTACTTCCTCAATAGGCGGCATAGGCCTAGGCCTAATATTTTTTTAAATATAATATAATACGAGAGGTCGGCTCAGATAGTGTTAACCTCTTCTCTACCGGGGACTTCTTTTTCATTATATTCAGACAACTATTAGATGGTTTTATTCAGCTTAGGCCTATACCAAATAAAAGGCTACAGACTAGCCTATTTCACTAAATCCTTTTTCCTACCAGATATCCCTCCCTAGCTTCATAAAATCGTCTAAATGTAGCTGAACACAACATTTAAAAGACGTCGCCGGTACAGAAGGGGTTGATATTGAATAGGCCCTAAAACATATTAAAATGCTCGAGGCCTTCAGCTCAAATTCTGCCAGCTGTAATCTTCTCCCTCGTGCCTGGTTCACGATATTCACGTTTAAAGTTCCTCTCAAGCCTGCAATATCAACATACATCAATATATCGGTGATATAATGCATTTTAACATTCATAATGAGCATTAGTAGGTGGGAAATATGTTGTAGCGTGGTGTGACGAGTCGCATTGTTGTTGACAGCTGACATAACCAGTGATAATGTTATGGCCCAGAAACACCTTATTATAACCTTTTTCAAACCCCAGCCTCTTTACATACTCGCAGGAGGGTGCCCCGCTTTCGCCTCGATTTCCTCAGTGGATGACATCTTGTGGAAGTGCGGAAAATTGGTTGAAGAAGTTCCTGCGTCACAGAAACTAATACCAGCTGACACTTGGGTTGCTAACTGATGCTGCCACCTAGCGGGTGAACCTTGTCAGCTATTGTCTCCCCAGTACTGTCTGCCCGCTAGATACAAACCAAGAACAAACTTCATTGTAACCCTTTCAGGTTGGTGATGCCTTTCTTAATTTTAGTTATTTTTTATTAACCGATGTTATGCAATTTAGGAAGGACCTGTCCTCTGGAGTAGCTCTACACTAAACAAAAAGTTATCTATCTGTAGTTTAGTCTAGACTAATGCTACCAAGAAGCTTTAAAGCTAGGCTATATTAGCCTATATAGCTACCCTAGCTATTCAATACCAACTCGGAGATGGACCAACATGTGGATGTAACAGGATGTTCAACTGTATCTATCTATAAGTGTGTGTGTGTCAACTTGTGAATGGAAGCAAATACGTTGTCTGTTTCAGGGTTCATGTAGGCTATGTGAAGCTTCAAGATTTTAAGTCGTATTGATTCACTTGCACCAAGGTGGCAGCACCTTCGGCTACTAGTCTTTTATAATTCAGTAAGGACTATAACACATTACAATCGAGTTATTATTTCTATCTTTCGGGAAGAGTCAATCAGTAGGCTAAATAGCCATGAACATAATAGCCTATCCCATTTGCTTTTGAAACGGGGGTTTTGGAGGACCCATTAGCCTACACTTTACTCCATTTTTAGTATAGGCCTACTGTATAAATATATTAAATAAACTATGCTGACCCTCTACACTCTACAGGATCTCTACTTTTATACACACCAGCAAATACCCTCAATTTTGTTCCATTGAAGAGCTGTCCACACTACCAAAGTATAGGCTATACACACTAAACTTTGCATACTGCTGCCTCTATTTATTATTTTTCTTTTCTTTTATTTATTTTTTTATTTTTTTTATTTTTTTGTTTTTATGATTGGGTGAACATCTAGCTGGTGGTGACCAGAACATATGTATGTGCATATTTTTGTGGTTAGCGGATTCGGGGAATACTGTAGAACTGTTTGATAAGGATATCACCTCGTCAACAGTTCGGCAGTTCAACACTTTGATATCTAGGCCGTGATCACGACCTCCATTAGGTAGGCCTATGTGTGTGCGTGCACATGTGCAGCTATTATATAAAGGATATTTTTTTTCCAGTCGGTTGTTTTTGGACTTGATCCTACAAATACAGCCATTTCTGGTGTCCCATATATTACTATGTGTTATTATATATTGTGTTGTAAATACCTCTACTTTATCTTTTGTAAATAATGACAATTTAATTGACCACTTACGAGTTTCAGGCTATAAGGAAGTTGGAACTGTAAACATCGATATTAAACAAACACAATAATATAGGTTTCTAATGGATAAGCAGTATGTTGAATTGGGTTTTATGTATTTATATAAACACTACAATCGCAATTTAGGTGATAATTCTGTTAATTATCTATGTCTACAGCTCCAACTTCCTTATAGACCGAAACTCGCAAGCGGTCAATTCCAACTGTCTTATATGGGTCTGAGTAGGCTACATGACTAGATTGATATCCAGTATTCGATAAATGGATATAAAAATCGTAGTCATGTACAGTAGGCTACTTAACCTTTAAAATAAACTGTCTTGATGGTGTAATGGTTTGGAGTGTTTATAAAATCTGTATGTGGTAACTCAGGTTCGAATCCCGGGAGTATCACATGCTTTCATTAATTTAATTGGGAGGTGATTGGTGTTGGGAGTGAAACAATTAAATTAGATTATTACTCAAATCAAGATAATGCTTGCTTTGAAATACGCATTTGTAATTACCAAAACGATATAGCCTATATATATATATATAGATGTGTGTGTGTGTGTGTGTGTGTAAAAGCGATGGAGAGAAAGATGATTTACGATTAAAATAGACAAATAGAGATAGCCTAGATATTAAGATATAGGCCTACAATGTATTATATATGTCTATATTGCCCCGTTTCACAATCACATTGCTTACTTTATGTCATATAAAGTAAACCGTATGATTATGAAAGAGGCACACACATACATAAGGTATGGAAGAGGGAGGGTGAGAAAGATTAGTGTGGTCGACGATCAGAGGGGAGGCGGTGGAGATAAAGGGGGGTTGGGGTAGATAAGAGGGAGGAGATTTATAGACGTGAAGGTCATGTGGGAAGCACTGAGACAGGTATGCAGACGGGGAAAAAAAAGTCACCAGATATTTTATTAGTGGAATATCTGCGTACTATAGTAGGCCTATTCAGAACATCATCCGAGTAAGCCGACATTAACAGTTTCCTTATGAAATAACATATATGATTTAATATTTTCAACTGAGAACATGTAGTAATTAAGATGATGTTAGAAAAAGATGTGCCTTCTCATCTTACAGATAACATATATCAAGACGTAGGCTATTGTCTAGTAGCGTAATCAGTCTAGTTATATAGTGTTTGTTTTACCTTCGTTGAAGAATATCGGAAACTAAAGCCTATTCAATATAAATTAACTTAGGTAACATTATTTAAAAAGTTTACCTCATAATTTGCCAGATCAGTGTTGGCGTTAATAAGGAAAATGTGCTCGTGCTCCCCCATCTCCTTTCCGTCACTGTTATCATTATTACTTTGTTTTAAAAAATGGTATGCTAATTTGAAGAGTTAAGTTAGGTAAAGTACGTGTGGTTCAGTTAGGTATGGATAAGTTAGGTAACTACTAACACGTGAATCACGAAAGTAATTAAGCTTAAAATCTGAATCACATGTGTTTGAAAGCACCATGACAAATTCGCGACTGTACTAAACACCAAATTGAAGCAAACTAACATTTGAACTAAAAAATACTTTTATTCTGTATTTACAATTATCTCTCATATCTAGTGATTATGTAATGGAAATACTATTAAAATAACTCAAATGAAAGGCGTTTGTAATAATACGGAGTTTCACTCGCCGTAGCAATGGGTAGGCCCTATAGGCTATGCTCCCAGTAACGGACATTGTATTGAATCATGTATGGATTGAAACGTGACAGATAGGCTACTCATCGAAGACGTCCAAAACTGTAAATTTATCCATCCATGCTATCCAAGATCAACAGGTAGAATCGGTGAGGATCAAGATTGGCCCGGATGGGCCCTGTCAAAATTTGGGATGGTCACGAAATCCCATTTCAAGTCATCAAATTTGTGAGACTCATACGAAATGTCGGACAACATGACTTTATATTATAAGCGTCCCAGCGTCACGTTAAATCAGATCGTGGGATAGATCCATAAGCTACGAAATCCCCGAGAGGAGAGAGATAGAGAGATCTTCGATAGTAGATTGGATAGTGATTGTGAATAGCCTACTGTTGGCAGATAGGCTATAATTTGGTCATGTATGGTGAGGGTAGATACAAAGTCATGTGATGTTATTATGGGTGATTTGAATGGCTGGAGAGTGATCGTGGGTGGATATAGTGAGTTATATCAAGCCTGGACCAATCGGTTAACTTATTTTATTAGTTTAGGTTACAAACAGAGAGAGAGACGACACAGCAACCTCATTGATTTCGCAAGAGTCATGTATATAGCTTGACACCGAGACTATTGCAAAGGAGGAAGAAGGTTAATAATAAGGAAATGTCATGCTTCCTTTCTCGCTGGGGGGCACAAGGAGGTGCAAGGTCTGGCGTGGGCAGTGGAAAGGTAAATGTAAAATCTTGACTGAAGACCTGTTCTTATCTGTGAGGTATGGCGCTCTCTCTCTCTCTCTCTCTCTCTCTTAGTCAATGGAGAGGGGCAAAGATTGTGTGATTATGGGTAAATCTTGATTTGGTTGTCTCTTTGTATCATACTATGTGATAAAGATATCCTCAAAACTGCGTGTTAAAGAAATGTGTCCAGTGCCTTCATTCGGCATCAACTTAGACAAACAAATTATGATCCTTGTTCCAAACAATGAAATCCCCCCCCCCCCCCCCCCCACACACGCACACACACATGATGCAAAATTGATAATTATTGGGAAAAGGCTCGCCTTCTTATTATATTATAATCAATTTATTAGGGATAGTGCAGGTCTATAAAATGCTTATACTGTGCTCATGCATAATCCACTGCGGGAGAATAATTTTGATCACATTTATAAAACCCGATTTTACTGAAAAAAGTCCCATGAGCTCCCTTGGACGTCCTTAACCCCTTCTGTACCGGCGACGTCTTTTTCATATTATTATAACTATATTTAAGCTATTTTGTGCAGTTTAAGTAGGATCTGTGGTAGTAAAAATGGTTAAGTGAGATAGTTCGAAGCATTTTGATTGCTGGAGGCCATTTAAAACTGAATACAATTAACAGTCTTAATAGTAGCCAGAGTAAAGTTAAAAGGAGTAAAGCTCCCCGTCATCCCTGCTTTTATCCCAAGTTGGAATTATAACTAAAACAATGAAAACACTAATTTCTCAACATCTGGAGGAATAAACATGGATATTAAGGGTGCGAGCCTTTTCTCTATAATTACCAATTTTTTTTTTATGTAATTGGGGCTAATTTGATAGGCCTACCCTAGGTGTAGGAAACAGAAATAAATTAAGAAGCAACAACGGGCCTGAGAGAGAAAGAGGATTATCTTTTTCTTATTAATCTCTATCTTTCAGTACAAGTCCAAACACTTAACGAAACATTGTGGCTGAAGGCCATACATATAAAAAGAATATATATGTATATATGTAGCCTATATACTCAGGCACATACCCCATAGCTGGGGGTGGCCGACTCGAGACAGAGCCCGAACAGGGACAACAAAACACAACATAAAATACATAATATAAATTCACACACATCTAGGTTGCCCAGGAGAAGACCCAGAGACCAAGGATAACCAAGGGCCTCCAGCTCTATGACCTGGTGATCCCCGCTACTTCGCCGTGGTAGTAAACTCAAGTGCTGGGGCAGTAAAGAGGGGGGGGGGGGGGGTGTTCCTCCTGTTGTTCTCAAAAACTGTGCTTCCGTGCTGACTCCCTGCCTAGGCAAACTCTTTCGTCTCTGTCTATCCTCTAACGTCTTCCCTTCATGCTGGAAGTTTGCTCACATTCAACCTGTCCCAAAGAAGGGTGACCGCTCTCAACCCTCCAACTATCGTCCAATTGCTCTTATCTCTTGTCTTTCTAAAGTTTTTGAAACTATTCTTGCTTCCAAATTTCTTAAGCATTTCTCTTCTCATAATTTGCTCTCAGGTCGCCAGTATGGCTTCCTTAAGGGTCGCTCTACTGGTGATCTTCTTTCATATCTTACTAACTCTTGGTCATCCTCCTTCCGGGACTTCGGTGAGACTTTTTCTATTGCACTAGACATATCGAAAGCCTTCGATAGAGTCTGGCATAAATCTTTAATTTCTAAACTACCCTCCTTCGGTTTCTATCCCTCCATCTGTGCCTTTGTCTCTAATTTCCTTTCCGGCCGTTCCATAGCCGCGGTTGTGCACGGCCATTGTTCACTTCCTCACCCTATAAACTCCGGTGTTCCTCAGGGCTCTGTCCTATCTCCTATTCTCTTTCTAATTTTTATAAATGATCTCCTTAACTGTACCTTAATTCCCATCCATTCATACGCAGACGACTCAACCTTACACTACTCCATTAGTTTTTCAGAACGCCCCAGCCAGCAATCCCTCAACGACAAACGTAATGAAGCCATAGAACTCTTAAATTCTGATCTAAATACTATTTCCAATTGGGGCAGAGAAAACCTTGTTAACTTTAATGCTTCCAAAACCCAATTTCTCCATCTATCTACCCGTCAGGATCTCCCAGCGGACTATCCCTTATTCTTCAACAATACAAAAATCAACCCTTCATCTTCTCTCAATATTCTTGGTGTCTCTTTTTCTTCTGCTCTCATTTGGAAGGACCATATTACCAGTCTTGCTAAGGCAGCCTCCCAGAAGCTGGGTGTGCTCAACTGCTTTAGGGGGTTCTTTTCCCCTGCACAGCTTCTTGCTCTGTACAGGGGCATAGTGCGCCCTTGTATTGAGTATTGTTCACATGTGTGGGGAGGTTCCTCTCACACCGCTCTCCTAGACAAAGTTGAAAGGAAGGCCTTTCGTATCATTAACTCCCGTCCACTCACCAACTCTCTGCAATCTCTCTCTCTCCGCCGCAATGTTGCATCTCTCTCGCTATTCTATCGCTACTATAATAATCAGTGTTCCTCAGAGCTATCCCAGTGCATACCACCTCCTTTACGTAGGGCACGTGGTACCCGTCTTGCAACTCAATCCCACCCCTACTCTGTGCAACTCTCCAACCCAAGAGTGAAACGTTACTCTCAAACTTTCTTCTACTCAACAGCTGAGCTCTGGAACTCTCTCCCAGAATCAGTCTTTCCCTCTTCCTATGACTTAAATTGCTTCAAACTCCGTGTGTCCAGGCATTTTGGCTCGAACGTCCCTTGATTTTGGCCCTGTCACTCTTTCAACTATGGGGGAGGCACTCGCTATAGGCAGTTATGCCTTTTGCCTCCCTCAATCACATAGAAAAAAAAAAAAAGTATGATGATCTTGCTTTCGCTTATTCAATTGTATTCATTGTCATGATTGTACAAAAATGCATGCTAAATATCCAGAACATAATAACATAGCAAGAGCTCTAGATGTAGAAAATAGCTAACACAAATATTAATACGAGGTGCGTCGTCTGCACGAATGGGAAGGGAAAGAGCACGATTATGGAATTGTTTCTGCATCTTGGGAATGAGAGTGCACCATTAACCTGAAATAAAATAATATAATGTTTCAGGTCAATGGAGGGAGAGGACAGGAAATAGATAAAGTTACGATGCCAAATTAATTTAATTAGCCTTATTCTTGATTGCCATATCACATACAACTTTAATAATTATCCAGGTTACCAATAAGATTTTACAAGACTAGTGTTCCTTTATTTTGCAATAGTATATATATTTTGTATTAGCACTCCCCCGGCCCCAGACCTCCCGAAGAGGTTCCGGTTAAAAAATAAAAATAAAAAATAATTGCCATGTTGCATACTTAGGACATTGAAGACAAAAGCTATATTGCAATTCCCGCGAGTCTCCCGCCAGTGCCGCCACCCAAGGCGATAGTAGCCTACTTCAAAGGGCCGGGCTGTTGTGTACCTCGACTACCCCTATCAACCTTATATGGGATTGGGACGGAGGGTGTGACATTCACAATAGTGATATAAACCTGACACATAACAATACACGGATTAGTAGGATATTTGATGATAAACTTTCACTTGATGCTTAGGTACGGTTGTTACCACCCGAGCGCCCTTCCAAGTTCCAACCCCACAAGAAGAACAAGGTACGGTTGTCGATACGAGTACAAAGGAAAACAGAAATGGTCTGTACTGTACATATTTATGAGGCCTATGTAAACCATCAAACCACACACGCACATGCTCGATCTATAAATGATTGAACTAGCTTGAAAATATATTAGTAATTTTGAGGATGTAGGCCTACTCACACCGAATACAAACATATTCTGATGCATAAAGTATGGGTGCAACTGACGAAACAATAAAATCAAACTCCGATAAGTTTAGGAATAAAATGTTGCACTGCTTCATATGCCGTACCGAATCATATCGGAAGTGGTTCGAATATCCCTTCTGATTCTTTCCCTTGGGACCCCGAGAGAGTGTGGATCATCATTTGTGTAACAGCCATGGTGACGACAGGTGGTTTGTGGCAGTGAAAAGCCGTGGGAATATTTACAAGCCGAATACGGAGAACATGGATAGAGACTTTACGAGATCCCTGTGCTATTAAGGGGCAGCCTATAACGGAAGCTGTTTTTTAGGTGATGAATTACGCACAAGAGAAGGTAAGTTGACGAACGAGTGGCAGCAAGTGCATTATTCCTCCATAAAGGTACTATTCAAGACAGCTAGAGCAGCCTTATTTACCAAGTTTTCTTTATATTTGTTTCAAGGAATATACTGTTTTATTGTTGTTTTTCATGGTTTGAAACTTTGAGTGGAGGATTTACATTAACTTAGCCATTATTCATTGATCTGAAGATACGGCGTCAAATGGCGCCATTTATTGGGTGAATCGCGCTTTTACAGAAGGTGAGGGAAATTTATTGTGGGTTAAATTGGATACATGATGGGTTGAGGGCCTCCCCCCCCCCCCCCCCCCCCCCTCTTTGATTTATTATCATCCTCATATATGTTGATCTGTAAGGGGGAAAAAACAGGTTGCTGGTACTTTGTTTTAGCGAGTAACGCTCGTGCCATTTATTGGGTGAATCGCGCGCCGCGACGGAATGCTTTGTTTACATTCGGATTTTTTTTTGGGGGGGGGGGGGGGGGCCGGTTTAAATCGGTGATTTTTTTTTTTTTTCAAATTGTCGATAACGAAATTTCTTCCATGCGGACTTGAATGAGAAAAATATGGCGTCTATTGGTCCCTATCATCCCTAATAAATTGTTTCTAATAGTGCAGCTGTCGGTTATGTACAGTACTTTATTTTAACTATTATTAGACCATTTTCCTCTGTTTTTGAAGGATAGCCACAATTTGTGTTTCAATAGTTACTCAAGACGTATTCTACCTTGTTAATCAGTAGATGTCCTTTCTAAGCTGCATACAGTCGTCTAATGGGAGCCAGAGTATAGGAAGACTTCCGAAGCTCAGTGTCGCTATTGTAGGCTATTCATAAAATCATCCCAATATTAATAATTCATAGTACAGTAGGTATCCAATGGACATAATCAACAAAACTTGAGTGTGGGTTTTTGGGTATAGGCCTATTGCCATGTATTGCTTTGTAATGGTTCATACAATCCTTACTGACAGTTAATCAATTATAGCCTACTATGTAACCATCAAGTGTCTTAAATTATATATTTATATTGTACAGTCGCGCTAATAAGTGATGTCTCGGCACCAAGTATGTTTTGATCTATAATTGGTATCAGCCATATCTAAGCTTCATTTCGTCATATCGACTGAAATATACAAACATGTTCCTACACTTACCCACCCTATTCAACATCTAACAGACGTTAATACAGTACAGAGCAAGCCAAACGTATTGACAGCTGGGACATGACTTATTAGCGCGACTGTACATACATTATGGCAATAAAGTCACTTTAAATTTTGGTGGGCGAGGCTGTCTTATTGAATTTATACAATGTTAAGTTGTGTGTTGGAAGTCTTTACGGTAGCATTCAAGGAGACTACTGCAGGACTCTTCTTCTTACCTCTGACCGGGTATAGGCTATCCTAATGTTTACTAGCCTATACCCCTTTGAAAGGACATTAGCCTAACCTAACAACCTTACCTAACTTAACCTAGTATTATAGGTGGGGGCTGCCGCCCCCACACCCCCGATTTGACTTATATGTTTGGTGTATTTGTCTGTGAAGTGGGTATTTTTCAATTTGTTGATAACGAAAATCCTCCATGCGGACTATATAGAGAAAAATATGGCGAATCTATTTGTGCCTATTTTCCCTAATAAATAGATTCTCATAACGTCGCACTAGTGTCCTTGAATATTATCGTCTTTACACAGCGGATGTTGTGAAATTGTGTTTTTTTTTTTTTTTAGGTATTTGAGATGGTGCTGGAATCGGGGAGGAGGCCATTAAATCACAGCTAACTTTTCAAAGTAGGCCCTATATTGTTTCTAAAATGGTGCGAATTCAATTAATTTGTTTCCGTTGATATTATGCTTTTAATTTATTTAATTACTAACGTTAAGGTTGAGAGAGGGAGAGGGAGGGGGAGGGAGGGAGGGAGGGAGGGAGGGAGGGGGAGCGTAAGTTTAATTTCAGACTAATTTCTTTCTTTCTATCCTGTATAACAAAAACTTTCTTTGTGGGTATTTCCTGACCCATCCAATTTTCTGGTACGGTTATACAGTTGCTGATTATATACTGCCGGGAAAAAAAAAAAAAATTTGCTGGAAAAAGTACTCGTGTGACACCTCGCACATCCGTGGGCGTTTCTCATTTTAGGTAAAAACGAGTTGTATGGTCGGCCTTGTGGCCTACCTTTTTGGTGGCGAGAGAGAGATGTGACTGTGTTGGTGTGATGAGAGAGAGAGAGAGAGAACTGTGATACTTCGTATTGAGGGGTCCAAGGAGAGGATTATGGGTAGTGTATAGGCTATAGTGTTATACAATTAATAATTTTATATAGGGAATAGGCTCGCACCCTTATTTTTCATAATTTTTCCTCCAGATTTTGAGAAATTAGTGTTTTCATGGTCTTTGTTATAATTCCAATGTGGGATACACGATGGGTTGAGGGGGGCTCCCCCCCCCCCCCCTCACCTCCCCATGAATTATTGAAATCGTCATTAATGTTGCCAGCAGGGGGTTAATATCGATTATACTGCATAAAGAAGGCGTTTGTAAACAGTTAAGATGTCCGAAAGACCTCCGAGATTGATTAGAATGGGCGTTTTTTCTATTAATATCATGTTTTATAAATGTGATCAAAATTATTCTCCCACAGTGGATTATACAAGAGTACAAAGGAGTACAAAGGAAATCAAGCAACAACAGATCTAGTGACCCTTCTAGGTTGCTTGTCCTCCAAAACACTGAGGATCAAGTGTCCAAACAGTGGTTTAGAGTGGGTAAGGGAACATTGGAAAGGGAATTACTGCCCTGGAACTAATGTCCGTGGCAGGATTAGGAAGTTAGTAGGGGACAGATGGGTTAGTAACTGAGGGGGGGATAAAATAAAGTTATTCATTTACAAACGCAGTCAGTCGCGGGTTTGATGCGAGATATTTGTCTAGGCGGAGTTTAAATGAATCAACGGTGATGCAGTCTATAACGTTTCGGGGAAGCCCATTCCACAAGTTGACAACTCGATTGAAGAAGAAATTCTTAGATTCGTGCGAGTTAAAAGATTTACCAATAATTTTGCAACCGTTTCCCCGCGTGTAATTAGATTGGTCGATAGTGAAGTACTTACTACAGTTCATATTGTCGATGCCTTTGATGATTTTGAACACTTGAATTAAGTCGCCTCTTAATCTGCGCTGGGTTAAAGGAAATAGTACAGTATAAGGATTCCGTAGACCTACATTGTCTCTAATAAATTATGTATATTAAGGCTGCGAGCCTATTCCCTATAATTATCATATATATATATATATATATGATGTATCTAATTCAAGTAATAGTCAATGTTTTCCTATACTTAATTTGTAAATAGACAATGGGAAGTTCATGAAAAACATACGTATCACCTTTTCCGTCGGCGGAGGTATTTACACTATCTGATCCGATGTCCTGGGGGTTATAATATTTTGTTTATTCATTATAGAGGATTTTGGTATTTATCGTTGGAATTAAGGAGGTATAATATGTTTATTTCCAGGTGGCGGTAGGTGTTTAGGAGAGGTAGGAGGAAGTGTGCTGAGGGAAGGTGTGGTGCGAGTAGCCTATAGGTGGTTTAGGAGAGGTAGGAGGTGGTATGCTGGGGAAGGTGTGGTGGGAGGATAGTTGATTTAGGAGAGGTAGGAGGAGGTGTGGTGGGAGAGTAGGTGCTTTAGGAGAGGTAGGAGGTAGTGTGGTAGGATAGTAGGTGCTTTAGGAGAGGTAGGAGGTGGTGTGGTGGAAGAGTAGGTGATTTAGGAGAGGTAGGAGGTAGTGTGGTAGGATAGTAGGTGCTTTAGGAGAGGTAGGAGGTGGTGTGGTGGGAGAGTAGGTGATTTAGGAGAAGTAGGAGGTGGTGTGGTGGGAGAGTAGGTGATTTAGGAGAGGTAGGAGGTGGGAGAGTAGGTGCTTTAGGAGAGGTAGGAGGTGGTGTGGTGGGAGAGTAGGTGATTTAGGAGAGGTAGGAGGTGGTGTGGTGGGAGAGTAGGTGATTTAGGAGAGGTAGGAGGTGGTGTGGTGGGAGAGTAGGTGATTTAGGAGAGGTAGGAGGTGGTGTGGTGGGAGAGTAGGTGGTGGAGAGTAGGTGCTTTAGGAGAGGTAGGAGGTGGTGTGATGGGAGATTAGGTGATTTAGGAGAGGTAGGAGGTGGTATGCTGGTGGGAGAGTAGGTGATTTAGGAGGTGGTGTGGTGGGAGAGTAGGTGATTTAGGAGAGGTGGGAGAGTAGGTGCTTTAGGAGAGGTAGGAGGTGGTGTGGTGGGAGAGTAGGTGATTTAAGAGAGGTAGGAGGTGGTGTGGTGGGAGAGTAGGTGCTTTAGGAGAGAGGTAGGAGGTGGTGTGATGGGAGATTAGGTGATTTAGGAGAGGTAGGAGGTGGTATGCTGGGGGAAGGTGTGGTGGGAGAGTAGGTGATTAAGGAGAGGTATTAGGTGGTGTGCTGGGCGAAGCTGTGGTGGGAGTAGATACGGTCATTTAGGAGAGGTAGTGATCAGCTGTGGCGACCCCTAAGAGGAACAGCCGAAGAAAGAAGAATATAGAGGATTTTGCTTGCTTTTGCCATTTTCGAGCAATGCATATTAGTTTGTATTCTAGGCTAACAAACACGCCTTCCCAAACTTATTTGAAACGAATATAATTATGCCCCCCTGACGGGGTTAAGCTAAATATATAAAATGTTAGATAGAAATATATTACGTTCGAAGACCGATTTCTTCTAAGTAAAAGGCTCGTTATCGCTTACCCAGAAAAAAATCGACACCTAAATGAGGGGAAGCATCTTATTATCGCCAAACTAATGGTGTGGAAACCTATTTCTTGAAATCTCCAAAATAATTGAGCGAAACAGACCCCTCTCGGACCAGATAGTTAAAACGAATTATTCAGTAACTCATTAAATATCAGGAGCCTCACTCCTTGATGTTGAGGTGTAAAGGAGCGACCTTAATTTAGATACATCTATTATAAAAACAAAATATATATATAATTTTATGATTTGGTTAATGCACTTTTCCTGTTGCTCTTATCACCAAATTTCAATATCATTGCTGCTCGTCAAGAAGGCCACATTGAAATATATATATATATATATATATATATATATATATATATATATATATATAACATAAATCAGCCAACCTCCGCCATTGTGGTGCCATTGGTGATATTTTCTTTTCTTTACACCCATATTTATTAGTACCCATAATAAACACCCGGGAATACTAGTGCAGGATATAGGCCTATAGTTTGGTCATTAGATTTGCATCCTGCATTGCCTTAAGTAAAACTATGTTATCTGATAATTGAAGCCCCAAAATGGCGTCCAAAGAACAAGATGACCACCCTCTCTTACTGCAGGATCTCTATATTGACAAATAAGCCTGGATGAAACACATGGAACTATCCGAGCCACCTAAAGAGCACTCATTTAAGTTTGGTAGTTTATGGCAGGAGCACGACATTTTAATGCAGTCATTTTCACACACACAACACCTTCCAATAGCCCTGCTCAGCCCTTGTCTTCAAATGGATTACTATTTTCATGAATAACATTTAATGTGATAAATCTATATAAACTGCACACACACACACACACACACACACACACACACACACACACACACACACACACACACATACATACTGTACATACATAACATTTTAAGACTGAGTGCTCCACACATACGTGCAGTTTCAGTCTCTTGTCCAAATGGCGGCGTTCCAGGCAACCCTGTTAAGGGCTGCTTCACTTGTCAAGTTTTTGGATTTAAGATCGGCACGTTTAGTCCGGTCCCAGTCTTCCTCACACACACACACACACACACACACACACACACACAAAGACACATTTATATAGATAGATAGATGGGGGATTAAGTGTGAGGGTAATGTAATGAGAGCGGGTAGGTAAAGTGGTAATGCGCCTAAGGTGATCAATCATTACTGTGTTATATTATGACATGTGACATTATGGCGGCCGACCCTCACACCGTAAATATCAACCCGCTTGTTCAGTCCCTTACAAACATTCCGGGACCTTTTATGCTTTTATAGTGCAATTACAAGTACTTAGGATTAATTTATATACAGTGTGTGAGTTTATATAGGGTAAATACTAAATCATATGTGTTATTTAACGTATAGTAAATTATATTAATTAGTAAATATATGTAAGCTAGATGTATTCAAGACCAATAGTACTATATTATTAGTCTTGGATGTATTTGCATGAAGTGCTAGGCTGTGCGTTGCAGTGGTGCTCATCTATGTATTTTTGCC
Organism: Paralithodes platypus; assembly: GCA_032716605.1. Taxonomy (NCBI): domain Eukaryota; kingdom Metazoa; phylum Arthropoda; class Malacostraca; order Decapoda; family Lithodidae; genus Paralithodes; species Paralithodes platypus. Next base: position 4,803,938 of record CM064520.1, read on the forward strand.
CTTTGAATTCATCCTGGTTCACATCAGGGGCTAGTGCGTCTTGTCCGACAGATTATTATTGTAATATGACAATATTTTACCTCCGTAGATATAATGTCACAAATGTCCACTTACTCCAGGGCCTGGCTACTCAAAGATGCCTTAAGTTACGCCGACTTTAGAGGCGTAACAAACCAACGAATTGACATATTACTTACCCATGACCTCATAACTTACATATACTGAAAAAACTAGTTAATTTTAAGTTATACTACCCGTTAAAGACTAGTTCTGAGTATTACTAACGCTAGCATTAGTATGTTGGAAGTTAGGATGCGATGATGAGAGGGAGATTTCAGACATAGCGCCGTAGGCTATATGTTTTGAATATCCGGCCCGTATGTTGTGCTAGGTTAACACAGCTTTCAGGTGTCAAGAGATTGCCCGTTTGCCGCTTTCTCTCCCAGGGAATCAAATTCGGAATTTTTTGGTTGTAAGTCGAATGTGCTCGCTACTGAAAGTTCCAAAGTGAAAATAATAAGGGACCTACGAACATTTATGTTGTTCCCCAAGCTGCCTGGCCGAACAGCCCCAAGGCACCGAGCAAGGCCAAGGCCATAGCCGAGCGCTCCCACGGAACCCTCCCTGCCGACCACAATAAAGCCTGGGTGACCAAAGCCACTCCGTGGCGGGGAGCTGAGGAGGGTGCGGAAACGCCCGGGAAACCAAAGCCCCACCCAGGGCCCAGTGCCCCTCAACAATTATGAAGAGAAAGCTGAGGGGCAAAGGAAAAATGTGACCCTTTGGCTTCTAATCTTGGTAGAATAGGAGGTCAATCCACGAAAGAGACGCCGTCACTCGAGATCTAGAAAATATATAAGTAAAAGGAATAGTCAGAGTAAGCTATGGGTATGGCAGAGATCGCTCAGTTCTCAATCTGACAGACCAGCCCATCACCACATGACTAGAACCCAATTCTCTCAGCATCAGCTAGGAAAGGCCCTAGAAAGCCGCCTTTGGCGGGGGGGGGGGGGGGGGGGGGAATAGCTCCCCTATTTCAACCCCTTTCGGGGATGGGCACCCGAACATTTATTATTGACTGTTAGTGTACAGTCTCGTTCATTAATGCTGTCTATATATTTTCGAAGTTGTCTCGGGTTCCATTGAATCTCCTTAATTATTCTGTGTATGATATTTGAATTTCGGAGGTTCGTTTAATCCGCTTGAGGTTTCAGAAGGAATGTGAATTAATTACCGCGACTGTAGGCTACATCTCGGCCCACTGGTTTACTTTGTTTCGAACTTACTTATTACGGTCCTCTCCCTTTGGTGCCTGGAGGTGGTGTGGGTACTCCTCTGTCACCCCCTCATACGGATATTATTTGGTGATGGTATTGATCCGTGTTATCCTCATATAGTGTCTTGGTGTGATGGTGGTACTGGTCATACTGGTTACTATTATTACTAGCGTTACAGTGATCAATGGTGTTACTAGTCATACTTGTTACTATTATTACTAGTATTACAGTGATGCTGGAACTGGTGTTCTGGTCTTAATATACATCGGCACAATAAAAGCTGTAAGGGATCCTCGAATAATATAAGTAACTTTACTTATCCTTAACACAGGGCTGGCGTGATGAAGTTCCGGTTGGTATGTTGTTCGTACTTCATTTTTGTTATTGAGCGGTGTGACACGAGCTATTTTTCAGTAATTTTTTCGGGCAATTGTAGTCTGGCATCTTCAAATTTTAAGTTTTATTTATTATGTTCTCTCCACCAACCAACTTTACTCCTAAACTCGATTAATGAAATTAACAAACGCATGTGGCATTCCGGGGATTCGGACGCTCACACAATTCAGCCACCTAGTAGGCCTATAATCTACTTCAGTCTAATTTCGTATTCCAATGTGAAAGTGCTTCATAATGAGAACACACTTTCTCATCGAAAGTTGCCGGAAAAAGTGCTCGTGTGACACCAGCCTAATATAATATAATTATAATTTAGAACCTTGCTCAAATGTCGCCTCCTACTTCTATAGGCTAAACTTTGGCTAGTTAATGTACAAGAACAAAATATACGGTATATAAGCCTTAGCATACAAAACCTATATTTTCACGATTTGCTGAGTTATGTTGTGGAATAATTTAGCCTTACATCAAGATGAAAATATATTTGGAGATGTGAAGGCTGGCCAGGACTTTGTGAGCGTGACAGGAATGGTGTGTGTACTGGTTCTCTTACATTGTACTGGTATGGTGGTTATGTTCCTTATTTGGCTCCTCATATTGTACAAGCTCTCTCATCCGATGTTTGGTTACTTGGTATTATCATTATATATATTCTAATCTGTCTTGTTTCTACACACTGCTCTTGGGGTTTCTCCTAATTTTCTTCTACACCTAAATTACGAGAGGTCATACCTTAGCGGAATATAATTGTCTAATGATAGCCATATACAATTCGACGGACGTCATTGTATTGCAGGAGTTACCCAGGATAATTTTGGCCCAATTGAGTGATAAATGGTTTTCTGAAACCGATTAATGTCTATTAGCTAAAAGATATTTAGATAAGTACCGGTATATGATCAAATTACTGCGAGGGTTAAGGGCACACTGAAATATATTACACAGTCCTAACTGGCCTCTTCTTGGTGTTTGGTTAGATTTTTTTTCTATGTGAATGAGGGAGACAAAAGGCATAACTGCCTTCAGCGAGTGCTTCCCCCAGATTTCAAAGAGTGACAGGGCCGAAATCAAGGGACGTTAGAGCTAAAATGCCTGGACACACGGAGTTTGAAGCAATTTAAGTCCTAGGAAGAGGGAAAGACTGATTCTGGGAGAGAGTTCCAGAGCTCGGCAGTTGAATAGAAGAAAGTGAGAATAACGTCACTCTTGGGTTGGAGAGTGATTAGATTAGGCTTGGTAGGTTTAGGTTGGGTTAGATATATTTGGGCTACGTTTGATGTGATTATTGTGACCGTTTTTGTGTGGTATCTCAGGGATTTGGCCATTTTTATTATAAAATATATATTCTATACCTTAACTAAACTAATGTCTTCTTCAACCCTCTACTGGTCCACCCACACTAAGTTTGTAGGCCTACAGTATATGTATTTGTATTGTTTATATTCTCATTTTTCCTTTTGTGTTCTTCGTCTTGTTTATTTTCCCTACTTCACGCTTCCTCCGTCTTGGCTTTGTTTAAACTTTCTCTTTGTTCCGCGGATAATTATTGTTCCATCCCTTCTCAAGTTTGCTCTACTAATTCCCCCCCCCCCTGTACTAGTCCACCCACACTGTATTGCTGTTGTTGCTATCACTTCCTACCACACTTTATAGACCTTTTATAACACTACACCCACGCTCCTACTCTTACTTCCTCTGTTTATTCTTCTCTTGCTTCACCTATGATTTGCTGTGTTTACTCTTCTATTCTTCCCCTGTTCTCGTTTTACTTTTACCTCTTTCCCACCTGCTAATGTGTATTGCTTTGTCCAGTCTTCGTCTCTGCTTTGTGTATTATCCATTCTGTCATTCTCCTATATGTGTTGTCCTATTTTTTGTTTTGTATCAATGTCGTCCTCCCCCCCCCCCCCCCCCTCTCCTCTCCTGGTCAACCCACACTCTGATGGTGTTGCCATCACTTCCTACCACACTTTATAGGGCTTTTATAACACTACACCCACGCTCCTACTCTTACTTCCTCTGTGTTCTTTGTTTATATATGGCTCTTATATATTCTTCCCACAAACTTCTTCTATTCTTCTTTTTGTGTACTCTCTCATTCTTCATCCCACTTCTCTTGCTTACATTTCTTCTTTTTTTCAATTTCCTTTGCTTACCCTTTCATGTATTCTTCTCTATTTCCTTTGTATTGCTTTATCTGCTATTCTGTTTTCTCATTTCCTCTGCCCTTTGCTTTGTTTACTTTTCCATTCTTCCCACTTCCTTCTATGAGCATGGTCTTGATTTATCCTCCATTCATCCTCCCACCTCCTCTTATCTCGTGTCTTGTGTATTTCCCCATTCATCCTCCCACTTCCTTTCCCCCTCACTTCTATTAATTTGTCTATTTGTTCTTCCCTTTCTGTTATGTTCATTGTTTTTTTTCTATAGTATATTTTTGTCTCGCTTTATACCCCATTCTTCTTCCCACCTCCCCAGTCACTTTGTCTTGTTTACTTTGCTATTCATCCTTTTTTTGTATTCATCTTTATCAATCTTCCATTCCTCCACCCACTTTATCATTCTTGTCTTGCTGTTCTTCTATATTCCTAGTCTTGCTTTACCCTCCATTATTCCTCTGTTCCCTTGTATTGTTTACATTTCTCTTCATCTTCCCACTTCTTTTCGTCCTAGTCTTGATTAATTGTCCATTCTTCCTCCCACATTCACTGTCTTATTTATTCTTCCATTAGTCTGTATTCCTTGTTTTGATTAATCTTCAATTCTTCCTCCCACATTGCTATATGATCTGTATAGTTTTTTGCCTTACACCTTTTCTTTAGCTTCTATGCTTTGTTTAGTTTACATTTCATTTCCATTTCCCCGATCTCTTCACTTGTTTACCCTCCCATACTTTGTTTTTAAATGTCCTTAAGCCGGTGTCACACGATCACTTTTTTCGTCAATTTTCCATGAGCAAGTTTTTTTCTCGTACTATTTTGAGGCGCTTTCGCATTGGAATAGGATATTAGATTGAAGGTAGATTATGTTAGCTATTTAAATTCTTATGGCACTTATATTTTGAAGCTGCCAGACAACAATTGCTCGTAGAAATTGACGGAAAAATCGCTCTTGTGACACCGCCTTTTAGTGTCCCTTATTATCTTGCATATTTTACCAACCTTACCCTAGTATACGTTCAGGTTTCTTATCCATTAATCCTTAAACCAAGATATCTCGATTGAGACCCCCACGTATTACCTGGATTTGAACTCTGAATTAAGGGAGCCCACTTCGCTTTTTTATCTTTCTCTCCCTCTCTTTGGCTTGTATCCATTCGGCCCCATTCAGCCTACTGTTTTAAGACGTTTACCCCCATCCAGGTGTTAATATTTTACTGGCGAGCAGTAGCGAGACAGCATATACTGTATATAGTTTTGTTTTGAAAGCCAAGATAGATTTGTACGTTTTTCGATAGAAAAATGTCTCCGGCGAAGCCGAATTTCTCCATACAATGCTGGCTCGCTATCGCTCGCCAGGAAGAAATCGACACCTGGATGGGGATAAACGTCTTAAAACAGTTGGCTGAATGGGGACGAATGGATACAAGCCAGGGAAAGAGAGAACAGGAGAGAAAGATAAAAACAAACGGTGACCCCCCCCCTTAAGTGATCAACAGGCGAACGTGCTATCGTTCGCCTGTTGATCACTTGATCCAGGTTTCAAATTTCAATCCCTAGTGGTGTGTGTAGGTTTCAAATTTCAATCCCTAGTGGTGTGTAGGTTTCAAATTTCAATCCCTAGTGGTGTGTGTAGGTTTCAAATTTCAATCCCTAGTGGTGTGTGTAGGTTTCTTCCCTATCCATTGTCTGATACTCTTATCTTGTATAGTCCTCCTACTTTCTCGCATTTTCACTTTCTTCATAATTGCCATGCCTTTTCTTCTTGCCTTCCTGTCATATTTTGTATCTTGTTTTTCTATTCATACTGTACATGCTAAATATTGCGATATCTAACGTTTGGCCGTTTCATTTACAATTATATCTTCACGGATTATACTTTATTATGGAACTATCGTGTTTCGCCGTATTCTGTTTATATTCTTATTTCGTTATAATTCTGCACTGGACACCTTCTCCATCGTGTTTAGCCCAATTAGCTTTGTGATTTTAAGAATTTCGCCCATTAGTTTGGGGATTAGGCGTCGGTTTTCTCCTGGCAAACGATAGCTAGCCTACGATTGAAGAGGAACTGGCCTTTGGCCGGGGTATTTTCCTACCGAAAAATACACAAATTTATCTTGGGGGTATTCTTTTAAGTTTGATGGAGGTCTATTATAGTGGGAAACTAATAAAATAATAAATACATAAGCAAACCAATTAATATCGCACCTTAACTACTTCAGCACGATTATATAAATTTAATCTTTCTGGTTACCATTAGACGATTTTATTTGCTTATATGCCATTTCTAAGACTCTAAGGGGTAATTATGATCTCAATAATCCTCTGAATAACATACTAGGTCCTTAAGTTGCGTAACATTTTCTAGCTTTAGCCATAATATAAGGTAACTAGGGGACATCATGCTAAAGGGGTTAAGAGGCGAGATAAGGGGGGGGGGAAGGGGGAGGGGAGTTCTGAACCCCCTTCTCCCTCATGCTTAGTTCCATTAGTTTTGATATTTGAAGACATTCGCCCTAATAGTTTGACGATTTTAAGACCTTTTGTGCAATTTAGGCGTATATTTTTCCTTGGCGAACGATAACGAGCCTGCTATTTAAGAGGAACCGACCATAGACCGGGGCATTTTTGTAATGAAAAATCTACAAATTTATCTTGATGGAGTCTTGTGGGTATTTTTCTAAGGCTTAATGAAGGTCAAGGAAGCAAACTGAAAAAATAATAATAAATAAACAAACAATCAAAAAATCAATAATCTCAATGGTGATAATTGTTCCTCTCTTGTACTTCCATATTACCGTTCCCTTCTCCTTCTCTTCTTTATTCCTCTCTCTCTCTCTCTCTCTCTCTCATTCTCTTCTTGTTCCATCAGTAAATCTTAAGTGTTTAAGAGGCTAGTTTCTGCTGTATAAGGCCAGACATCTGATAAATGCTCTCTCTCTCTCTCTCTCTCTCTCTCTCTCTCTCTCTCTCTCTCTCTCTCTCTCTCTCTCTCTCTCTCTCTCTCTCATACACATCTTCCTCTCATTCTCTTTTCCCTCTTCTTATCTTCCTTCAATATATCGTAAGTGTATAAGAGGTGCGCTTCATCTGTATAAGGCCAGTCATATAATAAATGTTCCTCCCTCTATTTCTTTCTCACTGACTCTCCTTTTATTATATTTTCTGCTCTTCCGTCAATATATCGTAAGTGTAGCCTATAGGAGGTGCGTTTTATCTGTATAAGGCCAGTCATCTGATAAATGCTGCTCTCACGAAAGTCCCTGAAGGAAGTTGGTTTATCTCTCTCTGGCCCTTTATCTTGTTTCTTAGACTTGTTTTTTTTTTTTTTTTATTGTTATTATTGGGGGTTTTGATTGGGTTTGCATTTTTCGCGTATTATATCTTGTCGGTTGGCACCGTAGACCCTCTACAAGCTAAACAAATAATAAAAATAAAATAAAAATAATATAACGACCAGCTCTCCAACCCCCCCTCCATCACTTCAAGCTAAAAATGAATACATAAATAAATAAAACTTAATTAATAAATACAATTTGCATTTTTAGGTAGAAACATGTCCGAAAGCTCGTCTCTGTCTAAATTGCAGAGTCGTCGGCAACTATCATCAACTGAATAAGCCTTAGGCGATATGTTTTACATTCGACAATCCAATGGAACAAAACGGCTTAAAATCGCCAACTAATGGGGCCAAACAATGAGAATAAATGGTGGTCTATCGGAAGTCCCCAGTGGAAGTTGTGTTTAGCTCTCATGGACGACGCTCTCCTAAATTAAACATGGCTGGCTTATGGTAATGTGGTAGATAACAAAATGTATTTAGTTGTCTTTGTACTGGCCCGGATCATATATATATATATATATATATATATATATATATATATATATATATATATATATATATATATACTGTAAGTAATATTTATATATGTTTTGTTCTCAAACTAGCGAGAAATTGAGGTGTCCGTTACTTAATTACTCGGATATTAGGCTACAACGTTTTTATGTTGTTAATTAAAGCTTGGCAATGATATGAAGCAGAGACACAGTAGTTAAAAAAAAATCCATTTATTATCGAAACCTGAGCTGCTAAGGAGTACAATATTTGCGAAGAAAAATATATCGAGTATATTTTTCTTCTGTGTATGATGTTAGTATTTCGTTTTATATTGACGATAAATAAATCTATATCTAAATATTTAAAGGATAGTATTAGTATGCAGAGTTGTAAATGTGTATTGTGTATACCAACAATTATTTATATATTTTCGGTATATTTCTATATAATTTCGTTTAATACTGATCGTGAAAATATAATTATATCCAAATATTTAAAGGATATTACCCGATATACTGAATTGTAATTGTGTAGACCAGCAATTACTTATTCGTCTTTGGAAAATATCCCCAAAATGTTCATTTTATGCGAATCATGTACATTGAATATAATAATAACATATTGAACAAATATTTATTCTTTGCTGATGTATAAATGTGTACAACATATGTATTATAATAATAGTTATATTTTAAATTATGATAATTGTTTAGTGAGAACAATTTGGGTAAGAATATGAATTGAACAGTCTTCAGTTCTTATTCTTACCCAGATTTTGACACGGAATTCTGCAAATTTCATGTCAGTATCTGGCATGTTATATACAGTTGCCCTCATTAATTCGTGCACACTCCGTGATTTTAGATCGAAATATAATAGCATGATTAAATTAAAAGTGTAGTTTGTTAGTCATTAGTTAACTCACATGTCCAACTAACGGTTTGTAGCATGTTATCCATTTGTCAACATATTATTTTGACTTCCATGTATGAAATAATGAAAAGGGAACAACGAATTTTTTGACCATCACCCATAACAAATTGTAGACCTAATAAGATTATACTTTTGCATCTATTGCTTGTACCTGTACAACCGAAGCATTAATTTACTTTTATAGGACATAACTTTGATATTCATATATTGTGATATAATGTAGAAATATATATACAATTCGCATGTAAATACAAACACTATGAACACTGAATAGGGAAACTAACGAAGGACATAAAATATTGAACGTCAAAGTTGAATGGAGAAAGTTTGCAAGGAAGAGTGCAAGGTGAAATCTTATTTATTGTATTTTTTCGCTTGACAGTTGATGAAAGCACAATGTTACATATTTCCTTAGTTGGGGTGGACTATTGTTGAGTGTGACCCCGGATACGAGGAAAAATACCACGTTAAATTTATCACCTGAATAAGAAAACACACACACCCGCACACAATAGGTTAAACGCTTTATGAATATCCATTTTATCATATGTATATACTGTATGTACAGTAGAGTGTATTTAATTCTCACATGAATATTTTCAGTCATTGGCGACAATTCTAAATAAACCTATTAAATAGTCTTCGTGGTGCAATGCATAAGTGTGTTGATTTTCGGTGTGAGCGTCCTGGGTTCGAATCCCCGGACTGCCACATGTGTTTGTTAATTTCATTAATCGAGTTTAGGAGTAAAGTTGGTTGGTGGAGAGAACATAATAATAATAATTATTATTATTATTGCATGCGCTCTCTTTCGTCTCACTCTCCTCTAACGTCTTCCCTTCTTGCTGGAAGTTTGCTCTCATTCAACCTGTCCCAAAGAAAGGTGACCGCTCTCAACCCTCCAACTATTGTCCAATTGCTCTCATCTCTTGTATCTCTAAAGTTTTTGAAACTATTCTTGCTTCCAAAATTCTGAAGAATTTCTCTTCTCATAATCTACTCTCAGATCGCCAGTATGGCTTCCTTAACGGTCGCTCTACTGGTGATCTTATTTCATATCTTACTAACTTGGTCATCCTCCTTTTGAGACTTTGGTGAAACCTTTTCTATTGCGCTAGACATATCGAAGGCCTTGGATAGAGTCTGGCACAAATCTTTAATTTCCAAACTACCCTTCTTCGGTTTCTATCCCTCCATGTGTACCTTTCTCTCTAATTATCTTTCCGGCCGTTCCATTGCTGCGGTTGTGGACGGCCATCGCTCGCTTCCTACTCCTATCAACTCCGGTGTTCCTCAGGGCTCTGTCCTATCTCCTATTCTCTTTCTAATTTTCATAAATGATCTTCTCAATTTCACCTCCAGGCCCATCCATTCATATGCAGACGACTCTACCTTACACTACTCGATTAGTTTTCCTGAACGCCCCAGCCAGCAATCCCTCAAAGACAAACGTAATGAAGCTATAAAACACTTATCTTCTGATCTAACTACTATTTCCAATTGGGGCAGAGAAAACCTTTTTACCGTTAATGCTTCCAAAACCCCATTTCTCCATTTTACTACCCGTCGGGAACTCCCAGAGGACTATCCCTTATACTTCAACAATACAAAAATCAATCCTTCATCTTCTCTCAATATTCTTGGTGTCTCTCTTGGAAGGACCATATTACCAGTCTTGCTAAGGCAGACTCCCAGAAGCTGGGTGTGCTCAACCACCTCAAGGGGTTCTTTACCCCTGCACAGCTTCTTGCTCTGTACAGGGGCACAGTGTATCCTTGTATTGAGTATTGTTCACATGTGTGGGGAGGATCCTCTCACATCGCACTCCTAGACAAAGTAGAAAGGAAGGCCTTTCGTATCATTAACTCCCGTCCACTCGCCAACTCTCTGCAATCTCTCTCTCTCTTCACGCAATGTTGCATCTCTCTCGCTATTCTATCGCTACTACAATAATCAGTGTTCCTCATAGCTCTCCCAGTGTATACCACCTCCTGTACGTAGGGTACGTAGTACCCGTCTTGCAACACAATCGGTGGGATTGTGTTGCAATACTACTCTGTGCAACTCTCCAACCCAAGAGTGAAACGTTATTCTCTTTTTTTTTCTATTTAACAGCTGAGCTCTGGAACTCGCTCCCAGAATCAGTCTTTCCTTCTTCCTATGACTTAAATTGCTTCAAACTCCATTTGTCCAGGCATTTTGGCTCGAACGTCCCTTGATTTTGGCCCTGTCACTCTTTCAACTCTGGGGGAGGCACTCGCTACAGGCACTTCTGCCTTTTTTCTCCCTCACTTACATAGAAAATAAACTTAACTATGTAAGCTCACATTTAATTTTATACATAAATGTTTGTTTTATTAATGCTATTTTATACTACCCTTTGAACTATGATCGCAGGCAGTGAGGCAATAGTACATGGCTTCCCTTATCATTTGTCTACATTCTTCACTAATGCTTATCACAAACACCGTAGAAGTGTAACCATAGTTCACCCTGTTATCATGGTGAGGACTTCAGTCTTCCGGTTGCTTAAACCTTTGAAGATTATGATGCATTTTGACAGTTTATTCTGGATAAAATTGTATAGAGCTTAGGAAGGTTTTGTGTGAATGTAAAGGATACTATCTCAATTATCTGCCTTCCATATACCCTTCCTTATCTAAATAGAATCATCTAATTATAGCCAGAAACCGAAACAATGCGTAATAGTATATTGAAAGGATTTAGCCGTGACTTGCACCCATCGAAAATATTATTTTCTATTATTATTATAATTACTTAATTTGTTATTCATTCATTTCATAATTCAACATTGTTGTGTAGTTTGTCTCCTAGATCCCATTCAAGCTAAGAAAAAGCCTCTCCAGATCCCCTTCAAGCTAAATATGTAAATTTTTCGGTAAACAAATGCCCAGGCCAAAGGTTGCGTTTTCCTAGATTATAGGCTTGTAACTTATAATTTGTTAGTCTAACTGTTTTCAATTTTCCAGTAGGCTACTATTATTATTATTATTTTTTTTTTTTTTTTTTTAGTTTACCTCCTAGATCCCCTTCATTCTAAGAAACGCCTCCCTAGACACCCTTCAAGCTAAATTTGTATATATTTTTCGGTAGAAAAATGTCCCGGTCAATGGCCGCTTATTCCCAAGATGCAGGCTCGCTGTCGCTTACCAGAGAAAACAATGGAGACCTGAATGGGGCAAAGCGTCTTATAATCTCCATAAACTAGTGACGCGAACCGTCCTAAATGTAACCCTAGTTGAAAGTGTTGTCAGGGAGCTTTGTGTGGCCTATACTATACCTGTTCCCCAAGCCGGGACTGACACCCCTTAAGATATGTCAGCTGATTAACCGACCCCACCTCGCTTTTTTTCTCTTTCTCTCGCTCTCTCTTTGGCTTGTATCCATTAGGCCCCATTCAGCCTACTGTTTTAAGACGTTTACCCCCATCCAGGTGTCAATATTTTCCTGGTGAGCGGTAGCGAGCCAGCATATATATATGTATTTTGTTTTACAGCAAGCTAAATTTGTACATTTTTCGATAGAAAAATTTCTCCGGCGAAGCCGGATTTCTCCATACAATGCTGGCTCGCTATCGCTTGCCAGGACAAAATCGACACCTGGATGGGGATAAACGTCTTAAAACAGTTGGCTGAATGGGGCCAAATGGACACAAATTAGAGAAAGAGAGAAAAGGAGGGAAAGATAAAAAAAAAGTGACCCCCTTAAAGTAAACCCTTTATGTTGACCCCTAGTATACACAGCAGGAAGTGACAAGTTAAAGATAGGTTACTCTACTTATGTGCATGTTCTTCTGGCTAACTACATTTTAGCTCTTTATGGCATTTTAACCCTTTGAATACCAGCGACGTGTGTTGTATTGTATTCTACCTATATTTAGACGATATTATGCAGCTTAGGAAGGATCTGGGGTAGTTAAAAGGGTTGATTGAGATAGTTTGAAGCCTTATTATGGCTAGAGCTAGAGCTTCCTAAGCTGAATACAATCGTCTAATAGTTGCCAGAATATGATAAAAAGGACGTCCCTGGTACTGAATGGGTTAAAAGTGGGGCAACTTAGCATCACAATTGTGCATTTTGTGAGGAAAGCACCAAATTTGGCACACTAGTAGACTATCCTATTATGAGCAGATTTGGATATTGGGCCATCTCAAATTCAGTCCCTGATGGCTGTGGCAGCCCCCTTTCAATTAGTTTCCATAATAGTTCTTAAGCATTAATTTTTGCCCCAAACTGTATACCATGGTAGAGATGTCAAACTAGTCTCAAATGACTCGTTTGGACATGGGTAACAACATATATTCAGACAATGTTTGGCTAATGTTGACCGTTTGACTTGTACTGGTCCCTGTAGTTCAACAAATTAGTGGCAAATGCCAACATTACTGACCAATTTGTGGCATGATGATAAACTACAGCAGACTGTACTAATCAAACGGTCAACATTAGCTAAACAATGTCTGAATATATGTTGTTACCCATGTCCAGATGAGTAATTTGAAACTAGTTTGACATCTCTATCATGGTATACAGTTTGGGGCAAATATCAGTGCTTAAGAAATCTTATAGAAATTAATTGAAAGGGGGCTGCCAAAGCCAATGTAGAGTAACCCTATGATGGCCCAATATCTAATTTTGATTGTATTGACTATTTGATTGCGTGTGCCAATTTTGATACTTTTATCACAAAATGCACAATTCCCACAAATTTTGCCACTAAGCTGCTACACTTGACGGTTATGGTCTAAATCGTCGTATTCGAATTGGATATAAATTTGTCCCTAAATGTTATTTATAATTATGCAGCAGAACTTTTTTTCTTCAGGGTACTGCACTGTAATAACCTATGCTGATATATTTACAGTACATATACTAGAATAGTATTTAGCTCCATCATATACCATGAAGTTTAAAGTTGTGAGAAAAATGCAAAGCCATTTGTTGGTATTTGGAGGATGTAGAATTGGCTTATTTCACCAGATATTATGTGGTTGTTAGGTCGTTTTAAATAATAATGTAAATCATATAGCCTATGCATTTAATACACAAATAACTTATTGAATGTGCTACATATAATAAATAAATTATGTAAAACGTATATTGAGTAGCTCTGTAATGAAAATTAATTTGTTTTTATATGTTCGGCATAGTGATTTAAATCGATTAAGCAAATCATGCAAATTATAATAAACAGTATAATTAGTCTAATATAGTACAATATCAATCAATTTGTCAAATTCATATTAAATCTTACAACACAGTAATACATAAGCAGGCAAATTATACAGCAATATGAAAAGGATAAATCTTAGTAAATATTAAGATTGTAAGACAAAAAAGAGGGGTACGAGTGTGGAAGTTATGAGTGTCCTGTTGTGGTGGTGGTGTGGTACAGGATGTGGTCATTATGGTGGAAGTGTGGTGGTCATGGTGGTGGTGGTGGTGAAGTTTTTGGTTGTGAATGTTCTGTTGTGGTAGTGGTATGGTACAGGATATAGTCATTATGGTGGTGGTGGTGGTGGTGAAATCTTTGGTTGTGAGTGTGAGAATCGACGAGGAGAAACCATATGTATCGTACTTAGCCTATTTACAATAAGACCACAAATACTTTCTCAATATTTGAAGGCTATTATAGAATAAGGATGTTGCAAAGATCATATTAAAATTTGTTTCAACCATCGGAAATGCATTATAAGGGAACATATTTACGATACAACCACATTTTTCATGTTTTTTTTTCGGTTTTAGGTAGTTTTCATCAATAAACCGTGTTTTTAATTACTTACTAACATCGACAAATATGTTTTCCCCATTATCGTTTCCAACGATCTTAAAACACTTGGATGTACTTTTTTTGAGTTACAACAATATATATATATATATATATATATTTTTTTTTTTTTTTTTTTGCTTTGAGATACAGAATGGGTAGAGGGGGAGGCCCTCACCTCTCCATTACTTATTGAAATCGGCATATATTTTGCCAGTAAGGGCCTAAGTAGCAGTTTACCGCTGTCGATAGGGAGAATTACAGGGATATATATATATACATATATTGTTTTACAGTGCTTTATATAGTGCCCATATTATGCATTTCCGATGATCGAAACACATTTTAATATGATCTTTGCAATATCTTTATTCTATAATAGCCTTCAAATATTGAAAACAAAATAGTGTTCGTATCGTAAGTAATTACCGATACATGTGCTTTCTGCTCGTCGATTCTCCGTCCTCAATCCCCATCTTTGATTCGGCTCCACCGTGTGAACACTTGTTCATGCTTGTCGGAAAATTCAAGGCAAATGTTCCCGATTTCACTCGGGAGTGGAAACTGAAAACTATCTTGTGAATTGCCCTTAACGTCTGAGTGAGACAGACCACGAAGGTGATCTAGATTGTTCAATATACTCCATGGTCTTTTTCACTGAAGGCTAGTCAGAGCCTCGCACCACCCCTGGGCTTACATTGGTGACATCTGGATTCGAAGGCTTGGGTGACCTGCACGGTACCCTTGCAACTATCACCAGACCACTGGATTCGAAGGCTGGGGTGATCTGAACGGTACCCTTGCAACTTGTGCCAGACCCCCAATACCAGAGGTTTCACACTAGTCCGTTTATACCAGGTATCCTATATAGTAAGGAAGAAAGAAGTAGAAGAGTAAATGGTGACGCATGGAACTGAGTGAGATAGACATATGGGGTGTGACAGAGGTGTCGGTGTCGGGATTTGAGTGTATGATAAGAGGGATAATGTTTTACTGTGGTGGGTTGTATAGTTTATGGGGCGAGTTAGGGTTAGCATGAAGCATGTTCAGTCGCCTCCATAACTAGCTGATACAATACTATATTATAAACTTAAGGCAATCAAGACTAACTGAGACGTATGTTCCAAGGAAATTGTTCATAATATTTCAGCAGCATTTCAGAATTGTTCAAGAAAATACACACCAGCTTTCACTGTCTGTGATTGTACGCTCATGATAATTAATAGCTACACACTCATTTGAAGCAGTGTCGAACGCAAACGAGAAGACCGAATGCTTTAGTATAGCTAAGATGCTCAAGAACTTGACTTTCAAGCCTCAAATATTCGAATGGGTGTAACTTTATTAACGCTCACGACTATGCACTCAAATTCATAAGTTCAGGGAAAACGTTATCGAAAAAATAAAACTATAAATATATATTTAAATAAATATATGTATTCCAAGGAGAAACTCATTGATCTGACTTTCTCAGGTTGTCCACATACTTATCCATTTAGGCCTATTTTGGTAGATTGTGTGACTCGTGTGATGGTTAAAATACTGTAGGTGACCAAATTATCATCAATTATTATTTTTATTTATTATTATTATTTGTTTAGCTTGACCTGATTCTGGCTACCCTTTTTCACTATGTTCGCTAATTTTGCCTTCAATTACTATAATTATGAACAATTGCCATCGACTCAATGTACTATCTTGATAGTTATTGAAGTGGATAAATCAATCCGTGTGTCAGATTTTGGTGCTTTTATCCAAGAATCACGAACCAGATTCTGATAGTGACTATATTATATGCAGTATATATATATATATATATATATATATATATATATATATATATATATAATACACCGAAAAAAATCTTTAATATAAAAACCGTAGAACCAACACTGTCTTACTAGCTTCATGTTTTACTAATAATTCCCCCACTGATAACTATACCCATATATGTGGATGGAAACCCCTTGCATTCTTTACACAATACCGGGATTACTCTATATGCTTGGGTCTAGGGTGAGGTAAGCTTTAAATATTATTATCTGCTTATCGTTTTTGTTTCGACATTATTTACCTTCTTTCAACATGTGGCGATAAGTACATGTTTATCCTATATCAAATGGTAGGATTATTAATTTGAGGTGAAATTTCTAATAGGCTCTGGTGTGGAAAATGTGGTACTAATTCTAGGTTAGCTAAAATATCAGGTATGGAAACTAACTCATAAGATCTGTTAGCTGTAATATCCTCCTCAAACATCCCCCGCACACCATGCTAGACAAACGAGCGAGCCAACTTATTGTATTTGTGACATTTAAAGTATATACCAACCAATGATTTTTTTTTTTTTTTTTTTTTTTTTTTTAGTTCTACGTGAGTGAAGGAACAAGAGGCAAAGCTGCCTGTAACATGTCTCCCCCAAAGCTGAAAGAGTGACAGAGATCCGTATTCAAGGTATGTACGTTAGAGTCCAAATGTCTGGACACACGGAACTTGAAACAGTGACGTAGGTAATGATTAGGAAATATGACTCGTATATTTTGACTAAATTTCACTGACTTTAAATGTGATGTAATCTCTTGGTACAGTACCAGCTGATTGGGTTAGGATGGCAGTATAAACAGAGATGTATGAACATTACGTCACATAGAAGTAAACAGAACTGCTTGATAGTAATGTTCAGTTGTGGACAGGAATACATTTTTTGGAGGCACAATGAAGATGGACTGGCGAACTGTTTTGAAAAACTACTTATGGGGATTTTTTTCTTCTGAACCCACTTCTCCCTCATGTTTAATCCCATTAGTTTTGAGAATGTACTAAGTTCGTTCCATTTGTTTGGCGATTTAAAGACCTTTTGCCCCATTCCTTTGCCAATATTATAAACTTTTGTGCCATTCAGGTGTCGATTTTATTTTCTGGAGAGCAATAGCGACCATGTATTTTAGGCCGGGACATTTTCCTACCTAAACATTTAAAATTTCATCTCGAAGGAGGTTCATGGGGGTGTTTTTTAAACTTGATGGAGGTCTAAGGAGACAATTAATAATAATAATAAATAATAATAATAATAATAATAATAATAAATAAATAAAGACGAAATAATAAACCGTGCCCCTCCCCCCTTAAGTCACAAAGATCAAAATACTGGGATTCTCAATATAATTCTCGCCTCTACTGTTATACTCATTAGGGGTAATTCAGGTATGCATGACTACAACCTTACAGTGTGAAACTAACATACAGGCTGCGGAGGTATGGGTAATTTAATACGTTCATGGATTTTTTTTTTTTTTTTTTTTTTACTGTTTGAAGGTTTATGACAGATTATTAACCCCTTCAATACTATGACGTCAGTTTCATCTAATTTTGGTTACCATTAGGTTAATGAAAGCTTACATATACTGTATATATATAATATATATATATATATATATATATATATATATATATATATATATATATATATATATAGATCACTGTTATACGAAATTATGTGGACCTCTTTAAATATCGTGATATTGGAAGCAAAATGTGTTCTACTTTCCCGGAATCCATGAAACTGAAAGTCAGTGGATTGACTTTTAGCAGGGAAGTACAGGATTTACTGGATTTCATATAGGATCTAGATATAGTTTAAATCTACCCAAAATATCCTTGATTAATACTAATCCCCAGAGTATTTTGCTATGAATTGTTCTCTCTCTCTCTCTCTCTCTCTCTCTCTCTCTCTCTCTCTCTCTCTCTCTCTCTCTCTCTCTCTCTCTCTCTCTCTCTCTCGTTTGCTATATATTTCCAAACCTAACATTTGTGTAATTGCTACAAAACAGTGAACACAAGCGGGTTTGAGTGATTCACTGCTAATCAGCTGACCTTAACTGTAAGGAAATACTAGTGTCACAGTACTGTCACTATGTCACGGTGGTGTTAAGTGCTCAAGGTTAGTATTATGATTGTGTTAAGGGGGGTGACCTGTTTTTGTTCTGTCCTTTTCTATCTTTCTCTGGCTTGTATCCATTTGGCCCCATTCAGCCTACTGTTTTAAGACTTGTATCCCCATCCAGGTGTCAATTTTTTACTGGTGAGCGGTAGCGAGCCAGCATATTTTTTTATTTTTGTTTGACAGCAGGCTAAATTTGTACATTTTTAGATAGAAAAATGTCTCCGGCGAAGCCGGATTTCTTCATATAATGCTGGCTCGCTATCGCTCGCCAGGAAGAAATCGACACCTAGATGGGGATAAACGTCTTAAAATAGTTGGCTGAATGGGGCCGAATGGATACAAGCCAGAGAAAGAGAGAAAAGGACAGAAATAACAAAAAGCAAGTCACTCCCCTTAAATCAATGTTAATCCATTCTGTAACGGCGACGTAATTTGTATTTGATGTCAGCTACATTTAGACGCTTCTATTAAGCTTAGGAAGGATATATGGTAGCTCAAAGGATGAATAATGATATAGTCTGTAGCCTTTCTATGGGTAGACGTCCTTCCTAAGCTGTAAAATAGTTTAATAGTTGCCAGAATATAATGAAAATGATGGCACCGGTACTGTGTGGGTTACTACTACTACTACTACTACTACTAATAATAATAATAGTACTCATAATAATAGTCGTTGTAGTCACCATCATCATCATCATTATTATCAATAAAGCAAGGGATTTAAACAGTGGGAAAGGTTAGTGTCACAAATTATCATCCTTTCACGGCGGTACGGTATTCCTAAACAACCCCCATCATTACCGGTAGTAATTATGTATGCCTTACCAACTCTCCGCAATCTCTCTCTCTCCGCCGCAATGTTGCATCTCTCTCGCTATTCTATCGCTACTATAATAATCAGTGTTCCTCAGAGCTATCTCAGTGCATACCACCTCCTTTACGTAGGGCACGTGGTACCCGTCTTGCAACTCAATCCCACCCCTACTCTGTGCAACTCTCCAACCCAAGAGTGAAACGTTACTCTCAAACTTTCTTCTACTCAACAGCTGAGCTCTGGAACTCTCTCCCAGAATAAGTTTTTCCCGCTTCCTATGACTTAAATTGCTTCAAACTCAGTGTGTCCAGGCATTTTGGCTCGAACGTCCCTTGATTTTGGCCCTGTCACTCTTTCAACTATTGGGGAGGCACTCGCTATAGGCAGTTATGCCTTTTGCCTCCCTCAATCACATAGAAAAAAAAAAAAAAAAAAATCCTAGTCAGTCAATATGATTCGCTACAATCAATTATTATTATTTATTTTTGGCGGCTATTTTACTGCCTCAGCAGCTCATTTCTCGATAACTAATGGACAAATATAAAACTACTATATCTCTGGATCATATTAATACCGGGTTTTCATAATTAACAACCTATTTGGCTACACAAAACGTTTTAATAGAACACAAACATAAGATCATAAGAAAATGGGAGCCTGCAGAAAGCCGATTGGCCCACACAAGGTAGATCCCTCTCACACCTAACCCTAATTATAAGGCCTAATTATAAGCCCAGCTCACTGACACCCCCCCAAAAAAAAAAAAAAATAAAAAAAAAAAATAAAAAAAAAAATAAATAAAAAAATAAATAAAATAAATACATAAATAAATAATAAATAAATAAATACAGTGATAGAGCCAAGACCAAGGTACGTTAGAGGTAATTTAGATGTGCTGGACAGAAGTGTGGTGTATTACGTGTAGTGAAATTATTATTAGAAGATGGTGTTTGCAAGAGTTCGCCAGATACCCTCTGTGTAGGTAAGGCACAGATAGAAACAGTGGGGGAAGCCAGACAAATGAAACCAGAGTTCCAACAACTCCTTATCATATGCCTGTGTGGCCTCCCCTGGGTACTGCCCTGTTCGTTGTGTGCCTATAATATCCTCACCCCACATGAACTAATTCATGTGTCTTAATAAGATAATAATTAATAATTTTTTGTATAGTTAGCAAAAGTCGTTGTAACCACATTAGTCGTTTCTGATATAAAAATGGTCGTTTCTGATATACATTTCCGCTGCAGTTGCGAACATCATTGTGGTGGTTGCATTTGCTTTGTGTGTTTGTATATTCCTAAATCTTATGATTTTATTTAGATTAAGGGAAGGCTGGCCGTTTGTTTGGTCTATTAATTAATTTATTAATATATTTGTTTAGTTTCCTCCCTAGACCTCCAAGGTTAGAAAAACACTCCCTAGACCCTTTCAAGATAAATTTGTACATTTTTCGGTAGAAAAATGTCTCGGCCGAAGGCCGGTTCCTCTTAAAATTGCAGGCTCGCTATCGCTCGCCAGGAAATAATAGACACCTAAATGGCACGAAAGGTCTTAAAATTTACAACAAAATGGGGCGAAAGGTGTTAAAATCGCCAAACTAATGGGCCGAACGTCTTATAATCTCAAAACTAATGGGGATAAACATTAGGGAGAAGGGGGTCCAGAAAAACGGTCTTCCTCCCCTTAAGTTATACAGTGCCTTCAACTGATTCGTAGATATATAAAATAATCTTCAGGTTACCCCCATGAGGCTTGCGAGGCGTGTTGACAGTTGATTGTGGCTATTATTAGACGATTATATTCGGTTATAGGAAGAACTTGTAAAATGCGTCCTCAAATACTAAGAGTTTTGGATAAAGGGCTGCACCTCGATTTGTTTTTTAAAGTTTGCTCCCTAGACCTCCATCAAGCTTAAAGAATACCCCCAAGACCCCCCTTCGAGATGAATTTGTATATTTTTTGGTAGAAAAATGTGCCGGCCTAAGGTCCGGTTCCTTAAGTGCAGGCGTGCTATCGCTCGCCAGGAAAAAATCGACACCTAAATGGCACGAAAGGTCATATAACTGACAACAAATTGTGTGAAAAGTCTTAATATCGCCAAGCTAATGGGGCAAACGTCTTAATATGTCCAAACTAATGGGACTAAACATGAGGGAGAAGGGCTCTAGAAGTATCACCCCATGAGTAAAGATAACATGCAACACCGTACAATCGGCCGCAATGATAGGGGGTAAAATATCCAACAATTGTGACACACTGATGAAATACTTTGAATCATTCCCTTTAACCCTTTCAAGACTCGATTACGCATTTTTGTCTGTTTTCTGGCAATCATTAGATGATTTGATTCAGATTGGGAAGGGTAGGCTATATGGAAGTCAGAGGATTAATTGAGATAGTCTTTACCCTTATAATTCTCATAGCTCTTTCCTAAACTATACAACATCGTCTAATGATAGCCAGAATGAATTGTCAAAATTCGTCATAATGTTGAGAGGGCTAAAACACACGTTCAAGTCAGTGTTGTTCCTCATTCATTGTTCAGTGCCTCGAATGTATAGTTGTGTTGCGTACCAGGCGATTTGTACAGTAGCCTTCGTTACTGTTGATATATTTTGAAACCTCGAACTGATCAATGGAACCTCCGAAATGTAAATATCAGTTACAGAATTACTGGGCATTCTTGCTATGCCAGTCACCATAGATATAGCTCCATTATATTACTTATTTTATAGGTTGGTTAGTCTCCTGTGATCCGCGCGGCGTAACGTTATCAGTCCCGGAACTGGAATTTATTACGAAAAGCCGTTATCAGGTAGTAGAGGGAAAGGTGATAACAGGCCGGGGAATCACTGTCGCTCGGCAGTAGCAGAGGATACGTAGAATCACCTATACCTAACTAACATTACCCCCGTAGCAGAGGATACGTAGCATCACCTATACCTAACTAACATCTCTCCCGTAGTAGAAGATAGTAGCATCACCTATACCTAACTAACATCTTACCCGGAACAGAAGGAGACAAACGAATCCATCAGGTAAGTCTTGGAAGTTGTTATATATACAATGGATAATAGACACTCCGGAATTCTATCAGGTAAGTCTTGGAAGTTGTTTTATAATATATACAATGGATAATAGACACTCCAGAATTATATCAGGCAAGTCTTTAAAGTTGATGAATGTAAAGGTCGATACATGACTGTAGCCCGGCAGTATCAGAGGAACTGTAGCATCACTTGTAGCTGAAGGAACTATACTGTTTCTTTTCAACTGACGGTAAATTGCAAAGTTTCCATCAAAATTTTGTAGTGAAATATCGTGCTGATTATATACACTTGGTCTTAATATGATGCAGAGACATAGTGGTTTCATATTTTTCCATTATGTATCGAGAATGAAATGGAACAGATTAGTGAATTATACCAGGCAAGTCTGTATAGTTGTTTAATGTACAACTGCCTGCAGTAATAAGCCGTATACTATTTATTGAACAATTCTGACATGGTAATGATATATTTTTTACTATTCCCTTGGGTGACATCACGACCAAGTCGGTACTTTTTCCTAATCAGTATTCAGCCGTCTCAAATTTATCCTAAAGACCAAAGTACTATTATATTATAATATATATTATATAATTATATTATAGTATATTATTGGTCTTGTGTGTACCTACATTAAGGGGAGATGGGCGTATTTATTTGTTCATTATGTATCTTTTTATTATTTTCCTCCCTAGACCTCCATCAAACTTTAAAAAACACCCGCACAAGACCCTCCATCAAGATAAATTTGCCGAAGGCCGGTTTCTCTTAAATGACAGGCTCGCTGTCGCTCGCCATGAAAAAATCGTCATGTAAATGACACAAGTCTTAATATTGATACAAAATGGGGCGAAAGGTCTTAAAATCGCCAAACTAATGGGCCGAGCGTCTTATAATATCAAAACTAATGCGGCTAAACATGAGGAAGAATGGGGACCAGAAAAACGGCCCATCTCCCCTTAAAGATGCTGAATGTATAGTAGAATGCAATAGAACATACAAAACGTAATCATGCAAGTCTATAAAGTTGCTAAATGTTGATATAAAGGAACTAACCAGAATCCGACCAGGTAGGTATATGTCAATGTTCTGCCAGGGTCTTCTCCACAATTTCGGTTTCAAATGAATCTCTATTTCTAAACCGAAATAATTGCCGCCAAAGGAAACTCGAGAATATGTGCAGGCTTTTTGTTTAATTGATTATATTTTGGTATTTTTATTATTTCGTGTACCTGTATCGATATAAAGATCCATTTAGCACATAATTATACAACTTCAGCGTAAACGTAAATATTCGCTTTGGTATGTTGACAGATAAATATAAACACCAATCGTGCAGAAGGACTTCATTGACAGGGTTTCGCTTGTGATCTGAAGAGACTAGTAATGATTTTTTTTTTTTTTTTTTTTTTTTTTTTTTTTTTAATAAAGTAAGTCTTCATTATCGTGCTTATATCTATCGTCACCGGGTGGATGGGACTCGTTAGCCTTGGTCGGCAACTCATCTAGGGGAGACAACCTTATACAAATCCGGGTGGATGGGACTGTCAGCCTTGGTTGGCAACCTGTCTAGGGGAGTAAACCTGATACAAATCCGTACTGCTTACCTAAGGGTAAGGCAGGTTAGTGGATGGGTTAGCCGAACACCACTGTAGAAAAATAGTGCTAACAAGGTACACAGAGGGCCTCGGAGTAGGACGGATCCTAAATTGAGTGGTCAATCCTGTAAGTCTTTCACTAAACTGGCTCGGGTTGTCCCTCTCACAGGGAATAGGTCCGCTTGGGGGCATTCTATGTATGGCCACCCTCGTAAGGGGAGTAAGGCGTCCGGCAATAGATTAATTATACCTCAATTTGTGTAATCAAATATTTGCTTTAATGCACTTGGACCAAGCTCCTACATCCATGTTAATAAAATCCGGAAAGTTGACATACAAAGGATGAAACCACCGTTTGAAGGGGAGCATATTACTGACAGCGTTTCACATACAGCTTTTTTAGGTCACTAATCTGAAAAAGCTTTATAGGCTACATGCAAATAATCATCAATATAGTGCCCCTCCTCAAATGTTTTTTTTTATCCATTCTACATCCATACATGTATAACTTTTTGTAAGAGTATCAACCCTAACTATACAACTAACCAATTAATGCTTATCACAGAAATATTTACACCCTCTGTACTAGTATATCACTGTCTAGATGATTAATAATATAATGTGAAAAATGAAATGTGTTTATAAAACTCATTAAATAATTCTGCATGCATCTATCTAAACTTCTGAGCGAGATTTTGTTTAGTGAAACGCTCTTCACTAAAATAGTGGGCTGTCCTTCTCACACTGTTTTAATTTCGGTAGGAATTCACTTTACATTTACGGTAAGATTATGTTTAGCCTGTGGTAATCCCGGTTTCAGTATAAATTGTTTTTTTCCACCAACCAACTTCACCTCTAAACTAAATTAATGAAATCAACAAATGCATGTGGCACTCCAAGGACTCGAACCTAGGATACTCGCATCGAAATTCCGCGCACTTATGCATTACTCTATCAAGACATATAGAAATATAGTTTAGAAACAAAAATCGGGTTGGTATAATTGACACTGTTATTTACGAACCAATGATGCAGTATATTGGGGAGCCTACACATCAAGTTACCATGACTCATTTTGGTGTGTAATCAAACCTAAAGCTAATCATCATATGGTGCAATGATGGTATACAGTATTTACAAACATCCGGGTATTGTATAGTCTCCCCTTCCTACCCTTGTTCATAATGCATTGAGTAATTGGTTCGATTATGGGGAGATATATATTTTTTTTATGGACCCCCTTCTCCCCCGTGTTCAGCCCCGTTAGTTTTGGGTTTTTAAGACGTTTGCCCAATTAGTTTGGCGATTTTAAGAAATTTCTTTGACACAATCAAGTTCTTTCGTGCCATTTAGGTGTCGATTTTATCTTGACGAGCGGTAACAAGCCTGAAATTTAGTAGAAACCAGCCGAACTTTTCTACCGAAAAATTTATAAATTTATCTCGAAGGGGGTATTGGGGGTGTTTTATTAAGTTGATGGAGGTCTTGGGAGGAAACTAAAAACTAACTAAATAAATAGATACATAATTAAACAAATAAACATCTCTTCCCCGTAAGCAAATGTCTTAACATGTCAGCATTGTGGTTACGTAGTTATGTCGTGTGTGGTAATCGTTTTTAGTTTAACCTAAAGTATACAATAAGATAAATACGTATACAAACTTATATGTTTATTATCGCTTAATACTCTTAAGCCTTAGAATAGACGATGACGCATTTATCTTCTGAATGATGGCTATTAACAGACGATTCTATTCATACTAGGAAGGGTATATGGCAGTCAGAGGGTTAATTGAGATAGTCTTTACCTTTATAATTCCCACAGATCCTTTGTAAACTGCATAAAGTCGCTTAACGATAGCCAGAATAATATGGCAAAACGCGCCATGAACTTGAAAAGGTTAAGTCTCTAAAGTAAACTTTTATAACTTGTGATAATGAGAACGGGATGGCACGAGATACCATATCATACTGCAGGTGTGTGATAAGGCGAAACTACGTACGATGGTAATAATATGCACATGTGTGTGGTGGTGGAGAGAGAGAGAGAGAGAGAGAGAGAGAGAGAGAGAGAGAGAGAGAGAGAGAGAGAGAGAGAGAGAGAGAGAGAGAGAGAGAGAGAGAGAGAGAGAGAGAGAGAGAGAGAGAGAGAGAGAGAGAGAGAGAGAGAGAGAGAGAGAGAGAGAGAGAGAGAGAGAGAGAGAGGAGAGAGAGAGAGAGAGAGAGAGAGAGAGAGAGAGAGAGAGAGAGAGAGAGAGAGATAGAGAGAGAGAGAGAGAGAGAGAGAGAGAGAGAGAGAGAGAGAGAGAGAGAGAGAGAGGGGATGTGCTTTACGTTCGTTCGTGGAATAACTAATTAATTTAACTATGTAAATTAATAAAAGTGGGCTAATTATGGTAAATGGAAATGACACTAACAAACTAATAAAATATATCCCTGACATGCATATACAAAATTCCGCCTGGCCATGGTATATTTTTGTCATGCCCCAATTACACTGACCAACTGCAACTATAACATGTCCTAGATGAGTGCTTTAGACATGGTTTGCGGTTTGCCCTCTATGTTGGCTAATAATGGCTCGGTTTGATGAGGTAATGGGTGGTTTGTGGTTTACAGTCACTTCGCCCTCAAATCTATTCCAGTACACGTCTTTTTGCTCGCTATGCTCGTGTTTTCAGCTGAAGGTAAAAGGGTATGTCCTCATCTTGATTAAACTCCGTTACTGTAAAGGTTTTGTCAGAAAATTTGGCATTGGCATAATGCAATAAGAGTTTCATATTTTGGCACCGACTATCGAGACATCAGCTGTTAAGATTATTATCATGTAAAGCATTTTTGTACTAATCTTCCGAGCACACTCGAGTTTTATACTTTATTTTCCTTACGCTTTGAAATACATTAGGTTAAATCACATTACAGTTTATGCCAGTAGACATAACAAAGTTACTTGTTTACACCCTATATGCATTCTACAAATATACGATCCACAAGAGGCCGCAACAACTTAAAATCTGGTGATGGGCTGGTCTATCAGAGTGAGAACTGAGCGATCTCTGCCATACCCATAGCTTACTCTGACTGTTCCTTTTACTTACATATTTTCTAGATCTCAAGTGATGGCGTCTCTTCCGTGGATTGACCTCCCAATCTACCAAGATTGGAAGCCAAAGCGTCACATTTTTCCTTTGCCCATCAACTTTCTCTTCATAATTGCTGAGGGGCACAGGGCCTTGGGTGGGGCTTTGGTTTCCCGGGCGTTTCCGCACCCTCCTCAGCTCCCCGCCATGGAGTGGCTTCGGTCACCCAGGCTTTATTGTGGTAGGCAGGGAGGGTTCTGTGGGGGCACTCGGTTATGGCCTTGCTCGGGGCCTTGGGGCAGTTCGGCCAGGCAGCTTGGGGAACAACAACAACTTAAAATGCCACCCACGAGGCAGGCACTGAGTTATGCTCTATTTCTTCATCATGGCATTCAAGAGGTGAATTGTCTTCCAATTATGCATAATTAAGTCCCACTCTTGATATTCTAAAGGTTAGGATCACCAAACATTATGTTCCTAATCCTACAGATAATTCTTCTCTCTACACACAATCCCCGCAGTTTAGGTTATGTTAAGGTCGGATATGTTAATTTAGATTATCTTAAGTCAGGTCACGTTAAATTAGATAGGATTTAGAATAAATTAGGATAATAATATATTAGGTCAGGGCAGGCTGAGTTAGGTTAGTCTGGATCAAGGTTGTAATAGCTTAGGTCAGGTTAGTTTAGATTTAGTTTTGACCCCAACGTCCCTTGAATTTGGCTCTGTCAGTCTTTTGGCTTTGGGGGATACACTCGTTATAGGCAGCCTTCCTTTTGTCTCCTTCATAAGCATAGAACAAAAGTTAAATTAAAGTTAGTTTAGGTTGCGTTAAGTTAGTTAGTTCAAGTTAGGTCAGGTTAGAGAAGGTCAAATAGCAGAAAATAAAAAGCGAGAAAAATATCAAGCCATCGCCAGAATTATCAGTTCGAGCCCCTGGCATTCGAAACTTCAGGAGTCTTCGGCCCTACCACCCTTAAGATGGTGAATGAAATAGGCCGTAAAATCAGAGAAGTTTCAGGAGAACTCCGGGAAACCCTCTGGCTCAAGCAAAGACTAGGGATGGCTATCCTCCGGGGCAATGCCACCAGCGTCATGAGCTCAGTTCGACAGGACTGGGTCATGCCACTGTGTGAGGCCCGGGCAGGAGTGGTGTATCCGTAGTCTTTCCACAGTAGGGTAAAACAAAACATAATCTGTATTTGTATGTAACATGTGTGATGCACATAAATAAAAGGGGATGTGTCGGATGGTTGAAAGCCACAGTTGCTCGCGTGTTTGGGGCTAGCAACACGTATTATGAAAAATATGTATCCTCCTTCATTCACTGTCCCCCCCCCCCCCTTCACTCACTCAACCCCACAATTTGCCGGAGGATAACAGGTTTTTCACAATACGTAGACGGAGATCTTTAAAAAAAAACACTGAATATGGACAAAGTGACTATAAACGAAACTACCTTTAACCAGCTATGTGTGAGTGGGTTTGGGAGGGAGGGTGTTTGGGGGTGGGAGGGGGTGTGTGTGTGTGGGTGTGTGTGTATGGGTGGGAGGGAGTGTGTGGGTGTGGGTGGGAGGGTTAGTGAGGAACCGGCGTGAATCATCATCAGTCCTGTACAAACACAACCCCCACTAGTTACCACCGTCCGATTCCTATAATCACGGGTTCGACTTTATAACTGTGTAATATGCCTTTTATTTCCCTTTGTATGTTATACTATGTGCATATATGATATCATAGAGATATCACTTGTCATACTTCATTATACATACTCATTATGTGAATTGTCAAGGTATATTCTATTAGGTGATTATAAATCCGGTATGTGAACTACGCAATCAAGAAGCTCGTACCTTGGCCACCTGTGGGAATTCACAATACCCCCTTTGATCCATACTTTATAGAAACAAAACACTATTCCAAACTACAATTAATCGAATCTATATTGTATTAAAACTCAAAGCAAAGAATATTTCCTTTGCATATTCGTAGAGCCTAGAAGTTGAAACGAAGGACGAACCTAGTGAATGAGCACAAAGAAACTTCCGCCGCGCAGCTGCTTGGGCTAAGTCAACGCTTTCAGTATTATAGGACACATTACATTTTATTTTATTCTGGTTATCATTAGACGATTCTATTCAGATGGCATTTAAGGGAGTTTGAGGGTTAATTGAGATGGATGTTTACCCCTTGATACCTAGAGATCCTTCCAAAGCTGCATACAACTGTCTAATAATAGTCAGATTAAAAGTAAGAAACGCGTCATCGTGAACTGAATGGGTTAATTAGGTTTCCTCAAGATAAAATTATATGTCGCTGGTCATTTGTTCAAGGCATGGGAAAATCTCCAGGGATGCTAAGGTTTTTCCAAGGGGTGTATACATATGGAGGAGCCACACGATAATTTGCCTTAGCAATTTATTCTGGCATTTATTCTGGCATTTATGGTTTAACAGTTTGTACATTATACTATTATAGTGCTATAGTAATTCAGATGCCTAACATTTTCAACCTACAATGTAATTACCGATACCAATGTATTATATCCCAGAAATAGTTGCCATAATATACGACAACCGAACACAAAAATAGAATGCACACTTCTACAATACACTTGACCTTATATCTTCTAAGAAGTCGGTATACCTTCAGTTTAGATACCGATACCATTACAAAAGAGCTTTGATCTGTTACCAGGATCGGGTTGCCTGTCAAAAGTACTGTAGCTACCTTTATAATATAAAAGATTAATAGGAATTCGATCACCGATGACTTCTTCATTCAGTAGAATACCGATAATATTATATTATCGGGGGCCCCGAAATAGTGTCAAAGTTGTGTAGCCGATCAAATTTTGCCGGTAAAATCCATAATGTGAATCCCCCTTACATGAAAGAGAGGGTCTGTCTCTTTGTCTGGGGTCGGAGAAGGGGTAGGATAGAGACGAGGAGCCCTTAGTATATTAACGGTTTTTGACTGAGGTGGGAGCGGTCCTGTCTTCACGTCTCCAGATTCTTTGTAATTACAACTGAGATTGTTTACAGTTAGGTGTATTGTTAGTTGTGGGCGATATAAGGGTCTATGTTTGTTATGGAGTATTATTGTGTGACATTGGTAGTGTGTGAGGGTGTAAGAATGTGTGTGTATGTGCTTGGTTGTATGTGTGAGTGTGGTGGTGGTGGTGGTGTGTGTGTCTGGGGTTTGGGTTGGAGAGGGGTGGTGGTGGTGGTGGTAGTAGTAGGATAGTGACGTTGACCATTTCCCCTTCAGTGCGCTCTTCATATATACAGTGTTGGTGAGGGAGGTGCTAGGCAGTGGTGAAGTTAACGCGTCTCCAGATTTTTCGTAATTACACTCAGCCCAGTTTGTTTACAGCGAGGCGTATTGTGATTGTGGGAAGCGGAAGTGTGTTGTGTTTGTGATTAAGTGTGATCGTGTGAGGGAGGGTACTTAAAGGGGGAGGGTGGGGGTGTATTTATGTGTGTGTGTGTGTGTGTGTGTATGTTGAAATATCGTTTGGCTGTTTATTTTTCCATTCAGTCGATTCCAACACCGAGAAACGTTGGTGTTGAAGGTCATGCTGTTTATATATACCATAATATATAAATTTGCATATACATTACATTTGCTTTAAAATAATGACCTATAACAACACTATATGTACAATCGAGGGTATTAAGTGTTGTCATAGATTCCAGTGAGTTTCGCTCAAAAAGTGTTATTGGCATCTTTATAGTTACTGGGAAAAGTACTTATCCCTCAGAGTATTAGTCAGTGTCCGAAACTTTGTGAAATATCTGACAACACTTATTAACCTCGACCGTACTGTACATACATACACACAAATAGGAAAGATACTTAAATACACGCATTTATGGTTCACACACACACACACACACACACACACACACACACACACACACACACACACACACACACACACACACACACACACACACACACACACACACACACACACACACAAATATGCACATGTTTATACTGTACATATACACACACAAACTATGCATAATACACCCACACACACGAACGTCTCTCCAAATTGGCATAGTCTGCGGTGAGATGCCTGAGAGAAAACTGCGGCCGGCTTCCTCAGAGATTCCTGACTGCCTGCGTGATTGATGGTGTGGGGGGGTGGGGGGGGGGGGGGCGGTCATGTTGCTATGTGTTAGTCTGTCCGAGTCCAAGTGTAGGGGTCATATTTCGGGACTTGTTGGACTTTTTGTTACTTACATTATAGGTTTGTCTTGATTGCGAGTTTTATTTGTAACATCGTGTTGCATATAGTCGTAACTTAAACATTGCATGATATGAATAAAGCAAACTTGAAAAAAGCAATAACATTTACCCTGAAATACTTACGAGCCACAGAGATTTACATCACAGGTCCTCAGTATCATCCGAGTGAGACTTACACATGTGGGAGAGTTGCTTCTTAACCCATATTGAACGAAGACCGCTGAACATTAATATAATTTATGAGGGAGACCATCACGTACCCAAGTTCAGAAAAGATAGCCATTAATGTATTAATTTCCAGCGAAATGTATAATTGTGCTGAAATTGAAGAATTTGTCTGGCGTTTTCATAATTAGTTTTCGAGGGCCATATTTCAGATCCCGTATCAAATTTTCGAGATTTATTGTTGAAATGTTGTGATTGTTTTGTTTATTAGTTTTTGTTATTAGAAGTGCCATTTTTTCAGCGGTAACACAACCCAATCAGTAGGCTAGACCATCTCGACCATCTACCTCCACCATTACATCTCAACCAGTGTCAGGTCAAACAGAACTGTTAAGGGGGATAGTCGCTTTTTATGGACCCCCTTCACTCTCATGTTTAGCATATTAGTTTTGAGATTCTGACGTTCGGTCCATTAGTTTGGCGATTTTAACCCATTTCGTTGTAAATTTTAAGACTTTTCATGCCATTTAGGTGTCTATTTATTCTGGCGAGCGATAGCGAGCCTGAATTTTCAGATAAATTGGCCTTCGGCCGGGAAATTTGTCTACCGAATAATGTACACATTTATCTTGAAAGGGGGTCTAGAGGGTGTTTTTTTTTTTTAAAGCTATACCATAACGCATCCCTTTGTTTTATTTTGACTATTATTAAGCGATTTAGTACGCCTAAAATAGTTTTGTTGGAGTCAGTGCTAATTGAAATAGTCTATATCCCTTATGACTCCTAGAGGGTCATCCGAAACTGAATAATGTCGTGTAATGATAGCCATGTTATAAGAAAAGGGTTCGTCCTTGGAAAACATACTTAGCTTTAGTTGAAGTATACTCTTATAATGACTTAAGGGAGCCCACCTCGCTTTGTTTTCTCTCTCTCCCTCTCTCTTTGGCTTGTATGCATTCGGACCCATTCAGCCTACTGTTTTAAGACGTTTACCCCCATCCATGTGTCAATATTTTCCTGGCGAGCGGTAGCGAGCCAGCATATATCTATTTTTGTTTCGACAGCAAGCTAAATTTGTACATTTTTCGATAGAAAAAATTCTTCGGCGAAGCCGGATTTCTCCATACAATGCTGGCTCGCTATCGCTCTCCAGGAATAAATCGACACTTGGATGTGGATAAACGTCTTAAAACAGTTGGCTGAATGGGGCCGAATGGGTACAAGCCAGGGAAAAAGAAAAAAGGAGAAAAAGGCAAAAAACCCGGTGACCCTCCTTAAGTAATCGGCAGCAGCAAGACTTTCTATGTGTAACCTTGTTGAAAGAGGGGGTGAGGGGGGGGGGGGGGGAAGGAGGGGTTAGCAGGCTGATGTTGTGGAAGACCAAGTGAAGTAATGGGTGTAAAGAGCTACGTGGTGGCCTAATCGGTGAGAGCGATGTCTATAGATCGGCTGAAAGGTTGAACTAAACGCACATATACGTTTTTGAACCTACCCGCGGCCACTATAACATTTTGTGAGTCTGGTTTCTCGCGTGTAAATGCCTAGACCCCCTTCACCCTCATGTTTAGCATATTAGTTTTGAGATTCTAAGACGTTCGGTCCATTAGTTTGGCGATTTTAATACCTTTCGCCCCATTTCGTTGTCAATTTTAAGACCTTTCGTGCCATTTAGGTGTTGAGTTTTTCCTGGCGAACGATAGCGAGCCTGTTACTACTACTATCTTCTGTTTCACCTCCTATACCCTCCTGCGGATCACACTAACCTTCATTTCTTAATGGGAAAAGACAACATTATGTGAGGAATGGTGGTGAATTGGTATTGACTTTAAAAAAAAAAAAAATGTATTCATCTTATGAAGGGCGTTTAAATATTCTAGCGCTATTAACTCCATTGCCATCGCTCCTAAGCTGGGTACAGTCGCGCTAATAAGTCCTGTCCCGGCACCAATTATGTTTTGATCAATAATTGGTATCAGCAATATTTACACATGATTTCTTCTTTTTGAGTGAGATCTACAACCACGTTCCTACACTTACCCACCCTATTCAACATCTGACAGACATGAATACAGCACAGAGCGAGCCAAACGTAATGACAGCTGGGACATGACTTATTAGCGCGACCGTACAATCGTCTAATAACAGCCAGAATAGAGATAAAAGGGTGTCATTGTATACGGGAGGCGTTAAGGAGGTGTTTAGTTTGTTCCCTAGACTTCCATTAAGCTTAGAATTATACCCCTTAGACACCCTTTCAAGATAAATTTGTACATTTTTCGGTAGAAAAATTTCCTGGCCCGAAGGCCACTTACTCTTAAATTACAGGCTCGCAATCGCTCGCCAGGAAAATATCGACACTTAAATGGCACGAAAGGTCTTAAAATTGACAGAAATGGGGCGAAAGTTTTTAAAATCGCCAAACTAATGGGGCAAATGACTTAAAATGTAAAAAACAATGAGGCTAAATATGAGGAAGAAAGGGGTAGAGAAAAAAATCCCTCTAGTGGAAATCTCCCCTTAAGGAGAAGGTGCTCGCGTTTTCTAGACCCCCTTCTCCCTCATGTTTAGACCCATTATTTTTGCGATTTCAGGACGTTCGTTCACTAGTTTGGCGATTTTGAGACATTTCGCTCCATTACTTTGTCAATATTAAAACCTTTCGTGCCGTTTAGGTGTCAAATTTTTCCTGGCGAGCGATAGCGAGTTTTTATTTTTTGAAGGTCGGGACATTTTTCTACCGAAAAATGTAAAACTATATCTTGAAAGAGGGTATAGGTCGTGTTCTTTTAAGTTTGATGGAGGTCTAACGAGGAAACTAAAAAACTATATAAATAAATGAGTAAGTAGCAAAAAAAAAAAAAAAAAAACACTATCCCCTTAACTGGAGTGGATATGGACTGGTAATGGGGCCACTATGACTGAAAGAGAACATTCAACACAGAACAATTAGTAGATTTACCCTGTGCCGTGTATGGTATTGTAATCACCGAGTGCGTGTATGCATGTCTTTATGTGTGTATGTGAGTGTGTATCTCTTTGTGTGTGTGTACCTACAGTATATTTTTTTTTTTTTTTTTTTTTTTCTATATATTCCAACTTACTTCCTCTCGGGCATAGGCTGAGAGCCTTAACATTCACCGCTTTACAATGAACAGTGAAGCCCGTGAGGTCTTGTTCCAGTCTAGGGAGTGAGACATGTGAAGCACGTAGAGCACAACGAGCACCTGCCATCTTGCCTTCACATGAGGCACGGTGCTCACTCATGGCCCGAAACGACCCCATCTCTGAAGCCACCTCGTTCCCGTGCTTCACTGTGTCACCCCCTACACTCGGACTCTCACACTTACACACACACAACGCCACCTGTTGAGCAGATAACTCACCATGAGCGTTTATATCGGTGTATGAGTGTTTATGTGTCTGTTTTCGTAAGACTTCTTAAAATGTACTAATTTCAATCACATCGCGCCCATTTCTGCTTTATTCAAGCTACCTGAAGACGATTTAATAATCATAGGAAGGGTCTATCACAGATAGTGGGTATTTTAAAGCTGTGTGTACACTTAAACTGTCGCCCCAAACCTCATGTACCTGCAAACCTACATATTTAGTAAATGGTGTACCTGTAAGCACACCACCGCTTGTACACACACACACACACACACACACACACGCACACGCACACGCACACATGAAGAGTCACATGAGTGATTACAATTCCGTTGAGCTACGCATGCCTTCGGCGGCGAGCAGATATTTTTGTTTTCTATATTCCAACTTACTACTACTACTACTACTACTACTACTAGTATTAATACTACTACTACAACAAATAATGAAAATAATAATGAAAATAAGAATAGTAAATACATAAATATAACTATAACTAAAATAAGAAGAAGAAAGTAAGAATACAAAAAATAAAAATAAAAATAGTATGCCAAATAAAGTGTGGTGAGTGTAGCCTGAGTAATATGTGTGGTCTTGAACCATCATATAACCCATCATCCACAGGGCCGAGGTCACCATATATAAGGTCACCATTATTATTGTCTGGGGGGTGGCAGCTATTCTAAACACCGCCCACTAGACCCGGCTTTTTTTCTCTTTCTCTCCTTTTCTCTCTTTCTCTGGCTTTTATCCATTCGGCCCCATTCAGCCAACTGTTTTAAGACGTTTATCCCCATCCAGGTGTCGATTTCTTCCTGGCGAGCGATAGCGAGGCAGCATTGTATGGAGTAATCCGGCTTCGCCGGAGACATTTTTCTATAGAAAAATTTACAAATTTAGCTTGCTGTCAAAACTAAAATATATTTATGCTGGCTCTCTAGTCCGCTCGCCAGGAAAATTGTGACAACTGGATGGGGATAAAAGTATTAAAACAGTAGGCTGAATGGGGCCGAATGGATACAAGCCAAAGAGAACGAAAGAGAAAGAGAAAAAAGCGAGGTGGGCTCCCTTAACTTTTGTTTAGTATGGTGGCGCTAAGTTTCTATTATTACTTATATCATTATTAGTAGTAGTAATAGTATTATTATTATTAGTAGTAGTAGTGGCAGCAATAATAGTATTATTATTTTTTTTTCTGGCTGTAATTATACAATTATATGTAAATTACGAAGGACCTGTGAGAATCAAATTGATAAATGATAGTCTTTACCTCTCCGTATGTAATAGTCTGCGTTTAACCAGAATATGGTGAAAAATATGCCTTCATGTTGTAGGGACAAACGACGGGTTCACACAAGCAATGTTTTTTTTTTTTTTTTTTTCATATCTGGTCTGGAAGTTAATAAGATATAGTTTGATACGAATTCAGTCACGTAGGATAATATACCATCGGTCTAGTTGCCAAAACCAATAACAAATAACCCAAAATGTTGCCAAATTATAACTACCAACCCTTTTAGTTGCCGGAAATGAACGTTCGTGATGCGCCGCGCGTTATGTTCAATGTTGGGTGACATTGTGGGTGTGTGGCCTAGTTTGTGCAGTCAGTCAAGGATGGTGGTAGTTATGGGGGGGCGGGGGGGTTATACGTATTTTTACCCTGTGCTTCGCCGTAGGTGTCAAGCCCATGATATTGTTTTCACCCCTGTGGGTCTGGGTTTGTGTGTATTTTGGTCAGGCCCTTCATTTGGTACAGAGAACGACCCCATTAACTTATAGTTAAGATTGGATTTCGTTACGTCTGTCTTAGTCATAGTGTACCCTTAAGTTAATTTGTGGTTGATAAATGGGTAGTAAAGAGTTGTGGAGTGGGTGTCAAGGATAGGGTTAAGTGGGTACTACTCGCTTTTTATGGACCCCTTTCTCCCTCATGTTTAGCGTATTAGTTTTGAAATTTTAAGACGTTCCTTTCATTAGTTTGGCGATTTTAATACCTTTCGTCCCATTTCATTGTCAATTTCAAGAACTTTCGTGCCATATAGGTGTCGATTTGTTTCTGGCGAGCGATAGCGAGCCTGTAATTTTAAGAGGAACCGGCCTTAGGCCGGGAAATTTTTCTATCGAAAAATTTATAAATTTATCTTGAAGGGGGTCTAGGGTGTTTTTTTAAGCTTGATGGAGGTCTAGAGATGAAACTAAAAATTAAAGGAATAAATGAATGAATAGTCCACAAAACCGAGTAGTACCCCCTTAAAAGTAATTGATGGAGGAGGAGGAGGAGGCAGGAATGGTACTGTACTTAAGAGGCTGGTATTTACTTTGCTCCCTAAACCTACATTGTTTTTAATAAATACTCTCAAGATCCCCTTCGATATAAATATGTACATTTTTCGATAGAAAAATTTCCTGGGTTAAGGCCGGTTCCTCTTCGATTACAGGCTCGCTTTTGCTCGCCAGGAAGTAATCGACACTTAACTGGCACGGAAGGTCATAATGTTGACAAAGCAATGGGGTGAAAGATCTTAAAATCGCCAAATTAATCGGGCGAAAGTCTTAAAATCTGAAAAGTAATGGGGCAAAGCATGAGGGAAAAGTGGGTTGAGAATAAAACTATAATCCTCCCCTTAAGGGGAGTCACCTGCTTTTTTTTATTTCTCTCCTTTTTGTCTCTTTCTCTGGCTTGTATCCATTTGGTCCCATTCAGCCAACTGTTTTAAGACTTTTATCCCCATCCAGGTGTCGATTTCTTCCTGGCGAGCGATAGCGAGTCGGCATTGTATGGAGAACTCCGGCTTCGCCGGAGACATTTTCTATTGAAAAATTTAAAAATTTAGCTAGCTGTCAAAAAATATATATTACATGCTGGCTCGCTACCGCTCGCCAGGAAAATATTGACACCTGGATTGGAGGAAACTTCTTAAAACAGTAGACTGAATGGGGCCGAATGGATACAAGCCAAAGAAAGAGAGAGAGAGAAAGATAAAAACAGCGAGGTGGGCTCCTTTAATCATAATGCACCCGGCAAAGTAAGGTCACTGTTATTGTGGGAGGTGACGTTCTGGCTGCTTGCACTGGGGTGAAGGCTAGGGAATTAGACTTGCAAGTTTCGTTCTATAAGGAAGTTGGAGCTGTAGACAACGATGTTTAACATAATTTACAGCTAACATACGGTTGTAGTGTATTTATAAATATATAGAACTCCATTCAACATCAGAAACTTAAATTATTCTTGTATTTCTGTTTATATGGATGTTCATGGCTCCAACTTCCTTATAGAACGAAACTCGCAAGTGGTCAATTACTGGCTGTAGAAGAGGGTGGTTGAGAGGTGGTAAAGATGGGTAGGGTGTTGATGACTGTGGGAAGAGGGAGGGTGAGGGTTCAAGTCCCCCTAAAAGCTGGTTGAGTTTGAGAGTTGGGGTCTTACTATATTGTACAGAACTTTCTTTTAACCTGGCGAATTTGCACTAGTTTCTTTTGAGCTAGAAACTTTACTCACAGCTGACTGGCTGATGGTATTGTGTAGTATAGGTCTTGTGTTTGGTGTTGTAACTGAAAGATGGTACTATAGTCTATTCGCTGTAAGTAGGCAAGAAATTATGACCTAACCTCTGTAACTCCAAAACGACTAGAGCAATCGAGATTATATTTCTACCATTTGAGAAGAGCCAATCAAGGAATAAATGTGGAAATTTACAGTCAATTTGTTCTAGCCCTTTTTTAGTTACAGAAGATAGAGGTCATGATTTCTCGCCTACTTACAGCGAATAGACTATAGGACACAGTACCATCAGCCAATTAGCATGTGGTGATGTCCTTTGGCTTAATGTGACCAAGTGCAAATTTGCCAGGTTAAGGGAGCCCACCTCTCTTTTTTTGTCTTTCTCTCACTCTCTCTTTGGCTTGTATCCATTCAGCCTACTAAAATGGGGCGACATTTCTTAAATTCGCCGAACTAATAGGCTGAACGTCTTAAAATCTGAAAACTAACGGGGCTAAGCACGAGGAAGAAGAGGGAGCATAACGACGCCCCATCTGCCCTTAAATTACTGGAGAGGATGTGAAGGTGTCGGGTGTCAAATGGTGGGGGGATATAGGAGTGTCGGGAACTAAGATGATGAGGCGGTATAAGACTAAATGTGTAGTATGGCGGTGTGTGTGTGTGTGTGTGTGTGTGTGTGTGTGTGTGTGTGTGTGTGTGTGTGTGTGTGTGTGTGTGTGTGTGTGTGTGTGTGTGTGTGTGTGTGTGTGTGTGTGTGTGTGTGTGTGTGTGTGTGTGTGTGTGTGTGTGTGTGTGTGTGCGTGTGTGTGTGTGTGTTGGTGTCTGTGTGTGTGTGTGTGTGTGTGTGTGTGTGTGTGTGTGTGTGTGTGTGTGTGTGTGTGTGTGTGTGTGTGTGTGTGTGTGTGTGTGTGTGTGTGTGTGTGTGTGTGTGTGTGTGTGTGTGTGTGTGTGTGTGTGTGTGTGTGTGTGTGTGTGTGTGTGTGTGTGATACTAATACACTAATTACATACAAATAGGAATATAGACATTCTATATGGACTAATTTTAATAATTGTATAAGCACACTAACGAACTTACTGCATACGAACACAAAATTACCTATGACGTCAGTTCGATCGCCGGAAACTAAATAAATTAATATATGCACAGGTGCACTGTAGGTTGGAAGGGGTGTGTATTAAATGTGTGGTAAATTGTCCAGGTGTGTTTGTTTATGTAGGCGAGTTTGTGTGCCAGAGGGACAGATAGAGGTTGTGTTAAGCTAGTGGGAATTGGTGTTTAGAAGCAGTGACAGGTTGCAACAAGGCTTTAATGGAGTGATGTGTAGTGGGTTAAGGAAGCAGAGCGGAGTCACAAGAACTCCCATTGCCTTTACACCGGCGTCACACGAGTAAGTTTATCGTCTACATGTATCGGAGTCTTGAATCCGTTACAAGTTATCATATTATTTTGATTGATTTTGCTGTTTAATCTTATCAAATTGAACAGCACATGAGTTGGACACACAAAATACAAGTATAATGAAAGATTAACTCCCACAGATCCTTCCAAAGCTGTATAAGATAGTCTAATGATAGCCAGAATATAAAGTTAAAATGCGTCTTGTCTTCAAAGGATTAATCGACCTGGGTAACTGGATTCACTATTTGTCTAAGAATCGCAGGCTCTAATCCGATAGTGGCTCGAAAAAGCGCCGGAAAGAGCACTTGTGACGCCGCCTGTAACGTACAGAATGATTGAACATACATAAGAGTGCTTTACAATAGGCAACTTACTATAAGCAACTTTATCCTAGCAACATTTAGGAGTCTATTTGAATTGGGGTCAGCAATTAGAATGGAGGTTGGTTATTGCAGACGTTGATGTTTTGTAAAAGTTAAAATCGAAACTTGTCGATCCAGCTTTGTGGAAACTAGTTGATGGAAAAATCGTAAATATGAATCTGCCTTGATCAAGAAAAATGAGCGACCCTAAGTACTGTGGGTGGGGTGAAGATGAACGGCTGACCTTCACCCATCAAGGTCACCCTCTCTCTCTCTCTCTTTCTGTGCTATCTATCATGTCCCCCGTCATTAAGCACATCCCGAGTGTTAAACCACCCACACACCACTCTATGACCTATACTACCTCTCTCTCTCTCTCTCCTCTCAGCCACCATACAGGCCGAGTATACTGTATAACCACCACCTCACCACTCACATGACCTATGACCTCCCACAGTAGGGGACCTTTTACTATACAGGCATGGCACGTTTCACCCATTCGATTTTGTTCGTCAATTTTTGTTTCTGCTCATCGGCATTCGGCCGGGATATTTTTGTTTTACCGAAAATATCCAAATTAATCTTGAAGCCGGCTAGAGGGCACACCATAAAAGGAGATTGCTGGACAATTGCAAAAATATGCTTATAACCTTCAATGCTCCTACCATGCACTCAATCGCCACTCCCATAACCTCACAATGTAGGAGAAACTATACGGTACAGAGTTGGGATGGCATATCACCATACGGGAGGATAAGGGTTGCACTTATGAACACTGATGAATTACCAACATGTATTACCAGACTCCTTGATCTCCGAAGGGTTGGCTACGAATGTGTCTCATCCATATTCTATGGTAATTCGCTCGACTTTCTAGCTTGTATCATGGGGCTAGTTCAGCCGCTCATAGTGCATATCATGAGAGGTACATGTGTATAATTATTGTACTTTTACAAGGGTTGTGATTGTGTGAGTTGTCTGTAACCAGTATAATTCCGTGTGTGATGTACAGTACGCGTGCTACCTACCATCCACGCAGGCCTTTAGTTTTAGTACACTGCCATAAAGCTCACCAACTTTGTGTGTGTGCTAAGACGACCGTTGAAGTTAATGTGGTGAAGGGATTCCACGATTGTTGAATATGCCTGTACAGTGAACACCCCACGGAATAGCTACTGTCAAAATTGACAGTCACTTGAGTGTCGTATTTATTATAGTGATATAATTTATGTCCGAACTTAATCTTAACATTTTGAGTAAAAATTACTTACGCGAAACTTGCCAATTAGTAAATACTAGCATAGTTTAGACAAATCGATCAGTAACAAACACAATTAGTATGCTTATGCAGATGTTTCCCACCATTTCGTATTGTATACATGACAATGTAGTCACATGAAATTGTTCGTGTTACTTACATGGTACGAGGATTTAAATTACCTACTAGTCTTAACTCGGGACTATCTTCAAAATGTGGTGTGTGTATGTATGAGTGCTTATTGTATAATTATATTGTTTAAGTTTGCTTTCTATTACAAATCCTCTCTTACAGAAAGTAGGTGGCACCTGCCTTTCGAATCCTTTTTCACCCCTTATCTGTCCAACTCTCTATCCCAAGAGTGAGCCAGTTTTCAAAATCTGTCTTCTACTCACTTAGTAAACTCTGGAACTCTCTTCCTCAATCCATCTTACCTCCATAATACGACTTCAACTCCTTTAAGCTTAGTGTGTCCAGATATTTGGAATTTGGATCTCTATCACGCTTTCAATCTGAATGGACACTAGCTAAAGGCAGTGTTACCTTTTGTCTCCTTCTTACACATATACATTCCTCAAGCTTCACTAAATCTATGGACCCAAAGTGTTGACTCTACCCCGCAGCTCGCTAGTGTTAGTGTTCTTTAAGGGAGCCCACCTCGCTTTTTTCTTTCTCTCCCTCTTTCTTTGGCTTGTATCTATTCGGCCCCATTCAGCCTTCTGTTTTAAGGAGTTTACCCACATCCACATATTTTCCTGGCGAGCGGTAGCGAGCCAGCTATATTTTTTTGACAGCAAGCTAAATTTGTAAATTTGTCGATAGAATGTCTCCGGCGAAGCCGGATTTCTCCATACAATGCTGACTCGCTATCGCTCGCCAGGAATAAATCGATACCTGGATGGGGATAAACGTCTTAAAACAGTTGGCTGAATGGGGCCGAATGGATACAAGACAGGGAAAGAGAGAAAAGGAGATGCATATAAAAAAAAAACGGTGACCCCCCTTAATCAGTTGACAGAGCAATAATCCTCTTGGTTAACTAGCTCCCGAGGCTAGCAGCGCGTCCTTATTTGCCGACTTGTTATTGAGGGCGATGTACAGGAAGTAAAATGGCTCGTGTTTTGCATTCTATTTAATTAGTTGAGAGGGGTGTGATAGTTTTATTAGCCACGCAATTAAGAAGGGGTATTATAATTACTCCCGGTTTATGTGTTTGTCTGTCAGTCTGTGCTTATTTGCAGTTTGTTTTTGTTATTGAAGACGATGTACAATTGATTTTGGGGTGAATTTCTGGACAATTTTTGAGGGGCAATTATGACACAGGCGAACTACAGTGTATTTTCTGATAGGTTTGGATCATAGATAATAAATTTCTGAGGTTCACTGGTTAACGCCCGCCATTTTGTTTTAACATTATGATGGGCTCCAATATTACTGACCACGACTGTACAAAATATATCAGGTTTTATACAAGAAGTAGCTCGTCCTGTGTCGTGCATTCAGATTCACTGTTGTATAGTGTTTATTTTTCCAGCTGACTGCAAATTATCATGACTCCATCTTGATTACTTAGTTATTTAATAACTATCATGACTCCATCTTGATTACTTAGTTATTTAATAATGATCATGACTCCATCTTGATTACTTAGTTATTTAATAATTATCATGACTCCATCTTGATTACTTAGTTATTTTGAAAGCTTAGTACCAAGATAAGTTGTCAATTATGAACCCTTGGCATTAATATGATGGAGATATACAGTCATTTCATATGTTTTATTATTTATCGAGAAATCAGCTGGTAAGGGATTAAATTTACCGTCAACTGGAGAACACAGACTATAGAGTGGTATCTCAACACACGATATATTTATTAGCATCAATGTGAAGGGTAAGAATATGGATCTTTTTGCGGCATATGGTCTTACTTGACACACAAAAGGCTAGACTGAAACGCTGTTATAATCATACGTTTGTTTTACGAGTGGAAACATAATCTAGGTCATACTTCACATACACAAGTCTAGGCCGAAACGTTGCTTTATACATTTGCTTTACGAGTGGAAACATAATCTAGGTCATACTTCACATACACAAGTCTAGGCCGAAACGTTGCTTTATACATTTGCTTTACGAGTGGAAACATAATCTAGGTCATACTTCACACATACAAGGCTAGACCGAAACGTTTCTATATTTGCCTAGAATGGGATTAACAACACATAACAACGTATAATCACATTTAAATGGTGTAGTTTAAAAAGGCAGAGATTAATGTTAACATGATCTGCAAGAACTCCAAATGTAACCTCTTACTCACTACAGCATGAAAATATAGTGGAGAAACTTTGTTTGGCAAGATTTACATATTATAATTAGATTAACTTTTTAGTAATTCCTATTGTGTATAAATGGATGTAATAAGAATGTTTATATATTGCATACATTATGTGTGTTTATTTATTTACTTACGTATTTATTTATTTATTAAGACTAAGACGTAAGGCCCTGAAAAATGTTGTCGAATAAAGGGTGTAAACAACCTTGCCCAAAGGCAGGAAACTACTACTATAATACTGGGACCTTTCAGTAATGCCTTTATTCCCTGCCTTTGGGCGCCGGCATAGCTCAATGATCTTGACATAATGTATAGCCTTATTATCTTCATTGCTCTTCAGAAAATGTAAATAAATAAATATAGTATATATATATATATATATATATATATATATATATTATGTATAATATATGAGCTTTACATTTACGTTATTAATGTTGAGCCTATTACAGCACAGTGGTGGGCACAATACTAGTAATTACCCTCTTTATATGTAAGGAAAGAAGTCCGGCAAGGCCAAACTTGTATGACTGTAATTATTTTTTATTTAAATTTCTGAGGTTGGCGGGGGGAGGGGGGGGGGGGGGGACTGGCAAGGAAACTCCATAAAGGCCAAATCACATTATTATTATTATTATTATATTAATAATATTATTATTATAATTATTAATAATATTTGTAGTCTTGCAGGTTTTGAATCATAACAATTCAGCCACATTCTATAATCAACCTCCAGCGTAGTTGCTTATACTAATATATATATATATATATATATATTATAATTTTTGTATTCTCTCAGCCGGACTCGAACCACTGACAGTCCAGGATACCATACAGTTGCGTGGGGCTACTTGTAATGTTTGTATTCTCTCAGCCGGACTCGAACCACTGACAGTCAGGATACCATACAGTTGCGTGGGGCTACTTGTAAAAATCCCTGTATGGTATCATGAAATATGGATCCTACGACATGTGTATGAAATGAAATACTTTCTCCATGTAGGATTTCCTTTATCCTTAACATATATGGGAAAAGGTTAAGTATCCGATATCACGCCGTGGTGTAGT
Organism: Paralithodes platypus; assembly: GCA_032716605.1. Classification (NCBI taxonomy): domain Eukaryota; kingdom Metazoa; phylum Arthropoda; class Malacostraca; order Decapoda; family Lithodidae; genus Paralithodes; species Paralithodes platypus. The sequence continues at coordinate 4,848,563 of CM064520.1, forward strand.
GAATTGAAGCATGTCCACTCGTCCTGACTGTCAGTGGTTCGAGTCCGGCTGAGAGTATAAAAACATTTAGTAGCTCACGTGTATTTGTGAGATATACTTTATGTATATACAGTATTACAGTGTATATATATATATATATATATATATATATATATATATATATATATATATATATATATATATATATATAATGTTAGATTGAAGTTCATGATCAAAAAGTCTTGGAAAAAGTGCTAATGTGACGCAATGTTACTATACTGTTCTCTTTATAAGGAAAAAAGGCCTGTAATTATTCGTAGTTAAAAAAATTTGGGGTGGGTGCGGTGGGAATGGGACAATGTGAGTGGGCGGAAGGAGGGGTGCAGTGGGAGGGGGACGACAAGAGAAACTTCATAAACCGCGGCGACACCAAGTTCGAGGCTACAGACGGGCCCTACGAGGTTGTTTCCGGCTGATGGTGGTGGTGGTGGTGCCGGCAGAGTCAGTCAGTTTCCCGCCGAGGGTCGTGTGGTCACCCGGGTCTTCACTCTCTCTCTCTCTCTGTTGTGTGGCTCTGTGGCTCTCCCTACCCCCGCCTGGCACCTCACCTACCATAGATCAGCCCGCCCACACACACACATTATACGCTCGGCTAGGCTGCATTCCCACCCAGTTGTTCTTTATTTTACGCGCGGTTTTGGCAATTTCCGCTCAATTGCTCTGTCTACGCCCGATTTCATACATATCCACTCAGACGTCTAGCTCGATTATCCCTATTCCCGCCCAGTTGCTCTATCACGCCCGATTATAGGCCTTCCTGTCCGAACACTTAGCTCGATTGTCCCCATGTCCGCAGGAGGTCTTAATTCTCTCCAAATTTCCCTGTTACCGCCCATTTATCCCAATTAACATAAAGTTGCTCTGAATTATCTCGATTTTATATATATTCCTGCCAAGACACCTAGTATCCGATATTTATTCCCGATTCCTGCCCAGTTAGCCTAGACGCCCAGTACCCTTGTCTTCAAGCCCCATTAACCCCATTGTCTAACAGAAGTCTGGCACCGTTCTCTTCAAGCCCGATTATCTCTATTATCACCACCATCACTGGGGGCATCCTTCCGTTCGCGTAGCTTTTCCGACACTGGAAACGACCGATTTGTCCTTAATTAAAGCCTAACTCGAACTCATCAGTTTCCGGGTTATTTAATTTCCCAAACCTGTTTTAATTCGCATTAACAGTCCACTTTATGCTGGATGCTTTTTCATTAGCCTCTTTCTCTTGTTTTAATGAAATTGGACGTTCGAGTCATTTGAGTGCTTATAGTTTCAATCGTCTCTGATCAACAATACCTCTTGGATATTGCCGAGTATTGCGTGATGTAATTTCCACTCAATTTATCTGGCATTACTTATACTATTTAAATAGCTATTCATCAATGTTTTAGTCACACAAAGCACGCAACATAAATTAAACAATTGGTTGTGAATTGAAAAGCATACCGCCAAATTCTCATAATCTTTCGTGAGCAACTGAACACACTGCAAAATTTACAACGATATTCATGAACTACAGAACATTGCACACAATTTTACCAATGATTGTGAATAACTGAACACTCAGTAAAAGTAATCCCTAATCAAAACCAGTGCACATCCGAAATAAAAAGATAAATCTGCCCAAAGCTAGAGACTGTGGGATGTAACAGTTGTATGTGGATAAAGTTGCCCGGTACAGCCAGTGTCTGTCAGTGTGTGTGTAGTGAGGGAGTGGGTGGGAGTGTGGTGCTGTTACAGTGTTTATGTTGTGCTGTGGATAATGTTGGTCACGATGTATATCAAGGTAGGTTATCAACAAATATAAAAGATACCCACTGATGAAAACTGAGGAACTAGTTCGGTTGTCAAGTAGTAATGTCACTAGGCCAAGTTAAATGAGGTCAGATTAAGTTAGGATAGGATAGGGTATGTTAGGGTAGATTGTATTGGGTTATATTAAATTAATTGGGTTAATTTAACTTTGTATATAGAATTATTATGTTTCACTTATCCGTATATTGATAATATTTTATATTACATGATTTTGTTTGTGTATCTAACCTCTGATTAGTCCATGCCGTTTACGAAAAGCATCCCGTAGGTTTTTACCCCTTAGCTATATCCTTCAATCCCAAATTGTGTAGTAGAACCAGAAACCTTCGAGGAAATGTTATCAATGTTCAGAAGATACAAGAGATAATCGGTTTCCCAGGCCCAAGTTTGACCTAGCTCGCCAAACAACAGAAACGTGGAAAGATATTTGAAAAGGATTTGAAAGGAAAGCATGCGACGAAATATGTATTAATTCTTACGATATTATAGATTTTTTTTTTTACAAATACATTTTCATCAGAATAATCACCAAAACGTACTTGAAATAAGGCCTTGTTTTATAGGAGTAGTTTGTAGATTTATTTATTTATTTTTTATTTTTATTTTTTTGAGGAGGGAGGGGGTTGTTTAATTATTTCGGTACGGATAACCAAGACCTTGTTCATTATATTCTTACCATCATTAAACGATGTTGTTCAGATTTAGTTAAGATTTGTTTAGAAGGATCAATAGTATGATGAATGTAATTTGTTTTCAGTTAATGGACTTCAGGCAAATTATGCATGTCAGATAATCTGTTTACGTCCACATAATTAGATAATGCTAATGAATATAAAGGACGCAGTAGATACGAATAAATGTAGGCAACTGCACATTTATATATTGAGCTCAAGTACATTTTGTCTTTTACTTTACTTCTCGCTTCTCAACTTATTCTTCCTCTATCCAAATTACTCTACTCTTCTACTTTACTCCAGTTATATTATTATATTAGTGATATTATTATGTTCCTTCCAAAAACCAACTATACTCCTAAAATCGATTAATGAAATTTTACAAACACATGTGGCAGTCCGTGGATTCGAATCCAGGATGCTCACACCGAAAATCAAGACCTTATGCATCGCACCACGAAGACAGACAGTTATTAGGTAGATAGTGACCACTACAGCAGCGACTTAAATTTAATACACTATTATTGACGTTGCAATAAATATATATGCTTCTTTTGAAAGAATCGCTAAACAGGCATTTTATAATAGAGTACCTTCAAAGTTAATTTTCTGTGTGTGGACTTTATCGCTCAACCTTTATGAGTTTATTAAATCGTATAAGTTGAACTCTGTTTTCCTTATGTTGAACTTTATAGTGCCAAAAAATAGTTATTTAACTTAATCGCGCATCTTACAGGTAACTCTTTTTAGTACTAAGACGAGGTTTTCCATTATGTTCAGGCTATCATTAGACGATTTTATTAATCTTTCGAAGGGGGATTATCAATCTCAATTAACCAAATCCCACAATTCCTGCCCAAGCTAAATAAAATCGATTACTGATAGCTACAATAAAATCAAGAACGGCACCGCACGTACAGTACCATTGCCAACACCCTGACCTTATCACAATTTACCGTGTATCTAAGTAACAATAACACACCCAAGTCCATTCATTATCTATAGTGCACCTCGCCCGCGGCCTCATAGATCAACACTGTAACGTTACATTAACTAGATACCCTGTTAAAATAAACAAATACAAATGCCTTGGCTTTGAAAATCTCCTCTTACAGGTGGTGTCGCACGAGCTATGTAAGCGCGAATGGTATCGAAGTCACAAAATCAGAGTAAATTTTATATTTATAAAATATACACATTACTGTGACGTAGTTGAAATTGATAATCGTGAATCTCGGTAGCAATTACAAAATAAAAGGCACACACACACACACACTTCGCCCGCATCTTAATGAATGACAACAGCATAATGTTATCAACCAGTTCCCCTGTCAAACTAAAGTATAATGTGTTTATTCCTTTACTACTAAAGTCCCTTTCTAAAGGTGGTGTTGCACGAGCAATTATATAGAGTACTGTATAGTGGAGTCAACTTGCCATTTATTATATCCGATAACACGAACTATTGCGCATATTATGTGACTATTTTTTATTGTCTGTATGCAAGCAAGGTTTTTTAAGTAACTAATAGCGGGCTTCGATAAAACTTGGTAAGTAACTATATCTGGTGCCTGAATATAAACAAATGACTTTGGGTCAATAACCGTTCACCTCTTTAAAAGAACCTATATAATGGAAAAAAAAAAAAAAAAAAAAAAAAACATTTGTTCGATTTTTGCGATATTCATTGTGATAAATATTGGATACCTAATTATTTCACACTCTGAATTTGATGATAGTTTTTATTTGTATGCAACAGTGCTCCCAAGAATTGCACACGTGGCGGACGTATACTGAGCACTCTAGTTATCACTGGTAGCTTGACGAGTTTTGAATCTGATAGCCTTTAATATTGATTAGTTCAATTAAGCTGCGGATAAAAAGCTAAACACCTTCAAAACTATCTGATAGCTCGTGGCGACAACCTAGATTCTCATGCAGTTTCGCCACTAACATTTCTCATTGATCATAAACATCTTGTGGTTGTTGGTGTATAGTAAATTCATCGTCTATATCAATTGGTTAATTGCAAACATAATATATATATTTGATTATGTGGAGCACTTCTTAAGCTGAATAAAATCGGTATATTAAACAATACATACTAGAAAGCAAGAAAATAGGAGGTACGAAAGCGTAACAAACTTTCAATATGAGAGAGAAAAAGAGAGAGTGAGTGAGTGTGTGTGTGTGATTATAAGAAAATACATAAACGGGTAATTTAAAACATATGGCTCCCAGAAGCGAATACAAAATATTTGAGCAATTTTTAAACTATAATTTAAGCCACAACTAGATCACCTATGCCTACTTCCTGCCAATTACGTATCTCGCTTCCTATAAAGCCAGTGTCACACGAGCACTTTAGCGGTGGATGCATCGGAGCCACAGTATCAGTCAAAAAGTACCGTAGCTATAATAGAGTTAATATTTATTGTCTGAACAACTTAATTTTTTATATTTCGACTGTATTTTGTATAAATAGGGGCTAATCATTTGCAGTCCTATTTGATATACATATAAACAGCAAAATCAATCAAGATGACAGGGTGTCAAACCGGAACAAATTTGTTAAAAAAAAAAAAAAAAAAAATGAATATGAGAAGAAAAAAAGAAAAACAAGAAAATTAACATGAAATAACCTTGTTTTGGCCATTTCTTTGGTCCTCCCCTTTTTCGATCCATTAATTCTGGATATTTTAAGACGTTTCACTCCATTAATTTGGCTTCACCCCATTCAGGTGTCGTGTTTTGTTAGCCTAGGGGACAAACTAAATACATTGCGCGAACATGGCAACAACAAGCAAAATTCTCAATAATAAAAACACAAAATATCATAATAACCCCCAAGACGTCGGGGCAGATAGGAAGGACCTCTAGGAATCTAAGGAGTCGATACAAACTCGTTTATGCTTCCGACTCGCACAGATCCTTTCTAAGCTGAATAAAAATGTCTAATGATAGCCGAAATAAACTGTCAAAAAACAAAAAACGCTTCATATTCTGCAATTGGTGAAGGGGAGATTTCCACTTGAGATTTTTTTTTCTGGACCCCTTTCTCCCTCATGTTTAGCCCCATTGCTTTTGAGATTTTAAGACGTTCGCCCTAGTAGTTTGGACATTTAAGACATTTTGCCCCATTTCTGTCAATTTTAAGACCTTTCGTGCCATTAAGGTGTCTATTTTTTCCTGGCGAGCGAAAGCGAGCCTGTAATTTAAGAGCAACCGGCCTCCGGCCTGGACATTTTTCTACCGAAAAATGTACAAATTTATCTTGAAAGGGGGTCTAGGGGGTGTCATTTTAAGCTTGATGAAAACGTAAGGAACAAACTAAATACCTCCCCTTAAGTGATTGTGACTTGGACAATCGTGAAAATCTAACCTAAGGGTCTCAGCCTCTCAGGGCCCGAATAATCAAAGCTGTCTTAAATTACTACGTGTTGAGAGTAATAAGATGCCTATGATTAATCCAATCAGTACCGGTGACGTATTTTTCATCATATTCTGGCAACTATTAAGTTAGTATACCCATTCATGACTTGTTTGGAATAATGACGGTGCTACAGTTACGATATGAGCTGGAAAGATACGACGGTTACTAATAGATGCAACGTTGTACAGTACAGTGAAAACCAATAGTTCGCCGAAAACCCGATGATTAATTATGTTAAATCTAGAGATATAGGGACATTAGCGACACAAATTGCACTAATAACGAGCTATAAAACACGAGAGAACTATCAAGGACAAGTTATAGTAACGTACATTTACACAGTTTACGAGCAATGTTCTTATTTCACTATTGATATTGACTGACGGTCTTTGATTATCGTGCCCCATACTAAGAGGTAGTAATATTAATAAGCAAATATATGTATCGTTGATCAGTGAAGCTAAGATAATAGAGTAAATATAAATGGAGTTGGCGGAGTGATGATAATAATAGATATGCATGACTGGAGCCACAAATTGACCACTTGCGAGTTTCGTTCTATAAGGAAGTTGGTGCTGTACGCATCAATATTTAGCAGAAATACCAGCTAAAATAAGGTTGTTGTACATTTGTAAATACATGTAACCCAATTCAACATACTTTTTATCCATCAGAAACCTATGTTATTATTGCATATATGTTTAATATTGATGTTTACGGCTCTAACTTCCTTATAGAATGAAACTCACAAATGGTCAATTACTGAACGAGTAGTAGCTAGGACTTCGACGCTTCCCTATCAATTAGAACGATTACTCTCTCTCTCTCTCTCTCTCTCGCTCTCGCTCGCAGCCTTACACGGAGTTGAGGTGGACTAAAAAAAAATGATGGCCGCTCTGAGAATTAGAGGGGCCAAACAAGGAAGAGATATTGGCTGTTGTCGTGGAGCTTATTGTCTGCTGAGAGAGAGAGAGAGAGAGAGAGAGAGAGAGAGAGAGAGAGACCCCCCCCCCCCCACCCTTGTTTACCTTTAAAGCCCGAGGGCTGAATGAATTAAGAGGTTTATGACACCTGGTTTGGGCTTATACTGGCGTGAACACTATCGCACCTGACGTTTTGGGGGTTATTGGATGTTTTTTTTTAACTCTTATTGACACCTATTATTGCTTTTACCTTTTTCTGGCATTGATATTTTTACAGTTTGCCCCCAGAAGAAAAAAATAAACTATATGTACATTTTTCGGTAGCAAAATGTTCTGTCCGAAGATCTAGTTCTGTAAATTTGAAGGCTCGCTATCGCTCTCCCAAATGTAATCGACACCTGATTGAGGCGGAACATCTTGTGCTCACCAAACCTTTGAGTCAAATTATCTTGAAATGTGAAAACTAGTGGAACAAAACAAGGAGGGTCCAGAAGGATCCCCCCTCGTGCCAGATAGCGTTATACTGTATAATGAAAAAAGCTGATAAGGATAAATTATAGGAGATGGAAGCCTTCATTATTGTGTTAATCAACATTCATGGAGTCTTTACACGTGTCATGGTAAATGTTATAATCAAGGTACTTCTAAAGTCTTATCATGTCGACAAATTAATTGGATTCTGTGATTGAATGTCTGTCTTGCTTCAACTTAAGATGTCAAGGAGACGTTGAAGTGAGCTTGTTCGCACACACACACACACACACACTCTGTCTGTCTGTCTCTCTCTCTCTCTATATATATATATATATATATATATATATATATATATATATATATATATATATATATATATATATATATATATATATATATATATGTATATATATATATATATATATACTGTATATGTATGTATACCTGTATATTGGTACATTGGTACTTGATATTAAATACATTTTAAAATTGCTAATATGTATAAATTACTTATAACTGGTGTTAGTTCAACACTAAAGAAATAAACATCGTTGTATAAATAGTAATATAAATACATACATAAATAAAGCTTCGCGAATGATAAATGATATGCATTCAAATATGACTAGGGAGGAAAATATGGAAGTATTAAAACAGAAAAATTTCGATCATTCCAACTTGACCTCTGCCAAGCAAGGGGTGGGTGAGGTGTGGCTGTGGGCTAGACCTCACACACACTTAATCCTTACACACACACACACCACACACACTTAATCCTTACACACACACACACACACACACACACTCACTTAATCCTTACACACACACACACACACACACACTTAATCCTTACACACACACACACACACACACACTTAATCCTTACACACACATACACACACACACTTAATGCTCTCACACACACACACCTTTAATCCTTAAACACACACACTTACACACACACACACACACACACACACACACACACACACACACACACACACACACACACACACACACACACACACACATACACAATAGTGGGTAAGGTGTGGCCTGTGTGTTGATCTGGAGACTAGACCCTACACTACAAGTCTTGTGTGGGGGTGGGGGCAAAGAACACTAGTCCCAGTACACCCACACGTATCCCCCCCCCCCCCACACACACACACAGACACACACACACAATAATGGGTAAGGTGTGGCCTGTGTGTTGATCTGGAGACTAGACCCTACACTACAGGTCTTGTGTGGGGGTGGGGGCCAAGAACACTAGTCCCAGTAAACCCACACGTATAGCCCCCACCCCCCCCCCCCCCCCCCCCCACACACACACACACACACACACAGTCACACAGTCACACACACACAGTCACACAAACACTGTCACACAAGCACGAAACTCACACACACAACCACATACTTAGTACACACACACGTTCCCATTCACACACACTCACACAGTACACACAGACACGTATTAACGAAACCATATACTGTATCTGACATGAGCATGCGACAATTTAAAACAACAAGGACATTAATTGAAACAAGATGAACGTAACCACACATCATTATATTGCAATCATGCAATATATAATGTATTATAATTAAGAGGAGAGAAGCAATACATTGTACAGGTATATACATTGTAATAAAGTTTTATATTATGTCCCTCACATAAGGTAGAAGGCTTCCATTCATCCACCTTCAAGATTCAATAGTTTTTATGATATATTCTTATGTCCTATTCTTAAACACTTGACAAATGGTTGCCTATTGCATTTCGAGTGACGGCTAATGAGTGTGTACAATATTATGATGACAGTTAGCAGAATAGCTATCCTAGTTTCTAAAGTCGCAACGCATTTAAAGATATTTGGTACATCAAGGCCAAGGGCTTCACCATAGTAAGTCTTAAGAATATGGAACAACCATAGAGAGACGCAGAAGTAGAGGATATATGATAGAGGTATTCAAATGGGTACGTGGGATTAATAAAGGGGACCTGAAAGATTTACTGAAATTCAGTGATAGCGAGAAAATGTACACATTTAGCTTGAAGCTTTTTTAGTTAGAAGGAAGTCTGGGATGGAGTTTTTGTTATCCTAGGGGACAAACTAAAATACATTGCTCGAAAATAGCAAATGCAATAAAAATCCTCAATAATAGTTACACCAAATATCCTAATACCACACAAGGCGTCGGATCAGATAGTGTTAATACCTACCTACTTACCTGTTCAGGAGGCTAGGGGATGTTAGTTCAGTTTTTATTGGCGCAGGAAAACATCGCCCAGTAATTTCTATTGGACTTCCAACTATGTCGAATCGAAAACGTTTATCCAGAACAGAAGTCAATAACAATCCAATTATTCCTTTTAGGCTTATACTTGACGTTTGATTTAGCTTAGGAAGGAACAGTGAGAATCCGAAGGTAATTGTGATGGGGTTTGCCTCTGATTCCTTTGAAGTCGGTCTTAGAATGAACAAAATTGTCTAATTGTGTTTAGAATAAAATTAATATGACACCTTCGTATTGTAGAGATTAAAATATATTAGGTATTGTCAAGCACTTCACTTCATTTAATAATTATGCGTCCGTATGAGTGTATAATTAGGTAAGGAATAATTGTGCTAAGTGCTTGACTATTACCGCTAATGAGAGAGAGGGAGTCATGGTAAGTGTAAGAGCAAATTTGCCTGTGTGCTTCCTGTGTTTATATGTACACGTTGTCCCAGTTTCCTGTTTTCTATATTTAATCCTAATGGCTGACTTACTGTTAGTGACGTGTGTGTGTGTGTGTGTGTGTGTTCTGTGTGTGTGTGTGTGTTCTGTGTTTGTGTATTCTTATTGTAATATTATCGTTTGTAACTCTGTATATTCATTAACTTCATAATTATGTGTTTGTACATAATTATAGACTGCCGGTATCCATATATGCAATACAAAACAAAAAAAAATTGTCGGTAAATATCATTGTAAGTGTAGATAATTTTATACAGTGTCGAATGTGTGTGTGTGTGTGTGTGTGTGTGTGTGTGTGTGTGTGTGTGTGTGTCTGTGTCTGTGTGTGGTGTGTGTATGTGCATGTGGTGTGATGTGTGTGTGTGTGTGTGTGTGTGTGTGTGTGTGTGTGTGTGTGTGTGTGTGTTGTGTTGTGTGTGTGTGTGTGTATGTGTGTTGTGTGTGTGGGTGGGTGTGTGTGTGTGTGTGTGTGTATGGTGTGTGTGTGTGTGTGTGTGTTGGTGTGTGTGTGTGGTGTGGTTGGTTGGTGTGTGTGTGTGTGGTGTGGTGTGTGTGTGTGTGATGTGTGTGTTGTGTGTGTGTGTTTGTGTTGTGGTGTGTGTGGGTGGTGTGGTGTGTGTGTGTGGGTGGTGTGTGTGTGGGGTGGTGTGGTGTGGTGTGGTGTGTGTGTGTGTGTGTTGTGTGTGTGTGTAGGTGTGTGTGTGTGTGTGTTGTGTGTGTGTGTAGGTGTGTTGTGTGTGTGTGTGTATGTATGTGTATGTGTGTGTGTGTGTTGTGTGTGTGTTGTGTGTGTGTTGTGTGTGTTGTGTGTGTGTGTTGTGTGTTGTGTGTGTGTGTGTGTGTGGTGGGTGTTGTGTGTGTGTGTGTGTGTGTGTGTGTGTGTGACAAACACGTCCAAGTATAAAGTACAAGGAGCCTACTGATCGTGGTGGACTTTCTCCCAGGGTGGTTTTCATTTGTTACCCTTCACTTCCGTAATCCAGGGTCGCTAGGCTGTTTTTTGTTGGAGAGCTGTTCCGGTCCATACTTAATTTTTATTCAACCTAGATAGGATAGTTCATATGTATGGTAAAGATCAACTTATTATGCATTCAAGCAAGATAGGAGAGCTTAAATGTATGGCAACGCTCAACCTATTTTGTATTCAAGCAAGACAGGAGATCTTATGTGTATAGCAAAGTTCAACCTATTTTGTATTCAAGCAAGATAGGAGAGCTTAAATGTTTGGCAAAGCTCAACTTATTTTTTTATTCAACCGAGGTAGGAGAGTTTAAATGTATGGCAACGCTTAACGTATTTTTCATTCAACTGAGATAAAAGAGATTTTATGTATGGTATATAATGTGTAACATATTGTTCATGCAAGCGAGATAAGAGAGATTGTATGTATGGCAACGTGACACTTTTGTGTAAGTACGCCAGCCATCGTAGCTCCTAATGTATGTAACTCAATAATGGTAAGAGAAAATGGGTTGTAAATTTCCATCCCTATTATCTGGCTGACTCTTCCCAAATGGTAAAATTATTAACTTGATTAGTCATCTCGTTTATCAGTTGTAGATGTTTGTTGTCAAGATTTTTGGCCCAAGTATAATTAATGCATGGACTATGTAAGTGCTCAATCAAACCTAACTTAATACAGTATAGTATGTATGATGTATGTATGTATGTATGGAGTTAATTGGTAATAAACTGTAGCACAATAGTTATGCCCTAACACGTTTGGAGGGGGAAAAAAAATCAGCCCTTGGAGGAGAATTAAGGGGAAAGTTTAAGTAAGGAGAGCGAGAGAGAGGGAGAGGCAGGCAGGCAGGCAGGCAGGCAGGCAGGCAGGAAGGAAGGAAGGAAGGAAGGAAGGAAGGAGGACACTATTTGCATATTATAAAGATTTGCTGGGCTTTACACATATACACTGGTCACACAGCCCTTACGATCCCAGCGAGGTGGGGAAGACTTAATTCTAGTTGGGATAGCAAACCCGATAGCGAGGGAAA